>JANRMT010028174.1:151890683-152093618 GCA_026402145.1 Polypterus bichir lapradei
GCAAATCTTTTCTTTGTAAAATTGTCGAGATGGTGGATTTCGACATGCTGTACATATTAGCGAGATCGGTAACGAACGCCACTCTCATATTTCCGCACAATTTCCTTCTTCATTTCGATTGTGATCACTGTTTCTCAAGTTAATAATGACAGTAGTCGAGCACTCAGTTCAAAGCTGGTCATGTTGTTAACTGCTGTAATAATACACTCCGACTGCCGCTTACGAACGCTCTCGGCTGTTTGTTTACAATCGCACAAGCGGATACACGTGACCGCATTCGGGTCGTAACACAAGATGTTGGTCGTAAATCAAAACAAAAATTTTGGTCGTAAATCAAGTTGTTCGTATGTCAGGCCGGTCGTATGTCATGGGTCGACTGTATATACAGAAGCAGCATAACTAAAAACATGCACAAAATACATTATCATACTGGTGAACGGTTAGATGAAGCAACTACCTTTTGCTTCAAGCTTGAGAACTGGTGAACAATTGGCCAGAGTATGCTAATATAACCTTTCTCCCTCAAACTATGTCCAACAGCCAAAACTTTAGTAATTTCAGATAAAATACTTTGATATCAGTACTGTTTCTAGAAGAAATCTTGCATTAAAGTAGCTGATCCTAGGGGAAAAAACAGACTAAAACTGCTAATTAGTGAATATTGGAAACATGAGGGGGTGGCTGAGAAAATCACTTTGGCATTCACCTAAGCAGACTGCTTATTATTTTGTCACAAAGCTAATGTGCTGACGTAGGGAATGTAAAATACAGACCTGAGGTCAAATATAAGTAGATGCTACAACACAGTATCTACCCCAACAAAAAAAAAATAATAATAATGTGATGACCAGTAGTCTAGTGATTCCAGCAAGAGACTTAGGCTTATATTAAAAGGTAAAGGCATTTCATAATCTGTATATAAAATTATTTATTTCTCATAAATCATATAAAAGAAATGTCCATCTACATTATTTGCCTCTTACATTTAATCTAGACCAGATAAAAGCATTCAGGTTATTCAGCCAATTGATAAATAATTGTCACCACATATTGTACATTAACAAAATAAACTTTTTACTTCAATTTTAAGTTATTCGGAATCATATGAGATTGACCGGATGGAGTAAACCCTTTTTTAACGAATGGAATATTGCCATTATCTCATAATCTTGAGATTATGCAAAACAAAAACATTTGCTTCTGTGTACTAAGAAGTTCGAAAGCTGCAGCGGATGAAAAGCACGTTAAACAGCAAAATAGACAAAGTACCAATCGTAACCCACATTGAATTAAATACTTCGCACACTTTGTTGAGCAATATACTAAGTGGTAATGAATCAAAGTATGATCGTAGCTCTTGTTCCCTAGACAAATACGGCGGCATGCACGTAGAGCACTTTCCTGTACATGCAAACGCTTGATCAGTCTTACCTGCAAATCGGTCTTGAGCCATTTGGAGTCAAATCTGGCCTGAGCGTTCAGGGACAACAGACAAGGCATTTTGCCCCCCAGACCACCTCTTGTTCTCTCTCTTCACTCAATCTCCAGGCTGCCAAATGTGTGAGCCAGTCCTGTCCACGAGAGAACAAAGTCAAAGAGCAATAAACTGACTGGGTGTGACAATTAATAAACGTGTTTGTAAATGTAGTCACGTAAATGTAATTCAGATTTTAATTCGAAACATCACATTTTCTGGGATACACTAGATGCAGAACATACTAGCAAGAATCAAAGCTTGTATAACAGTAACGGAAAATAAAAGTGTCGGAATATCTGACAGCAGTTAATTTATTTGCAAAACATTAGCAAACATATAAAAATCATGTTATTACGTACAATTATTCCGATATTTGTTCTTCAGTTTAAATTGCTGAACAGGCCACATATCCCCAAGAACTCTAATAAGAGGGAAGGCACTATGGTTGTACAGAGGTAAAAAAAAAAAAAAAAAAAACTGCCATGAGCCATAATATACCAAAAGCAAGCTCCCTTGGTTACCAGAACGCACGCGACGAGAAATGGGGTCAAGCAACCCTGTCCATTGGTTGTCGCAGTCCAGCGTCCTATACACCGAACACACCGGCGCCATAACTGACAGCTCTGTACACCGGCATTGAAAACACCCTGGTAATTCCGCGGCTATAAGCAGGAAAAATGATGAAGCACACCAAGCCGCAACAATACTATACCTGCTCCGAAGAACATCACTGTACTGGATCTTCCATGACTTCGTTTGGCTATTGCTGCGTCTCACACTGTCACCGTGGATGTGCTGCTGCACCCTTCTTTCTAATACGCAAAAGACCCGTCAACAGTGGCCTTCAGCAACTCACAACAGAAAGGCTCCACAACGTGAACAAGGGCGCATCAAATGTCAAGTTTCTGTAACGCTGCCCCCACTCACCTAATCAGTTCACCGGCCCTTCCTTTCTTATTCCGTCTCTCTAATAACTACCCGTGCAGCATTTTAATCTCATCCATGTTGGACTGTGAACGACATTTCGTTTGAGCCAATTAGAAGCTGTCGTCCTCCTTCTTGGGCGGGGTCATAACTTTTGCGTCAAGGTTGGTAGAGATCAGTGGAGGCGGGAAGTAGAAGTCATCCAAAATTAATTTAAAGCGACCGCCATCAATTACTGTGCTGTATTTTAACCTTGGTCTCCTGGAACAGTGAACGACATCTTTAAGAGCCAATTAGCAGCTAGTGTCTTTCATATGGGTAGGGCTAAACGAATTACGTCAAAGGCAAACATGGTAGAGAGGCTGGTGAGGCATGGGGAAGAGGGGTCTGGAGAGCGGAACTGGAATAAAAGAGACCGCCTACAAACAGTCGCAGAGTTCCTTTGATCTTTGTATATCACTGTCTTCAGTATTATCATGTTCATGTCCTGTGCCATTTGTATTAAGCTGTTAATCTGTTAAAAAATCAGTTTCCAGTGGTTCTATATTTATCCCTGACGATTTTAATCATTTCTCATAATAGATGTATAACATTTCTATAAGTTATTCAGTTTTCTCTAACCTGTTTGTGAGTAATCATAAATCCGTGTTTGTTCACAATTTTAGCACTGTAAGTTCGTTATACGAAGTACGACTAAAGTATGTTTGAATTTATATAAATGTATGAGTGTTTATATTATGCAGTGGGCTACAAAATGTAAATGTGGCGTGTTATATCACCTTGATCTAAAGAAACATTAAAATGAAGATCAAATCTTGATATGTCCACGTATGTTAAAAATGAAAAACATTTCATGTTGTGTACTTACTTTTTCACATGACTGATTTAGCAAACCCAGTGAGCATAACTGACTGAATAATCTTATCGCACATCATATTTCAACGTCGTACGTCTTAAGGGTGTCAATCCACTGCAGGACACATACACATTAAATAACCCACATTTGCATACAGTAGATCCTTCCAATTTAGATTCACCAGTCAACTTGAAATATGTCTTTTGCATATGAGAGGAAAATTGGATTTCTTGGATATAAAATATACAGGGGAAGAAGGTTCAAACTCCATACAGATAGTCCAAGGGTCAAGAGTTCAACTTAGTTTTCTGCAAGTCTTCATGAAGCATTAGTGTAGCCTCATAAATAAAAAAAAAATCCTTCAGTTCCATCTGTGCTCTAAAACAATAGAGCATAATTCTGCAGGAGAAAGCATTTGTTTAAAACTTGCTTAACTCAGACTTTGAAAATGCCCTACCAGTCAGAAGTTTAGACACACCCAGAAATGTTTAAAATTGAAATTGACAGAGTTAGAAACAAGTCTTTATAACAAGTAAGTCTCAAGGGTTTACAGCCAAGTCCCATGTCAAGTCTCAAGTCAAGATGGCAAGTCCTGAGTCCTAAATTTCATGTTCCAAACAAGTCATAATGCTGTTTTCACCAAATTTAATGCTATTTCATACATTTACAGGAATCATAAATGGTTTTTAAAGATTTATTATGCTTATTACATTCCTATCAACTCCATGTTGATACATGGTTGAACAAAAAAGAAATAGTGTAAAAACACTGTCACTGAATGTAACAATGTAAATAATGCAAACAAATTAGCAGCTCGTATTTCCCATGAAAGTACAGTAAATATCTTTTCATAAAATATGAGAAACACCCCCCACCACAACCATCACTCAAACAGAAACGTGACCGTAAAAAAAAAATTAAAAAACTAAAAAAAAGTAAAACTGTGTTAACATAAATATACACTATGTCTAATAAATACTGTATGACATAAATAGCCCACTTATCCAGGGCAAGGTTCAGAGGCAGCTGGAGTCTATTTCACCAATCATCGGACATAAATAAACTAATCACAGAGAATAACTTTCAGTCTGCAAAAAAGCAATAGATGGACATGTTTCTTGAGAAAGCAATTTCAGTTTGGCCATTTTTGAATTCAGAATTGCCAATACTTTGTAACCCAAGTGAACAGTATAACAGGTTTCAGCTGTGTTAATGCAATTTCAAAGGTTTCTCTAATAACCAGTTATCATTTATACAAGACTAATTATGGATAAGCTAATGAAGTTTATCATTAGGACACTGAAGGAATTAAATATATGTTAAATAAGTATGACATAAATAACACAATTTATATGTGTAGTGTGAATACAGATCCAAACATCCATCCATCTTCTTAACCTGCTTGTCCTCGGGAAAGCTGTGAGGCAGCTGGAGCCTATATCACCTATCATTGGGCGAAACGTAAGAACAACACTAGGACTGCATGCCAGTTTGTCACTGGGAGAATGCACACACAGGCCAATTTCAACAATGCCAAATAGCATAACCTACATGTCCTTCGACTGTGAAATGAAACCCATGCAGACTCAGGGAGAACATGCAAGCTCCACACGTGGAGCACCTAGGATTTGAACCCTTGTTTCCATGTTGCAAGACAGCAGAACTACTGCTGTGCCACTGTGCCACCCAGGGATATAGATAATGACTGAAAGTAACACAATCACAATGGAAATTACAATAAGCAGGAATAATAAATAAAAAACACAGTTACATCAAAAATATATGTAAAGAGTAATATTTAAATAAAAGTAATGCAACAAAAAATAGATATTTGTTATTAAAGACAATAAAAATAGAGAAAAGGTAACAAAACCATAAACCAAGAAGAAAGAAAACAATACAATCATGAAATATTTAAAAAAAAATCAACATGTACACAAATACATCACAACAAAAACATATAGATAAATGCATCAGAAAAAAAATAATAGAAAAAATAGAGACAATGCATGTAAATATTATAGACAATTATGTACATTTATTGTATATACACAGTAAATACAGTATATATATGAAATTTGCAAACACCCAGTTGAAGCTGAAGTAAAAAATAATTTCAGAATGAAAAATAATAAAAACCTGTAACAGAACTGATACAGTGTGTAAGAAATTCAAAAAGTACAGTGAGGATGTAAGGAGCACATGGGTCCTAGCATTGTTAAAGCTTGCCATGTCACACAAACAATCAAACATTGTCTGTTAGATTTACATGTATTGCCCCTAATTATTTCCATTATATGTGTTTTCTCTAGCATTTATCAATCACTTTATATACAGTTTGTTGTAAATGCCTTTTTAGTTTTTTTCATCATCATGTAAAAATTGTTTTTTTCTTCCTTGTTTATTATTTCTTTATATTTGAATTTACTGCCTTTGATAATTAATTTCTATTATATATGCTGATAATAATATTACAAATAATGTAATAGTATTATTTTTATTTATTACTCTTTATATTTTAATATACTTAAAGTGCATATTATCATTTACTATTTTTAGCTTATTATTGCTGTGATTCTCTTTGTGTTAAGTTCAATCATTGTCTCTATTCTCATTCCCTGTAAAAGTCCATGTTCCTTTTGATTTATGTCATACATATTAGAAATAAAATGTTGTTAAATTAATTATTGTTTTTTTTCTGTTTGTTTTTTTTTAATATGTGTGGCAGGTGGCTGGAACCCTTAACCGGCTAGGACTCCCTGAGTGTACAAGGACCGGGGGAGAGAGTATTTTCAGAACAGTTTCTCCACAGGGCCGACAGAGGGCAGCTCCCTTGCTTTTCAGCGGGGCCACAGGTCTTGAGCTTGGGAGCTCAACCCTGTTGGGGCCCGTGGCCTCCGCCAGGGTGCGCATAGACATTTCCAGGGCCTTCCAGGGAAGTGCGGCCAGAAGAAGCTCTTTGGAACCTGGAGTCCTTCTGGGTGCCCTATAAAAAGAGGCCATTCCCCACCATTCTTCAGCCAGAGTTGTGAGGAACAGGGCAAAGTCTGAGGAGGAGTGGAGGCGGATGGACATGAGGAAGGAGAGAAGACCTCACCGGCCACTGTTCATCCAGGGGCTTGAAGTGGAAAGGGTGAGCAGTATTAAATACCCGGGCGTCTACATCAGTGAGGACGTCACTTGGACTCTTAACACCACACAACTGGTCAAGGGGGCTCAACAGCGGCTGTACTTTCTGAGGAGGCTGTGGAAGTTTGGTATCTCGACTAAGATCCTTGCCAGCTGCATCACCGTGTGGTACAGAAACACTACTGCTATGGACTGCAAACGCCTGCAGAGAGTGGTAAAGACTGCTGAGAAGATCACCAGGACCCCACTGCCCTCTCTGCAGAGCATCTACAACTGCAGAGTCCGCAGGAGAACTGTCTCGATCCTCAGGGACCACACCCACTCCCAACACGAACTTTTCACACTTCTACCCTCAGGCAGGAGGTATAGAAGTATGAAATGCAGGACTTCCAGGCTAAAGAACTCTTTCTTTAGGCCATTAGACTCCTGAATAACTGACTGGAGTTTATAACCGGGGCCACCTCGTTCTATCTACCTCACACAACTGTATTTGACTTGTCCATCACACACCTACCTGCACAATTACACTTTATACTTCTATTCTGTTTTTATACTTTATGCTGCCTCTGCTACTTACTATTTATGTTTATCTTTATATGTTGGTTTTGTCATTTGGTGTGGACAGAAAAGAAAGAATTTAATTGTACAGGGAAACATATTTCCTTACTGTGCACATGACAATAAACTTGAACTTGAACTAGAGCTGTGAGCCTTGTGTCTTGGTGTTGGTGTATGTGCACAGAACTGTAAATAAACGGGTGCAGTATGCCAAAAAATGTCTCCTGCTTGTCTGTTTCTGGGTTGACTTCGCATATGTAATTTTTCACTTTAGCAGCAATCCATAGTGTTAGCTGATTTTATTTCCTCTTGTTTTGATTTTATAGTTTAGGCAGTTTTTTAGTGGCACTTTATGGCTCTTGACCGGGTAGTGTGGTTCCTCATAGAATTATTGTTTCACAAAGCACCATTTCATTCTGAGAAGGGTTTTTTGAATATGAAGTTAGTTCTTCATGCTTTGAAAAACTTCCTGATATATAGAAAAAAGCTTAAATGTTTTAAATATGGTAGGCTACCTAGCAGGACATTATCAAATTAAGAAAAACCTGTGTTATTGTATGCAGTGAGAGTCCTTTTAAAATCATGACCCATTGGTATCTCACAAATCTTTTACAATCTATTCATGATTATTTACTGTATGGAGCCTGTCAAAGATCTTAATGAAAAATGTTTCTTCCACGTACCTTCATGTGGATGGGTATTTTGGGAACCACTCTGGCACCTTTATTTTTAAGAGTCTACTTGGGCAACCCAAAATAACAATGCAGTGTCCAAGAGGAGCATGATGTAGGTCGTTTAACCGAGAAAAATATGAATTGCAAGAGTAACAGTAAGTAAACGTATCATTCTATGCATTTTGGTAAAATAAAAGGTCTTTTTCTTCACTGAGCACTGAGGGGATTATTAAGAAGGTGATCATACTCATTCTTTCCCATCGGTTTTCTGACAAAGGTAGTAACAGATGTGGAGACACATTTTTTTATCAATTTTTTGTTATCCTTGCTAGAAAATGATGATATTTAGAATGAATTAACTAGTGTTCAATGTAACCTAGGTCAACTCCTGGCATACTTGCACAAGAAACATGCACAGAGACACTGAGATAGGACATTGATGTATTCTTTTCACTTATCAACTAACTGTGCATTTATTTTTTTTGATTCAATCTGTTTTCTCACAATTTATTTGTAATGATTTGCCATGTACCATGTTATTAGGGATGATAGCACGTCTCTTCATTCTTTTTAATAAAACCAGCCTTTTCTGTTTCAGTGCAGTTTTGATCTTACTCAGATGCTTTTGGTGTTCACTAACAGCCACACAATCTCATGCATGCAACAGATACAAAATCAGTCTAATTAAATATGTTTAAAAAACATTAAATCGACAGCAGGAATCTGTAAAGTTAAACTGGCAGTCATTTCACAATTACTAACTTACTATTTAGCAAATTGTTAAGTATCCTTAGTTCACAAATGCTAATTATTACATAAACAAAAACTCCTATTCTTTGTGTTGCCTCAAATGTTGAACAAAGTTCGAAGTTGTTGCATCACCTTCTGTAATTTGTATCAAACTTTTCCAGTTGATAAGCAGATAATATTTGGGAGGCTGTTTCCGGCCCTTTCTGCCCACCTTCATTTAAACACTGGCTCACAAATGAGTTTGGTTGGAAATCAGGTCTTCACAAGCCACAAGGTGGAAGTCAGAGTTCAAGTGGAAGTCATTGCTATTCAAGAGCCATTCAAGTTGCAAGTCTTTGATTTTTTGGTGTCAATTCCAAAGTCATGAAAATCATGACTCATGCCTGATTCGAGCCCACATGTCTACAAAATGATTTGTTTTTTCATCAAGATACCAGTGATAAAGTGATTGTTAATTCCTGGTTGCTGGCTTTAGAGGCAGAGTTTCAAAGAAAAATCAATAACTGCTATGCGCAAAATAATACAAAAATTTAAAATGTGCAAAGGACACAGACACTGGACATAAGATGACTGGAAAAACTTGTTATTTTCAGCATCTGGAATCATTTTTTCTCTGTTGCAGATGACGCTGTTATTTGTCGTGTATTTAAGGAAGAAGAAAACTGAGGGCATGTAAAGCATTTGTTTCTTATACTATATGTTCTGATGTACAGTACTTCTCAGGTTCAAAGGTTCCTCTAATAACTAATTAGCTTTTAAGACATCCCACCTCTCCTGGAAGTTCCTGCAGCCTCCCGCATATTGATTGTGGCTCCATGACACCCGCAAATTATATATAGTATCCCAGAAATTTGGAGAAGGAAAATCTTTGGAGAAGAAGCAAGAGTGATTGACTAACGTAACAAGAGAGTGACAGAGAGACATTATCCTGATTGGTCTCTGTTTTTCTGCTAAGTAGACTTATCAGTTTTCTTTGTGAAAGGGCTTTATAGTCTACCTCTCTCTCTCGCTCTCTCTGGTCTATCAGATTAGTTTATTGTCCAGCATCGCCACAGCAGACTACCTAAAAAAGACATAAAATGTTTTATATGAATGTGTACCCCTGCATCGTAGCAGTAAGAAATAATGACAGTGTTGCGTGCAGCACTGTCTGCAACAGTGATTTTAGCATTGTCCATGGGGGTTGAATGTTTGTAAAAGACACTTTGAGGTGAACTTAACAGTTGTTATTTGTTCATTATCATAGCTAAAACCATTTAGACTAGCAGAAAACCAAAGTTTGCCAGAGAAGATTACTAGAATAAGGTGTACTTTACATCTTTCATTGTTAAGCAAAATCTGTCATTCCAAGTGTGCAAACACACAGCCAAGATATTCAGGAAAATGTTTCCAAATTCAGAAATTGCAAAAAAACTATGCCTGCTCATCAACCGAGACAGCAGCTACTGTGATAATGGCACTGGAACCTGAATGTTCAGAGGATCTGCACATGTTCATATGTACAGAAAAAAGGCCATACAGTATTTTGGTTGATGAAAGCAATGATATCATCAATGACATCGTGTGTGAGATAATCTGAAAAACAAGCTATATCACAGTACAAGGAAAGTTTGCAAAAGAAATAGACTAGAAAAGCTATGTGCATTAACATATAACTACAGTATTAGCTATTAAGCCTTCTAGCTAAACTGTATGTTTAATAGCTGAAGTACATTATGTGATTAAAAAAATTGGGTTGTTACATACTCAGCCTGACATTTTTTTGGGGGGGAGTTACCTCCCTGAAATGAGTTTTTACAGCGTTGAATGCAATTTATACATGACAAATTAAGGATAAGCTATGGAAATTTATCATTAGGAGACTGAGGAAATGGCTGCTGAAAATGGGTTTTTGCAGTCATATGTGATTGATAAGTTATAAATCAACTATTTCAAGCATTAATAGCCATTAGAAAACTAGTAATACCTATGATATAGTTATGTAAAGGTATCTTGATTAAAAAAGGTATCATTTTCAATTTAAAACATAAACATTTCTAGGTGTGTCCAAACTTTTGACTGGTAGTATAAAAAATCATGCTTCTGTGATCAAAGATATTTCTAAACCAAAACTACCAAATTTTGAGAAAGTGTTTTAAACATCATATTAACATAATATATTAACACAATAAAGGTAAATAAAACTTTAAGACAGTCTATTTGCAGTTGAAAATAGCCCTTACTTATTAAGCAAGTCTCCTGTAAAAATACTATCTTAGCATTTAGGCCTGTTAGTTGGAAGAATGTTTTTTTCTCATTTGCTTTTAATACTGGTTCTTTAATCATATGCATCATGACTGGCTTCAAAAAATAGTTGACAAGACAAATGAACACTCTAAACTGTATGATTGTTTATGTGTACAGTATATGGCATTTGTAATTAAACATAGTTTATGGCAATTCTGAATGGACATAAGACAATAATTGAAGGCTCCTGCTGTACACTATGGCTTAACTATTTTCTAGCGTCAAAACTATTTCAGTGTAGTGTTTTCTGTTTAACTATATACTGTATACAAATAATTTATTAACAATTTTTGTTAAGCCCACAGCTCAGGTGACACTTGTTTTTCTCTGTCCAATAGAAATACTTTGCTATATTGTAAATATTTTTTCTTATGAAATCCCACATTTATGTTTAGCTAAACTTGACTGGGCTACCAAAGTAAAAGCCACATTTTGGAAAATAAATGTAAATATTTGATGTTGGAGCTGTATCAGTATGTTAAAGTTGAAAAAGGCAACAATTTTGCAAAAATATACAAATAAACTGGTTTACATAATATATATAAACAGTGTTAAAAATGAAAATAATGATGTACTGATCTAGTTATTGTGAAGAGGAATCCAAAAAACACCTTTTTGATTATTAATATATTTTTTTCCTGGGTATTTCAAAGTAACTACATTAGTATAAAGCACTAGGGTGTAACCCCCTGCTCGCTTCTCTCGTCACCCAGCCCCCCCCTCCCTCGGCCTGCACTACGTACCAGCCACTTTGCGTCTCTGCCACTCGCATTGTGAAGAGGGGGGCTGAACGCATCCCAAAGAGATGCAGTTGCTCCTCCGAAACCCCCTCTTAAACGGTGATACAATGGGAAACAAATACAGTTTTTTTTTTACCTCCTCTTTGCTTGATCAGCTGCTGGCTTGCTGCTACTGCCGTGCCGCGTGATCTGCATCGCACACTGTGCTTTGAACATTTAAAAGCCTGTACAGCAGCTGTCCTACTCTTTGTCTTTTATTTCCTGCCCCAGGCATGGTTAAATATTTTGGCACAAAGTCTCGTCTCACGGGACGTGAATTCTTGATATTTTTTAGTTTATAATTTAAAAACAGAATAAGAATCTGAAAATCTAACAACATCACATTTATGTTCAATAAATTCTGAAAAGAATGATACCAAACATATATATGTAAGTTTTAAAATAAGCCCTATTTAAAGTGTGACAAAAAATGTCACATAAAATCGTTGCACAAAATCGTTGCACTTTTAGGCTTAGGATTATATATACAGAGTAGATTTAAAATGACTGTACCAGAAAAACATACAAACTGCCATCAAAACTATCCATCCATCCATCCATCCATCCATTATCTATATCCTAACTACAGGGTCACAGGGGTCTGCTGGAGCCAATGCCAGCCAACACAGGGTGCAAGGCAGGAAACAAACCCCAGGCAGGGCGTCAACCCACTGCACCATCAAAACTATTCTTTACAAAACTGAAACATTCAGATATACTGTTTTGTATGAATCAATAGAGATAATAGCAATACATCACATTTATCATGAACTTACTGTACACATAATTTATTTGAGAAATATTGTTGATTATTGATTATTACATTGTTTTTCCACCAGAACCAGGCTAAACTAGTTTCCCATTACCTAACACTACCTTTTTTCTTAAAGATCCCAAAGGTCCTTGTGGATCTGCATTTGTGGTCTGCATTTGGTAACTAGGGTGACAAAAACACATTCAGCAAAACTGTAGGAACATTGTAGTTGGTGATTGGTTTTTGAAAGAAAAAGTTTGTAATTAAATCACTTTTGTTATGATTTTCTTTTTTAAACACTCACTTTGGTTATTTGGATTGGTTTTGCTACTATATATCTGGCACTTATTTTATTGGGAAAATAATAAAATGCACTGAACCAAAAAGTATGTACTTATTGTGGTTTGAGCTAATGATAGTGTTCAATGCACCTTGCAAACTTTAATTCATAAAGATGCAGTAAGAAATAGAAAAAAAACTAAAAAAACTGAATAAAAAGCAGCAAAAAATATGAACAAGTATTTCTCTTTATATCTTCTATGGTACGTTTGTGAAAATCTGTTGCTTATGCTTGATGTAATCATTATGTGGGAAAATCACCTTTAATATACAAGGGAAAACAAAATGTAACCCAGTTTGTGATTCCTAGAGTTTATAGAAAGACAGCATAACTGCTCCCTTAAAGATGTTTAATATGTTTAGTTGTACCTCACAGATACTGAGTGTTAATTATGACACAAAACTCATAATTAGTTGATGAAGAACTATTTTTAACAAAACCAAGTAAGATTCTATTCAATAGATGTACACTGTACAGTAGATAAATGAAAATGAAATAACACTATAATTCCTCTTGAACAAAACCTCTAATTTTTATATAATGTTTTGAATAGTTTTTCAAATAAAATTGGCTATATAAGATGGTTGTATGGTACTCCCTTTGAAAAATGTCAAGTACATTTAAGTAGACCCACATGACAGTGTGTGACTCACTGCATACATTCACATAGAAGAAATGAACAAGGTTATTATAAGGAAGCACAAAATGTAAAAGAAAAAGTAAACCCCTAGTTGCCTGCAGTTGATTTAACATACATCAAATAATGGCTCACTCAAATATACTCATGAAAGAACAATGGCTCACTATTGTGTAAGCACCATGCTGTCATGATGTTTAACACTTTTCAATTTTCCTCTGGTTCTGCTTTCTGCATTTTCTTCATTTTTTTAACCAAAAGAACTGTGATAAATACAATTACTGTACTATTTTGTCAGTTCTCATAATTATGAGATATAAATTTTTCATAATTATTTCATGTCTTGGCATGCCAACATCTTTGTTTAGCTGTGTTGCTATGTTGTGACAGTCAGAAGTTGTGATAGATAATTTTACCATTATGACAGTATAAAGGTCAGTTTTACACACTTCCTGGTTGTCCAAGATTCTGGATAAGAAGCAAAAAATGCTTTTTCTAGGGGAAGTGGTTTGCTTTTCTGTAAAGCATTTAAAAATATTTACCATGCTTTTTTGACTTGATTTTTGGAATTGTATAATGGTGTTATAATTATGTGTATTTTGGCAATTCTTTGGACATAATAAATTTTGTTTATGATATTTTCCTAAGGTTTTAAATCATCTGAT
The DNA here is from genome assembly GCA_026402145.1 of Polypterus bichir lapradei. Taxonomy (NCBI): domain Eukaryota; kingdom Metazoa; phylum Chordata; class Cladistia; order Polypteriformes; family Polypteridae; genus Polypterus; species Polypterus bichir. The sequence goes on from JANRMT010028174.1 coordinate 151,904,513, forward strand.
TTTCAATTTTTATTTCTACTATCATATTCCTGTTTTGGTTTTGAGGTTGTTTGTTTTAACTTATCATTATGTTTTGTTGTTTCGCATTGCAATTCTGAGTTTAAAATTTGTTAAGATGCATTCTCCTGTTGTCAGCGCATTATTCTTTTTCAATTCAATTGGTTTTGTCACCTGACCTTCCAGTAAAAAATGATCACATCCAGTATTGTTAATATCTCTTGGTGGATAAAAAAAACTTTTTTCAAAAAAAAAAATTTTTTTTTTCCCTAAAAAGATTTCCACAGTGGTTTTTTGTGTTTTTAGGTTTTATTCTTGAATAAAAGCACACTTGTTTCGTTCATTTGTTAGATACTCAAATTAAATGTATGTTTTTATTATATAATAGTAACAATAATAGCAGCCCACCACTCAAAGCACTAAATGCAGGGACGACCGGGGATTAAACCAGCAACATTTTGATAGTGAAGCAGCAGTTCTTACCCCTGCACCAACAAAGTAGTTATCTGTGACACCACTGCTTTTCTACTGTGAAAATTACTGGCAATATCGTATTCTTCCATTTTGGTTGCAGAGGGTTCCAGTCACCTTCCAGTATCTAGTGGACAAAGTGCTACATCCCCACAAGAAATATTTAGACTACCTGGTAGGCAGAGGCATGGTAAGGCCACAGTGCTAAAAAAGTAGATGCTATTTTAAATTGATCCCGTCCAAAAACCAAGTGGCAGGTCCCAGCCTTTATTGGATTGATGGGAAACTACTGTCGTTTTGTGCCCCACTTTTCTGAGAGAATGGTGCCTTTGACTAATTTAACAAAGAAGCAGACCCCTAATTATGTGATATAGAATGAAAACGCTGACGCTGAATTTTGTGACCTGATTTGGCCCTGACAAGGCACCAGTATTAATTGCTCCTGACTTTTCTTTATCTTTCATTCTCCAGACCAGTGCTTTCGGACACAGGATTGGGTGCCATGATGAGCCAAAGTGTCGATGGTGTTGAACACCCTGTCATGTTCCTGAGCCAGAAACCACTGGACAGGGGAACCAGGTATGCTACAGTGGAACAAGAGCTCAGGCAGTTAAATGGGCAGTTACACAGCTGAGGTATTACCTCCTAGTTTACCTTGGTCACCGATCACACAGCTTTACAGTGGATGGCGGTGCGCAAGGAGTCTAACCCTGAAGTCACAAGGTGATTCTTGGACCTCCCACCTTATAGGTTTACTGCTGTTTATTGCCAGGGTTCTCTCCAGTCCAATGCCGATGCTCCTTATCGGGTTCACGACTGAGTGGCAAAAGCAGCTACTGTATCTGCATGTAAAAAATCCAGCGGGAGTAACCCCTGTGGCAGCTCTTGGCTTTTATGAAGGTATTCTGAAGCCCTTTCAAGAGAAGCAATCTAAGGATAGATCCACACATCTGTGAACCCCATCAGGGATGACGTGTGAGTGGCTTCTAGCCCCTGGTAAGGTATCCAAACTGAGGTAGCCAGCCTTGGCCAGTGATGAGGTTTTCTTGCTTTGTTTTTGAGGTCATATGTGCTAAGTGAATTTAAAATAGTTAAGTATTGCAAGATGTACGTGCGAATCAACAGTTTATGCATTTCCAGTATAAATTTGTTCCCCAATATTAAAGAGCCTTAGAGATTAAAGTACCTTTTTGAACAATTTTTCACAATGAAACACTAAGCCAGAAACCAGCACACAGTAGTTCTGAGTAGGCTAGACTGGGTAAGCCTCTTCTGGGATTGCCTGTGAAGGTACTGGCCTGCCTTTTGTGGAGGTTTTTGGACACTTCATACATGTCTGCCGTGTTTGAAACTGCAAATCACTACAGATGTTCTTCTTTTTTATGGCAACGGTTACAGGAAAAGTCAAAGTCTTGCTAAAATAGGGTAACTGGCTGCCCATTTGCTTCTAAAAGTATGAATATGACATGGTACATGTTAATCTCCATAACTGTGTTAAAACTTGATGGTCTGCTTCTGCAGCTGCAGCTAAATTTCCAGCTACTTTAATGACCAATTCAGTTGACCTGAGGGATGTTTATTAATTTATTTTTCACTGCTTATTAAGGCTGGGTCACGGGGGCAACAGTCTTAGCAGTGAGGCCCATACATTTCTTTCCCTAGCCACACTTGCCAACTCATGCTGTGGGATCTGAAACAGATCCCAGGCCATCTGGGAGATATAATCCTCCAAGTGAACCCTGGGTCTTCCCCACAGTCTCCTTCCAGCTGGTCATGTTCATGAAACCTATATAATAATAATAATAATAATAACACATTTTATTTATATAGCTCCTTTTCAATGCCCAATGGGAAAGTGTCAGAGAGACATCCGTATCAGACGCCCGAACCACCTAAATTAGCTTTTCTCGATGCAGAGGATCAGAGCTCTGATTTCCTGGATATCTGTGCTTCTCACCCTGTTTTTAAGGGGCAGTCCAACCACCCTGCAGATAAAGCTCATTTCAGCAATTTGCACTCATGATCTTGTCCTTTTTGTTTATTACCCAAAGCTCATGACCATAAGTGAGGGTAAGGATGTTGATCAACAGGTAAATCAAATACTTTGTCTTCTGGCTCAGATCCTTCTTCTCCACTATGTACTTGTCTGTTAATCTAAAAATCCATTTTCCACTCACTCATGAACAAGACCCAGAAATACTTAAGCTCCTTCACTCAAGACAGTAACTCATCTCCTACCTGGAGAGTACAGTCCACCTTTCTCCTACAGTAGACCATGGCTTCATATTTGGAGGTGCTGATCCTCATCCCTGCCACTTCACACTCAGTTGTAAACCATTCCAAATCACAGACTGAGGAAGCCAACATGACCATGTCATCTGGAAAAAGCAATGAAGCAATCCTAAGGCCACCAAATTGGACACCCTCCCCAGCTACACATTCATATTCTGTCCATGAAAATCACAAACTGGATAGCTAGGAGAAAAAGTACAGACCTGGTGGAGTCCCACAACCACTAAGAATGATGCTGATGTTTTTCTGAGTATGTGGTTACAGCTCTCACTTGGATTATATAAGTGGTGGTGAGGTTTCTGTACCCCTGTGACACTAGGAGCAATGTTGTCCAGAGCAAAAGCTCTTGTTAGGACCTCACAACACAAATTGGTCCCAGATGAAGGGTCAGAAAAAGAGTGATTCACAGCCCCTAATAATGCAGTTCTATTAAGCCGCCTGGTATGAGATTACTGGGGCCTCTGCACACTTAGCATCGGGCATGCCACAGGGCTTGGTCAGATACAGCATAAACCTGCTGTGGTATGTGGCCGGCTTGTCATCCCAGCCAATACCCCCTGGCCGCCAGATGGAGCCCTCCTTGCAGTATGGAGGTGCCCCGAAGACCAGCAGGGAATCATGGACTATGTAGTTTTTATACACAATCCTTCTGGATACCACAGGGGCCGCAAGAGGGAGCTGTAGGGAGGACTGAAGAATCATTTGTGCCCTATAACCCGGAAGTGCATCATAGGAAGAGCGACAACAGAAGTGATGTGCTTCCGAGGTGAAAGAAAAGGACTTGTACCTGACCCGGAAGTGATAAAGAATCACATGGACTGGGGATTGGGAACACTTCCGGGTCAGGGTGTATAAAAGGACTGTGGGAGCTCCCAGACGGCGAGCTGAGCTGGGTGGAAGGGTGGCAACGCGTCTAGGAGTGGTGGATTGTTTATTATTAGTGATTATTGTGATTTATGAATATAGTGGAGGAGAGGGTGCTTTGTGCACTGTGGAAGATTAATAAAGTCAACCTGTGGACTTTTATCTGGTGTCTGGAGTCGTAGACAAGGGTTCAAGGGAGCGATACTGCCCCCTATCTGTCACACTGCAACATGTGATAGCCCTTCTGTGGGCATACCACCTGTAGCAGGGATAGAGGCTGGGTGCGTTATGACCTGGGTGGTAATCAAGGGCAGATGTCTTGGCGGACTGGAGTCCAGAAACATAAACTGACTTTTGGGAGGTGGAATGTCACCTCTCTTGGTACCAACTAGATACAGCTGGGATCAACATCCACCCACATTCTGGGTTCTGGAACCATACCTATCGAAAGACTCTCCTTTACCCTGGAGTTGCCCAATGAGAAAGTGTCAGGTGGGATTGGGCTTCTTATTGAAACCCTGTCTGGATTATACCATGTTTAAGAAAGAGAGGCCTGCCTCTGTGCAGCTGTAGTTCACAGAGGGGAGAACTCTGACTGTCATGTGCTTATGCACCCAATAGCAGCTTGGAGTACCATGCCTTACTGGAGTGCTTGGGGGATCCTGGAAACGGTCCCAGCTTCAGGGCTTCATAGTTCTGCTGGATGAGTTCAGCACCCAAGTGAGAAATGATAGAGATTCCTGGAGAGGTATGATTGGGAGGAACTGTCTGGCTGATCTAAACCTGAGCAGTGTTTTATTGTTGGACTTTCTGTGCTAGGCATTTTTCCAAACAAACACCATGTTCAAACTTAAGGTGGGTCATAAGTGTACTTGGTACTGGAGCACCTTTGGACCAAGGTCTATGATTGATTTTATAATCATATTATCATATTTGTATATTCTGGTCACTTGGGTGAACAGAGAGGCAGAGTTGTCAGTTGATCACCACCTGGAAACGAGTTGGGTCAGATGGTGCAGGAGGTGCCTGGATATACTTAGAAATCCCACATAAGTAGTGAGGGTGGACTGGTAATATCTGGGGAAGGCCTCTCTCTAGGAGACTTTCATCTCCAACCTCCAAAAGAGTTTTTCCCACATTCTCGTCTCTCAAGATGGCAACCCAAAGATCCAGTGGTGAACACCAAAGTTGAGAGATGCCATCAGGCTGGTGAAGGAGACCTTCCATGTATGGTTATCACAGGAGACTTCCAAAGCAGCAGAGGGGTACCAACAGGCCAAAAGGGCTGTGGCCTTGGTGGTCAGAGAAGCAAAAACCTGGGTATGGGAGGAGTTCCAAGAGACCATGGAAAGTGACTATTGATCTGGCTCAAAGAGGTTCTGGCAAACCATCAGGCATCTCAGAGTGGGAAGGTAGGGCTTCACCCAGGCTGTCTGCAGCAAGTGTGGAGAAATGCTGACTTGCAAACATGGTGTAGTCTGGCAGTGGAAGGATCACTTTGAGGAACTTCTGAACTGGGCACGCCCACTGTGGGCAGCAGCTGAAAGGGGACAAATGCCAATTTCTCTAAGGGAGGTCAATGAGGTAGTTAAGCAACTCCAAAGTAGCAAGGCCTTGGGTATATATATGAGATCTGCCCAGAAATGCTGAAGACTCTGAGCATTGTTGGGCTGTCAAGATTAACATGCCTTTTCAATGTTACGTCGTTGTCGAGAGCAGTGCCTCTGGAGTGACATACTAGGGTGGTGGTCCCCATTTACAAAAAGGGGATCTGGAGGATGTGCTTCAGCTATCTAGAGATCACACTTATCAGTTTCCTAGGGAAAGCTTGTGCCAGGGCTCTGGAAAGGAGACTCTGCCCAGTCTTTGAAACTAAGATCCAGGAAAAGCAATGTGGCTGTGGAACAGTGGACTATGTTTTGTGGACTTAGTAAATGTGTTTGTCTGTGTTCCTTGAGGGATTCTGTGTGGGTGCTGGGAGAGTACGGGGTTCAGGGGCCCCTTTTAAAGGCTATTTTGTCCCTGCATAATCACATTGAGAGCTGTGTCTGCATACTCAGAGAAACATCAGCAAGAGATTGCTTCCACCAAAACATTTTTTCAAGTGATAAAGTATTTAATAATTAGACATGTCTAAATAAGACACAATATACAAGAATGTAAAGACAATTACAGAACAAACAGGGTGGGGAGCAGTGCAGAGCTAAGACAAACAACAGTCCCACCCAAATGTTTTTTTAGTTACTTTGGTCTACTTAGTTGACATCAATTATTAATACACACATTGGCTCATAAACCTATTGATCACATTTACCTCATAACAGATGTTTCTCATTAACCTGAAAAACAGTGCCCCTCACACAAGCTTCAGTCCAAGCCAATAGAAAGCAGGACTACTATGGTTTAATAAGATGTTTTATCCCTCATACTAAAATGTGATTAACAGTGCAGTCTTAAAAATTTCCTGATTCTAATTGTCATATCTGATGTACCAACAGGCAACACACACACAGGTATTTCACAGGTTAATTATGTCATTATGTATTTAGATTTAATTTTCTCATATTTTGCACGTGTGTTGCTTATCACACATTATATAGCTGTAATGTTCAGAACTATCACCATTGATATGCATTCCCAAGACATAGCATCATTTAAGGCAATAGTGACCACTTTGGAAGCATAAGTAATGTGTTCAAGTGTCACTATCCATTCTCAATTACACTTTAATTTATTGCCATTTTATGAAAAGAATAGCTTAATCTGACTTGTGCAGAAACATACAGTAACAATATACAGTCATGGTCAAAAGTTTTGAGAATGACACAAATATTGTTTTTCACTAAGTTGCTGCTTCAGTGTTTTTAGATCTTTTTGTCAGATGTTTCTATGGTACATTGAAGTATAATTACAAGCATTTCATAAGTTTCAAAGGCTTTTATTGACAATTACATTAAGTTTATGCAAAGAGTCAGTTTTTGCAGTGTTGGCCCTTCTTTTTCAAGACCTCTGCAATTCGCCCTGGCATGCTGTCAATCAACTTCTGGGACACATCCTGACTGATGGCAACCCATTCTTGCATAATCAATGCTTGGAGCGTGTAAGAATTTATGGGTTTTTGTTTGTCTACTCTCCTCTTGAGGATTGACCACAAGTTCTCAATGGGATTAAGGTCTGGGGAGTTTCCTGGCCATGGTCCCAAAATTTTAATGTTTTGTCCCCCGAGTCACTTAGTTATCACTTTTGCCTTATGGCACGGTGCTCCATCATGCTGGAAAAGGCACTGTTAGTCACCAAACTGTTCTTGGATGGTTGGGAGAAGTTGCTCAGTCAGTCATTATCCAACCAGCTATATCCTTACACAGGGTCACGGGGGTCTGCTGGAGCCAATCCCAGCCAACTCGGGGTGCAAGGCAGGAACAAATATCCTGGCAGGGTGCCAGCCCACCGCAGGGCGGATGTTTTGGTCCCATTCTTTATTCATGTGTGTTCTTAGGCAAAATTGTGAGTGAGCCCACTCCATTGGCTGAGAAGCAACCCCACACATGAATGGTCTCAGGATGCTTTACTGTTGTCATGACACAGGACTGATGGCAGCACTCACCTTTACTTCTCCAGACAATCTTTTTTCCAGATGCCCCAAACAATCGGAAAGGGGATTCATCAGAGAAAATTACTTTACCCCAGTCCTCCAAGTCCAATCCCTGTACCTTTTGAAGAATATCAGTCTATCCCTGATGTTTTTCTTGGAGAGAAGTGGCTTCTTTGCTGCTCTTCTCCTCTAATAGTGGTCGCCTCATTGTGCATGCAGATGCACTCACACCAGCCTGCTACCATTCCTGAACAAGCTCTGCACTGGTGATGCCCCGATCCTGAAGCTGAATCAACTTTACGAGACAGTCTTGGAGCCTGCTGGACTTTCAAGGGCATCCTAAAGCCTTCTTCACAACAGCAGTGGAAATGGTTTTTTTGGGATTAGGTTAATTTTCATGGCAAAGAGGGACTTTGCAATTAACTTCAATTCATCTGATCACTCTTCATAACATTGGAGTATATGCAAATTTCCATCATAAAAACTGAGGCAGCAAACTTTGTGAAAATTAATATTTGTGTCATTCTCAAAACTTTTGGCCACGACTGTACAACGTGGTAGAACAATATCACAAAAAAACAAATAAATAAATATCAACAAAAATGTAACTGGTATCAAATTAAAAGTAAATATATGTCAAATAGAAACATGTACAGTATCATGTACTGTATCTGACAGAACATTTAACACTCAGACAATACAAATATGAGAGCTATGGACATTCAGTAATAATGAATTAGTGCAAATTAATTTGCAGAGAAGGTGATTCATGTTAGATATATGTTGAATAGATACATCCTCAGTATCACAGCACCCTACTAAGCACAGCTGCAAGTGAAAACCTGAAAGCTGAAAATTTATTGGCAAAAAATATATTTTAATGAAATCCTTAAACTTGTAAGCAGTATTTTAAAGCACAACCAATACATTAGAGTATAAGGTAAGCAACTACAAGTAAAAGTATCCAAGATATAAATCACAAATCTGAAAAATGGCATAAAACCATAAAAGTCAAAATCAAAAGAATTACCCATTACCAACAGAATACTAGAATCATGACTGTTGCAGAGGCACAAAGGTACACAATGCTCGAGCAATGCTACCATCTGAGCTTCTCCTTTTTATTTCCTCTTCTACTCCCATTATATGAGTGCTGCATAATTAATGTTTCATAGCAACAGTCACAGATAGGAGTGACTGAGGCATAAATTTTGCAAAGCGGAAGGGTTGGGGGCAGTGCATCATCCATTTCCTGAAATACCCATCACATCTACTCCCCCCAATAAAACATAAACAAAACTGGGCTGTTGATAATAAAGCTAACAAGAAAAGTTAGTCCGGCAACTGCAGCATAAGGAGTTTAATAGATGTTTAGGAATGCTGGCTCTGAAATGCCCCTTCCTGTGGCCAGAAACTCCAGAACACTTTCCATAATGCTCATCTAATGAGCAGAAAGGAATCCTACTCAGCAAGAACTCATTTGCCGCCTATCAAGGTGCTTCATGTGATGTCGTCAATACAAAGTGTGGTCTAAAAAGGTTAAATTAAAACAATATTGAGTGAAAAACATTATCATTGAAAAGTATGACGAATAGTAGTGCATAACTGAGATGATTCAACAAGCAGAAGGCCAAATATTAATGGAGTTTACAAACTGCCATTGACTGACCCCAAAGTACTGCAGTTCAGGAGTGTGTGAAGCATCAGGGTAGCCAATCAGTAAGCAATTCTCTTGAACAATGAATAAGGGTGAAGGCAGGACTTCAATTCAAAAGCTCAATCTTGTTTTAGCATTGTTTCTGTCATGCAATAAGAGGATTTAAAGGAAACAGTAATTCAGGAAAATTACACATTTGGGGCATTGTTAGTGTATGATTAAATACCTGACATTGTGATTATGCCACACAAGTAATTTGAGATTTTTTTCTGCTACATTATGATATTGTTTCCTTTTTTTCAAGGTGAGCCCCCAATCGTGACCATCATCTCCGGATTTTTTATTTCTGTCTTCAAGAAAACATGAGAGTATAATTTTTCATACCATAACTACAAACAACCTAAGTCTACCTGCCACCAACAGAAATAACAGAACAGAAGAGTAAAGGGAAAGGGAAATGGGTAAATTGTAAATTGTTATATGAGAGTTAGAATACCTTGAATAATGAAGTTTAGCATGGATAATTGTAAGTTACAGAGAGTAGTGGGTCAATCTGCCTGGTTAAACAAGGGCTAAACATTGCTTGGTGGTTGTGAGAAATGAAGGTAAACACCTTCGGCTGTCAGACACCAACAAAAATGGTTGTGGTGGTAAGCTAGATCTCTTTTTATTGTACGAATAAGACAGGACATTGTGAAAACAGAGAAAATATCCCCCATGGTTTTTCTATTGCTTATACTTTATATGCATGCATGATCTGTTTTAATGGCCCTCTGATCTGGTGTTGTGTGTGTGATTAGTCCAAGATGCAGACCTAGGTGACCACACACCCAGGACAGATGGACTCTAGCAGCCTGGAGATGTGTCTAAAATGCCTTAAGTGCTGTGTCTACAACATAGCAATCACAGAGCTCCTCCAGGTGGACTTGAACTCTCTAACAAGTCTTGACCACCTGAGGAGGTTGTCACTCTCAGGTTAAGACCCAAGTGTGCTACACTATTATTTCCATGGTACACCTAAGTAGCTCTCAAGGGCACACTGGTTGAAAAACACCACTGTAATCATTCGTGGCATAGATTCAACAAGGTGCTGGAAACATTCCTCAGGGTTTTTGGTACATATGGACATAATAGTATCATGCAGTTGCTGCCGATTTGTCGGCTGCACATGCATGATGTGAATCTCCCATGCCACCACCTCCCAAAGGTGCTCTATTGGATTGAGATGTGGTGACTGTGGAGGCCATTTGAGTGCAGTGAACTCATTGTCATGTTCAAGAAACCGGTTTGAGAAGATCTGAGCTTTGTGACATGGCCCATTATCCTGCTGGAAGTAGCCCTCAGAAGATATGTAGATTGTGATCATAAAGGGATGGACATGATCAGCAACAATACTCAGGTACTCTGTGTGCCCAGAAAATATCCCCCACACCATTACACCATCACCACCAGCCTGAACCGTTGATACAAGGCACAATGGATCCATGCTTTCATGTTGTTGATACCAAATTCTGACCCCATCATTCGAATGTTGCAGCAGAAGTTAAGACTCATCAAACCAGCAATGTTTTACCATTCTTTTATTGTCCGATTTTGGTGAGTCTGTATGAATTGTTCCCTCAGTTGCATGTACTTTGCTGAAAGGAGTGGCACCTGCAATGGTCTCCTGCTGCTGCAGCCCATCTACTTTAAGATTTGACGTGTTGTGTGTTCAGAGATGCTCTTCTGCATACCTTGGCTGTAACGAGTGCTTATTTGAATTACTGTTGCCTTTCTATCAGTTCGAACCTGTCTTGCCATTCTCCTCAGATCTCTGGCATCAACAAGGCATTTTTGCCCAGAGAACTGCTGCTCAATGGATATTTTCCCCTTTTTGGGACCATTCTCTGTAAACCCTAGAGATGGTTATGTATGAAAATCCCAAAAGATCACCAGTTTCTGAAATACTCAGCACATCCTGTCTGGCACCAACATCCATGCCACATTCAAAGTCACTTAAATCACCTTTCTTCCCTATTCTGATACTCGGTTTGAACTTCAGCAGGTTGTATTAACAATGTCTACATGCCTAAATGCAATGAGTTGCTGCCATTTGATTGGCTGAGCAGATATTTGTGTTAACAAGCAGTTGAAGGTGTACCTAATAAAGTGTCTGGTGAGTGTATATAACTTCATGTACTTGATCATATATCAATGTATATTACAATGAATTGTACTGCATTATACTTTTTTTCCCTGAGTGATCTCCCAAATAACACAAATGTGAAATTTACATGAAAATACCTTTGGAGCACTCCAAACCGATTTTTTACATTCTTATTTTGCTTTTTATGTTGAGACTGAATTTATATATTTACCTTATTGCCTACAAAATATTCTCGCTTTTTAAAATGCTCCTTTAAAATACTATTTTAACACATTAATAATTACTGTTTCTTTAAGATAAATGCATATTATTCCCAAGGGCTCCATTTTACAATGTCTGCTTATTTTTTCACTGCATCCGTTACATGAAAAGGTTTACAATCATTGTGTTTTTTTTACTACACCCTGTTATAATTTATTCAAACGGTCTTTTTAAGAATTCTTTCATTCTTTGTGATTTCAGTACCCGTACGTTTCACAGGGCTTTCTGAAGATTATCTCGGGTGACGGCTTGGCTTGCTTGGTGGCTGCCAGCAGGGGGCAACCTTCAAGTCACAGTCGCCTTTAGCTCGATGAGCTGGCCGCCGAATCAGGCGAGAAGGCACGTCCGGCTGTTACGTGATATGGGCATCGTCATTTGCGGAAGTGTTCCGATCTGCTTTATGACAGGTTACACGCTCTCCAAGCTTGAGATTGTGACTATTTTATTTTTTTTTTGTGTGTTTCAATGGTAAAGAAATGACACCAGAGCGACAAGACAGCTCGCTTGCAGCCCTGGGCGTAGGCGTTGCTGTGGTTTCCAGTTTAATCAATGGGTCAACTTTTGTGCTTCAGAAGAAAGGGATTCAGCGCGCACAACAAAAAGGTACCGGCGCGCCTCCTTCACAAAAACCCACTACCGTCGGCTTTTTCTTCTGGACTCTTTTTCCGTGTTCGCTACTCACTACTTGGTACAGAGTGGTGACATCCCAGTAGCGAAGAACCGATCACAGCTACGCATTGTCTGACTCTGTCAACGCACCGAATGGTTGCTGTAATCATCAGAAGTCGTAACTCGGTGGCAGTGTAGGCAAGCAACGCAGGCAACCGCATATGCAGCGTGAAACACTTGATTCAAAGTAATGCAGTGCCGCCGGTATTCACAATGGACAGCAGTGCTCTTCATGAAGGATCAAATCTGCATCTCAGACTTGGCACAAGGTGGCGGCATTACCGAAAAAATGTGTATACACCGGCGATCTTTTTTTTTTTTTTTTTTAAATTCAATTTCCCCTAAACGTTGCACCACCTGGTTAGCCCCCCGTCCCACCCCACCTATAATAATATGGGTCGAAGTAGAGTGTGATCGTGGATATCGGTTTCTGCTAACATAAGTCTCACAGAATTATTTTGGATCAACTAAGAGACCTATAAAGCAAAGTAAATGCATTGCTGCAATAGCACTAGACTATTCACACGTGATCAAATGTTGTGTTATACCTCGAGGCCAGGGTTACTCAACCTATTTTTTGTTTGGCATTACATACTACTTCAGTCCAAACATAGAACAAAATAACTTATAGTCAATGTGAAGACTACACAATGCGGCTTCTGAGTTCTCCCTGTTCCTGTATTTATTTTTAAGAATCTATAAAGGTTCTTGAACATTGGTACATTATCTCTGTCCGAAACAAAAGCTAAAAACTTGTACCGAAACAAAAATATTGCAGTTGTGGCAGATTGCACCTGAGAGAGATACACACACACACACACACACTGTATAAACTTCTCTTTGTGAAATGGAAAGGGTGAGAAAGGGGGCACCCACCTGTTTAAAATGCCTTTTTTGTGAAATTCCCTCAGTTTCGACTCATGGTTTGTGGGTACTTTTGATTTTATCATGGATCGACTCAAAGAGATTGTGGGGGGCTTTGAATTGGTGCAGGCAGTGGACATGGAAGAGGAGAATGAGATGGGGTGTGTGGTACGGGAGTGAAGTCTCCCAGCAGGAACGTCGTGAGACAAAGCAGAGTGGTGGAGTTGAAGCAAACAGAGAGACATGGGTTCAGGCTCTGTGTTTTCAAAGGCCATTTTATCCTTTTTTTATAACAATTCTATATCACTGAAGCAACAACTGAAAAACATTTTGAGCTATACTTTTTTTTAAAAACTACTTGAGATAATTTAAAGATGTACTCTAACATTTGCTTTTTTGAGAATATTAACCTTGGCAGGACTGCCGCAGTCCCCCAAATACAGGATGGCTGCCCCTAGTTTGAAAACTCCCAGCATAGGCATTTATCACTATGTTAAGTCCTGTGTCCATATTTATTTCATTTCTGCTGACAGCACATGGTTTCTTTGTATGGTTGGAGTGATCACGTGACATACAAGACTTGTTATGAATGTTATTCATCTCTGTCAAATCAACATCTTTTCATGAATTCACTGTTATCCAGCGTTTCCAAAACATTTAGCCTTTATAAGAGTGTGTGTGCCAATATGTGTTTCAACGCCGTGTTTTGGGATGTCCTAGCAAGTTACGACAGCTCACAAGCTTTCCTAAATCCTAGTAAAGTTAGTAGTAGTTTTCTAAATAGAGAATGTGATAAAATGCTTTTACTTGTACTCCTAAGGTTTGGACCAAGTTTTCATCACTCTTAAAAGAGTTTTAAGCTAGTTAGGACTGTTTTCCTACTCTGAGTCGCTTGATAAGTATAGGCTCTGGTTCAGAAAGTTGTTTATTTTCTCACACTGATACTCTTTAAATAGGGCTACCATTAAGTTCTAGTGTAAATGTTAGTAAAAAAAAATGGATTTAAGATGACACACTTCTTTACCTGCACTCATTTGTGCAGTCAAATTGTATCATAAGTTTGCTTGTACACACAGGGTTTTGGTTTTGGAAGAAAACCCCTTACAGAACCAGAGAGAATCTATAATCAGTACAGTATATAGATGATGTCTGTGCTAGGATTTGAATCCATGACTGAGAGGCTGTGCTGCTGAGCCACTAGTAAAATTTTGCTTTTATTTATCCTTGGTATTGATAACACCGGTGGAAATGATACAGAAGAAACCACTGTTCTTTAACAGTCATTTGTTATTTGTCACCTCTTTTTGGATGTTGTTAAGGGAACAGAGAGCAAATTTACCAGTTTTTCACTTCCTTCCCAATCCTAAATTAGAATTAGCAGGTTCAAAGATGGATGTGAATGCAGATAAGCTAAATTAAAAGGAAGGACATTCTTAATGAGTTGATGCTGCACACTGCTAGACTTTAACATCAGGAGCTCGATTTCTGACCTGATCACTGTCTCAAATGGAACTTGCAAATCCTTTCTCTGCCCATGTGGGTTTACTGCCATATTCAGGATATGTGTATATTAAATTAATAGCCATCTCCAAATTGGCGTACTGTCAGGTTTTATTTTTAAATTCAGTATGACAAAACACAGCTTAGTCAAGCAAATGAATATAACAGTATAACATAGCAAGTACAACAGTACTCTTTGAAAGCAATCAAACTTCATATTCCCTAACAGTGGCTTTGCTTTTTTTGCAATATGCTTAGCTTTTTCAAAACTCCTTTACAGGAAAAATGGGTTTCAGAAAATTGATAGGTATGCCCAATATTAACAAACTACAAAGATTATTTTATGTCATTCGCAAATCAACTTAATCCAGTTCATGGTCACAGGTAGGGGTGGCAGTGCCTAACCTGGTAGCATTAAGGCGCACACTAAGAACCAGACCTTTAATAGGGTATGAAATTATTGTCACGTATTAACCTATCCTGTACTTCATTACAAGGAAGCTGCTACTACAGACAGTGGGAGAACATTCAAACGGCAAATGGATGACGACTGGTCAGGGATTTCCGATCCAATTTACCTTGAAGCACAAGTGTTACACTCCTGATTAAAAAGAAAAAACACAATTACACCTTTTTTTAAAGTAAATTTTGAATATATTCATATCTCTATATTTTGCTTTATGCCTGTATTTATTTTAGTTATTTTTAAAAAGTACTTTACAAACACTCAATCTCTGCAATAATTTTTCAACACAATAATTCAAAAAGCAATTGGCCAGTCCAAGCATACATATCTTGGCAAATCTATTAATGCTAAAGTGATAGAAGCCTATTAAAGAATTTTCCACAAGTAGATTTTACTCTTCAAAAATTATGATTTTTTTTTTTTGCTGACTTTGGTTTGTAACATTTTACTGCTAAAATGAAAAATTTATAATGAGAATGCCATCTTCTGTATGCATCAGAGTTTTATATGACATCCATCCTTTTTCCAACCCATTTGTTCACTTTAATATCACAGGGAGCTAATGCCTATCCTGGAAGCACTGGACAGTGTGCCAGTTTATCTCATTCTACATTTACATATGGGCCATTTTAGAGTCAGCAGTTAATTTAATCCTGCTTTATTAATCTAGTGCTCTGGTTGTGAATCCCATACTTGGTCACTCTCAGGTAGGGTTTGCATGTTCTGGTGAGTTTTTCTCATGATACCCTAGTTTACCTCTCATATCACAAATTTGTGCAAGTTAGGATGATTGGAAATTCTAAATTGGCAATTTTTGTGTGTACGAATGTGCCTTGAGATGGATTAGGGCTTTGTGCAGGGCTGCTTCCTGGCTTACATCCAGTACACCCTGCACTCCATATTGGACTTAGTGTGTTTGAGAATTTGATTTAATTAGAAGGTATATTCCAGTTATCTGTCTGAAATTTTATGTCATATCTCTGGGAGTAGTTAAGAGGCATACAGCAATCAACTATGAGGTTTAAATAACAAAGTAGCTAGATATGGAGCAACTAAATTTGCACCTTCTATAATTTTGTGTGCTAATTATAAATTGCTGATTTAAAAATATTTATAAAATAGTTTCATGTTTGAGTAATATGAACACAAGGTTTATTGTTTATTTTCTCAGAAAAGTAAAATACAAACTGATAGAATATACTACATGATAATGCAAATAGTGGCAAGCCATCCAATTAAATGACACTCTCCGTTAAAAGCAAGAATTGAACTAAGGAGGGAAACCAGAAACCACACAGTAGCCCCAGGCACAGGGTTAAGTATCATTGCACTAGAACAGGGGTCCTCAATCCCAGTCCTGGAGAGCCGCAGTGGCTGCAGGTTTTTGTTCTGACCTGGTTGCTTAATTAGAAAGCAATTCTTGCCAATAAAGCACTAACAAGCTATGAAATTAAATTAACTCTGCTATGTCAGGTCATTCTCATATCCTAGATTTTCTTTCCCTTTCTATCATGCAAATGATTTGAAGGCTAAAATGGACGAGTAATTCTCAGTCCTTCACTTTTTTCTCTTCATTTTTCTTCCAAGTATTTAATTAAAACCCAATACTGCAGATAAATACACACAGGTGTAAATGTAAATAAGCTAAATGGAGAAATGCTGCTCTCTCTTGTCATTTGCATGTTATTGATAATAAGGAGCAATTAAAATAGCTGTTTAAGACAAAATTAAGCAATAAGGGCTCAAAATCACTAAAGTGAAGCAGAAGTGTTACTTTAGCAATAAGTGCTTTTTATTAAGCAACTGGGTTGGAGCAAAAACCAGCAGCCACTGCGGCTCTCCAGGACCATGATTGAGGACCCCTGCACTAGTATAATATCAATTGAAAAAGCAGGCTGAAAATGGACTCCAGTTGATCTCATAAATAAAGCTGTAAATAGTGTAGATTTTTGTTCTGTTTATTGAAAAAAATACATGGCCAATAATGCAGGTTTTCAATCTGCTTACTGAAAAAACAAATATGTGGTAGCTTACAGGAAGCCCAGTGGTGTAGTGTTTTGAACTGTATCCTCGTATATTCAGAGATCTAGGTTTGATGACCAGCCTGCCCACTGCCATATGAAATCTGCATGTGTTGCTTGTATTTACTAACACTCTGCTTTCCCTCCACATGTCAAATAAATGTATATTAGTTTAGACAACTATAAATGCTGTATGAGTGGGTATTACCTGTGATGGAGTGTCACCACATCCAGGGCTGGCTCATGTTTGTATCCAGTTCTGCTTTGGCTTTAAACACAGAAAAACAGGTCTAGACTCCAATAGTATTCATCAAAATTCTCTGGGCATCTTTTATTCTAGCCTGGGGTCAAGGGTTTAGCCAAAGACTAATGGTGGAATACACAAAAAAATAGAGCTCCCAATGAATGAAACATTTTGTCCATATCAGAGGCTAAATATACATAATTAAATAGTAAATGTGTGATTAAGCAGAAAATTCACCTACAGGCCAGATTTATTATCAGAATGTATCAGAAAGTCTGTAAACCTGAGATCAGTAATGGCTTATGCATAATTAAAATAGCCCATGTAATGTGTTCAAAATACAGCCATCACGTTTACTGTTTATAATGAACCATATTCTCTCATTTGATTACAGGAGTTTCATATTTAGTGGAACATTTTTGGTGGACTGGCACTATTGCTAGTAAGTATAAGGTATCCTAACATTACATAAGCTATTATATTTAATTTGGATTTATCTACAAAGTTTTGGTCTATTTTTGCTTTTGTACTTTTTTCTTGTTTTCTTTTTTCTTCATCTGACTTTAAAACAAGGTCATTGAGGTGTGTCTCTCTGTTCCAATTGCCTTCTTTTTCCAGCCATCTCTTTACTAGACCCCATCTACCACATCTTTACATCTGGTTTTTGTCTTCCCTTTCCTTTTCTTTTCTGGCATCACTTCTTCTAATGATCAGTCACCCCACAACTTTCCTACTTTATCAACAACTCCAATCATGTCAATTGG
Source organism: Polypterus bichir lapradei (assembly GCA_026402145.1). Taxonomy (NCBI): domain Eukaryota; kingdom Metazoa; phylum Chordata; class Cladistia; order Polypteriformes; family Polypteridae; genus Polypterus; species Polypterus bichir. The sequence goes on from JANRMT010028174.1 coordinate 151,922,321, forward strand.
AATGAATAGTGACAAGTCCATCTCTGACCATACTTATGGGATGTCCATAACTGAAGACCAAGTAATGAGACAACCAAGGAAGCTACACACAGGAAAAGTCACAGTGTTGACCCTTAAGGTGTATAAAAGCAGTTCCTAGATCTTTCCTGTCTTCTCTGTAGTTCTTCATTAGTGTATGCAATGCAGTGGTTACATCCATGATTGTTCCTTATCCCTAACTGATTTTTCCAGCATCTCACTTTCTTTTACATATAACTCTCTTAAAACAGTTGAACCTTATTACACTCTTGTTTACTATTTTAAAATCCATCTTCTACTCTTTAAAAGTCAATCAAGCCAATAAAGCACTGACAGATGCCATTGTCCCCTTTGAGATAATCAGCCCGGACACTGACAGTTCTTAAAAACACACGTTTTATTAAACTAGTGTCCCCAAACACAAGTCCCGTACACACACAGTGCTCCAGCACCACAACACCCTTCCTCAGGCCTTTTAACGTCTGTGGGCCGCCTTTCTTCCTCTCATCACTGGAGCTTCGTCCACCTCCAGAGCCCCAGCCCTCCGACTGTAGGAAGGCGGCCCCTTTTATATCCACCCAGATGTGCTCCAGGTGCTTGCAGATGACCTTCTGGTGGCACTTCCTGGTGTGGCGGAAGTGCCGCACTAGCACCCGGAAGCACTCCGGGCGTTCATGGAAGGTCCTTCCTCCACCTTTCCAGGTGTGGCAAGAGTGTCGATCACCCGGGCTCCACGACGCTTGGGGAGCCCCCTGGTGGTGGCCATGGGCCCCATTGGGTTTGAGCCTCCTTGCTTTGTCTCCATGGTCCCCTCATCATCCAGGGCAGTTGCCCTCTCGTGGCCCGGGGGATGTATAGACCACCTCCCAGTCCTTCCAGGCGTCCTGGCTGGGTCTGGCCCCCAGCCTCCTGCCACACCCCACATTATTAAGCTTTTTGTTGTCCTTAAATGGCTGAGTCTCTCAGTCATCACTGCTGCTTTTTTATTCAAAACCTTGCTGTCCCATTAACAATCAAGATGTATTTTGCCCCCTGTGAGGTTTCCCCAGGCCTCACCATGTCTTTCGATACAGGACTAGGCATTCTTGCTATATGCTGGGTTGTCTGCCCACTAGTGACCATTTGAGATCAATTGCATGTTGCTACTTAGACAGCCAATGTTCCTCAGTTGTACCAGTGTTTCTGTGACTATTATTTTTGCCCCATTCAAGCATCAAGCACACATACAGGGCATACTGCCCACTAGCAACCCCATTCTGACTACATTGGCATGAGTAAAACCACCATCTTGGTGGTGCACTTGCACTTAGACGTCTATAGACAGCCAGACAACCCATTGCAAACCTTATAGGGTTTGTGAGTGTATAACTGTAAGTATGAAAAAGCTCAGATCATCCATCCATCCATTATCCAACCCGCTATATCCTAACTACAAGGTCACAGGGGTCTGCTGGAGCCAATCCCAGCCAACACAGGGCGCAAGGCAGGAAACAAACCCCGGGCAGGGCACCAGCCCACCGCAGGGCGCGCACACACACCCACACTCCAAGCACACACTAGGGACAATTTAGAACCGCAAATGCACCTAACCTGCATGTCTTTGGATTGTGGGAGGAAACCGGAGTACCCGGAGGAAACCCACGCAGACACGGGGAGAACATGTAAACTCCACACAGGGAGGACATGGAAAGCGAACCCGGGTCTCCTAACTGCGAGGCAGCAGCGCTACCCACTGCACCACCGTGCCACCCAAGCTCAGTTAATGCTACCCAAAATCAGTTGTGATATCTAAAATATTACTTAACTTCCCATGTTAAAAACTTGACGACATCATATTAAATCTGTACACTCTAAGCTATATAGTAAATTTGCTGCTGTGTGTAAGTGGTTACTTAAATTCATGACTTATAAACTCCTCACTTAAAAACAAAAAAAACTTAAAGTATTTGTACAAAGATGCACTCTGTTTACTGTTGGTGCTGTGCTGGTTCTGACATGCTATAATAAGTCACCCTTTAGTATAGCATCTGTGAAGAAATATATTGGCTGACTGTATTTTTGGCTAACTTTTCCTTTTTTAATTGAAAGAAAACCAGTATTAGTTTAACTATTTCTACTGTATGTGTGTATTTATCACTAAGATTAGTCATTTTAGTTTGGTTTTTAAAACTATAATGTGCATAATTGCCTGCTTTCCTGTATGCTTAGTTTTTATAGAAAATATTTAGATGTTGTCTGCATGGGTTTTCCTCTGAACTGTTTATTCTAAAATAGTCGTTGCTGTGGATATAGTCATGGATAGGCACCAGTCTATCACAGGGCTCATCCATGAGCACAATTATACTCACATTCATGCGAGTCTGATAGCTACGAATATAACTGAAAAAACGTTATTAATACTAATGCATTTAGAACTTATATTCTTGTGAGTTGCATGGTACTTATGAAAACAGCTAACACTTTCTCAAGCTGCAAGGCCCATGCTTTAATTTTTCTGCTACCTAATGTATGGCCAGTGTAGGAATTTTGATGATTGATAATCAATAAGACAGCCACCCAGGAGGATGCCGTAATAATGTGGGATTTGAAAAAGAAATTTTTAACTTGGCTAATTAATTATCAGTTTTGCTTTCGGCAATGCAGTTAATTAATCCAATAATTTGGCGTGTCTCCTACTTTATTTACCTTATCTTTCTGTGCTGTAGGAGGTGGGTCTTTGGCCTTTAGACTTATATCAAGGTTACTGAGACACACTCGTTTTAAGAAGCAGAATAATACAATTTGTTGATACACACAATGATTATAGAAATATGATAACTGTATATATATATATATATATATATATAGAGAGAGAGAGAGAGAGGCATATAAGATTGGATGCAGACAGACTAGACAGACAAGCATATAATATATAGGGTAGCTGTTTACTGGTATTTAGAGTTGCACTTTATCTTGCACAGATAAATAGTTTTACAATACCAAGTGTTTATGGATGATGTCCAATGTTTTGTGGAGCATTTAATGTTGTTAAGCTGGATTCAAGTCGAGACTCTTCTTGCATTGGAGTGCACTCTTTCTCTTTCCTGTATGATTCTTGTCAGTGCTGTGCTGCTGCTTCCTCAGCTTACCTTCTGCTGTATTTCACCACTTAGTGGGGAAAAGGCATTACTCATTCTTGCCCAAGAGTTTAGATACTGAATTCCTTTTGAAAGAGTGGCTTCTCAGCCTTGTCAGACTACTGGCACACAGCTTTGGCTTGATAGACTGGGTCTCAGCATCTGGTCCACAAAGATAAGAGTTTGTTGATTTCAGCTATCCAAGCAAGAGGCTCATAGCTTTTCAGTTCAGAGATCAGGATTCAGATGTTTTCAGTCATTTTAGAGAGGCGGGGAATGGTGCCTAGAGAATCCCCAGGGAGTTCAGTGATTGTCCAACAAATATACCAAGGAGAAAGTTCTTCAGAATGGTGCAGATAATTATAAAGGAAGGTATAGCCTTCTCCATATTGGATTAAAGTCACTTACAGATACAAAACCTATGCCTTTTAATAGGTGGATTCTTCTGTCTATCTTAGTTGTTATCTCTTGAATTATAGGTCTTTGGCCTTACTTGAGTCCATTTCATGCCTTCTGGCTCAAGAGGCCTGCAGAGGTGCCTTGGGAGTGATGGCAGTGCAAATCTTGATTTACACATTTCTTATGAGATGAAGTCCAGGCAGATGCTGTTACAATCTAGAGTTGAGTCACTTAGTTTAGAGTGCATGTGGGGGTTTTGTGCAGCTGGATGGATGCCTGCATCCCTATTTGGTGTACCACCAAAGCCTAGCAGAATGGGCAATTCCCACTTTGTCCCACACCAATATTTATGCTAAATGCTAAAAAAGGCTATAATATAGTAAAGAGACACCCTGCCTCTTATTGTAAAGTAAGTGCAAATTGAAAAGTATAGACACACTTTTCCTTACTTGATTGTATATGTCTCTGTTGGTATACCTTAAGAGTAACATATTAGTCTTTTTTAATGCAGAATTAAACCTACTTCTGTTTTTCTGTCAAAAGTGGCTTTAGGTCAGATTGGGAACTTTTTGGCATATAACATGGCACCAGCTGCATTGGTTACGCCATTAGGAGCTCTGGGTGTTCCATTTGGGTAAGTCATATTCGTTAATAAATTAGTACAAAATGATTTTTATTTTATTTTATTGAATAAATATATAACACATCATTATAACTCAGGTTTGCAGCACTTGTTTGTTAATAGCTGTTATGAAATGCAGATGACATTTGTGACATTTTCAGCATTACTGCAAAAATCATTTTACCAGTTATAACTCTAAAAAAGCATTAGCAAAACAGACCTATAATTTATCATTGTAAAATGCAAAGTTGTAAGAAACAAACAGTATAGTATAGATATTTTATTGTTCAGTCAGTAAGATTGTCATTTCAGTTGTGATTAGAAAATAAAGCTTTTGGATTTTTGTAGCCCCCATTCTAAATCTACTTTATTTTACTTTTCATTACACATCTGAAATTTTAGGTCTAAATAATGTAAGGTTTTACATATCATTCAGTCATGTAACATACTGTATTAATAGCAATTTTTTTAAATTTTATTGATTTTATTAAAATCAAATAACATTTCATACACATAATTCAAGTTTTACAAAAAAAAAGGTTCAAAACAAATCAACCCCCACCCCTGAGAAAGAGAGCTAGGCCAGCAGTGTAAAACTTTAAGCTAGTAAAAAGAAGTGATTAGATGAATTAATAAATGAATAAAGATAAATGGAGTAAAAGAGGGAAGAGACCCTGCTTTCCCAATTTAAATACTTATTCTAAAATGTTATTGATTAGATCCTGCCAAGTTTTGAAAAAGTTTTGTACAGATCCTCTAAGTGTGAATTTGATTTTTTCCAGTTTCAAATAGTATATGACAGTATATATATACTAATAATATCAATAATTTATCCTTACATTACATACAACATACACTGAGCTTGGTGTGCCTTAAGAATGACCTTGACATAAATAGCCATCACCATACTGTCTAGTTTGATTTGTTAAAAGTAAGAAAGTGTGTAATCTGTGATGCTGAATCTACAGCTTCTCTTCTTCTTCTTTTGGCTGCTACCGTTAGGGGTCGCCACAGCAGATCATCTTCTTCCTTACCTTTCTGTCTTCTGCATCTTGTTCTGTTACATGTCCTTTCTCACCACATCCATAAACCTTCTTTTAGGCCTTCCTCTTTTTCTCTTGCCTGGCAGCTCTATCTTTAGCATCCTTCTCCCAATATATTCATCATCATTCCTCTGCACATGTCCAAACCAACGCAATCTCGCCTCTCTGACTTTGTCTCCCAACTGTCCAACATGAGTGGACCCTCTAATGTACTCATTTCTAATCCTATCCATCCTCGTCACACCCAATGAAAATCTTAGCATCTTTAACTCTGCTACCTCCAGCTCTTTCTCCTGCTTTCTGGTCAGTGCCACCGTCTCCAAACAATATAACATAGCTGGTCTCACTACCGTCCTGTAGACCTTCCCTTTCCCTCTAGCTGATATCCATCTGTCACAAATCACTCCTGACACTCTTCTCCACCCATTCCACCCTGCCTGCACTCTCTTTTTCACCTCTCTTCCACAATCCCCATTACTCTGTACTGTTAATCCTAAGTATTTAAACTCATCCACCTTCGCCAGCTCTACTTCCTACATCCTCACCATTCCACTGACCTCCCTCTCATTTACACACATGTATTCTGTCTTGTTCCTACTGAACTTCATTCCTCTCCACTCTAGAGCATATCTCAACCTCTCCAGGGTCTCCTCAACCTGCTCCCTACTAATCGCTACAGATCACAATGTCATCAGCAAACATCATAGTCCACGGGGCCTCCTGTCTAATCTCGTCTGTCAACCTGTCCATCACCATTGCAAATATGAAAGGGTTTAGAGCCGATCCCTGATGTAATCCCACCTCCACCTTGAATGCATCTGTCACTCCTACCGCAGACCTCACCACGGTCACACTTTCCTCATACATATCCTGTACATACTTCTCTGCCACTGAACCTACAGCTGTAGCAGGCATATCCAATGTGTTTTTTATTCCTATGGGTCTGTGCAGGATTTTTACCACTGTGGTGCAGTGGTTAACACTGTTCACTTATGTATTCAGCATTCTGGGTCTGAATCATCAACCTGGTCTTTGTTTTTATGGAGTTTACACATTCTCTCTGTATCGAAGTGGGCTTTCTTCTAGGTACACATATTTTCCTCCCACAAGTTTGTTTTTCAATTTTAATTTTACCTTTTACATTTAAGTAAAATTAGGTTAGATTAGATAAGCTTTATTAATCCATCCATCCATTATCCAGCCCGCTATATCCTAACTACAGGGTCACGTGGGTTTGCTGGAGCCAATCCCAGCCAACATAGGGCGCAAGGCAGAAAACAAACCTCGGGCAGGGCGCCAGCCCACCACAGGGCACACACACACACACACACACACCCACACACCAAGCACACACTTGGGACAATTTAGGATCACCAATGCACCTAACCTGCATGTCTTTGGACTGTGGGAGGAAACTGGAGCACCTGGAGAAAACCCACGCAGACATGGGGAGAACATGCAAACTCCACGCAGGGAGGACCCGGGAAGCGAACCCAGGTCTCCTAACTGCGAGGCAACAGCGCTACTCACTGCACCACCGTGCCGCGCTGCTTTATTAATCCCAAAGAAAAAGTTAGAAAATGTAACTGAAAAGGAGGTAAAATTTCCATAGTTGTATGAAATGATGCTTGACATTAAAAAAGTCATTTTATATGAATTCATTTTAACAATGCAAACTGAAGTTATTCGTTAACACCATGTCCCTAGTCAAAATATTTAACACAATTTTGATTTTAAAATGTCACTTTCAATTAGGTTTTTTTTTTCACCCCGCCCCTGAAATACTGTTACTATGTGTCTTGTAGCTACAAGTTCTGTGACTCAGTGTAGTTATACTTTTTTCCAAATCTATTTTTTTTGTGGTTTTTAATCTTTTAATCTCCTAAAATAAATACCCTGTTCAAAAGCATTATGCAACACAGTACTTAAATACATTGTTGTAAGAATCAGACCTTTTATTCAGTGTTCTTTTAAACCACTGAAAGCTCTTTAAGATAAGAAATTTATCACTGTCAAATTTAATTCCTTCATGTTTTTAACAAATAGTGTGTATTAATAGTTACCAATTCTTTCCAAAGTGGCTTTTTGTATATCCACTGATTCACAGATAAATATTTTTCTGCATTTGCGTAACTTTATTTAAAATTTGTATTTAAGTGTTACTTTATCATTTATTCTGTAGTAGCTAAAACAGTCATTAAACATGCCTTGAATTGAATGTTTCCAGGGCAGGATCTAACCTTCAAACGCTGCAATCTAGTCCCAGCCTCACTGGGTCACATGTTTTGGGCCTGCACCAAACTAACATTATTCTGGACCAAAATTTTTAATTACCTTTCAGACAGCCTTGGTGTCACAATCCCTCCTAACCCATTAACAGCTGTGTTTGGGGTTCTTCCAGATAGGTGTAAAGTGGAGAAGGACAAACAAACTGTGATTGCATTCACTACACTCTTGGCACGCAGACTTATTTTGCTAAACTGGAAGAATCCTAACTCTCCTCTTTTAAGTCAGTGGGAAACCGATGTGTTATACTATTTGAAATTGGAAAAACATCAAATACTCAGTTAGAGGATCTGTACAGATTTTTTTCAAAACATGGCAGGATCTAATCAGTAATATTTTAAAATAAGCTCTCAAAGCACCGAGGAAGCAGTTATTTCCACATTTCTTTTTCGTCTCTATTCATCTCTATTGGCCTATCAAACTCATCACTTTAGGTATGCTTACAAGCCAAAAGCTTTACCCCATTGTCCATGCTCTCTCTCTCTCAGGGGTGGGGGATGACTTGTTCTCAGTCCTGTATCTTGTAAAAATTGATCGAATTGTATGGAATGATTACAATAAAATTAAACAAAAAGACATGCCTTGACTCAATTAAGGCAATGAATAAATGAATAAGCATGTAATGTTTTGTCCCCGTGACAGTTTTATTAGTTATTATACTTCTCAACTCAGACATAAAAAATCATGTGTCATGCACACAGATTTCCTTCATAAAGCTGTGATTTTAACTAGTAATATTTTTCATGTTGATACTGTATTATGTGAAATGAAATGGAAAAAAAAAATCACATCTTTGAAAAAAAATATTCTTCTTTCCTAATTGTGTTGCACATGGCATAATAATTGTGTGAAAAAGTAGATCATTACCTAGGAACAGCAAAGCCCCCTACCATTTTATTAAGCCAAGAGCTGTCCCATGTTTTGTTCAGACTGAATAATTAATTCTTGAGTTATCCTGTTTATGGATTCTTATCCCCTGAAATTGGTCAAATCATGTTTAAGGATGCTTAAAATATGTAAATCCAGTATAAATTCAAAGTCCACATTTTCACCCAATCACAATTCCTTCCCTAAATATAAGCAAACAAATAGCTTTTTCTCCTTAAGTTGTAAAATGCAATTTAATTTCAATGCAAATATTAAACCAAAGAAAGTCTTAAACTGCATTGCCAGCTTCTGATGAGTTTGCTAGGTCAAATTAAAAGTTTTGAACTTTTTCATTTCCTAATTTTTTATTTTATTTTATGAAAATGTACCAAGCAAGCCATTCTTGTGCATGATTGGAAACTGCTGTTTGGTCACTGAGTCCTGCCTCTATCCTCATGTATATTTCATTAAGCGTTCAGTGGTTCTTTTTCATTTAGTGTACCACAAACATTTTCTGCTGTGATTAGAAGTGTTTTAAATGTATTTCTGTTTGCTCACAATTAATGAGTAACTTTCACTGAATTTGGGTACTGTACATCCTAAGCATGAATAGTAGGGGTGAAAATAAAAAAATATATATTTTTTATGTTTTTTTTTAACCTGTGTGTTTCACTATTATGAAGTAAATTATTCACATTTTGTTAATCACCTCAGCATTATCAGTTTATCACAAAGATACCCCAGGAGATTCCAGGAGTGTCTCTGCCTTTGAAGGGTCTGAAGGAGAAAGTTGGCATTCTAATAAACTCCTTTGTTGAATTTGATCCTTTCTGTAATAATTAGCCTACACAGAACAAAAATCAGGATGTTAGATCTTTTAAGATGTAAACGTTTAATAGTTGACTGTGACTAAGAAAGACCTTCATTAAATTTCCTGAGTTCCAGTACTGATCTACAAGCCTGTCTGACTCTCAAGAGATGTCTGTGACCTATAAATAGCAATGCAATGGGCAGTACCGGAAAAAAAAAAGCTTTTTAAAGTTCTTATGCTCTGTTAGCACTTTTTTTTTTACATGTACATTGTCTCACATGCTGCTTTTTGAAATGCAGATTAACAAATTTCTAATGTTTAAAAATGGTATGCTGGATTGTTATTTTTAATTTAAAATTGTGAGACTCTTCATCTGCAAAGAGTGACTGAGCAGGAAAACAATGAACATACAGTCATATTAGTAGGTCTAACATAAAGAAAATGTGTAATAAATAGTAGGTTGGTATAAGATAGACTCTTATTAAAACTGGTGTCAAATTGTCAGTTGTATTCAACAAACACCAACTGAACACTCTAAATGTACATATTTATTCCATTCAGTTTTGGCAAAATACAAATGAAACATTTTTTCAGGTGATAGTGAGTCTTTGTGTCACAAACTCATGAAAACGCATTTTGTATCTTGTTCTTGTTGTGTAACATCTTGTTGTAACCAAGGCTGGTGAGGAAACAGGGGAAGGAAAAGGGAAAGTTCCTGCTCCATATGTCTTAATTTGGACAGAAACACAATAACAAAGTAAAATATCAGGGAACTAGAGCACTAGTTAATACACATAATTCAAAGCACATAATTGACTCCACTTACGAATAAAGTGGCAAGTTGCTTATTACTTTGCAAGACAAAAGGAAATGTTTGAAACCTTTTGAAAAATACTACATTCATTAAATATTTATATAACATTTATATTGTTAATGATTATTTACTCTTGTGAGGAAGGTATGTGCTTGGTTATCTTTGCTAACATACAGTACTGCTCGTCTTCAGTGTTTCATTTGTTTAGATGAACGGGCAGGTGCACATTATTTATTTTTAGACTGAAACAATGTACTTGATCAGTTGAATTAAATTTCAAAAGGATTTACCTTCAGAATGATTTTAGCGAACATGTCACTTTTGTGCTTCTCTTCATGTTAAGTGCAAGATGCATGTATGATGCTGCATTAAATACTTATTTTACACACAGTGTAATGCACAGACATGGAGTTCCGTAAAAGCATACTGTATCACAGCACACAAAGCCCTAACACACAAACACTGAAATTCAGTCAGTTATGCACACATCCTGTGAGTATGAGGAGCACAATGAAAAGCAATGATGGTAATAACAGAAAAGACACTAAATTGAAGCTGCAAATACTGGTATAGCAGTACTACTAGTAATAAAACCCTACATAGTCTCAATCCAAAATGTTGGTGGAAGGTGCTGCATATATTGTTGTAATAACTGTTTTTCAAAATAATTTTTTGAACAAACATGGAGTCAAAGGTTGGAGTGGTGTGACCTTACACACGCAGCTTTCTAAAACTAATGTCTTCCCAGCTCTGCAAGTAATACTGTATGTTGCCTAAACAATTTTGAATTTGTTCAGTAGGAACTCATTTACTTTACCAAAGAAATCCCTAAAACTACACACCCCTTCTTCAGTACTGGCAAGTAAAGTTAATTCTTTCTTTGCTGTACACGGAAGTTCAGATTAATAATGAAAATATACATAAAATATAAAACAAACATACATAAATGTCAACAGTATATATTTTGAGTATTATTAGCATATAAGCATTAGCTTTCTATGTTAACTTCAAGTTAATTAGCTTCAGTGCTCACCTGAAATTCCACTCCTGTCCATTGGTATCCTGCGCTATTTTATGTTTGTCTTTTCCAGGCTCATGTGGCAAACATATTACCATCTCCATACAGCAGGAATGGGTAGCACAACCAGGAGCCAAATTGATGCCATCATACTCTTACCCTACAAAGAATATACATAACAAAAATAATGCATACAGAAAAATTGTTTCCAAACTAAAGTAATTTTCAGATTTTGTGTATTATCTCCCAAAAATTTAGAACCTTAACTACAACTACACTTTTGCCATGTTTTTAGATATTAATATTTGTTTTATACTTCTGGGTAGTTTTAATTTATCAAAAAATTACAAACATTTATAGTTTCATACTTTTGAGTTTTTGTAGTACGTGATAAGTGATTTATAGTATTTTCCAACACAGAAGCAGAGGTTGAATAATTTTGAAAAAATATGCAGTATTTTAAAAGGCTTACAGTATAACTTATGATAAGAATTTGCCATAGTTTTTATTGCGCATGTTCTCTTATGTATCTAGGATTATTTTTCTATTTTGGTGATGTTGGCACTTCCTGTTTGATGTTATTTTTAATGGTTTTTACCTCGTTTGTTTTAGGTCACTGCTAGCGGTTTATATGATACAAGAAAAAGTTGGAATTCTTGGAAAACTTGGCTGTTTGCTGACTTGTGTGGGTTCTATTATTTTGATTATTCATGCGCCTAAATCCAACAGTGTTACCTCGAGATTGGAGCTTGAAGAAAAATTGAGCAACCCAGGTAAATTATAAGAAAAGACTGAAATTAAAAAGTTGCCGTAAGCTTAAAGGGGACGCATATAATTTTCAATATTATAAACTTAGCAAAGAATTTTTATATCATGATTTTTTATGAAAATCTAGGTTATACTGTATTTATAGATGTTCAGCAAAAAGAACGGTATTGTGAAGGAAGTGTTTTTACTAGTCTGAGGAAACTGTTTTTTTTTTTTATTCCATTGTATAGAACAAATACAGCTGGTGATTGTGAATGTTTAGAGCTGGACGGCTCCAAAAATTACATATACAGAATGAAAACATTACTTGAAAAGATCCTGAGATTGTGATGTTATTTATGCACCTATATTAACTAGTGATGAATGTGAACAGTATGAAAGCTAATACCAGAAGGAGTTATACTAGCCTGTAATAATCAATTGAAAATAAATATCTATATAGATCTGGCACAAAGTATAGAAATTTTTTCTGACATTTAGGGCTTTTGGTTTCACTTTTTTTTAAACAAGCTAATTCAACCTATATATTTGTGCATTTGAACATTTTGGTAGGGAAATCTACACTCTTGAATGGTTTGAGTTCAAACAATTAAGGATGTCACAATTATAAGACTAGACATGGTAGCTTACAGCAACAATCTGAAGAAGGTTTACATTGAAGATGATGCCGTCTTTTGTACAAACCTGGTTTATTGCATTTAAAGTTACAAACTACAGTTTTTGTACTTAACTTTTGATCAGTGTTGGAAATAATTAAAAAATAATTCGCTATGAATATTAGAACCTGGTAGTTATTATTGACTGAGAAAATCAGCAAAATTTTAGCCTAGATGTACAAAAGTAAATTTATGGTTGAGCTTACCATAATTTCATGCTGTTAAAAATTTCAGAAGAATAAAGTAAAGCTAAAATGCAGGTTTTCAGTAGTTTAGCACAAAGTCATAGAGTAAGGTTGATATGGCCAATTTTAACCCTATTTTTGCCAGTTTAACTAGTCCAAATTCATAAATGCAATTGATGACCTGATTAAATGCCTTGCCTGCTTATGTCCCTTTTACACTTTAAAATTATGTTTATACAGAACATTGTTAGACAATGACATTAAATATCTTAGTATTGCCAAAGTCTTGTATATTTCAGGTATCAGTATATGTTGTCATTTTGACTTGTGTTTAAGTTATAGAATCAATGAATTTCTGCATCTGAAAATGGCTGGTTATCTAATACCATGAACTTTATTGTATTTTGACATAAAAAGTGTGTGCAAGCAAAACCATAATTTAAGGTGTTGCTTAGCTGTGGAAATATATATAAGTAACATTTTACAGTAATATCTGGAAAATAGAGGCATTCATTATAAGCTTTTTAATCTCACCTAGCAGATCCACTGTAGTTGGGTATGGGTATCCTTGAGGGTGAGGAGCAATGTTACAGTATATCCAGGCATGATGCCTATGCTGCTCTTCTTTGCATTAACATATTAGAGGCATTTCATCTTAGAAAACTGCTGCAGTTGTGGGCACAATATACAGGGTGGTCCAGATCTAATTATGCAGATCCAGATCATCTGGATGACTATGACTTATGAGGGGACGATTCCAGTTCGGCGCAAAGACGATTCTTCATGTGGTCAGTTCGCATACTTCTCGATGGTCCGGGATTTTTTGGGAGATTTTCTATGTAATAAACTTAATAAGTTATAGCGTAATGAAAATTGCATAATTAGATCTGGACCACCCTATACACCTTATAACATTGTCTTAGCTTATTTTCATGTAGCAAGATGATGACATTTAGACCCTGCAGCCAGTAATTAAGAACAATCAGAAATCAATGTAACAGTATTTTCTGAATATTAAATTGCTTTATGTACACATATGTTTAACTTACAAAAATATCTGTCTATTATAAAAAAAAAAACTTGCGACGAGGCGAGACTTTTTCCCGGGGACGAGACGTGATCTTTAGAAGAGGGATCTTTTGAAGGGAGACAGAGACACTTTCACTTCCCGTGAGACGGACAAGCCACATCATACTTACAATCTTCAGACGCAAGTCCCGTGCTACACAGGCAGAGCAGATTAGAGATTATGGAAGTAGGAAAATTTGTCTTTTTATTAAGGTGGATACATGTGTATATAACCCAAAAGGTTTAATACTCAGGAAACAAAAAGCTTCAATTACAAAATGAAACAAAAAGTAACGTTTTAAATCAAAACAAAGCAAAATTTTAAATCTGGAACCAAAACATACATTGAAAAATCATACAACTAAGGATTAAGTCAGCAGTAACAACTGATTAGAATAACATACTCAAAGCAGTAAGGCCAGACAAAAGAGTACTGCTAGAAATAGCAAGGTCTGAGGTTACTAAAGGTCCTTGTATATTGTTGTTCTCTGGAGGCTGCACTTCTCCAGGGGCACAGCACCAGGGTAATTGGTTGTAATTGTAATCCCCCGCCCTCTTGTCCATAAAAAAACATTAGAAAGTTTAAACAAAGTACAACTAGAAAGGAGAAGAGGCTGGGGGTCTTTGAAGGACACAAACCAAACCTTGGCAGCATTAAATTATAAAGCAGACCCATCCAATGAAGCTAGAAGCCTGGACACAATCTTAGACAGTAAAAAATGTAGTGCTGCTTTGTGTGTGTAAAAGAAAACTATCAGTGGAACCCTCCTTCCACACTGCTTTGTTAAAGATGCTTCCTTTGCTAATTGTGTAATTGTTACTTCAGACTGTAAACGGAAATTGTAAAATTACAATTACAACTTTCTAGCACCATCTTTTCAACATGGAGAGTGATATTTTAAAAATCCTATACTGTAAACATACTGGCATTAGTAGGTGCTATGCTATACAGTAATGTCATGAGCCATTTATTTATTTATTTATTTAGCGGAGAGAGTTTACAGAACCTGACCTCAACAAATGACAAGTTAATAGTGTAACAATTCTTCTTTCTCAAACTGAGTATGTAAAGACGATCAGTCTGATCTGGCAAGACATCAGTTCACTTGGCCTGGTACTAAAGTGAATTGCCACTTCCTAATTGCACCAGACACCCCTCGCAGTATTGTAGAACTTTCATAAAGATCAGCGGGCATTCCCATTAAATTAAACTACAATTAATTTGTTTATAGGCTGGTGCATTGAATAATTTTAATAAAATATGTTCATAGTCATGATGGTAGTTAGCACTATGAAAACGTTGTCTATTCTGTCTATTTCTTTGTATATTTGTATATTTCTGTCCTCCTGGCCATCAGACCTTACTTTATTCTTTGTTACTTACTATGGCCTAATCTTATTTTTATATTTTTCATTCTTTATCTTGTAAAGCACTTTGAGCTACATAATTTGTATGGGAATGTGCTATACTGTATAAATAAATGTTGTTGTTATTCTGTTAGATAAAAATAGATATGATTTTCATAAGTATCTTTGTCACCATGGTTAATAATACTATCTTGTATTTGTTTCAGTTTTCCTGTGCTACCTCTTCATTGTCTTGTTGCTTCTATGTGTGCTGATATTCTGGATAGCCCCAGCTCATGGATCAAAAAATATAATGGTCTATATCAGTATCTGTTCTTTGCTGGGTAGTTTTACTGTACCCTGCAGCAAAGGCCTGGGACTCACTGCTCAGGACTCCTTTAACAACGACTCATCTGATGAAAAAGCTCACTTTTTATTTTTTTTATTTTTATGCACATTGTTGCTAAGCATCCTCATTCAGTTTATTTACATTAACAAAGCACTAGAAGTGTTTGATTCCAGTATATTTAGTGCCATTTACTATGTGACATTTACCTCAATATCCATCTTGGCATCTTCTATACTTTTCAGGGAGTGGAAAACTGTTGGAGCTGTAGATTTCTTAGGCATTTTATGTGGCTTCACTACAGTATCTGTGGGGCTTTTTCTTTTAAAGGTGTTCAAAGATTTACATCTGAGCTGGAAGGATGCACAGAAGGTTTCTACTAAGATCGATTGAAATACTAATGGGAATAAAAAGTATCGTTTGATAAATTATAAAAAGTACTAAGTTATCCTTTTTTATTGTTTTGTTATTGGATTATATGACGCTTCATTCTAACACTTAAGTTTGTGACTTGGACCATCTACAACAGTGGAGAATCACTGTAAATTTACTAACTCTTACACTGGGGATGCTTGAATGATGCACAACTGTCAAACCACTTCTTGAAGGAAGTGTACAGTGCTACATATAGTTGTATGAATAAACATTTTGAGAAGTCTTCTTTTTTGCAGAAGAAATACTTATTACATAATAAATAAATAAATACTTATTACTTATTAAAGTATTAATACTTAATACTTGATACTGTGCTTTCTGGTTTTATTTGGTATTTGGAGGTAGTCAAAATATATCTGAAATTGATTCCAGCTCCTGGAGCTACAGTCCTCAAGAATATGATATTTCCACCACTTGTTGCTTCTCGTCTTCCCACAAAGATAATTGCCATTTTGAATGTGTCTTATTGATTGTAATTACTCCTACTTGAATGGGAAAAGAGTCGTTTAATTTTTTTTCAATAGGGTAGCTAGTTTTGCTGCCTCACAGCTCCAAGAAGGCTGTGCTTGAATCCCAAATCCCCACTGTCTGTTATTTCCATACTTGCATAGCATCAACCCCCATATCCAAAAGACATGCAACATGCAGGTTAAGCTGATTTGAAACTCTGAACTGGTCTGGTATGAGTGAGTTTGGGTGTGTCTTTGGTTGGTTCCTCCTTTATGTAGTTGCTGGGATAGACTGTAGCTCATACAAACTAAGATTGGACAAAGGGGATTCAGAGATGGGTTGGATGAATGGGTGCTATATTATTTTGGGATCCCCATCCAGATGCTTCAAACCATAAGTACTATATTCTTTTTCTTCTGTAAAGGTTAATGTGATGTAATGTAAACAGTCTACAATTCAAAACAAACGTAGCATTTTGGAAGTGGAGATATTGAAACCAAATTATATCCATCTCCTTAATCAGTATAGTCAGCTGGAATATAGTGGGATTGAATTGTGAAGAAAAATTAAACTACGTGCCAACTCATCTCAACTATCCTAAAGTAGGCATTGTAGGATGATAAAACTATGGGTTCCTTTAAGGTACTTCTTAAAGCTTGTGGAGTAGAATTTTGAAGGCAAAACTGCATAATGTCTTGGAGCACAATGTTACACCCATAGGATGCCAGTTGAAGGCTTTCTCTGACATGCCGTGTGAAATCAAGCAAGTCACTTAAGCTGTGTGTGCTCCTAATGTATAAAATGTTTGTAAAAGATGTTACCAAGTAATTCATCTTGGATAAAGTTATCAGTTAAATATATAATAGTAATAATAAAACTCATTTCATTTTGTATTTTCCTTTTTGAATGCTGATCCAAGAATCTGCTATGTCATTGTACTGTGCAACGATGAATTAATCTCTAAGTTTTTTCTTTCTTATTGTAAAATTATACTAGCCAACAATTTTATTTGTATTTTTAATAACCATAAATCATTCATTCTTAATAATAACTTATTTTTATATGTGTGCGCTTATAAGTAAATACATTGAAATGCATCTAAACTAAACAGAGTAAGCTTTTTCTCCAATGTGTTAACAGTTATTAATGGATTGACTATCTCTTTATTGATAAGTAACTGGTGTTGCTTGAGTGCGCATAAAAATGTAATATTTCCTTTACTCATAGTGGAAATAAATACATATTTAATAAATAGATGAATGTTGTGATTAAGAACCTGTTTATTAATCAGGTTAAGGATTAAACTACAAAATTGTGCAGCATGGATGGTGTAGTGGTTAGTGCTGCTACTCCACAGCTCCAGAGTCCTGGGTATTGTTTGAGTGGAGTTTGCACATTTTCCTAGTGCCCGTGAGTTTTTTTCTCTCTCAGGTTTCCTTCATATATGCCAAAGATGTGCAGGGTAGGTTACCTGGAGACTTAAAATTGTGCCCATAAGTTGAATGTGACAGTTGGCCCTGTAGAGGTGTGTATATGTTTGTGAGTGGGCATACTGTAATTCAGAGCTGTTTTTTACATTGCTTCCTGTGCTGCTGGGATAGGCACTTGTGCCCTGTGCCTCTGAATTGGATTGAGCAAGTTATTGAGAATAGAAAAAATGATGGCATGTGTGGAAGAAAATTCTAAATACAGACACCTCCCACTGGAATTCCCAGATTTAAGCAATAAAACACAGGCAGGAGAAAACGTCAATCATTATTGTTTATCTAAATCTCGCAAGAGGCAAAAACTTATGTTAGTGTTTTTGCAAAGAAAAAAGTGTCCTCTGTGCTATATTTATGCAATCCATTGATTAGGTCACTACTCAAAAAAGAAATTCATCACATAATCAGAAAACATATAACATGATTGGTTACATCCAGTTGCTAACAGGACATGACAAACGTTGATACCTTAAATGACCATAATTTAACGCCGTTAACTAGGTTGATTGATAGTTCTGTTAGCTTGGGGTGTACGTGACTTTTTAAATGTATTATTTGTATTCTTATTTTAGGAGACGTGATTTTCTGCAGGGTTATCCTGTTTTCCGAAGAAAGGACAATGGCCTAATTTTTTTATGGTCAAGCTGGGTACAAAAACAGGAAATATAGTACTAAGCAGAAATATAGAAAAATGATTACACTGTATACCATAAAATATAACATTTTCTCTTAAGGGGTTAAAATATATAAAAATGTATTTTATCATAGTTAGTAAAATAACAGCATCAGCTTTTAAGCATAAGCTCAGAAGGATATAAGACTCAGACACATGAAAGGTGCACATTGGACCAACTCTTACAAATGGTATTAACAATTGATCTTGCACAAATAAATGAAGAAATAAACAAATATATAATTATTAGAATAAACCTATTCATTATTCTTTTTATTAATTATTGAAAAAAATACCTGGCATTGCCCAGATATATTTAAAACCTTAGAACTCCTATTTCTTTTAATCATGCAGATGTACTGTTCATCTTTTAATATACTCATTTAAACATATGCTGCATGCTATATCTTTAAAATTTCACCTCCTATCATTTTAGTTGACACATCACAGCTTTTAAACAGTCTTTTGAGTGTTTGTGTTCTGCATTATTTTACCGTAATTTTCCTGAATATATTTTAAAAACATGTTGAGATTCAAGTAATCTAGTTGTCAGTGTGCAATCATCCAGTAATGAGACTATTGTAATCTTGGGCTATACTCACATGGTATGAAACGGAGAGTTATGTATTAACCCATAAAGTCTCTGTCCACTTCTTCTTGCAGGTGATATCTCTGTTAAATGTGTGCCTTCACAAATGCACACTTTAATGAGATGAACTCCACTGAGTTTTTACAGTGCATCTTTTTGACAAGGCGTACATGACAGGATTATGAATATCTAACTCAATTTTCTGAAGGAAACATTATAAAAGATAGATGTTAAAATTGGAAGTTGTTTTCCTCAGACATGAGTAATATGCATGCTTATGAGCCCAAAATCTATACAAGAAAGATCTGCACATCAGAATAAGTTTAACTGTTTGTGTATAGAAAAACTGTAAACGATTACTGCTTAAACTGAGTCATTCACATAATGAGTATGATCAGAAGACAGATAAAATTCTACTAAACCTTATAATATGAGGCAACTTTGCAATTTTGCTTATATTATCAAATAAGATTAAGAACTACAGTATTAAATACAATAAAGTACACTATATGACCAAAAGTTTGTGGACACCTGCCCATTTTGAACTTGTTGGATGTACAACAAATATTTGGTGTGTCCCCTGAATAGTACATAAAATATAGTTAAAAACAGAATTTTCAACAGATTCAATGTATCTGCATTTTAGACTACACACAAGCATTAATATAAACCAATAAAAACAATAAAACATTGATGATGGAATTATATAAATAGCAAATAGTGGAGTTTTACTGTGATTGCAATGAGTCTTCAAGATATTGCACTTCTGTCCCATTGATGTCATGGGTGGCAATGAAAGACATGAGATCAAAAGCACTTAGATAATGTTAACAGTTACTTAACAGAATTTAGCTCCCTAATAGCACTCAGGTAGTCTGGAAGTGTGCATCTTAATAGGACTATAAAGTCTTCCAGAAGGTTGCAGAGTAAAAAGGTGGTGGCCTGGCTGAGGTGGGTCCCTAATGATTTTTTTGTCCCCTTGTAAACATCGATTTCTCCATATGTCCTCTAGTGAAGGTAACTGAGTGTTGGTAATTTTTTTGTGCTGATTTGATAACTCTCTGAATAGCCTTCTTGTCAACCACAGACAAGCCAGCATACCACACCGGGATGCCACAGTAAGTGTGCTTTCCACAGAGCAGCAATAGAAGGACACCAATGGCTGCTTGGACAGGCTAGCATTCCTCTGCCTCCTTAAGAAGCAGAACCGCTTCTGTGCCTTCTTTACCATAGAAGATGTGTAAATAGATCGAGCAAGGTCCTGGGAGATGTGTGTGCCAAAGAATTTAAAGCTAGGTATTCATTCCACTATATCTCCTCTAATGTACAGAGGAGCAGGTTCTTCTTCCTGCCTACTGAAGCCAATAATGAGTGCCAAGTTGTTAATGAAGCACCATTCAGACAATTTGCTGACCTCATCTCTATAGGCAAACTCATCACTGTTATGTATCAGACCTACCGCAGTGGTATCATCTGCAAACCTGATGAATGCATATGTGCTATGTACTGGTGCACAATTGTGGGTATATAAAGAATAAAAAAGAGGAATCAGCATGCAACCCTGTGGAGCTCCAGTGCTGAGTGTCAGGGTCAGGTAGTAGTGAGTCCCCAGCCTAACAGTCTGTGGTTGGTTTGTTATGTAGTTCTCAATCCACCTACATATGTGTTGATTGATACCCAGGTTGAGCAGTTCGGTTACCATTGTGCAAGGGTTGATCGTGATAAAGGCGGAATTGAAGTCCACAAATAACATCCTCATGTATGCTCCCTGGTGCACCAAGTGAGTCAGTCCAGCATGGACAGCTATATTAATGACCTCTTCAGTTGACCTGTTGACTTTGTAGGTGAATTGGTGCTGGTCCAAGGTGGGTGGGAGTGAAGATTTGATGTGCCTCAGGAATAAATTCTCAAAGCACTTTATTATACTGGGGGAGAAAGCTACAGGTCTGTAAGGCAGCTGATTATTGTCTTCTTTGGAACAGGCACAATGATGGCAGACCTAAGGCATTCGGGGATAGTGCATTGTGACAGAGATATTGTCAAACACTTCTGCCAGCTGATCTGCACGATCTCTGAGTGCCCTCCCTGGAATTACATTTGGGCCAGTGGCTTTTCCTTGGTTCGGCCTGTGGAGTACTCTTCTGACATCATTCATGCTAACAGTAAATACCATACTGTTAGTAGTTGATGATGGTGCCATCCCAGTTGCTACCTCGGTCACTTCAAAACAGGCAAAAAAGTGGTTGAGTTCCTCTGCTAGTGAGTCTCAGATGCTGATGGTTGGGGTTTTGCTGCCTTTATAGTTTGTAAAATACTGGATACCTTGCTACAAACATCTGGAATCTCCATCATTGAAATGTTCTTCAACCTTCTGCCTGTAATCTGCTTTTGCATTCTTGATGGCTTTCTTCAAATTGAAACTGGCAGTACTATATAATTCACCATTACCAAACCTAAAGGCTGTATTGCGCTCTTTTAGCCGAAACTTGACATCTGTGGTTTACTGTTTGAGAAGCATCAAATGTGCTTGCTAACAATGATGCTATCTACACAGTTCTGTATATAAAACAAGACAGTGGATGTGTACTCCTCTATGTCTTGTTGTGTAAATACAGTAGGTCCCAGTGCATGTGCTCAAAACAGTCCTGGAGTTGAATGGAAGCCCCTTCAGGCCAAGTCTGGATGCTTTTCACAGTTGGCTTTGTTTTGCTACTAAGAGGTCTGTAGGCAGGTGTGAGAAAAAGAGACAGGTGGTCAAACTGGCCTAAATGGGGTAGGGTGGAGACACTGTATCCTATCATATATGTTGCTGTAACCATTGTCCAATGTGTTTTGCCCTCTTGTAGGACAAGTCACATGTCGGTAGAATTTAGGGAGGACTGTTTTCAAGCTATGATAAAAATCCAATCAGGGTGAGCAGTAGCTTGTCGATTGCTGTTAGCAGGATGTCTAATGCTGTCTCGGTCTTCGCCCTTGGTGAAAAATACATCACCACAATAATGACTGTGAACCCCTGTGGCAGATAAAATGTTTGGCATCTTACTGTCATGTACTCTAACTTTGGTGAACAGTGCCAGTCTATGATATTTCAATTAGAGTACCAGATATTATTAGAGTAAATGCACAGCCCCGCTCCTCTGCTCTTACCGGAGTTTTTATTACTATCGACATGGTGTGCTGTGCGGCCTTCAAGCACAATAGCTTTGTCAGGGATCCCCATATGTGGCCAAGTCTCAGTTATTATCATGACAAGAGCAATCCGGTACTGATTTCTGTGCCAAAATGATCAGCTCCAGTTCTTCTGAGCAATCTAGATTAGTAAAGTAAATGCTGGCAGCGCAGGCTTGTGAGGAGTGTTCTTTAGCCTGGTCTGTATATCGGCCTGGCAACCCCATTTCTGTTTCCTTTCTCTCCATCGCCTCCTGCATATCTGGGCCAGCATCGTAATCCACAAAGACTGCACTGCATGTGTAATGTTGTTCGTTCTTGTTGGAATTCCTTTAAAAAAAGTAACTATTTTTGTTTCTATTCAGGCATATTTCTCACAGGAATATTATTAAAAGAGAAAAATGGGAAACAAACGTATTGTTAAACCAATACTCCTTTTATCCATTTTCCAAACCCACTTATTCAGAGCACAGTCACGGGTCAGCTGAGTCTGTCTCAGCAAGGCAGGAACAATCCCTGGACAGGGCACCAGTCAAATCGCAGGGTGAACATACACTAGGACAAGTTTAGCATCGGTAATCCAACTAACTTGCATGTCTTTGAACTATGGGAGTAAACCCAGTCCACATGGGACAATCAAAACAGGAATACATTCCTGAGGTATATCACTGCCATAGGAAATGCTTAATGTAATCTTAAGTAAAACAGAGAAAAAAATTCTTGGGGTGTGAAGATATGATGATTTTAGAAATGACAGTATAACTTAATTTAGTCACTTGACTCATGATGTCCTTTAGAAATAAAGTAGTTCAAAAATTAATCAATCAATGCAGCTTATTTAGCTGGTCTTAAATAATAGTTTTACATAATGTTTTTCAAATGAGCTCTACTAATAATACATTTTTCTTTACAAATAGTATAACATACCCAGTTTTAATTTAGCAACACACTTAACTGAGAAATAAAGGTAAATTATCCCTAAAAAATATACACACTATTTGTATTTCATATGATGAAAGCATAACTCTTGCTGAATAATTCGGCAAACAATTCAGTCTGAAATGTTTAACTTTATTGAGTTACACCATACTGAATATTGCTTCTCTTGTCCTTTCAGTATTTTCTGGTTTTCTTACCGTTCTCAGTGGTCCAACAAACATGTCCTTCACACTACCAGGAGACTGAAATTTATTAAAGCACTTTAAAATTGTGTGACTAGAAGGAATTTGTTCTCACTAAGGCAATTTAAATTTCATGAAAACCTTCTTTGCACTGCTGTTACAAATTTAGATTCAATGTATGCCATAGCAGCAATGATGAGGCAACAAGCAGTCAAAGGCAATTGCCTTGGGAACCGATCCTCAGATGCCAAAATTGACCCAAGGGACATTGAATGTGACCTCTCTGGGGAGCAGGAGCGTGACCTATTGTAGCAGGTAGAAGGATATCATCTAGATATAATTGGGCTCACTTTAATGTGCAGCATGGGCACTGGAACCAAATGTCTGGAGATGGGCTGGACTCTGTTTCTCTCTAGCATTGCCCTGGGAGAAAAGTGGTGGGCAGGAGTGGGGTGACTTATAGCCCACAGATCAGAGCATGTATGTTGGAGTTTGGGGCCCTGAGATTGGGTCTGAGTATTTAGCCTTTTTGGAGACTTTGTGGGGAGGGCTGGAAGGTGCGCCTTCTGGGGATTCTGTCGTTCTGCTGGGGGGCTTCAGTGCTCACATGGGTAACAATAGTGAAACCTGAAATAGTGTGATTGGGAGAAACAGCCTCCTCAATCTGCCAGCGTGGTGTTTTCTTGTTGCCTTTTTGTGTGAAGCATAGTTTGTCCATAACAAGCACCACCTTTGAGCCTAAGCGTGCTCATAAGCACAGTTGACATCAGGATGCCCTGGTTTGTAGGTCAATGATTGATTTTGTAGCTGTGTCATTCATCAACAGCTGTGTCGACTTATCACTACCAGTTAATGAGTTGGATCAGATGGCAGGAGAAGAAACCAGATAGACCTGCTAGGTCAAAACGTATAGTGAGGGTGTGCTGGGAATTTTTGTCAAAAATCCCTGTCCCGAAGATTTTCAACTTGCACCTCCAAATAAATTTCACTTGCAGCTTGAGAGAGGCCAGAGACGTTGAACCCAAATGGGTCATGTTCCATGCCTCCATTGCTAGGGCAGTTGAGCAGAGCTGTGGCTGTAAGGTTGTTCATGCCTCTTGTGGGGCAATTCCTGAACTGGGTTGTGCAAACCAGTGGTAAAGTCAGCCATCAAGCAGAAGAAGGAGTCCTTCGAAGCTTGGTTAATTTGTGGAACATCAGAAGCAGTTGAATGGCACTGGCAGGCCAAGTTGAAAATGGCATTAGCAGTTGTGGAAGCAAAAACTCAAGTGTGGGATGAGTTCGGTGAAGACATTGAAAAGCATACTGTTCAGTCCCTGTTCAATCAAGCTGAGTTAACAGTCTTAAATCAGACTTGTTCCCAGTAGGTGTGGGACTTTGCCAGGGTTGCCCTTTGTCACCTGTTGGCATCATCAGGTGGTGACCTCAGATGAGTACTAGGGTGGTCTGCTGCCTAGTGTGAATCGGTAGGAATGAGAATCAGCACCTCCTAGTCTAAGGTCATGGTTCTCAGCTGGAAAAAGGTGGCGCACCCTTTCCAGGTTGGAAAGGAGGTGCTACCTCAAGAGAAGGAGCTTAAGTACACTATCTTGAGGTGTTGTTCACAAGAGTGAGGGAAGAAGGAACCAAGAGATCAAAAGGTGGATCAGAGTGGTGTCAGCAGTATTGCAGGCCTTCCACCAGTCAGTCGCATTGAAGAGAACTGAGCAAAAAAGTTGATCTACATTCCTACCCTATCATATGGCCACAAGTTTTGGGAGTGACCAAAAAACTAGATTGCAGATACAAGTGGTGGAAATGAGCTTCCTTCAAAGGGTGTCTGGGCTCAACCTTAGAAACAGGGTGAGGAGCACAGACATTTGGGAAGAGCACAAAGTAGAGTTGCTGCTCCTCTGCATAAAAAGGATCTAGTTAAGGTGGTTCAGGCATCTGATTAGGATGTCTCCTGGACACCTCCCTGTGGTGGTGCTTCTGGCATGTCCAAAAGGAAGGAGATCTCAAACCCTGGACATGCTGGAGAGAATATATGTTTTAGCTGGCCTAAGAATTCCTCGGTGTCTTCCCAAAGGACTTGGAGGTGGTGGAGGGGAAAAGAGATGTCTGAGCATCTTTCCTTAGACTACTTCCTCTCTGAACTGGATAAGTGGTAGAAAACGGATAGATGGAGGCAAATTTTTCTGTTTATTTTGCATGACAATTTCATATTACGGGGGTCCTTGGGTTATAATACAGTTCTGTTCCTACAACAGTGATATAACCCGAATTTTGATGTAAGTCGAAACACACCCTAGCCTAAGTCACTTATCTATCCTAACACATTTGCAAAATCATAATCTAGAACATAAAAACACAACTAAGCCACAGAAAAAGGAAAAGGACATAAATATACTATACTGTACACTCTACTGTAGTAACAGAAAAAATGACAAAAAATGAGTGTTAAAAAATTCCTTACCTTTATTCCTTCTGATCTCTATACAATGTCTAATTTCATTTCCATTGTCTTGGCTTTTCTCTTCTTCGAAGCACTACCATCTGAAGACTCTGATTTTCATTTAGGAGCCATGATAAGGGCCATAAAGTCACCAAACAAAGCCACATAAACGGATCACTTCCTCCGCACCCAACGAAACTAGTTTGCCAACTCCCTCAATCATACGCTGCGTTACTGCGTATTCTTCCTCTGTGCGCAACCAAACTAGTTCAGCCATGTAGACTGTAAGTACGACGCTAATGGCGTAACCCGAAACACTCATGTCTCAATTTTTTTAAGTTTTTATGGTAGTGAGCGTTGTAAACTCGAAGCGTTGTATGTTGAAATGTTGTAACCCGAGGACTCCCTGTATATTTGTGCTTATTGACAATAACATTGAAGCAGGGCCATTCTTAGGTTTTTGGGGGACCTAGGCAAAGGTACCTGTTGAGGCCCTACTGTTTCTATTCTTATTAATGCATAATAATTATTCTATCAATATAAATGCGCAATAATTAGTGATGTATAGCTTATCATTTTATGATTATGTATCAGATTTGAGAGGAAGATGTCAAAGGAACTTACTGAATATACCTAACGTAGCATGTAAATCAAACCTTTAATGTAAAAACACCTTGCATACTTTCATTATTGCAAAGTCTTTGATTAAGTCAGAATAATCGAGGGAGTCGATGACTTCGTACTCAACTGATATTAATGCTAAGCCATTCAATTAATCTTGCATCAAGCTTGTTTGCAGGTTACTCATAATCAGCTTGAGCTTTGAAAAGCTGCATTCAGCAGATGTGACAGTTACAGGAATTGTGAAAGTGATACGTAATGCAACAGAGATGTTTGGGAAAAAATCTTGCAAATTGTTCTCGTATATAATTTGCAAACTTTTAAGAGCAGAAATAGTTTGTGGAATCAAATTTGCTAAATTGCGCAATTCGGCACATAAATCGTGAGCATCAACATCGGACCTACTAATTTCATCTGTTAAGACATTTCCGGGAACATCGCAACACTCTCTCCAATCAGTTTCGCTCATGCTCATAATGCATCCAAAATTGTGCAGGAACCCAAAATTGTCATAATAGGTTTTCAGATCGTTCAGTCATTGACATTAGAGCTTCATCTAGCAAGACATTGAAGAACTCAATGTGGAATTTTTCTTTAGGATCACATATTATCTCATCATGAGCTTCATAATCAAATTGTCTCCACACTCTCCTTCTATGTGTGCTCTGTGCAGCTGGAAAGTGTATTTCGTTCTCGTCTATTTCCAGTTTTGTAGCTAGCTCTTTAGATGCATCTTGGGCCAATTTGAAACCTGTTTCTTTGTAGGATTTCAAAAAGTCAACTGTGTTCTGAATGCAATTCAAAGCGACGTCAAACTGTATATCTTTACTTTGCAACATTTTGCTCACAATATTAATTTGCGTCAAGAGATCATACCAGATCACTAACGACACCAAGAAAGGGTAACCTTTGGCAGTGGAGGCCCTAGGCAGTTACCTACTTTGCCTATGCCTAATAATGGCCCTGATTGAAGATTAAATGTGGGAATCAAATCTGTTGATCATGGCACAGAAAAATGTTAATGTGCTGCCTTCACAATTGGGGACAAATTGGATTTTAAATGAATAGTGGTACAGTTGTAGCATTACTAGCTTACAGCTCCTGAATCCTGGGTTTGAAATCTGTCTCAGGCACTATCTATCTGGAATTTACACATTCTTTTTGTGTCTGTGTGAATTTTCTCTAGATACTCCTTTTTTTCAAAAGATATAGAGTTGGATTTAA
The DNA here is from genome assembly GCA_026402145.1 of Polypterus bichir lapradei. Classification (NCBI taxonomy): domain Eukaryota; kingdom Metazoa; phylum Chordata; class Cladistia; order Polypteriformes; family Polypteridae; genus Polypterus; species Polypterus bichir. Next base: position 151,949,884 of record JANRMT010028174.1, read on the forward strand.
CGGCAAGTCCAAATTGGCCAAGTGAGGCTTTAATGAAAGCTATCAAAAACATTGTGTTTGATAAAGCACACAAGGGATGAATAAATAAAGGTAGAATAAAAATGAAACAAATCTTGCTGTTGCTCTGGGGCATCATATAATCATCTTTAGGATAATACCCATTAAGCATCACCAAAGCACCGACCCCCGACTTCTTCCTGCAGACTGTGACCTACAATACTTATCTAATTACCCTCTACAACCAAATCTAGTCTTCCAGCCTCAATGTTCCACTCTGGCATGAGATGTGTACTGACATAATGTGACAGTAAAGATTTTTAAGAGGTTTGAAGACTGGGAGGAGATAAAAATGTTATTGATAAATCAAAAATAAAAATAGAACTGGGAAGACTAAACTGAGCACAAGAAATCCTAAATACTAAACAAAATTGTGGAGGAGAGATGCTCCTAAACTATTCTTTACATTTCAGAAAAATACTGACATTTAAACCCTTAACACTAAACATGTTGTTTTTCAACCAGGGTTTCCCTGACTGGGGTTCAAAATCTGTTCTTATGTCTATTTTCTTCATTTTTTATGTTAACAGTGTAGATTATTTCCTTTATATGCATTTAAGTATCTTCTGTTATGTTTCTTGTGTTTTGTGGGAGGTCTCCCAAGAGATAGAGTCACAAGCCCATCACTGCAAGGGGCTATCCTCAGCCCTAATAAAGCCTGAGGGAAACCCAAAGTCCCTTGCGGTTCATTGTAAATGTGCTATGTGGTTGGTACGTTCTCTGTTTATGGACTTTTTTGATTATTTTTGTGATTTTTGGATTTCTGAACCCTTTTCTCTGTTTTTTGACCATGTAATATATTTTGTTTGCCTTTGGTATTGCCTGTTTTGAAGACATTTCCTTCTGTGACTTTATGCTCCCATCAGAGCTTAATTTTGTTAAACTGAAGTTTTTGAAAATACATATTTTTATTTGTGAAGATTTAATATTTGCCCTTGCTTTGACTAGCCAGGGACTGATAGTTTTTCCTCCTCTATTGGACATTTTTGAAGATATTGTGCTTAGGGCCTCTCTAGTTCACAACAAAATAGGAAGCAAAGTCAAAAGATATGCTGCCAAAAGTTTATTAACCCTAAATTCAAAATAAATGTAGCTTGAGAATTATCTGCAATCCTGGAAAATCAGGACGTACATGACGTTGATCTTTGTACTGGGGCAAGTCAAAACTAAATTGTGCATAGATGGTACCAAACCCTTAATTACCCCACCGCCATGCTATTAAATATAAAAATAAAAGCAAACTAAAATAAAAACTCTGCTCAGTCATAACAAAATGCTTTTAAACCTCTTAGGGGGCACATTCCCACCAGGCGCTTGAACCACTTCTCTAACAGAGCAGGCTCTCCTTTGGCTTTAGGAATATTAGGCTTGAGTTCCACTTACCAGCTCCTGTTGCCCCTGCAGTTCTGAGACTGTTCTTTCTGGCAGTTGCTCAGCTGCCTGTTTTAGTGATTTATAGATGTTTTATTCTCAAACTAGCAACTATTTTCAAATATTTTTAACATTTTGACATTGTTAATTATTTTTATAGTTTGTTTATCACCACGTCACCCACCACTTTGCTTTTCTGTTTTAAAGTATGTGCATCACCATTTTGTGTTTATTCTTTGTGACAACAATGGCTGTTGTTACCATGTGGCCATAGGAATGTTGCCAGACTGCCAGTATATAAGATGCGGAGCACTACCCCCCTTGTCAAAGTTACTGGATATTTATTAAATATATTTACCAAGCTAGAAATGTTTTTTTACTTTGATTTCTGGAATTTGTGCTGGGCTTTGATTCTTACAATCCTTTTGACTAGACTCCTACACATTATTTTGACTTTGGTTTTTGGCATCATCCCTTCATCTTGATGCTTATCGCCTTTTTGTTTGTCACTTTACCATTAAGGCAGTACACCCACACTCTTAAACTGTTCTCACCTTGGACCACATGCCCTCTAGCAGCCTGGAGGGCTTCTCATGTCTCTCAGGACCTCCATGGTGCCTTGGTTAGCAAGACAATGACAACTCATCCCCTCTTTTTACAAAGAAAAACCATTTACTACTATAAAGTGACCAGGAAGTCTTAAAATTTCTTTCTAGCCTCCCAAAGCTTTTTGCTCACCATGTTTAAATGGGGTGACATCATTCACTTCTAGCATCCTGGGAGAACATGACAGGTTTGCACCCATGTTGGAACTCTCCCCCTCTCTGCCTCTCTCCGGCACATGTAATACCATACCTGATAGGGTCTGTCGCCCTTTACAAACCTTTGCATACACTACAGGACCTTCCCTTTTACCAGTGTGGTACTCCCTGTGGTGTTTATCCTTTTCACACATGTAGAGGTTGATTAGTGACTCTACATTGAACCCACATGACTGAACTGTGGGTGTGTGTCAGCATCCCTGCCATTGACGCATCAATCAGTATAGTTATCATCTTCCACACGATGCTGCTGAGATAAGTTCCAGAAACCTGCAGCCAACAATTAGTATACTGTAATTGTTTTCAGACATGGTGGGACTGAATAGCTAGAAAATATAAATTGTATTCAGTATGTAATATTTCTTACCTTCTACAATATCTGTTATTGAAAATTTTCCTGGATGTATTTTTCTCTTTTCTCATTCAACTCTGTATGTATTGCTTCCTGAAAATTAAGAACAGAGTGAAAATATTTTGAAAACAAATAAGAGGCCCCCCCCCCCCCCAAAAAAAAATCTCACAGATGTGCTGATTTTTGGACTATTTAATTTGCAGTCTTATGTGTACAACACTATTTAAAAAAAAACACAGCTTTTTCCATCCATCCATTGGTCCGCTGGAGGCAATCCCAGCTAACACAGGGCGCAAGGTAGGAAACTAACCCCGGGCAGGATGCCAGCCCACCGCAGGGCACACACACACACCCCAAGCACACACTAGGGACAATTTAGGATCGACAATGCACCAAACCAGCATGTCTTTGGACGGTAGGGGGAAACTAGAGCACCCGGAGGAAACCTACATAGACACGGGGAGAACATGCAAACTCCACACAGGGAGGACCCAGGAAGCAAACACGGGTTTCCTAACTGCGAGGCAGCAGTGCTACCACTGCGCAACCATGCTGCCCCACACTGCTTTTTAGGAGTGTAAAAGTAGTACTAGGGTGTTGTACTGTGTTAGCCATTATGAATGTACAGAAAAGCCAAGCAAAATGACACCTTTTATTGGCTAACTAAAAAGATTACAATATGCAAGCTTTCGAGGCAACTCAGGCCCCTTCTTCAGGCAAGATGTAAAAGCATTTTACAGTCATGTCAAACTATGTCTCCAAAATTGCCAAAGGGGAGGTTCCATCTGATTCAAACTAAAATAACCTTACCGGTCTTTTTTTATTATTATTATTTCTAGTTAATATAGGGATTATCAGCACTGCTGCATAAGTACCCTCAAGCCTGCGGGCTTTTTTGCAGCCAAGTTATCTATCAAAGGCAAGTGGATTCAAACATAAATTAGTTTAGTTTTGCTCTAAGTCTACAAAAGGATGCCTGTTGCAGCTCTGCCTACAAGCATTAAATTAATTTTTTTTGCGTTATTTCCTTTCATATGAATTACTTTTACTGTTTATTTCTATTTTGCATTGGTAAATAATTTAGATTTGCACCAAGTACATGACCACCGATCAAAGTTGCCACATTCCATTTGATAACTGTGTTCATGTACAGTAGATGATATGAGCATTAATTAAATTTGACTGATCTTAAACAGGTTGAAAGACGGAAGAAAAATAATGAAATAAAACCCCAAATGCATGTGAACAGAGTCAGAGCTAAAAGAAGAAAAGGCCTTTGTTAATGGCTAAAAAGCCTGGCCATCAGTATCACTTACACTTCCAAGAACTACGGATGTATTATTTGCAAGCAATCTCATCAACAATGTGTATTGGCAGTGTCAGATGAAAGGGAAGCCGAGCGGCTTGTAATTAAATGCCACAGGGAGCTTCTATTAGGCTACCAATGGTCTGTTCCATCAGACACTGTCCTCATTGTTGGAGTATATCTAGTTTCATTCATCCACTAACAATAAAGACAGAGCATCTGAGGCTATCGGCTTTGAATCAGGTAATTAACTTCCTTGCTGAATATTTAATAAGCTTTAAGCTTGCCTGTGGTGTTGCTACTCCTTCGCAGTGTAATCTGTCATTTATTTACCTTAATACTGTGAAAAGCAGTCCTCTCAAAACCAACAGTGTGAATTATCAGTGACTGGAACATTCTCTGCCAAATAATCCAACTCAAACATATTGTACAGTATTAGTAATTAAATCTCAGCAAAGACTGAACGTAAATCAATACCAGTGTCACTTAGTCCTAATTATTAAGAAAAAAACTATTAATAGAATAACTTGACTTAACATTCTAACAAAATGCAGATTATTTAGCAGCTCCACTGGATAATTCACTTTTATTGAGCATTTAGTCAAATCTCAGCACATCGTGACTTGTTTGGTGCTGGCACAAAGAGGTTTTTTTTTATAAGATATTTTTAAATAATATTACATCTCTTGAAATAATTTAACTTTGATAAATAAAGTTCATTCCCACGTTTTTTGTTTTTTTTGAAGAGTGCTCTGGTTGTGTTCAGTACTGGGTGCAGACATGAAAGCTCACAAGAACGTTGCACTAGTTCATTCTGGAGAAGTGAAATAAAGCAACATTTGTAAATTGTGGTTATAGACCAGAGTGCAACCACTGCTGTACTAAATAAGCACAAATAATCACCATGGATGACAGTCCCAAAATACTCCACCTCTCTTTGAACACACTTATTCTATCATTCTCGCCACTTTCTGAAGCAGTTCTGGAACTCCTCTTTCGTGAATGTCTTTAGTTGCGCTGCCGTGGCTGCCTCGATGTCCTACTCAATTCAAAACGTTTACCTTTCACGGTCATTTTGACTTTGGGGAACAGCCAGAAGTCGCACTGAGTCAGATCAGGTGACAAAGGTGGATGAGGACACACCCTAATGTTTTTATTTTAGAGAAATTGCCGTACCAGAAGCAATGCGTGACACAGAGCATTGTCAAAATTTCACGTTAATGTGTTGTTCGTGATCCATGATTTATGTCACATTTTAAAACAAACCTTCTCTCAACCAGAGCTCGCAACCGACTGACTGCACCGAACAACTTGAATGTTGTCACACACTGTTACTAAGGTTCGACGTGCCGCTTCCCGTATTTAAGATCCCTGCCTTTCCAGTGGATGACGTTCGGCAGCAGCAATCACCGTATTTTTTGAACACAACTCGTACATGCTGAAGTGGTCATCCCAGTTGAGATAGTTAACCTCCAAAGTGAAGGAGGATAAATAAAAAATGAAATTCTTATTAATAAGGGATGGGGCAAAAAGATACTGATACAAAAACAATATTAAATTAAAGAGTAATAAAAATGCAGGTAAATAACAGACAATAACTTTGAATAACGTTAACGTTTACCCCCAAAGCCCGCCCCCCAGGTAGAATTGAAGAGTCGCATAGTGTGGGGGAGGAACGATCTCCTCAGTCTGTCAGTGGAGCAGGATGGTGACAGTAGTCTGTCGCTGAAGCTGCTCCTCTGTCTGAAGATGATACTATTCAGTGGATGCAGAGGATTCTCCATTATTGACAGGAGCCTGCTCAGCGCCTGTCGCTCTGCCACGGATGTCATACTGTCCAGCTCCATGCCTACAAGAGAGCCTGTCTTCCTCACCAGTTTGTCCAGGCGTGAGGCGTCCCTCTACTTTATGCTGCCTCCCCAGCACACCACCGCGTAGAAGAGGGCACTCGTCACAACCGTCTGACAGAACATCTGAAGCTTCTTAGTGTAAAATTAGCGCATTTTATTTTGCAAAGTTAGCTGTTGTGTTAAAGAAAACTAAAATGTCTCCTTAACAATACATTATTATTATTTTTTATATTGTATGGTTTGTATGACTGCGGTGGGCTGGCGCCCTGCCCTGGGTTTGTTTCCTGCCTTGTGCCCTGTGTTGGCTGGGATTGGCTCCAGCAGACCCCGTGACCCTGTAGTTAGGATATAGCGGGTTGGATAATAGATGGTTTGTATGATTAATATTAAATTTTCCATACATTTAAACAGTATTTATGGTCCTTATTCAAGAGCTTTGACTTACCAAAGTTACAGTAATCATAATTTTAAATGGCACAGACAACAACCTCATACTAAGTCCCTGTTGCATACAATAACTTTATGGTGTGTTTAGTAATTCTGATTTTGTTCTTCACTTTTGTTTTAAACGTTTAACTTTATGTTTTATATTGATAAGAGTACACTGTCCTGCTAACTACAGTATATCTATCTAAGGTTCAGCTGCATGATGAAGGCCCACCACAAGTACTCTTTACCAGCTTTTCTGACACTGGGTCCAAGTTAGTACTACTCAAAGGAGCAGTTTTTTGTGTTACAACTGCCTGATTACTTTAAAGTGTTTTTAATTTTAGCTAAAAAAAGTGCACACATATTGCTATTGAAACAACGCAATTACAGCTAAAAGTTCATTTACCCATTTACTATAATTCAGTTTACAGTACATAATAATTCAACATTTACAAACATAAGCAGACATTACTTTTTAAATCCGACACAATCTGTTTTTTTTTTATGTCATACTGCAGCGATGCTACTGGGGATTGAAACTTCAACTCCCAGCAGTCCCTGCAGTGGCTGTTATTGGTCATCTTCTGAGGGTGCAGGGGCTGTTGGGTACAAGGAGGCCAGCAGGACATTTAAAAGAGGGCCAGTGATACCAAAAGAGAAGTATTTTGTGTCTGGTGTCTGAAGTTTCCTGTCTTTCTACCTTCCATTCTGATACCTGTGGATTCTTGTTTTGTCCTGGAACGTCTCTTGTTTTGGGCTATGGTCTGTCTGGAGTCTTCTTGCACATGAGAACCGTCTGAGGATTTGTAGTCATCCTGTGAAGAAAGGAGCGCTCCAGATCCCATTCACCCATCTTCATCAGGAAATACCTAAAGGACTATCTTTACATTCCCATTCAAAGTGCGGATCTCTGGACTATCTACCTCTATCATTGCATTTCATCAGTTGCCGTTTTCTGTGGAGTTTATAGTGAGTGTTTATTGTTGTGGTTTGTTTCTGTTTATTGTACATTGCCATAAAGGGACTGAGGTGGGATTATTTAGCGCATAACTATATGTCGTTTATTGTTGTTTAATACATTCTTTAATTGTTTTATCACCTGTTGCTTTTTGTCTCTACATGTGAGTGTGTGTGGGTCGGGCCAAGGCTGGGTGCGTCCCTGGAATCTCCACCAAAAAAATAAATAAATCACTATCTTTTCGATGGTGTGATTCTTAGCAGGACTGGCCCGCTACAATGTCATTTTCTAACCTGACTATCCCAGCTAGCATAGGGCATAAGGCAGGAAAAAACTCTGGACAGGTTGCCAGACCATCACGGGGAAAACACACACACCCACACACCAAGCACACACTAGGGTCAATTTAGCGTTACCTATTCACCTGTCCTAACTCCGCTATGGCTGGTCTCAAGGTCAGCTGAGAAATTAGGAGGGTTGGGTGAGGGACAGCAACCCCTCCCTCCAAAAAAAACTACTGCTACAGAAACACCAAGAAGCATAACTAAAAACATTACAGTCCTGGGAGAGGACAGACCTCCAGCTGGAAGGTGCATGAAGGTGCTTTGGAACTATGGACTGGGATATCCTGCAGGGATCATATAGTGAGAACATTGAGGAGGTTGTTGACTGCACTACTGACTACATCAACTTCTGTATGGACATTGTAGTTCCAGTAAGAAGAGTACACTGCTATGCTAACAACAAGCCATGGATTACAAGTGACATCAAGGGTCTTTTGAACTAGAAGAAAAGGGCTTTTAAAGGCGGTGATCAGCATGAGTGCATGCAGAAGGAACTCTGAGTCCAGCTCAGGGTGGCGAAGGAGCAGTACAGGAGAAAGCTGGAGCAGAAGTTACAGAATAAAAGCATGAAGGAAGTGTGGGATGGGATGAAGATCATCACAGGCTGCAGCTCGAAGCAGGGTGCCACCATCGAGAGAGACGTGAAGAGAGCAAACCAAATGAACAACTTCTTTAACAGGTTTGACCACCCTAACCCACTCTCACTTTGGAGTACTGCACCCTCCACCCATCCTTCTGCTGATACCAGCATAGGAGAGACATCCCCACCCACAATTACAGCAGCCCAGGTGAGCAGAGAGCTGAGGAGACCTCATACCAGCAAAGCAACGGGTCCAGATGGAGTATTGCCATGACTGCTGAAGGCCTGTGTGTTGGAGCTGGGGAGACCTCTACAGTGCATCTTCAACCTGAGCCTATACACATTGGACTTCCAATATAACTTGGAGTCCTGCCACGTGCAAAAGTTCACTGACAACACTGCTATCGTGGGCTGCAGCAGGAGTAGGCAGGAGGAGGAGTATAAGAACCTAATCAAGGACTTTGTTAAATGGTGCGACTCAAACCACTTACACCTGAAAACCAGCAAAACCAAGGAACTGGTGGTGGTTTTTAGGAGACCCAGGCCCCTCATGGACCCCGTGATCATCGGAGGTGACTGTGTGCAGAGGGTGCAGACCTATAAATACCTGGGAGTGCAGCTGGATGATAAATTGGACTGGTCTACCAATACTGATGCTCTGTGTAAGAAAGGACAGAGCCGACTATACTTCCTTAGAAGGCTGGCGTCCTTCAACATCTGCAATAAGATGCTGCAGATGTTCTATCAGAGGGTTGTGGCGAGTGCCCTCTTCTACACGGGGGTGTGCTGGGGAGGCAGCATAAAGAAGCGGGATGCCTCACGCCTGGACAAACTGGTGAGGAAGGTAGGCTTTATTATAGGCATGGAGCTAGACAGTTTGACATCCGTGGCAGTGCGACGGGCGCTCAGCAGGCTTCTATCAATAATGGAGAATCCACTGCATTCACTAAACAGTATCACCTCTAGACAGAGGAGCAGCTTCAGCGACAGACTGCTGTCACTGTCTTGCTCCACTGACAGACTGAGGAGATCGTTCCTCCCCCACACTATGTGACTCTTCAGTTCTACCGGGGGGGGGGGGGGCAGTAAACGTTAACATTATTCAAAGTTATTGTCTGTTATTTACCTGCATTTTTTTACTCTTTAATTTAATATTGTTTTTGTATCAGTATGCTGCTGCTGGAGTATATGAATTTCCCCTTGGGATGAATAAAGTATCTATCTATCTATCTATGACGCTGGATGGTGAAAGCCAGAGTTATCTGGAAACCATCAGGCCAATGTTCATCATTCCCACCAGGACCACGACCAACAATGGAACATGGAATGTACGAACTATGTACAAAACTGCCAAAACAAGCTGCAGAGATGAGAAGATTTAACCTCACCATCCTGGAAATTAGCAAGTCAAGATGGACTGGCCCCGGCTGAAGACAGCTGACCTCCGGAGAGATGTTGCATATCTCAGGACATGAGTAGGACAATGTGCTGCACACTCAGGGTGTGGCCATGATACTTTCCAAGACAGCCCGGGGAGTGCTCCATCAGTGGGAGACACAAGGCCCACAGATTATAACAGCCTCCTTCCGCACAAAGTAGAGGAGGATTAATTTGGATGTGATCCAGTACTTTGCCACAACGAATGACAGTGGTGAGTAAGAGATGGATGATTTCTACAACAGACTGAGAACTATCACCCAAGACTGACCCAAGCGAAACATTATCATTGTTATGGGTGATCTTAATGCCAAGATTGGCAGCAACAAGAAGGGCTATGAGGAGATCATGAGGCTACATGGATTAGGTGAGATGAATGACAACAGGGAGAGATTCGCCAACCTATGCACCACGAGCAACCAGATCACAGGAGGGAGTTTCTTCCATCAGAAAAGGATACACATGGCCACTTGGGTATCACCAGACTTGTTGATTAGAACAAGATTGACCATGTGTGCATAGGGAGTGTGGACGCTGGCCTGGACACAGACAGACGGACATCGTTGGCTCCACCACACACTGTTTATTTACACAATATTTACAATTATCACGTGCACCACAAACCCCAGTGCCTCCAGCACCGATTCCCCAATGTCCAGGCCTCACAGTCCTTCGTGCCTTCCTGGCCGCCTCCAGTCCTCTCTCTAGCTCCGTCCTCTTCCACCCGACTTCCGCTATTGACTGAAGGGAGGCGGCCCCTTAAGTAGGAGCCCAGATGGGCTCCAGCTGCTTCCCGGCATTCCACCGAAGACACGCCCCAGTGTGGCGAAAATGCCGGCTGCGCACCCGGAAGCCCTCCGGGTGTCCCCTGTCTTCTTCCCCCCAGCACTTCCTGGTGTGGCGGAAGTGCTAGGCTCCAGACTTCTACAGGCACCGGGGTGCCGCCTGGCGGTGGCCACGGGTCCCTACAGGGCTGGGCTTCCAAGCCCTTTACCCGTGGTCCCCAACATAACCAGGACGGTCGCCCCCTCGCGGTCTGGAGGAGGTACAAGCCCTCCTCTAGTCCTCCTGGGCGTCCCGGCCGGGCTCCAGCCCCGGCCGGATGCCACAGGAGGAAGTTCCAGGATGTATGTGTCAGGTGAGGAACAGATGTTGCTTCAGACTATCATCTCCTTGTAGCATGGTTGAAGCTAAAGTTAAAGAAAAACTGGTCTGGAATTCCCAACCAATGGCAGCAATATAACACCACCCTGCTGAAGGACAACAACAAGCAAGAACAATTCGGCATCACAATTCTCCAGCAAGTTCCAAGTCCTGTAAGAACTGCTGGAAGAAAAGATGGTTAGTGGCAGAGAGCAAAAGAAGCAGTGACTTCAACATGCCAAGAAGTACTGGGCCCCAAAACACATAACCACAAAGAGTGGATGTCAACAGAGACATGGAAGAAAATAGATGACAGGAAAACAAAGAAGGGAGCAGTAAATAACAGTAGAATAAGAGCTACAAAAGCCAAGGCACAAAAGGAATATACAGAGGCAAACAACAAGGTCAAATGCAGCATCAGCTCGGACCAATATAACTGTATAGAGATGATGACCACACAGAAGCACTTCACCATGAGGGACCTGCATGACACCATCAAGAAGCTGTCATGAACATACACCAAGCCAGAGAGGCGAGTGAAATACAGAGCTATTGAGCGATACCAGATGAGGATGGGCAGAAAAACAGATGGGTGGAGCACTTTGAGGAACTGCTAAACAGACCTGCCCCCTGAGACCCACCAGTCATTCCGCCAGCAGCTGATGATCTGCCAGTAGATTACAGTGCCGCCACGAAGGAGGAGGAGATCCGCAGTGCCATCAAGCAGCTAAAAAACAGCAAGGCTGCAGGACCTGACAGCATCCAAGCAGAGGTGCTGAAGGCTGACATGAAAACCAGTATGGAGCTACCGCACTCCCTCTTTAACAAGAAATGGGAAGAGGAGAAAGTGCCAACAGAATGGAAAGAAGGTTACCTCATTAAGCTCCCGAAGAAAGGTGATTTCAGTTATAGCTCAAACAACAGAGGGATAACACTAACAAAAGTGTTCTAATGTGTCCTAGTGAACAGATGTAGATGTTTGAACCCAAATCAACAAGGCAAGGACGGCTTTCGTTCATCTGAAGAATGTCTGATAACATCCTCTGAAATCAACACCAACACCAAAGTCAGAGTGTTCAACACCATTGTGAAGCCTGTCTTATTTTGTGGAGTTAAAACCTGGAGAACCACTCTCACCATCACAAAGAAACATCTGCCTCAGAAAGATTCTCAAGATCTGCTGGCCAGACAAGATTAGCAACAAAGACCTGTGGCAACGGACTAAACAGAAGTTCATTGGAGACAACATCCTTCAAAGATGCTGTAGGTGGATTGGACATGCACTCTGCAGACCTGCAACCAGCATTACAAGTCAAGCCCTCACCTGGAACATACAAAGGAAGAGGAAGAGGGGTTGGCCAAAAAACACCTGGCGCCATGACATAGAGGCAGACATGAGGAGGATTGGCTACTACATATGGGGAGATCTGCAGAAACTTGCCGTTGACCACAAAGGCTGGAGGGAGCTGATTGGCAGCCTATACTCCAGATGGGACCACAAGCGGAGATGATGAATGAGATGAACTCATCTGTCCTCCATATCTTTGGACAGGTAGGGGGAAACCAGAGCACCAGGAGGAATCCCCAGACCACAGGGAGAACATGCAAACTTCACACATGGAGAAGCCAGGACACAAACACTGGTCTCCTTACTGCAAGGGAACAGCACTACTACTGTGTCATCATGTAGCCCTTCTTTTTTATATAAATAGTTTAAAAGTGTAACATCTTGTGTTTATGGTAGAAATTAAATTTGAAGATATATTAACGAAAGAAATCTTGTTCTAAACTAGGACCTCTTTGAGTATTTAAATAGTTAATCAAACCAAAGAACCAGGCAGGAGGAAGCTTGTCCATTGCATCTTTAATGCACACAACACCAAATGATGACGAGGGAGCATTCATCACAGCGGTCTGTTACAGAATGATCAAAAATACAAGGGCAAAGGTCCATTTTAATAAACAGCAGCAATTACACAACAGTGCTGAATTAATCCTGGTATTTACTCTGATTGGTTTGTTGGCTTACACCCAAATAACATCCAAATAAAAGTGTATTCTACTACGCTTTTGCTCTACTCATATATCGTAGGTTCAGCTATTCCCTTTGAAATCTTCCTGTATGTGACAACTGTCCAGGCTTGTTGTTTACAGGACATCTGTTAATCTCTTAAGCATCTCCTAGTACATTTTGTGTAGTACATTGTTGTCTTTCATTTATTTAACCATTTCAGTAGTTCTTTTTATGACATTTCTAAAACAAATGCTTATATATTTTAGTGTGCACTGCAACCAAAATATATAACAATTGTTACCTCCAAATTATTATCTTGCATTACAGATTAACAATAAATAAAGTAGATGTACATATATTTAAATTACATTTAATCACATGTATTTACACAACACAATAGACCTTGTTACGTGCCTGTTACATTTATATTTTACTATGAACAATAAGGTCTGATCAGGGTGACATAGTATACCTGTGGTAAGGATTAAACTGCCAGGTTTATTGTCTTACACCTGTCACCAGACTATAACATCTGTGGAAACTGAGATCTCCCACTTTTTGAAACATTCTGTCACAAGTCCATATGGTCTTGTTACATCTTGGTGATGGGGTATGGTGGGATGACTTTAAAATAATGGCTTATGGTTTACAAAGCCTTAAATAATCTCACTCTATCCTATATTTTGGAATGCCTTTCACCTTACACTTCAATTTGTAACCTTAGCTCTTCAAATGAGTGTCTGCTTAAAATTCCAAGAGCTAAACTTAAAAGAAATGGTGAGGCAGCCCGCTGCTGTTATGCACCTAAAATCTTGAATAACATACCAATAGAAATTCGCCAGGCTAATGCAGTGGAACACTTTAAAAAATGCGAAAAACTCATTATTTTAACATGGCTTTCTCATAGCTTCATTTTAGTGTAACCCTCTGTATATGGATTTAATTATCATTGTTTTTCCTGGCTACGAAATCCGTACTAACCCCTACTTTCTCTGCTGTTCTTTTTCCAGTTTTCTGTGGTGGCGATCTGTGCCGCCACCACCTGATCAAGGCACCATGCAGTCCTTACATTTATGGATTGAAGGCCAGAGGTCCACATGACCATCATTATCTAATTCTTCCATGTTAACCCTGAATACAATAAGGACTGACTGAGATCATTTATGTTAGGTAGAATGCCTAGAGGGGACTGGGCGGTCTTGTGGCCTCAGAACCCCTGCAGATTTTGTTTTTTTTCTCCAGACCTCTGGAGTTTTTTCTGTTTTTTCTGTCCTCCCTGGCCATTGGACCTTACTTTATTCTTTGTTAATTAGTATTGCCTAATTTTATTTTTGTATTTTTTTTCTCTTTCTTCATCGTGTAAAGCACTTTGAGCTACATATTTTGTATGTAAATGTGCTATACAAATAGATGTTGCTGTTGTTGTATATTAGTGTGCCACCCTAACCTAAAGAGTACTAAATTGAAAACTACTATTATTTTTTTCCACAAAACTTAGAAAGAAGAGATAATCAAAGGCAAAAAAGAGGCAAATAAAAAATCCCCTTGCACCCCACTAGGCATAGCTACACAGGTTCAGGTTGCTTTCTGTCAGATGGAATGGCTTGCACACTTACGTACATACTGTACATAAGCACAATGCCTCAAGCACTGCACAACTCTCCTACCACCAAAACGTTCTCTCTCTCGGAACACAAATATTTGCCTCAATTCACTTCACTTGACTCTAAGATCAGCGGGCCACTGGTAGGGAGAAACCTTTAAACCAATAGCGCCTGGCTGCAAATCTCCTGTATCAGACCCACGCAAGATCCTATGACATAATTCAGAGGCCTCCAGCTGGAAGTGTAAAGTGGAGAGTGCTATCTCTTGAGACATTACAGGAATTTTCCTTGCCTCTTCCCAGCCCTCCACCCTCCATACACCATTCAAATATGTGAAGTATACTGACCCCCCCCCCCCCCCTAGTAACTGATCACCCACATTGGCAATTATAGTGATTCTACAGTTACCAATGCAGGGTCTTCTTTTAAAGTAAAGACACTGTAGGACATGCGCAATATCGTCCCTCTGCCCAATGTCCTAGTTTGCACAAGCAAACCCTTGTCAGCTGCTAACACGTCACAATAAAATGTTGCTAGTAGAATGGTGCACATTGACTCATGGTTCTTTCCAAAACTATGTCTCTCAAGTCAACATTCAGCAATGACATTGTGGCTGCTTGTTCCAACATTGTGGGCAGCAGTGAAAAAAAAGTTTAAAGGCCTCTAAATATACTAAAACCTGACCAGGGCCTCACTGGTCAGCTTCAGAATCAGACCTCAACTCAAGCAGCCAGATCTTAAACTCAAAAAGGCAGGCTCCAAGGTGTACATATGCCTAATATTTGGTACATGCACTAAAATAACAATAGCTGCAACAACAACACATTATTTTTCTATAGCACAATTTATACAAGGCATGTAGGTCAAAGGGCTAGACAAAGAACACTGCAAGAAATAAAACAACAAATAAGAAAAAATAAGTATAAGAATGAATAAACAAAACTCCAAAAATAGTAAGAATAAATCAATACATACTTAAATAATACAGATATACAAGTAACCAGTGCCAGTGCTAGATTATTTTGCAACTTAGGCTGATTTTATTAGTGTACCAACTGACTGTTCGGTAGCTAACCTGTGTGGCTGGGTCCCCCCCCTGGGTTCCCCCCTCTCCCCACCCCTTATGATCTGTGCCCTTGGCAAATGCCTAATTTGCCATAATGGTGGCGCCGGCACTGCAAGTAATAGATATAGTCCTCAATTATACAGTGCAGATTCATTTTTAAGACTCTTGTAATTATAGTAAGTCTGATGCCATGGTTAGATGGCCAGGAAGGACAGAAAACAAAAAATAAAGAACAGCCGATGAGAGTTCAGAACTACTTTTAAATGTCCCAAATACACAAAAATGGAAGAGGATAACCAAACATTCCTGGCTTGAAAAGACAAAAGCAAAACAGTGTTCTCTTTAAATAATGAAGAAATAAAAGTAAAACCTGAAAAGGCAACACAAAGCAAACATAGCCAGTATGCAAAAGCAAAAAATCACAGAAAACAGAAACTTCGAATAATGATACTTACACCACCACAATTACTATACCTCTAAAAGCCTGAATTGAGGCCGAAGAGAAGGATGTTCCCTAAGAAATAATGTAATGGTGGCCTCACCTCTTGGAGTTCAATGCACAGAAAACAAGGAAGAAAAGCAATCGAAAATACACAACACATAACTATTAAATAAGTAAATATAACAAAATTAATACATATTACATAATAACAAAAAACACAAGAAAAACAATAATTCAAAAACAACAGAAATAACAATAAAAAGGAAATTAAAGATAAGCCAGAGAACAAACTCTGACTGAAAATTAACAATTGTTTGCTTACATCTATCAATTAATTATTTTTTCTCAACCAGCTTTTTACTGTTATATAGTTTTGAGGAGTTGGAATCTACTTTATTCTGACATCACAAGATTCAAAACAGAAGCTAAGAAGAGATACCTGGCCATTACAGTGCCACCAGTTAATGCAATGTACACACCTCTAGCATCTGGTGCGGAACTGAAGAATCCAGAAAAAAACTCGTGTGGACACATGTAAATCACAATCACTGCCAAATCAAGAAGCGAATTCAGTTCTTATGAGTAACCATTGCTGCTGTGGCACCTAGCTATTTTTAATTGACTTAACCATTTACCTCAGAATTTCTGGCTTCCTTACTTCAAAACATCTACACTATAAATTGCATTTAATGAACACAAGTAGGCTGGGGAGTGCTGGAGCCTATCCCAAGAGTGTTGTGTGCATGGAGATGATCTATAATAAGTTCAAGTGGAATGACATAACATTTTGGGCGCGTATTTCCGCGTTTTATGAAACGACACTTATTGATAAAAGGAAAAGTAAGACTACAACAATACCACAATTTAAAAATTTACTTTCAGAAATAGATTCGATCTTTTAATAAAAAAAAAACTGAACGGTGCAAAAAGTGACGGATACGAACATAAGTTGCCAGGCCCCAGTTTGCCGAGCCCTACAACTGAATATCTTCTGCCTACTCAGGCTCTGAAGGGAACTAGTTGGATCTTTCACGTAATGTGGTGGAGAAAAAACGTTAACAATAAAGGCCAGATACTTAAGTACGGTTTGTATTGCAGCTACATTTTCATAAAACGACAAAGGTAGAGCTTTGCCACTTTGTGGGAGAGGCTCAAAATAGTAACGTCAACGTCACGCGTATGCGTGCGCGTGCCTGGCTTCTATCGCTTCCTCTTCCCATCATCGGTCAAGGCGTGTGTGGCGTGCACGCCTCCCTCTCGCAGGTGACGGGATGCCGTCACGCGGGACCTTACTTTGTGGAGGCGTGGATGCGGAAAAAGCGATAATGAAGGTTTCATGTTAATTTTATTATCGCCGTTACTCTCTGACAGGTGCGAGTCCAATTCAAAGTAAGTGACATTAGTTTGTTTTTATTTTCTTTGAGGACGTTTTGGGTATCAGGATGTGGGGAGGACATGTCTTATTATTGGCTATGGGCCGGGTTGGTTGGGCCGGAAGATGACGATTGACTGAGGTGACTTGTATGAGAGCAGATAAAGGTTGAGACTTACGCAGTGTGTTCTGACGCCTTTTCATTTAACGTGGCTGATAGTGTGAACCTTGCATGACTTGAGCCTTCCTTTCACACTTTGCATGTCAATTAAACGATCGGATTCAATCGAATGTGCTTATTGGCAAATGCGACTTGGAACTGTTTGAATGCGTACAACTATTAACAGGTTCATTACAAAAAATGTGTTCTCATCGGTATCATTAAATGGACAGAAGGAAGGAATTTGTGAAATCGGTTATTGGTTGAGGTGGGCATCAGACAAAAAAATAAATACATAAAATCGAATTTCTTAATTTAAATGTATATTACTTGTTTAGGTTTAATCAGATGTCAAGTAAAGGAAAACATTACACAAGGCAGCGCCTGTTTAATGCCTAGTAATTTTGAATTAGAAGCAAGTTTTTTATGTCAGTGCACATGTCTTTAGGGCATTGAGCCAATGAAACGGTACTTTTGTAAATGTCAAACCTCAAAACACGTCCGGTACTGTACGCGGAGCCGTTAGAACATAAGAAGGTGTTTCAGGTTTTTTTTTTTTTATCGTCCATGTCTTGTATTATTTGGACGAAGCAGTGATTTTAGTGATTCCTAAAGAAAAGCGCGGCCGTTCGAGTTCTAGTGCAGTAACCAGGATACGCTTACACTTTTAGTTCAAAGGAATTGTGTGCCAAGGGTGTGCACGTTAATAGATAGCCATATAAATGACTCATTTGTTAGTTCTGGGTAGAGAGTTATTTTGTTAAGAGAAATACTTGTCACTTACACCTGTTAAAACTTTGGAAACACTTCACATTAGAAGAGTTTTTCTTTAGCATGTAGTAATCAAAAAGGTTTAAATCAAATTTAGCTTATATTTTTATAATTAGCTATCCATTAATTTGATGACAGTTTTGAACATTCTTGGTATACTCTCAAATCAGCTATGCTAACCACTTGTTCCTTCACTCATCAGTCCAATATGTCCCATAGCATCTCTGCTGGGTTTAATTGGAGAGACTGTGGAAAAATAATAATCTGCTGCAGTACTTCATCTCTCTCTCTCTCTGCTTTTACCAATACCTGTTACACACTTAAGAGGTGTGTTTTGGGTCACTGTCTTGTTGAGAAGCAAATGCTGGCCCAACCTACCACAGACTACAATGGGATTGTATTTCTCTACATAGTGCAGTGGAAGACATGCAGGTTAAGTGTCCCTTTAAATCTAAAGTAATACTAACCTTGTTGTCAGCAAAGCACTCCAATTTCATCACACTACCTGCTGTATGTTGGTGGAAGGAACCTCACTTGCAGACTTTAACTGTTCAACTCCTCTGCGTCTTACAAATACACACCAGTTGGAGCCAGATATCCCAAATATGGACTTCTCAAACTGAATGACACTTTTCCACTGGTCTTGTGTCCACTGCCTATGTTTCTTGATCCAGGGAAGTCTCTTCTTCTTGTTTACTTCAGTAGTGGCTTCTTTGCAACAGTTCTGTGATGATTCATGCCTGATTCATTCAGTGTACTCTGAATGGTTGATGTTGAAATGTTTCTGCTGCTTCAGTACTATGAAGTGTTTATTTGGCCTGTGATCTGAAATGCAATTGATGATTTCTTAGGCTGATGACTCTAATAAGCAAATTCTGTGCAGCAGGAGTAACTCTTGGTTTGCTGTTCTGTTGGCAGACCCAATGAGAGCTGGTTTATTGTAGCTCTTCAACATTTTTGTGACTGCAGTATAAGAAACCAAAGTTTTAGGAATTTTCCAGATTGGTTGACTTTTATTTTTTAATGTAATAATGAACTGTTGTTTATTATTGCTAAAATTAGTTGCTCATATTATGTACTACTACTAGATAGGACTATTTATATCCATGCTACCTTGCTGCAACACAACTGTTTGGCCCAAACATATTAATAAAGAAAGAAGTTAGTACCACAAATTATAGATCTCCACAGTAACATGTTTAAGTGCCTTCCAATTACTGGCAAGAATTAGGTATGGCTGCTAGAGTACAATGACAGAATAATTTACATTGAGGAAGTTTACGCGGACGCATAGGGAGGTCTAAAAGAAAGATGCTTTGAGGCCAAAGAGGAATAGTTAAAGAAAGAAAATAATATAACAGGTGACATACATGGGTCCAAAGGGGAAAAAACAGTAAAGCCAGAACATGTGGCCAGTTAAGTGCCAGGTAAACCAAGGGGACACAATTAACAACAAGAATCCTGGTAAGCCTCATCTGATAATGCTTACAGGGAGCAGGATGAAGTTTATGCAGAATGGGATGTGCTAATAGTTGGGATTTATATCATACTTTACCAGTTTATTAGGGAGCATGTGAACTCACTGCAAAAAAGGTAAAAAGTTAATGACTTGCTAATTAATGTAGTAATGAAAAAGCAAGAAAATGAAGACAAATGAAGTTGGGATTAGCAGTTATTAACTATACTTCCTAGGCTGAAAAAATAGGTGTAATTAGCTAAGCAATGCAATACAGGTAGAAGAGCGTTAAAGAGTATTTAATACGAAGTTATATTGTACTTGTGACCTGAAAGTTCAGGATTAAGTTCTAAGTGGGAAATGGATTATCCTTATTATATTGACCCTCGGTACGTTCTTTCCAGTTCAGATTTTATATATATATAATATATATATATATATATATATATATACACACACACACACACACAACATACACTTTTATTCTTAGGTGTGGAAGCATTTTCTAAATGCTCCCCACTTATTAACAGTATACAATGACAGCACAGTCCTCCACATTGGCTTTCTTAGTGAGGCGGCTCCTTTTATTATAATCCTGGGAGTGCTCCTGGAGGCTCGTCAGTATTACCTGGAATCGCTCCCAGGTGTGGTGGAATTTCTTTGTAGGGTTCTGCAGCTCCCCGTGCGGCCCCCACGGAACCCAACAGGGCTGTGCCAAACTTCAAATCCCAGCATCCTCTGCGGTAATCCGTGGTACCACAGCTAACCAGGAGGGCTGCCCTCTAGTATCCCTGGTAAGGTAGTCCCTTGGAGATGCCCCGGTCAGGTAATGGCCTAGGCTGTTTGTCACACTATATATATAAACACTTATATATATATATATATATATAACACTTGTTTTCTATGTAATATTGCACATCAAACTTGTTTTGGTTTATTTCTGTTATGATTTGAGACATGAACATTTTTCTGCACACTTGCTCTAAAAAGTCTTTTGATTCAAATCATTGCATTGCACAATGAGAGAATACTACCTTTTACATATTTTTACAAGTTAGTTTTCTCTGTTCTATTTTGAACTGTCTCTCCTGTTATTTAAGGTCTCTTTACACATGCTGTCACACACTTTATACAGAATCTTGCCTAATATGGATATCGTATATCCCATGCCTTCTTTTTAGTGGTGTTTAATTTTTATTTAATTCTTTTGGGTTTCCATTTAAGCATTATTTATATATTTTTTCCTTCGTGTAGCCTCTTTTTTAACCTTAAACATTGTTTTCATTAGTAGAAAGTTAAAAAGTAATTCAAAATCTGCCTTTGGTGTATTTAAACCTTTTTAAATATTCTATCTTTACCAAAACCATAATACAGTTATCTTTCACAGCATACGTTATCAAAAGATATTTTTTAAAAAGCACACAGGCACATTTTTAATCAGCAAGATTGCAAATCAATGCCTTGATATCTCTAGATAAAAATATTGACATGTTGTACTAGACTGGACAGTCTGACTGTAACGTTTATGATGATCAGCTGCACATTTTGAAGTAATCGCCTGCAGAGCATGACACTGACACTGGCACAGAAACCTAGTTTAATGCACACTTTTAGTCACCTGTAGCACAATTCTAACTGTTATTTCAGATTTTAATGTTAATGGTTATGTATAAGAGCAGTGTTAAAGCCAGCAAACTATATTCATTTTTTAATTCATACATTCTTAAACCTACCTAATCTGATAGTTAAGGGTGCTGGCACCCATCACAGGAGCACTTAACACAAAGCAATCATAGAGCCCAGTCATATACTCATATACGCCTACTGTACACTCTAACCAATTTAGAATTGCCAGCCAACCTGAGATTCACATTTTTTGGGGATTGAAGTAAAAATCATAGTACCCTGAGGAAAACTTTCACAAATGAGGCAGAACATGCTAAGAACAGACAGAAAGCTGACAGATTTGAGATTTACAGTGATGACAGCCAATCTATGAGGTGGCACCATGCTGCCCAGTATTTATAAATAGGAAGAGTAATAAGGAGTGCCCTGTTAAATTATAGGAAAATAAGTAAACTAAAGTGAATAAAGGCAGAATTTCAAAAAGATAGGACTTCAAATTCTATGGGCACCAAGTAAAAAATATTTCTAACGTCATCGGTGGCAAAATCCTAGGGCTTTGGCAAATAGGCAATGCATTATTTCACTTGGCCTTTTCATCATGGGATTGCCACATGATTTGTGTTGTCAGGCAACAGAGCCACATGGGTGGATCCATGGGATTAGATGAAGCTCCAAATTGATATTGCTTTTACTTGTACCATTTGCTTTTTGTGCTTTGCAAACTCCATGATATTTAAGCATAGGCAGTTTGTAATTACAATGCATTCCAGTAGATATTGTGAATCTATAGTTTTATAATTAAAAGCACTTGTCAGACCGATTCATTTGTGCGTTCTCTATGGTCAGAAATCCTGCTTATTACATTTTAACCATGACACAATTTGTAAATTTAAGGGCTGCCCCTTCGCCCTCTGAAACTGTCCAATAGAAGAACACAGCTAGGACATGCAGGCCTTTATTCCCTATTGCTGCTGCATTCCCCAACCCTAGGATGGCTGAACTAAGGCTTGAGATTGGCTATGTTCACAGTGTCTACTTTCTTGGTCCCTGGCAATCCCCACTCTACAGTACTGAATACGTCATTGGACCTTTCTGCTGAAATGCTATGGCGGGGCCAAACCACTTCAGAGACAGTTTTGATATGAATGTATCAGAGGCTTTGGAGAGGGTATGGGTCTTGGGCTAGACTCTCTCACAAACCAAGAACTGTACAGCCTTATGTCTCAGGTTGTACGAACAAGATTGTCTGGACGGGGTTACCATCATCCTCTCCTTCACCTGTTGAGAATTGTGGTGGATGGTCTGAAGTTGGTCATGAATGGATGTTCTGGTTTTTGAGCATTGTGACAATTTACCCTTTCTAGAGGACCCATAAGCTGTCTGCCTAAAGCTAACAATGCAGGGGTGTCACCTGTAACCTCATGCACCACTGTGTTCAATGCAAACTGGAGTTCAGGCAGCCACCTGGTCCACTCCTGATGGTGGTCTCCGACAAAGGAAACAGTCATGTTCTTCAGGGTCCGGTTCATCCTCTCAGTGTGATTCGATTGGTGGTGGTATGCCGTTGTCTTCAGGTGTACCCCCCACTGTTTCCACAATTTTGTAGCCACTGAGACGATAAACTGTGGACCCCTGTCTGTTGTGATGTTCTTCAGCACCCCCCCATCTCGTGAATCTCTCTTTTTTCAGGGTGGAGCAGATCATCTTTGCTGTGGCGTTAGCCTTTGGGAGTAGTTCCACCTATCTGGTAAAATGGTCTACAACCACCATCAGGTAGGTCTTCTGGTCCATGCTGGTGGGAAATGGTCCCACTAAATCCACGCCTAGGCACTTCCCCGGGAGCAGTGATGTTCATGGGTTGCAATAGTCCAGAGGAGAGTCCAGGTGGGGTTTTGTAGTGCTGACAGGTAATACATGTCTGGACATGGGAGAAGACGTCTTTGTGTATTGTTGGACACCATGCCACCTCTAAAATCTTAAAAAGCGGTTTTATGTGTCCAGGGTGACCACTCATGGTATTATTGTAGGAACTTGGGCAGTTGTTAACATTTGTGCTGTGCTGCCAACCACCAAGCTTGAGCCGGTCCACTAAGTGCTGTGTTTAGGAGTCCCCACAGCTCGGCACTGCTCACTAGATGCAGCTCCATGAACAGGTCGACAACCACTGCAAAGTCTATGATGCTTGCTGGTGCACACTAAGGGATGAGCCTAGGGAACTCCATCCACGACACTGCAACTGACAAGGATGACTGTCCCCAGTCACCTCCCCCCCTCTGACTCAGTGGCTGTGAGATGGCACGCCAGCTCTCTTGCACCTGCTTCCTGATCTCCACTCTCATGTTTGCTTCCAGGTGCTGCATGCACTGTGTGAACGACTGTTCAAGGCACTGCACCCTCACAGCTGTCTTACTGGATACTCGGGCAGCTGTGACATCGATGAGGTTGTGGACGGTGTTGTCTCTATTCATAAAGCTGCAGGCAGTGTTGTCAACCTGTGCCTCTAGACACAGTGCTGGGACTTGTAGAACCCATCCCTCGCTGGCCTCTGCGGTCTCTGGACTGGAGATCTTCTTCAAGAAGTCTCCATTTTCGTTGGGGACCCCAAGAACGTACCCAGCCTTGGCCCGACTTGTACACACTCACAGAAACACAGTTGAACAGTAGATTAAATCAAAAGTAATGCAGTATATTAAATAGAATTGTAAAGAACAATTAAACGGTTATTCCTCTTTACTCTCCTGTGGTGATGACCGATAATAATACAACAATAAACATAACAATGTCCAAAACACAGTCCAAATATAGCAGCAACAGATGATGATGGATGGTGAGTGGAAAATCCTGGTTTACACTAAGTAATAAAGTTTGCCCTACCAGTCTTCTGATGAGACGATTGGGAGCACTCCCTCTAACAAAGATGTGTTCATTCTGTACAAATTCACACGAATAGCAGGCACGAGACAGACCATACAGTACATCCAGACAGGAACAGTAATCCAAGACAATAAACTGGAAATCTAAATGTGAGAAACGGGGTTTTATCAGACAGATGAATGATTGCGATCTGTCTTTGTCTTGCCAGTTCCCTTTTCAAATAGCCCGCTGGCTTGATCTTCTTCCCAGCGGTTGCTGTGTCGTCTGAAACTGCCCAATAAAGTAACACCACTGGGATATGCAGTCCTTTATTACAAAGTGCTGCTACAATCTGGTCTGGGATTTCTTATGTTTTTTTTTCTTCTCTTGTTTAAGGAATTTTCTGTATTGATGACCCAGCTAAATGTCAGTTACACTTTAAAAAGGTAACATTTGCTTGAGTAGGGTTATATTCTTTATAGGTTTTAATGCAGGTGGGGCAAAACACTTAGGTATATTGATGAACAGTTGGTTTCGGTTTTAAATAAATGATATTAAGTGGCTGCCATGGCACCATCAGAAATCTAATCATGCAGGTAAGAGTGTTTTTATGCAGCTGTCGTTGTAATGGCAAATAACTTGGGGGAATGGGGCTGCACTTTCTCACTGTTGTTTTATGGTCAAAAGAGTATGCAGTGTGAATTGTGAAACTCTGGATATTTTGGCATCTAAACTTAGTTACTTTGTTATAAATGTAACTATAGTCTTAACTATCAACTAATAAACCATAACTATAAAACTAATATATTTGAAGAAGTGACATCTTTTGGCATCTCATTAACAATGTGATGGGCTTGTTTTATAGGCTTGGTAACACTTTGTACTTTTAGTGTTTTGTCTATTTTCTGCAGGAATGCAATTGTCAATCTTAATTTTTCCTTTAATTGTCCATTGGTATGGGATTCACTCTTTTCCTAAAGAAGTTCTATTGGATTGCCTTTGAAGGCCTGGATTAGGTCCCCACATAGTCTCCACTATTGCAGACTATAGACTTGTTGCTCTTCTCTGCAGTCTTTTTTGTAATATATTGACCAGAACTGCACACAGACCTCCAGACAGAGTATAAAGTTTTAGCCTACTGATTAAAACATTTTTCACAATATAACCTAACAGTTTATTTGTATTTTAAACTGCTAATTTCTATTAATAGAAGGATGAGAGTTACATCAGTGTAAATACCTACAGTAAATTGTTTTCAGATTGTGTGATGTCATTCTCC
This sequence comes from Polypterus bichir lapradei, assembly GCA_026402145.1. Classification (NCBI taxonomy): domain Eukaryota; kingdom Metazoa; phylum Chordata; class Cladistia; order Polypteriformes; family Polypteridae; genus Polypterus; species Polypterus bichir. The sequence continues at coordinate 151,975,175 of JANRMT010028174.1, forward strand.
CATATGATCAGTAAAAATGTATCTAGGGAGAAATCCTGGGTTTTCAAGAGTGTACAAGTTTACTGATTTTGTGGTAGATACATAGGCTTTACTTTCATCTACTGAATTTTTTAACTACATTTTCAGGGATGATGTAATTTATACTTAAACTCAAGCTGCTAGTATTTGTTTGTATTGTATAAAGCTCCTAGTATTTGTTTATAATTGTATAAAATTTATAATTAATCTCCTTCGGTGGCTTTTTCAACTGAATATGGTATACAGTCATACTAGAGCAATGTTGTTGTTATTTTAGACATTATTTTAACTTGAATACCTAATGAATATCCTAAGTAAAAACCTTCCACACATAAAAAGTGGTTTGAACTCAAATTGTTAATCTATAATATTTAATAAATCATTTTTTTTTGTATGGAAAACTAAATGAAAGATTTTCAATCAATAAATTGTGGTACCACATTTAGCTCCAGTAACTTCTCATAGTCACCTCTGTCAATCAAGTGTCTGACATCTTGATATTCCTAAATTAGATGGGCATCTATTGGCTCACTTTGCATTCCATTATTGTTTTGATGCTAGTTAAGAAAAAACTATTAATTAGGGATTCTGAGTCTTAAAAAGCAAGTTAATTAAAGCAAATAAAGTAGTTTCTAGCAACATCACTAATTGGTTACTAATTAAGAAAGTGGCCGGAACAAAAACCTGCAGCCAGTGATCCTAGTGCAACTCTGTATTATAAACGAAAGGTTCCAGTCCATTGTAACTACAAAGTTGCAAGTATCTCCAACCATCAAGTAAATGATTATTATTGCAGTACAGATTAAAAAAAAAAAGTTTATAGTTTTTCTTTACAACATTGCCTTTAAAAGTATGGTTTGTGCTGTATTGTACACATTTGATCTAGTAGTAGTCATATTAGTATTATCACGTGTATAGAGCACAGTAACACTCCTACTTACATGTCAGACCATATTATGGAGGCTGGTGTACAATTTTCCAGGCAACACTCTGGTCTGAATTAGTTTGCTGCACAGTAATGAAAATGTAATCTTTCAAACAATGCACTGAAGACACACATTTTTGCTTTCTTTAATGTCAACATTGTGAACAAGAACTAACAACTCTGCTTTTGAACTTTTAGAATCATGTTTCCTTTGAAAAACCAGCAAGATGTACAACCGAAAATTGCATTGTGCTGGAGAAAGTAGTAGAGTGACAACGTATTCTGCATAAATCAGGTCAGTCTGATTTGGATTCTCTTTTCAAAATACCTTCCAACTCATGTTATTTCAAATCTTTGCTTATAAATGATGCAGACCATATGGTTGAAAAATATAACCCATTTCTCTGAGCAGTAGACCAAACTGTTTTAATTTTTAAAACTATTGAAACAAAAATTCCAGAAAAAAAGTATATACAGTAGCAGTAATGTACACTAGGTTGTAGAGCATTTATCTTCCACAGGAATTACAGTACAATTATAAAATTGTTTCATTTTTGGAAAATATTTATACTTGCAGTTAACAAAAGCACTTAAACTAGCTATGAAATCTGTCACATGCTTACATGTATGCATAACACAGATGGTTGTACATGTTTTGTATGCAGTAAATGAGTTAAACATAAAAAAACAGTGGAGCAGAGGCCGCTTTACAGACAAGCGCAGTTGACTGCATTAATGACAGTTTGTCTTTGCATTTGAGTGTGGATCTTTGTACTCTGAAAGAATAAAATTCCCTCCATTCAGACACCAGTGTTGTGGGCATTGTCAGGTAGTTTCTTATCAAGGGTTAGATACATGTTAAATATGTCAATGACTGCACCTTGCAGGGTATATGCTACCAAGGTCCAGTTCACAAGGGTGGATAAATTAGTGGCCAATGGTGATGTTTTGAACACACTCATCTACTCAGCTTTTGCACCTTCCTGTAAAGTGTATTTCTGGTGAATGTCATTCTAGATCAAATCTGATAATGTGGCTCAAAACAATGGATTAGCTAGTATTGCTTTTCAACATAGTTTTACACAATTTGCAGAAAGTAAAGCACTGCCTTTCACTAAAAATGCTCTCACCATGCTACATTTTAGCATGCTTAATTTCTGCTGGAGATATTTATCCTATTTCTAGATTGTAAGATGTTGTTATGTATAGATTAAATACTGCGGTTGTCTGTATTTTTAAATGAACAACATTTCTTTAATTAAGTGGCTCAGGTGTTGCAATGCAGTGCAGTAAGGCAATTGCATTTCTTAACACAAAGTTAGTCATATAATCATTAAGGTTATTTGTTTTAAATGTTTAAAGCAAGTTAACAAACAGTGGTTCATTGTTAATATCAGTAGTCACAATAGGCAAGCATTTAATGTATTGTACATTTTAATAGAATGCTAAATGAATGGTAGGTGATAGGGTTCTACAGAGAAGGGGCCTAACCTGCAAAGGCCTTAACAGCAATTGGAATGTCCCATATTATTGTTCCAGTAAAAGGGAAGGACTAGTGCTATAGGGAAGTAAGTCATTCACTTGTTGACCGTGAACCAGAAGTCATGTCACCAGTGGCACAGAAGCAGCAAAATACCTATTGAGAATATGGTTTGTTTAAGAGTAAGTTCACTCCAACGACAGGAAGCTTCATTATGCATTATGTTTTGGCTCCTGCTGTCTGTTATAGTTGACATGATATTTGAGTTTTAAATGTGATTTTGGGCTGAAGAATGTTGGAGCTCATGTAAATTGTAGAGTAGAGTACTAGCTGGGGCAATAAAGCTTCTTCTGGCCAGGAGTCCAACAAACTGGAAGATGAGTTGTAACAAGATTTTGACAGGCTAAGACAGGCAAGAATGGTGAGATAAAGATGTAGAGAGAGAGTTTGGAGTGATATTGATGATACTTTGGTGGGCAAGTATATTTGGCACTCCACCAATGAATGTGGTGCAATTCCTGTGTCAGGTAGGCCCGTTGGTGGGTCAGGATTTTGTTTCCTGTTATTTTTAAATTAATTGCTTTGTGAATTTGTTGTGAAATAAAAAAAACACACATCAGAAAAAAGCATGTCTCTCTCTCTCTGTTAATCTAATTAACTCTCAGCTGATTGGAATTTGGTATCATCCGAAATTGACGGCTAGAGCTGAGCTCTGTTAGCAGTGGTGTTATTTTACCCATTTTTTACTATCATCCTGAGGTATCCTGTATTTACATTATATGTGAGTATAAATAAACATTAGCAGCAAACAAAAGGTTCAGAAAGAAACGGAAAATGATAAGGCAGCTAAACTTTCATTAGAGTTAAGACTGGCCTCGAGGTCATGGTATGGCCTACCAGATACTGAGATACTGACCTGGAACAGACGGGTGAAAGAATTGATCTGCCAGGACCTCACGTTCCAGCATCACCTTCAGCCGAAAGCAAAAATGGAAACAAAACTGTGAGCGAAGTGGTCAAGGAGGATTATTGGAAAGGAACATGGCCCACTCATCATTTACTGTAGGGATTATATAGCACATATAAAGATATAAAGAAGGATATAAAGAAAGAAAGAATGGACCTAAACAAGAAGAGTCAGAAGCAATATGAAGATATAAAAGACCCTGAGAAATGTTTAAGTAATACAGTAAGCTTACTACAGCCTTTACATAAATTTTAGGACAATTTGATGAAACAATATAGAAAAATACAAGTATGTTAGAGATTAAAATTAGAGTACTCACTGTTCAGCTTGAAGATGTTAAGCAAATGCTTACGACATTTGTATTGAAATGGTTGAACAATCGACTTCCACCGCTGATGGAAAAAAAGCACCGACTGCAAAATCAGAATGCAAAGTGCTCACTGAAAAACTGGCTGTGCTGGAACATGGATATACAATAGAAGGAACAACATCAGAGTCAAAGGTCTCCCTGAAAAACGTTAAAGTCCACCCCAGTGAAATTTATAGCTGAACTATTCTTTAAAATAACTGGAGAGGACTTCAAATGGGGCACTGGGATCTCAGCAGGCTGCTGAATACTTGCATCGAATTCCTCAAAACTGAGAAGCCTTATTGTCTGTCCATTTTGACAAACTACAGGTCAAGAAAAATGTCCCTTCTCAGACAGAAAGAAGAAATTATATTTAAAAATAACCACATCTGTATTTTCTCAGATATCTCCCCTACAACAGCTGCTAGATGTGTTGCATGCTACAGTTTTAAACAGTGTCTATGCAGTGTTGATATCAGATACAGCCTTTTGTATCTTGCCAAATTTAAAGTGAATATTGAAAGTTAGTTTAACATTTTTAGCTCTTTGAATGAAGCAGAAAAAGAGCTAAGTAGATTTATCATGAGTCATACTGTATTCTAACAGCTTGCAACTTGCAACTTGAACCATTAGTAATGTGACATTTCATTTCCTTTTCAGCTTTTTTTCACAGTTACTACATTATATTTTAATCTTTTTCAATGAATAGATGTACTTCTTGAAAGCTACAAAGTAACTAGCTATTTACAGGTTTTTTTTCCCATTTCATATCCTTGATTTATTGTATTGGGAATGTGCTATCATATGTTCTCTCAGTCTCCATGGGAACTGTTTAACATCATTCACTAGGGTTATTGTATTGGGACCATACTTTCAAGATACGTCAATTTTAACCTTTTCTACACCACTCCTGGGTTGGGGTTCATTTTGCTCTGGACGTGCTATATCTTTCTTGACATACCAGAGGATCAGAACTTCGTGAAGTGTGGTCTGTCTGACTTGGGGGAGAAAAATAGGAGGTGGGGGAAGAGAGAGAACAAGAGTTTTGCTCTTTCTTATTTATCCTTTCTACCCAAAAACAACAATAGGCTTTATAGCCATAACACAGGGGTCCTCAATCACAGTCCTGGAGGGCCGCAGTGGCTACAGGTTTTTCTTCTAACCCAGTTGCTTCATTAGAAAGCAATTCTTGCCAATAATTTAATTTCTTGGCTTGTTAGTGCTTTAACTCTGCTATGTCAGGTCATTCTCATATCCTAGATTTTCTTCCCCTTTCTAAGGATATCATCCAAATGATTTGAAGGCTAAAATGGATGAGTAATTCTCAGTCCTTCACTTTTCTCTCTTCACACATTTAGACAGTACTATAAGTCCTTATATCCCACTAAGTCTAGAGAAGATAAGACGTAATCTAATAAGTTCTTTGACTTATTACAGCTACCAGAGCTAGGTACTGTTTGTGCTGTGGAACTGAATCTAAACCTCTGACGCTCTCAGAATTATGAGATGCTATAAACTCACTTCAGAGCAGGAAAGCAGCCAACCCTGGTGGCTACCCAGTGGAATTTTATAAAAAAAAAATATCAAATAAGTTAACTCCACTATTATTTGTAACACATACAGAAGCTAAAGACAACATTCTACCTCAAACTTTTCGCCAAGCTTTAATTTCTCTCTCTCTTTAATTTAAATCTTTCCTTAGAAAAATAAGGTCTTACTATAAGGTGCATCGTACAGACCAATCTCACTCATGAATAATGATGTTAAGGTACTTTACAAAGTCCTGAGTAGAAGGATTGAGAACGTGCTTCCTTCTTTAATATCACAAGACCAAACCAGATTTATTAAAGGCAGCTTCTATTCTTCAATGTTTGTATAATATAATATATTCACCCGTTAAATCCAACACCCCAGAGATCTTACTATCTTTGGATGCAGAAAAAGCATTTGACATGGTTGAATGGGACTACATATTCACCACATTATACAAATTTGGGTTCGGCCCATGTATATGTGCATGGATTAAACTACTCTGTACTAGTCCAAGAGTTTCAGTGTTTATTAACAACATTCTTTTGGACTACAGTATATAAAACTAGAATGCGGTACTCAACAAGGCTGTCGCCTATCACGGTTGCTATTTGCAATCGCCATTGAGCCATTGGCTGTTTACTTTCAAAATGTATCAGAGATAAAGGGGACTTTCAGAGAAGGACTTGAACAGAAAATATCATTATATGCAGATGATATGGTACTGTATATATCTGACCCACAAAATTCTGTGCTAGCAGTCCTAAAAGCACTAGTAGATTTTCAAAAGATATATATACTCAAAATTAATTTAAAAATAGCACACAATACTAGACTGGACACCTTACCATTTATCTTAGCATATCAGTTTAAATATCTAGGGGTAACTATCACAAGTAAATGTTGTCATAAATATGAGACAGAGTCATAATGAAGGTTTGGGGCAGCCACCCGTGTAATCTGGTATCCTGGCTGCAAAAGTAATGATTTAGCAAATACAGCACTGATGAGCACAAAACCGAGTCCAAAACAGAACTGAGGGACTAGGGAAAAGGTGCAGGTTTTAAAGGGGAAGACAGGAGGTGAGATCATATGGATCGGGCTCATGGTCTTCAGCCATTGGTTCAAGTCCGGATGTGACATCACAGGGGCCGGGGCCGGCAAGGTCTTCTTTCATAGGCTCGGTCCTGGAAGTGACGTCAAAAGAGCCAGGTGGGATCTCCCGTGAATGGTCTACAGGAAAGGGAGAAAAAGAGTCAGTGCACTCTGCCACATCCCGGCATGCTTCGGAACTGCCTTTACTCAAGCCCTTTAGTTGCCTCCCATGTGCACATGTGTGACAATGTAAACTCTTTTTCAACATAATTTTGTTGTCTGCGTGGGAAAAAATAAACAGATGTAAATAGATCTCATATTAGCAGGTAGAATCAACACTGTTAAGATGAAAATTCTTCCCAAGCTGCTTTTCCTTTTTCAAACCATCCTCATATATATTAACAAATCATTTTTGAAGAAATTAGATACAATCATAACCTCCTTTATTTGGAATTCTAAACATCCACACAGCCAAAGGGCAATTGTAAAATGACATAAAGCAGAAGGAGGCATGGCACTACCTAACTTTCAATTTTATTACTGGGCAGCAAATATACAGGCCATAAAGACATGGGGCCTCATGTGTAAAGGGTGCGTACGAACAAAATTTTGCTTACATCCGTTTCCACGCTCAAATCACGTTAGATTAAAAACAAAACTTGGCGTAATGTCACGCACATTCTCACGCCAGCTCAATCCATTGCGTACACAAGTTTTTCACTCGGTTTCGCAAACTAGCAGCATCCATCGTCAAAGCGGTGCTACTGTTCCTGTGTGGTTTCCCTTTTTTTTTAAATTTTTTTTTTAGATTCACCTTTCTGAAGCGACCATATCAAATACACTGAAATTAACTGCATATTATTTATTAGTTTAAGGCATCTGATTGCAGTCAACCTGTAACAATATTAATGTCCACGGAGTACAATTGTATAAGTACAATTATCTCACTGTAATGTTGTACAACCCAGGCCACTTATGCTGTAATATTGTATATTTTCATTGTTTTTTATTGTATTATTATTATTATTATTATTATTACTACTGTTATTTTATCATTTTATAGGAAAATACGTTTATGGAGGATTTACATTTTGAATCTCATTGTACCATACAATAACAATAAAGGAATTCAATTCAATAGAAGAAAGCGCACATTTTCATATGATGACGAGTAACTTCTAAGTGGATTTAGATTTCCAAGCGCTATCTTTTGGAGCTCTTGATATAATTTTTAAGATGAAATACAGTAAAGTATATATATTACATTCTACAGATCCATTTTTAACTTAATTTAAATAATATATACTGTTAATAATTAAACGTGTGGGCACGGTGGCGCAGCAGTAGTGATGAGCTGGCGGCCCATTCAGAGATTGTTCCTGCCTTGCACTGTATGCTTGCTGGGACTGGCGTGACTCCGAATGGATAGATGGATGGAATAATTAAACATGTACTATGAAGATATTTCAGTGTTCCTTAAAAGTTTTGAAGAATCGGCATTCTAAGCTGAGAGAGAGTTTTACATTTTGCGATTGTTTACTTGGAGAAAGAAAAGGAAGGAGAGGAATTGGGGGTTAGTATGTTTGAAAGAGACAGTACTGCTGCAATAAATTATTTCATCGAGGGTCGTGCATGGCACAGCAAGCATCTTGTGGGAGGCAGGAACAATCTCTAGATGGGGCACCAGCTCGTCGCTACCACTGCTCCACCGTACCCTCATGTTTAATACATGCTTTAATCATTTCATCATGAAAATGATATCACGTATACATCTCAGTATTTAAATTGTTCAGAGAGCTGTAATATCATGAATGTAATATATTCTGTGTCCTGTCAGAGTAAGAGAAACCCGTTTAAGAAGCATGTAATGTAATTCACACACAAAAAGTACATAGCAGAACACACAGAATACAAAGCATTTAATGTGCTACTTTAGTTACGATGGGATTTGAGAAACTAGTAAATTAAACGATTTTAAGATGAAGTTAATGATCTACTTTAATGACAAAATAAACAACGTGATTAAAGCAGAAATTTCGAGATTAAAGTTGATATTTCAACCTCCCTTACCCCCACTGTGTCCCTATTTTTTTTTTCTCTGTACCCTAATAAACTTCCATATGACACGCAGATGGTGGGCTACGACTCACCTTTTCACTGCAACTTTGATATCTGACCACTATTTTGGGCACTGTGTGACTTTCTGAACTTGAACTTTCCAGTTTCTTCACCACTCTGTTACTTGATCAACTTCCTTTTGTTGTTTACACCACTACTTAAACCAACAAATAGTACTTTTTCCTTGCCTTCACTTGGTATTTGCTGAAATTCTTTTATTTTCCCTGTGCTTTTGTCATTATGTTTTCACGGAATGCTGAACTTAAGGGCTATTTATATTGATGTACATATTCAAAGAGACGTAATTCTGGGAGGAGACAGGGTGGGATGGAAGAACTTGGAAGCTGGCGTACACACAGATTTATGCATCTGGATATTTTTGTGCGTATGCACATTTCTGATTTTGTCCGTACACCATGCTTTAGTGTGAATTCTATGCATACCGTTATACATGAGGCCTCTGGATATTGACACAAATCAATGAATACACACAAGCCTGGTCTTCAGTACAATTAAAGTCTTGCAGTACTTCTTTATATTCCCTACTCTGTGCCCCAGTAAATACAAATTATCAATACACGAATAATCCAATTGCCCTTCATTCACTCAGAATATGGAACCAATGCAGGAAGACAGAGAAGCTCTTATCTCTACGTGACACCCACTCTTTTCCACCCTCTCAAACATACATAGTATTTAATGCTTAGAAAATGTCTGGAATTTTAAACATTTGTATTGTACAAAGAGATACATGAGATTTGTACATCAATAATGTTTTTGCATCCCTCAAGCAATGAAACTTTAAATGTAACTTCTCATCAGCACAATTTTTCCACTACTTTCAAGCTGCTTTGTTAAGCAGATTCAATTTTCCTCAACTTCCACCTATGTCTATTCTAGAAGAAATATTGATCGGTGTTGAGGGCTCATATAGCATTTCCCCAATTTATAAAAATGTTTTCAAGTCCCTTCCTTTTAAAGATCCCAGGGCACAATGGGGAAATGATCTTTAACATTCATATGCGCAGAATACATTCTAGCTCCATATGTGCAAAGCATTCAAATTATTCAACATAAATTTCCTATTGAGTGCATTTATGTTGATTAAAATTATCCAAAAAGTTTCCAGGGCAAGATTCAACATGTGTATGCCGCACTCCAGCTCCAGCGTCACTGGTCACATGTGTTGGGCGTGCACAAAATGAACATCTTTTGGACAAAAATCTAAATGTGTAAATGTGTAGATCAGCCCAAGCAGCAAGCAGACTGCTGTCCCACCCCCCCCCCACCGCCAGAGCTCATCTGGAGCAAAAAGCTCTCCCAGCTCAAACCTTATTTATCTTGGTGTGGTGTGTCTGGAGTTCTATAGGGTAAATAATATATTGTTATTTGGAACACACGCATTTCATGTGTGTTCTGTGTCTACAACGATCTCTGTAAGTGTAGGATGACAGAAAATGCGAGAAATGCAAGAAATGTTGAACACATACCTAAAACACAAATGTTTTTAATGTTTTATTACTAACGGCTAAATTTTCACATGAAGTGTATAATGTGTGAAGAATAAAGTCTAAATATCAAGTAAACACTTTCACAAAAGGTACACATATAACAAAACAAGTGTGCTTTTATTCAAGGATATAACCGAAGAAAAACAAATCGGGTTAGGGTAGATCATTGACACGGCCAATTTGTGGTACAACGGTAAGAACTGCTGATTCATAATCAACAGGTCGTGGGTTTGTTTGTCCATCTATGTTTTGAGTAGTGAGCTGCTCTTATTGTTACTATTATACAATAAAAACATACATTTGATTTGAGTCTTCAACAGCAAGTGTAAATTTATGGTTCTTTGAAATGTTAGCTTTTTTTTTTTTTAAATACAGTTTTATTTTCTCAGTCGCATATGCTATAACAGAGGTAAACTCAGATTTGACAACGCTTGAGCTGGGAGAGCTTTTTGCTCGAGTTGAGCTCCGTCGGGAGGGGGGATGGGATGGCAGTCTGCTTGCTGCTTGTGCTGATCAACACATTTACAAAACGAAAGATGCTAATGGTAGAGGTGCGAAGGGATTTAAGGTGGACAGCCAATTCACTTGTAAATCTAAAAAATCACATAAAAACAATCAATACTTTCAGAGTGTTTGTATTACTTTATTAGAAATGTATTACTAGGTTAGTATTAGTTTTTTTCTGAAAGCAATTAATTACTTTTTTCTGAGACCAATTAATTTTTGTGAATAATATGGGTTCAGTTGTCAATAAATAAATTGATGCACACTTAACAAAAAGTATAATTTCACTTATATAAAAAGGCATCTAGTGTGTGGGTTCTAAAAGTAAACATTACCACCTCAACACCAAAAAACATACTTTCCCTAGTGCTTCATGTGCTTATCTTATGATTTTTTTTTTAATTTGTGATAGTAAAACACTTTCCCCTTCTCCCCCATTTTTTCTTTATAGGTTTGCATAGCTGATATCAACATTTTGTAGCGAAGCAGGAAGTCTTTTGGTGTTGTCGATGTGATTTTTTTTTTTTTTTTTTTCCTTTTGGGAAAATACACCTCAGTATTCAAAATGGGACAAGATCGTGGAAGATATGACTTCTATATTGGACTGGTGCTGGCTGTCAGTTCTAGTCTTTTTATTGGAGGGAGCTTTATCCTGAAGAAGAAAGGTCTTCTTCGCTTGGCCAAGAAGGGCTCCATGAGAGCAGGTAAAATGTTAATTAATTATTGCTGTGCTTAGATAGCCAAAACAATCAAGTTCTTAGTACAGGGGGTCCTCAGGTTACAACGTTTCGACATACGTTTCGAGTTTACAACGCTCGCTCCCATAAAAACTTAAAAAAATTGAGACATGAGAAGGAATAAAGGTAAGGATTTTTTTTACACTCATTTTTTCTGTTACTACAGTACAGTATATTTATGTCCTTTTCTTTTTTCTCAGGTTTAGATTTTGTGTTTTTATGTTCTAGATTATGATTTTGCAAATGTGTTAAGATAGGTAAGTGACTTAGGCTAGAGTGTGTTTCAACTTACACCAAAATTCGGGTTACATCACTGTTGTAGGAACAGAACTGTGTCGTAACCCGAGGACCCCCTGTATATATAATTGGTTTTTGCCATTTTTTCATTTAGAATAATTTGTTAACTTGATTTTTTTATACTCCTGTGCAAAGTGTTTTGTACTCAACCAAAAATCAGTTTTGTTTAAATTATGTCATTTGTTTGCCAAAGATAATTCTTAATGTATTAGTACCTCTCATTTCTATCTTAATTGTGCCATTCATCTGACATTATTTATCTGCCATTAATTTTACATTTTTGAAACTGTAACAAAGTGTATCCCATTTAGAGCTTTTCCTTCTGAGAGCTGCTATGATGAAGGTCTGCTGGTCTGTGTAAACCTAAATAATGATATCCATAAAAGGGAAAATATTATAATAGGGTCAAAATTTCAGCTTCGAACTTAACAAAAGATTTACACATTTTGAATATGATTTGGCTGCTTTCATTATGATGTTTGTGTCAGAATGCAAGTATGAAAACATGATAACTCAGAAATAAGAAGTTAGTCGGTCAGAGATATTAGCATTGTGAAATATTAAAAGTATACCGAATTTGATCAAAATCTGTGCAGTAGATTTTGCTGTACATTGTCCACATATGAATCTAGGTGTGTGTGTGATTTGTTTCTATAATGGGTTGGTGTGTTGCCCCAACAATCCTGAATTGGATTTAACAGGCTATATTAGTTGCCTTTATATATTGTTAGTAGTTATTGCAAGTCTAATGACATAAGGCCTCAACGGTGCGTACACACAAAAATGTTGCATATGCCCACTTCCACACTCACTTTGAGAAGTATAAAAGCTAAACTTGGGGTAAAGACATGCACATTCTCACGGCATCACAACACATCGCGTACACAAGTTTTCTGCTCGGTTTTGCCAACTGCCAGCACCCAGCGGCAAAGCAATGCTACTATTCCTGCGTGGATTCCCATTATTTTTTAGATTCACATCCCTGATGCGGCTTTATCAAATACATTGAGATTGACTGCATAGCTATACTAATAAAAGGCAAAGCCCTCACTGACTCACTCACTCACTCACTGATGCATCACTAATCCTCCAATAGTATATATAATATATATACCCTGAGCTACATACTGTCAAATAAACGAACCACACGCCATGGCGTAACGCAAGAGGCTTCGCCTCTAGCGCTGACGTCCGAGGTTCGATTCCCGAGAGGGGGTGCAGTGAGTGTGTACGCCTGACGAGCCCAGGATTAGGGCGAAACACGTGTCGCGTACTCTTTGCATTATTTGACAGTAAAACTATTTCAACCATTCTATGATCTGCTTCTCGCAACTGAAAGAGGGCACTGTGGTGAATGTTAGCCGACTTGCTGACCAACCACAAGCGTTACCTGGTAGCTAACCACCCATACAGTCAGATTGTGATTCAGACTACGAATGCCTTGAATGTAATTACCCTGATCTACATACTGTCAAATAAACGAACCACACGCCGTGGCGCAACCTCTAGCGCTGACGTCCGAGGTTCGATTCCCGAGAGGGGGTGCAGTGAGTGTGTACACCTGATGAGCCCAGAATTAGGACGAAACCTGTGTTGCGTACTCTTTGCATTATTTGACAGTAAAACTATTTCTGTATATATATGTATGTATGTGTGTGTGTGTATATATATATACATATATATATATACATACACACATATATATATAGTGGCAGTAGGGGGCGCTCGCGCTCCCTTGAACCCTCAGGTACAACTCCAGACACCAGGTAAAAGTCCAAGACTCTTTATTTTCGTCTTCCACCAATGTGCACCAAGCACCTTCCACACTACTCATAAATCTACCAAAAAATAAGATAAACACAATAATCTCTCTCCTCCTCGCCCAGACACTTTGCTCCTCTCCCTCCCAGCACAGCTCAGCGTCTGGAGTGAGGCACCGCCCTTTTATAGCCCCTATATGTGGATGTATGTGAGTGTGTGTATATGTGTGTGTGTGTGTGTATATATATATATATATATATATATATATATATATATATATATATATATATGCATGCCATTGGTGAACTGAAAGTCATGTGTGCTTTGTGCTGACGTGTGCTTTGCAAATGCTAGAGTCTGTTGAGAGTTGTTGGTTTGTTCTGTGGTGTGAGATTTAAATAAAAAAAATACATTTTATTCTTAAAAACTTGGGTTTTGGGAATTTTTAAAGCTTTTTTCCCTTTTTTTTTTTTGCTTTTTTTTCGCCCGCACAAGAGCAAAAGTAGCTTAGTGTTTGGAAGTGCGCTTGGAAAAGTTATTTGTACTTGTACCTGTTCTTGTTATCAATATTTGAATTAGCATCGAGGAGGCAGGGTAGAAAGCAGCAGTAACTGATATCGGCATTTGTAAATAAATAACCGAGTTGTCGTAACAGCGATTCCTTAGTTTAAAGGAAAAGATAAAAAGGCCGCGTCTGACTTCAAAGTAGTAAAAGGTGGAAGCTCAGCAGTGCGCAGGTAAGCGGCCAGCGTTAAGACGCCGATCAGGCACAAGGAGCAATAGGAGCAAATAAGGTAGTAAAGTTTTATTTATTTGTTTATTTTAGATTAAACAGTCCTTAGCGGTCCAGAGGTAGAACAGTTTAGTGGGCAACAGCGTATTGGTTCATTAATATGGGGGAATACAAACAGTGCGAGTGAAGAGCTTATAAGTAAGAGGAGCGCAAAGTTAGGAGAAGAGACAGAGAAAAGTAAAGTTAACCTTATAGAAAGGCAAATAGCAGGCAGCTGGGAGGGAGAACAGTACAGGAGCTTAAGGGGAAAAGGTGTAAAATATCTGTAGCAGATCTTAGTGTTACCATTTAAGTTAAGGAGCAGATGAAAGAAGAAGAAATTTAATTTTAAGAAAAAAAAAAAGTTAACGCAGCTTAGTAATCCCAAGTCAAATTTTAATAATGAGGCCAGCGCAATGCAAGTCCTGTTGGATGTTGGACTTTTTAGATGATGGTTTGGAAGAGCCTTTTGTCTATCAGGGCTGCATCTGCAAGTGATGCCAGCTGATCCAGCACCTCGAACTCAGGGTCGCTGAACTGGAGGAGGAGTTGGCTGACCTGCGTTGTAATAGAGAATTGGCGGACTTGGCCCAGGTGTCCTTTAGAGAGATAGTGTGCACCCCTAAGGTGGCGCAGGAGGAGATTCCAGACCAGACAGGTAGGAATAGGTGGGTCACGGTCACAAGGCGTAAGGTAAAGGGTGTACACTGTCCGGGGACATCAACCCCAGAATTAGAAGTGTCTAACTGTTATCATGTCCTTGCGGAGCTGGACGGTGACTCTGATAATTCTGAGGTGGTAGGCAGGGTTGTGGAGCCACAACAGGCCACCTCAAAACCAGTTCCCAAAAAGAGAGAGGTAGTGATAGTTGGGGACTCAATCATTAGGGGAATTGAATCACAGGTGTGCTCCAGAGAGAGAGAGAGAGTCTCACACGGTGTGTTGCCTTCCGGGAGCACAGGTGGGAGACCTCCCTGGAAGGGTGGATAGGCTCTTGGCCAGAGCGGGGGTGGATCCGGTTGTCATTGTCCACGTTGGAACAAATGACATACATAAGGGTAGTCTGTCAGTTCTGAGATCCAAATTCAAAGAGTTCGGTACCAAGCTGAGGAGCAGAACTGACAAGGTAGTCTTCTCCGAAGTTCTGCCTGTGCCACGTGCCAGTCCAGGTAAGATTGAGGAGATTAGAAGGCTTAACGCGTGGCTCAAATCTTGGTGCAGGAAGAAGGGTATAGGTTTATGGGGCATTGGGACTCCTTTTGGAACAGATGGAACCTGTTCCGCCGTGACGGGTTACATCTGAACCAGAGGGGCACCAATGTATTGGGGAGGCGTATGTGTAGGCTAGTCGAGGATTGTTTAAACTAGGGAATGGGGGGGGACAGGGAGTTTAGGACAGGCCAGGTTTAGATCTATACATGGAAGAACAAACAATGGTGTAGAAATAAAAATGCATAGTAATGTAAATTCTAAGCAAACACGTAAATGTAGAAGGATTAACACATTAAAAATAGCGTGCTTTAATGCTAGAAGTATCAAAAATAAGGTAAGTGAGTTGGAGTTGTATGTAGCAGAGCATAATTATGATATTATAGCAATAACGGAAACCTGGCTAAATAGCAAAGATGGGCATGAATGTAACATAGAGGGATACACATTTTTTAGGAAGGATAGACAGAACAGAAAAGGAGGTGGGGTTGCTGTTTATGCCAAACAGGGTTTAAATGTAAGTCATCTTCAGTTGGATGATGAGCCCCATCTTAGTGAGGACATGTGGCTTCACCTGGAAAATATTAGGGAAAGAGGTCTTATTTTAGGAGTGTGTTATAGACCACCCAATTCAGACAGTAATTTCAACACACATCTTTTTAGTAATATCAAAAAGGCAAGTTTACAGGGGGATATTATAGTCATGGGGGACTTTAATTATCCAAATATTAACTGGGATAACCTTGCAGATGGAGGAGCACAAGAGCAGGAGTTTTTAGAAGTAATCAGCGACTGTTTTTTAACACAGCATGTTAAAGCACCAACACGGGGTGAAGCCTACCTGGATTTAGTATTCTGTAATAATCAGGATAGAATTGAGGGTGTAGAGGTGATTGAACTACTAGGGTCAAGTGACCATAATGTAATACAATTATCAGTATTTTATAAGAGTACAGATGCAAAGACTAAAATTGTTAAGTTGAACTTTGGTAGGACTAATTTTGAGCAGATGCGACAAAGTCTAAGTAGGATAGACTGGGATAAGCTTTTAAATTTAGAGACAGTCGAGGAACAGTGGAACAGGTTTAAAAATGTTTTACATGTAATGCATGACAGATACATACCTAAAGTTGGAATTAATAGGAAACTAAAAAAAACTCCACGGTGGATTAATAAAGATTTAAAAAAGAAGTTGCAAAGGAAAAAACTGCTGTATAAGTCATATAAGACTATTGACTGCAAAGTGAATCGTAGCGCATATGAGAACATGAGGGCAACCATTAAGAAGGATATCAGGAGGCTAAAAGACAGTTGGAGAGGAATATAGCAGATAAGGCGAAAGAAGACCCTAAGAGATTCTTTAAGTATTTTAGTAGTAAAAGAACAGTTAAGGAGGAGGTCAAGTTCATCAGGAATAGTAAAGGGGAATTAAAAGATACAGACAATGAAATAGCAGATGCCCTAAACTTACATTTTTCTGAGGTGTTTACAAGTGAGCAAGTGGATAACCTCCCAGAGGTAAACGCAACTACTAAGGAGGTACTAAGGGATTTGGAAATTGTAGAGGGAGAAGTGCTGCTCAGATTAAATAAGATGAAATCAAACAAATCACCAGGCCCAGATAGTATTTATCCTCGTGTTCTTAAGGAGGCTAGTGAGTACATATATAAACCCTTGACACATATTTTTAGGAAGTCACTGCGCACTGGAGAGATTCCGAAGGACTGGAAAATGGCAAATATCATCCCATTATATAAAAAGGGCGACAGGGCAGATCCAAGTAACTATAGGCCAGTAAGCTTAACATGCATCACAGGAAAATTAATGGAAGGAATTATTAAGGATAAGATTGAGCAACACATGGCAAGGACAGGAGTTATTCTGAACAGTCAGCATGGGTTCAGCATGGGGAGGTCGTGTTTTACTAACATGTTGGAATTCTATGAGGTTGCAACAAAAGCATACGATCAAAGTGGAGCTTATGATATTATTTATCTGGACTGGAAGTGGGAGTTCAGGGTGATGTTTTTAGATGGGTGCAGAATTGGCTCAGACACAGGAAGCAGAGGGTGATGGTGTGAGGAACCTCATCAGAACTGGCCGATGTTAAGAGTGGTGTTCCACAGGGGTCAGTGCTAGGGCCGCTGCTATTTTTAATATATATATAAATGATTTAGATAGGAATATAAGTAACAAGCTGGTTGAATTTGCAGATGATACCAAGATAGGTGGATTAGCAGATAATTTGGAATCCGTTATATCATTACAGAAGGACTTGGATAGCATACAGGTTTGGGCAGATTTGTGGCAGATGAAATTTAATGTCAGTAAATGTAAAGTATTACACATAGGAAGTAAAAATATTAGGTTTGAATACACAATGGGCGGTCGGAAAATCGAGAGTACAGCTTATGAGAAGGATTTAGGAATCATAGTGGACTCTAAGCTATCAACTTCCCAACAGTGTTCAGAAGCCATTAAGAAGGCTAACAGAATGTTAGGTTATATAGCACGATCTGTGGAGTACAAGTCCAAGGAGGTTATACTCAACCTTTATAATGCACTGGTGAGGCCTCATCTTGAGTACTGTGTGCAGTTTTGGTCTCCAGGCTACAAAAAGGACATAGCAGCACTAGAAAAGGTCCAGAGAAGAGCGACTAGGCTGATTCCAGGGCTACAGGGGTTGAATTATGAGGAAAGATTAAAAGAGCTGAGCCTTTACAGTTTATACAGTTTAAGCAAAAAAAGATTAAGAGGTGACATGATTGAAGTGTTTAAAATTATGAAGGGAATTAGTACAGTGGATCGAGACTTGTATTTTAAAATGAGTTCATCAAGAACACCGGGACACAGTTGGAAACTTGTTAAGGGTAAATTTCGCACAAACATTAGGAAGTTTTTCTTTACACGAAGAACGATAGACACTTGGAATAAGCTACCAAGTAGTGTGGTAGACAGTAAGATGTTAGGGACTTTCAAAACTCAACTTGATGTTTTCTTGGAGGAAACAAGTGGATAGGACTGGCGAGCTTTGTTGAGCTGAATGGCCTGTTCTCGTCTAGAGTGTTCTAATGTTCTATATATATGTGTATATGTATATATGTAGACGGGTATTTTGCTAATCATTTATAAATTTAGAGCATCTGATTGTAATCAACCTGTAACAATATAATGGTCCACGGAATGGCCAAACTATTCCAAATACCATAGTTGCTGTAGCATTGTTACTCTCAGTGCACCACTCAAGAGTATTTTAACCCACTGTATCTGAATGTAGAATCACAGCTCTACAGCAGGTGATTGGAAAGAGGATTATTGGGATACAGAATCTAGCACATGCTGCCTCAGCCATGCGCACAGTCTATTTCAACTTCTCCCATACGGCAAACGATTCAGAGCCTTTCCTTTAGGGACCTCATGGTTCAGAAACAGTTTCATCCCAAGAGCTCTAAACATACTCAATCATTCCATCAAGTGCTCCTGGTAGAACTGTTTGTAGAAGAAAGCACATATTTACATATGATGACTACTCACTTCTAAGTCAATTTATATTATCTTCTTGGAGCTCTTGATATTATTTTTAAGATAAAATGCAGTAAAGTATGTTTTTGGAATCACAGCTCTACTGCAGCTGATCAGAAAGCTGTACGGCGGGCTGCATCAAGAACGCAGAGAATTATTGGGATACAGCATCTACCCTGGAGAACATTTATAGCACATGCTGCCTTAGCTATGCACACAGTCTATTTGAGTTTTTTTCCATTTGGCAAATGCTTCACAGCCTTTCCTGCCTGAACCTTGAGGTTCAGAAACAGTCAGTCCCATCAAGTGCTCCTGGTAGAACTGTTTGTACGTAGAATTACAATTACCTCACTGTAAACTTGCAATACAGTTGTAATATTGTACAACCTGAGGCACTTTATGAACCATTTGCACTATCTGTACTATATGTACTGAACATGTATATTGTACTTATGTTTACATATTGTATATTTTTTATTGTTTTTTATTGTATTATTATTATTGTCATTTTGTCATTTTATAGGTAAATACAATTATGGAGGATTTACATATTGAATCTCATTGTACCATACAATAACAATAAACGAATTGAATTCAATTGAAGAGAGCACATATTTACAAATGATGATTGTTCAACTACTTTAATACCTTGCATAAAGGATCACAGCCACTAAATTACCATAATTCTTGGAAAAGCAGGGGCTGAAGAATATTGGTTCTTGTGATTGGCCAATTTACCGATCACCAATCAAATCTTTTTTAGTGAAAATCGGCAGATTTAGGTTGGTGCACAATATGATCAGAGCATCCCTACCAATAATCCTTTTATGGATTGCAAGATACTTAAGTATATGTATGCAGTATTTGGCATGAGGCAGAAAATAAGTCTCGACAGGATGCCAGTACATCCCAGAGACACACACTCAGGAGTACTGAGAGTACATGGAGAACTGTGGAACAGTGCATGTAATGCTATCAGTGCTCATTTTTTTCCAAAGGGAATAAACTCCCAAATAAAATGCTATGGTGGGTTTGAGTTTCTGATTGCTAGAATAAAAATGCAAATCTTTCAGAATGTGCTTTCTGCATAGGGATATCTCTAATAAGCGCAGATATTAAGATTTTGGCCAACATCATTATGAAAAATATAACAAAATGATTTCTTATATTATTTCACTGATCGGTCTAGAAAAGTATTGCTGTCTTTGCAGACAAAACCTTTCATAGAATTGAATAGGAATATTTATTCAATGTATTAAACAAGGACTTAATATATGTACATGCATTAAACAATTGCAAATCAGAACAGAAGCCTCAGTTGTGTTATAAATGTGTATACAATTGTGCGTGTGTGTGAGTGTGTGTGTGTAGAACTAGAAATTGGTGTCCTTTTATGTCTATTTTTCTTGTTTTGTTTCTGCCACTGCCATAGAACCTCTTGCCGTCTTGTGATAGTATTGTCACATTAACAGAGTACAGTGGAGTGCTCAATTGAATGTTCATATCAACTGTGTTTTCTCATAAACTATATTAAAAACTGTGTTTCTGTAGCTTATTTAAATTATATACTTTGTGAAGGTATATGTTTTCAAGAAGCATACAACTGCCCTTTTCACTAATGAGGATGTAACCTTACAGTCAGGCATATGAAGCATCAATCCTGGAAGTGATAGGCTGAAAAAAGAAAAAAAAAAACACAAAAAATGTAAAACTGCAGTATTGTGCATTGTGTCTAAAGTAGGGTAATGTTGAATTAAGGCAGACACCCATTCATACCCATTACACTGTCAGATTTTGCTTTGACATTTGAGTTTTTGTCATACATTGAAAGTACAGTATTTTCAAATAATAAAATCTGACATCCCTATTATTTATGTATCACATATCAGATAGAACAAGTAATAGTCTGACAATACTAGTGGTCAGTAACATTGATGGAGTTTGGGTCTCAGGTGTAGCAGATGAGTGTATGGAAGTTAACACTTTAATGAAAAACAGGTAAAAACTCAGTCTGCTGGTCCAGTATAAGATCCATCAATATCAATATAACAATTTGTTCAGGGTTTTGTAAATATCAGAAAATGTAAAGGTCTCTGTTTAGGTTTTCTTTTGTCCTAAGTGTTCTGCAAGGCTGGAAACGTGGCCCCAGTAGTGAATGGTACTATTTTAGCCACTTGCTGCAAGGCTGTTTGGTTTGTCACAGTTTAGTTGCAAACTTGCAGTACTAGATTATTGTGCATCTCAAGGCTATGTTCTCAACAGTAGAATCTGCAAGGCTCTTGAGAGGCAGATTTTCTTTAACCCTCTCATAAAAATGAAGGTGTTCTTGAGCCTGTGGTGCACCTAGGCTATTTCACCTGTACAGTAAGTGCTATGGAATCATGATAACAGCATCTGTTAAATTACTAGTTATTTATAAGGGTCCAGGGCTTATACTAAGCCCCAACCCAAATAAAATGTCCCTTCCATTCCCTAACACAGTGAGCAATGATAAAAATGGTAAAAATGATTAGCAGAAATTTATTTGAAACATCAACAACAAATTAATCTTTAGTACAAATAAAGTTGTGATTGCTAACCCACTCATAGAACATTGAATTTGAAGTATATTTGCAGTCTACAGTAGAATGCATTTCAGTGAGTTATGGGAAGGCAGGGAAGTCTGTGTAAGTGCATAGTCCTAATAAATCGCTTCCCAGGAATTGAATCATTTCTTTAGTCCTTACTTCAAAATCATGTATTGAAAGTAATGAAAGTAAAAGTATAGGTGTTCCTCTGTAAATTCAACAGTGGCTTCCTCTGTCTAGCTTTTCTGGTTGTATTAGTGACAGGGACTGCTAGCAAGTGTTTACTGTTCTGCTTCAGGAACCTCAAAATTTAGCCTCTTCTTGCCTCTAACACATACATCTCACAGGAAGGTGAAGTTGTAATTAAATCTCTCTCTCCTCCATTTCACTTCTTGTATTAGAATTGCATTCTCCAGTCAGCTTGTGCCTGGACTTGAGGGTGCAATGTTGCTAACTCTACTGCACTTGTATATAACCAGACATTTCTTTTAAGAGTATTCTGAATAGAAACTTATACTAGCGAGACATCTACAGAGCTTTGTAACAGGATAGTTGATGTTGAGGGATTCTCGTTAATGTGTAAAAGACATTTCCCCATTCTATTGTTACCCAGCAAATGTAAATCAGTGCATGACCGTCCACCCCAAGGGTTGGTAAGGTTTACAATGTGCTTCTTAGTTTTGTTGGTAAATTATTGACATTGGACCACTCATTGAGAAATTAAACCTCCTCCATATATTATTGTTTGTAGTTAGACACATTTTCATTGTGGTGTTGGATAATTTGATGACAGTGTTTGTGTCTTGCTTGGCAAAGCAATTGTTAATAAACCAGGAGAAAGCAATGGGCAGCAGACTAACCTCTTGAATTCATCGGTATTCAAAGTGAGAGATTTGTGTACCCCAAGCCTGACAGAGAACTGGAAATGCTCCTGTCTCATGGGTGGTATACTAACAGGCAGTCAGAGATCTACACATTACAAAGTCCTGGATCCAGTGGTGGTGTTCAGTCCCGTTAAGTTCTGTATCGTATAAATGTGCTGTTATGGTACCGCTTTCATATTGTTAGTATTATGGCCCTGGTTAATAGTGAGCAGGCGTTTTTTGGTTATGTGTGGGAGTGTCTGAGTGAGCATGAATAAAAAAAGGTTTGTTTTTAATATCGGTGGTGTTGTATCTTTTATTAAAATTGAACAAGTCCAAGGGCTCCTAAGCTTTGCTGCTGTGTTCAGTGGGATGATTGTGTTGAAGGCCAAGATGAAGTCATTAAATGATGAAAAGAACACTCCAGTCATAAAGTTAAGGGTTGATTGTTGCTGGATGGATATCTGTGTAAATTGTGCTTTCTTTTAATCTGTTTATGTGGTAATTAAACTGATGCATTTGCATTGCATTTTAGTTTGTCATGAATATGGGTTGTAACATACGGAAGAGCATTCCTTGATAATAGGGGTGAGTGACAAAGGCCATTAGCCATTTAGACACATAATCATAGATTTTTTTTTTGACTCCAGAATAATTGTGGTTGTCTTAAAGCCACAGTAGTATTGGAGAGGCACATATTGACAAGTTACAGAGGATGATTGCCACTATATTAGCAAATTCTCTGAAACATGGCAGAGGATTCTACTTGGACGTCCAGTTTTACGGGTGGTCACTCTCATTTGGGATCTGCTTACTTTACCTATGAACAACATAATAGCCTTAAGCACTTGATTGGGTTGCAGCTTTACTAGCTGTTAGGATTGTGGTTATCTGAAAATATGCAACACAATTGCACAGCTATGTTTATCAGATTAAAACCTTTTTTACCAGCTTGACATCATATGTAATAAAGAACAACCCCCTTAACACCAACAGAATTTTGAAATAAATGTCCAGACCCAAGGCCTAAACACTATAACTGAGCCAAAATAATGAAAAAAACAAATCAACGTACTTAAAGTGACATACAGATATTTTTGAAAAACAGTTAAGATAATAATCACTTATACAATAATGCAGAGCAAATTAACTGTGGTGTGGGGCTGTGTCCTAACTTAAGAGTTGTCTCTTATTTCTAAAATTACTATAAAAAAGTAATAACAAAACACCTTTGCAGCCACTCCACTCACAAGAACCCATTATATGTACATGCATAGAAATGTAATACAGTAATTAGTCACAATATGTAAAGAGTCACTGAATTAACTTGATAAATGAAATAGAAAATCCAATGCTGGCAAACAAGTGAACTGTTGACAGTGAGTTAACTGCTGTAATGGTTTTGGGATGACCGTATCCTAAAGCACAGATTCATTATTCAGACCCACGCGTATGAACTCCACCTTAACTCTTTAGTTTGTGTCATTGCACTTATCTGTCTAGGAAGAAGACACAGTCCGCAACCACAGTGCACAGGAACCTGAGACTATGGTCTGACCCAAGGTTGACTGCCTCTGAGACATGACTTCCTGTCTTGGAGGTGTCTCCCTTTATCTCTAGGTCCAGTCAGTAAGACAGAGCAACAAAGCAAGCAGGGGAGCAGATTAGATAATTTATTCATACATTATAGTAGTTAACATTATTTATTATGCCAAAAGAAGAAACAGAGCAAACGAGTATAAGTCACATCATAAAAGATGGATTTATAGAAGTTGCAACAGACATTTTAGGCTGACACACACAGTGCGTCTGTGTTCAGGTGGCTCTTAGTTCTTGCTGTTTTGCTGCATGTTGCTCATTGAATGGGTCTTGGTCTTCATTCTTCCCTGTTTCAGTGCATGCAAGAATTAAGTGACTAAATACCTTTCTGCATGCACAACAGACAAACGTTTACTGATAGGGTCTTTGTGCCTCAACAAATTTTTTAAAGAGTCAGCAGCTTAAGTATATACAGTATTTAAATGTTTACAGCACAGAAACACAATATAACCATTAATGTAGTACATTACAATTTTGTTCTTGTAGTCTATAATTGCTTGAATACCTTGTCACATGTACGTGTGTTTATTACTGCAGAAATATTTAAAACAATTGTTTTCTTAAAATTAAAATATTACTTAATAGTTTTTTTTATTTACAGGACAAGGGGGTCATGCATATCTTAAAGAGTGGCTTTGGTGGGCAGGCTTGTTATCTAGTAAGTATAAAACGTGTGCTTTTCTAATTTATACAGAATGCTTAAATATAAGAATGTTCAAAACATTGTGCATCCTAATTAGTTACAAATGTAAGGATTGGTCATGGTTATTTGTTTTTACTTTTTATTAACATTATGTTTTTGGAGTTAATAAAACCTACCCAAATTCAACAGTTCTTTCAACAGTTTTTTTGATGTACATATAAACATGCAGCAGTAGACCCTAAATCTTGCAAAGTACACTAACAATATTGCAGAGTAGTTGGCCAGTTAAGTCATGGAATATTGGTTCAGTATATAAATATAACAGCAGAAAGGCCATCTTATTCAATTGACTTACCTAGAGTAGGGGAGGTAGACCCCCTTCTGCATGGTGCCCATTGATGGTCCTCTTTGGAATTTACCCTGGGTTCCATATAAACTTTTATCAATTTACTTCTCTCTGTTGATTCATTGAGGATGTTTCTGTTGTTTCAGTGGGAATGGGAGAAGCAGCTAATTTTGCTGCTTATGCCTTTGCTCCAGCAACTTTAGTTACTCCACTTGGTGCTCTCAGTGTTCTTGTAAGGTATGTACATTTTGAATTGTTTGCCACAAATTTATAAAATTATAGCCATCATAGGCTACCGTGAAACCAAAAATAAATATAACACCTGTGATCATTATCTTGTATATTATAAATCTGTTATATCTAATTGACACTTTATTTATAGGTTTCTGTTACCAGATAAAACTTAGCACAATCTTTTCTCCTTGGTTGTGCAATTGAGCCCTGCAAAGGACCCAGTATATGTGCTTCTTGCTTTACAAATAGTGCTGCTGGAATAATAATAATGCAGGTATTTTTACTACAATAAAATAAGTATTGCATTAGGTTACTTATTACCTTAAAAAGTAATTGATTTGAAAAGTCTGCCAGAATGGATAAGTAACAGCATTATTACAAAAGTAAAACTGAAAAGATCACTTTACTAAAAAACTATAAAAAAGCCAATAATTGTGAGATAAAAAAAATCTCAAAACGGCAAAAGAGAAACTGAAATAAAAATTGCTAGTGAAGCCAAGACAAACAACAAGGGATTTTTTCCAGTAATACTCCAGTAAAAGGATGATGAAAGAGAAGTTAAGAAACCTTAGGGACACAAATGAAGGAACCATTGAAAATGATAAGGAAATAGCAAATGAATTGAATGAATATTTCACCCAAGTAATCATCAAGGAAGATACAAGTGGAAAGGCAAATTCAGAAGTTAAAATGAACTCTGAGTTCATGGACTTTAAAATAGATGTGTTTTAAGCCTTCGATGTTGACAACTAATAAAACCCCTGGAACTAATGGGATTTTACCAATTGTATTGAAACAAATGAAAGACATCATTTATAAACCCTTATTTATGCATATCTGAGCAGTCACTTGGGAAAGGAGAAGTACCCGAAGACTGAAAAGTTGCAAATGGGTCCTGGTTATTATAGATCAATAAATCT
The DNA here is from genome assembly GCA_026402145.1 of Polypterus bichir lapradei. NCBI lineage: Eukaryota > Metazoa > Chordata > Cladistia > Polypteriformes > Polypteridae > Polypterus > Polypterus bichir. The sequence continues at coordinate 152,001,142 of JANRMT010028174.1, forward strand.
TATCTGCCATGAAGGTAATATACTAAATAACAGCCAGCATAGATTTATGTGAAGAAGGTCCTGCCAAACCAATCTTTAGGATTTTTTTAGAAGCATCTGGAATAGTTGACAAAAACATATAATTTTTGTAATTTACTTAGAAATGCCTTTGATGCAGTACCACAACAAAGATTAATTCTGGAACTAGAATTTGTAGGCATCAAAGGTAACCTACAAAACTGGATCTCTAGTTAGTTAACTGGCAGGAGATAAATAGTACAGGGTGAGCCAAAATGAAGTACCACATTTCAAACGTTTATTCAACAAAAATGCAACAAGGTAAAATAAATTTCATTATGACCCAAGAAAGGGTATACAAAATAGATTTTTTTCACTGTGTTTTAAAAATGATGTCTTTAAGGTGGTGGCCATCATTAGCGATTATCTCCTTAAGTTGATTTCTGAACACTTGCACGACTCGTTCGGCCATTTCAAGGGGAATAGCGGTGATTTTGTGGCAAAAAGCGCCCTTGAGGGCTTCAAGGTTTTGAAGTCGGTATGTATATACCTTCGACTTGAGATAGCCCCACAAGAAGCAGTCGCACGGAGTGATATCAAGCAAACATGAATGCCACCTGACATTGCCGCGCAACGAGATCAGCGTCTCCGGAAACATCTCCCGCAAAACTCACATGGATCGCCACGCCATATGAGCTGTTGCTCCATCCTGTTGAAACCAGGTATCCACCACATCCATTTCTTCCAATTGGGGCTGCAAAAAGTTCTCTAGCATTTCAATGTAACTTTCTGAAGTGATGGTGACTGTTGCTCCCCCTTCTCAAAAAAGTAAGGGCCTATAATGCCAAATTCTGCAACAGTTTTGCTAATTCACACAACCATTCAAATGGAAATATGTGTCGTCACTGCACATGACAATGTTCAAGCACAAATCTCTACAGCTCTGCTAGTCTCTCTCAGTGAGTTCCTGTACTACCATCATTTTGTATGGATGGAAATTAGGGTCCTCACGCAAAATCCTTCTCAAAGACGTGTTGGAAATGCCTAAGGCAGAAACATGTTTGTGTGCTGAACATCTAGGAGTCTGCAAAATTGATGCCCTTATAGCCTGGATATTTTCAGATGTTCGTACAGTCCAAGAATGGACTGGAGATTTTCTGTTCAATGTTGTACCTGTCGGTCTAAATTTAGCCACTCACTGAAGAATTGTTTTACGATTTAGGACGTTACTGTTTGGAGGAATGCTGAAGTGTGTTCGGAATTTGCGTTAAGTAGTGATGATGGATACATTGTTTTAGAAGAACACTTCAACATTGAAAGCACGGTGCACATTGGACAGAGGAATGTTGCAGACTGAAATCTACAAGGGATTGCCTATCAAAGGACCCTCACCCCAACCAAATTGGCTGCCTCTACCTTGTGCAATGTGGTACTACATTTTGGCACACCCTGTACAAATAAGAGGAGAATGCTCCACATAGAGTATGGTCATCAGTGCATCCCTCAGGGATCTGACCTTGCACCATTACTTTTTCTGATTTATATTAATGACATAGATTCTGGTATAGTCAGTAAACTTGTGATATTTACAGATGACACTAACATTGGAGGGATGGCAGACACTGAATAGGCAGCAAAAAAGAATTCAAAAAGAACTGGACAACCTTCAAAATTGGGTAAACGCCTTGAAAATGCAGTTTAATGTAGGAAAATACAAAGTGCCACACATGGGTCAAAAAAAGATCAATTATAATTACTAGGGGGCTGTGCGCGTCTCTGCCGCTTGCGTTGGGGGATGGGCCTGAACAAATGCTGTCCTTTTGTCTCACTGCTGTATCTCGCGAGATGTTAGTGTCTCCGAGAAAATCATGTATCTTCTCCTTCCAAGATTTTTTTTATAATAGAGCGACAAGATAGGAGACACTCTTACAGAAAACAATCTCTGAAAAGGATTTAGGGGTATATGTTGACACAACATTTTTATCAACTAAGCAATGTACAGAAGCAATTAGAAAGGCAAATAATATGTTGCATAATATTATAAACACTATTGAATATAAGTCAAGGGACATTATGTTCAAACTATATAATGCACTAGTAAAACTGTATCTTGTGTATTTTGTGTAGTTTTGGGGCCTCATGTATAACGGCATACGAAGAATTCACACTAAAACATGGCGTATGGACAAAACTAGAAATGTGTGTATACACAAAAAAATTCATGTGCATAAAACTGCGTAAACAAATTTCTATGCACTTTCCCTTCATAAATCCCAATAAAAGTGAATTTTAACGCCTGTGCCTACAGCCCCACCTTGACTCCTTCCAGAATTGAACTTAGTTGAATATGCAAATCAATATAAATAGTTCCTTACGTTCAGGGTTTTGCTAAAAAACAATGGCAAAAGAATGTGTAAAAAAGAAAAAAATAAGCGAATGTGAAATTAAGTTCCTGCTCAGTGAAGTGGAAGCCTAGAAAAGCATACTGTTTGGTGGCTTAAGCAATGGTATAAGCAACAAAAGGAAATTGATGGAGTGGCACAATGTGGTGAAGGCACTCAAAAGCTCAAGTTCCGAAAGTCGCACAAGAAAAGGAATAATGCAATCATCTGAACATTTGCCTCTGGAAACGTATATTGTGGACACTTCTACCCTATGCTGACAATGGACATACACAGACTACAAAATCTTTAACATTAATCTGGTTAGGTGTTTACATGGCCACATAATCAGATTATTTGCAGAGAGTGTACCTCTGTTAATCAGGTTTCTCAGAGGCTGATGACCTGATTTCTCTAAGTGCAATAGGAGTTTACATGGCATTTTAGAAATCGGGTACCTCTGAATAACCAGGTTATTATAGTGCATGTAAACACATTGATTAACACAAGTATTCAGACCCTTTGTTATGACACATACAGATTTGACTTAAGTTGATCTCATTCTGTTGATCATCGTTAACATATTTCTCCACCTTGTTTGGACTCCGGCTTTGGTCATTTCAATGGACTGTACATGATTAGGAAAGGCACACACCTGTGTATAGAAAGTCCCACAGTTGACAATGTGTTTCAATTCAAAAACTTTTCTTTTTGCATAGCTTAGAGACAGGATTGTGTCAAGGCCAGATCTAGGTAAGGCTACAGTGGTGTCCATAATTCTTAAATGAAACATGTTTCCTAAAGCTGGCTACCTGGCTAAAATCGGAGAAGCTTCTAAAAGGACAACCAGCACTATCTGTATTTTATTTATTTCTGCTTTCTTATTGCAGCCCACAAAATTCAGTAATGTGTGTAGAACCTTTTAAATACAGTTTCTGGATCATAGGATAAACTCTGTGTTTTAGGTTTTCTGTTTTCTGGTATAGTAATATTTCTATGTATCTCTTTAATTTGTTCACAAGTTTACATATTGTTGAATAGTTTACATTTTTGGTGTCTTTATTTCTGTTTTATTTTAGCCTGTTATGTTTTTAAAACTGCATTATATATAGGACTGCAGAGTGTGTTCTGCATGTGTGGAGTTGTGTGAAGTGATTCATTTGCTCATTGTTTTGGGAGCTTAGGAAAGACTGTACATTTAAGTGACATTTTTCATTATAGTTGGCTTTTAGGCTATTGACAAAAGGAGAATTCTTGGTAAATGAAGCTTTTCCTTTTTGTGGTTAATGTGAAAGACCTAAATGGTCGAAATTTATCTGCACAAGTTGCACAACTAATCTTTGCTTTTGAGTTTATATTTTATTTATTAGATTTTCTTTTCTCATTCTAGTGCCATTTTGTCCTCCTATTTTCTCAATGAGAGGTTAAATCTTCATGGTAAACTTGGCTGCCTGCTCAGTATCCTGGGGTCCACTGTAATGGTTATTCATGCACCTCAAGAAGAGGAGGTTGAAAGCTTGGAAGATATGAATAGTAAATTGGCAGATCCAGGTAAACAGTTTAAAAGATGCAGCCAGTCGAAAGTGAATACTTAAATCATTGCTCCCTTAGTACTTGTCAGTGTCAAATGATGAAATTTAAGTCATCAGGGTGCCATTTAAAGAGCAGCTTTTTTCCAGGGTGTTGCTGCGTAGCTATAGCATTAATAGTGATAGTTATGTTTCATGTAGGATAAAGTTATGTTCAGTTTGATTATTCTAAAGAAGATATGGTGTAGCTCTAGATGTCTAAACAGTCAATACAATGACAATGACATACTCAGAATGAAAAGTTAGTTACTTAAAATGAGAAATAACAAATCCTCTGCATAGTTTTTTCCCCAGGTAATTTTGATTAGCTAGACTTTCAACCCAGACCTTTGCTGATATTTCTATGTCAGTATGTAATAACCTAGATAACTCATGAGTGCCTTATTGGAGTATTGAATTAATGCACTGTATATAACTCATTTATTGTGCAACTGTAGCTGATGTTTAAACTCAAAACTCTCTATATTCCATGGTACAAAAAAACAAGTATTTCTGTTTAAGTAAAATACCTGTGTGAGAAAGAAGACCACAATATGCTTAATTATTGCCCCATTTGTATCATAAAGACATTTTACACAAAAAAAAAGATCTTTGACATGTACAGTGTGCAAAGCAATGAAAAATATCTGTCTCTCTGTATGCCAAGGGCGGTAAATCACAGATAAATGGGGAGAAAACAATGAGACAGAATGTCAGATTTGGAGCCCCACATTTTTTAAAGGAGCAGGAAATGCAAGGGTAAAAATTGATCGCAGTGTTTTCTTTTCCCTAAAGATGGATCTTTATTTCACTTTAAGAGTTTATTTGCTCCAATGACCCCCAATTGATGTATTTCTATATTGGTAGATAATCTTGTTGATAATGGGCCAATCAACACTTGCCTTTAGGTGCCCAAGTTACTTTTTGGTTGAATGTTATTACTTAATGTAAATAAAGTTTCATGATAGTCACAAAGAGAGGGAGTGGGAATTACATAAAGACTCTTTAAACTGGTGAATTAAGCTGTGGCCTAATAGAACGGTGGTAATTATTTATTCATGTTGTTACAAATGTAATCTGTTTACTAAATTAATGTTCTTGCTTTCTTCTAGGGTTTGTGGTATTTGCTACATTTGTAGTCATTGTCTCCTTGATCTTAATTTTTGTCGTGGGACCTCGCCATGGACAAACGAATATCCTAGTTTATATAACCATTTGTTCTGTGATTGGAGCACTGTCTGTATCCTGTGTCAAAGGTTTGGGAATTACTATTAAAGAACTTTTTGCAGGGAAACCTGTTCTGAAGCACCCCTTATCATGGATTTTTTTATTAAGTCTAATATCTTGTGTAAGCACACAGATCAACTACTTGAATAAGGCTTTGGATATATTCAACACTTCACTTGTGACTCCTATTTATTACGTGTTCTTCACAACATCTGTTTTATCATGTTCTGCCATTCTGTTTAAAGAATGGCGACATATGGGCACTGATGACATCATTGGCACTTTCAGTGGTTTTCTTACTATAATTGTGGGCATATTTTTGCTTCATGCCTTTAAAGATGTCAGTTTTTCATTGGCTAACCTGCCTCTTTCAGTACGAAAAGAAGATCGGTCCACAACTTCTGCCAATGGAGTGTTATCCCACACTGCTTATGAACTTTATGATAATACAACAGAGTCGCAGGAGGGAATAATGGAATCGCACTCTGAAAATGTTTCAAGAAGAAATGGCACCGTAGCAGCAGTCTAATTTGCGTATTTGAAGTGAAACCACAAGTCCACTGCAAAATTAATGTTGATCCCAGGACTGGAAGTATTTTTACTATTTCCTAGTGGCTTCTTCACATTTGCTTGAAACAAAGACAATCAGTTTATTATTTTAATGTATGAATGGAGATGGACCAGCTAATTATTATGTTTTATTTTGGCTTTTCTTTTGTTTTTCTTTTCTGCTTAAAAGCATTCATTAGGCACCACCCATTTATGATTAAACATCTCTCTGTACATGTTTGATTTCAGTGTGATGTACATCACTAGTTTATTTGATATTAATTTAAAAAATGTAAATTGACCGTACAAAAAGAACTACTATATATTATCTGGCTCAGTTCTTTTATTTTCAGGTCTTCATTATCGAAGTTCCCTTGTCACAGTATACAAATAACATTTTGGGACTATATACTTGCTTTTGAAAGTCTTGCAAGAGATTGTCTGTAGCAAGAAATTTGTGAAATTTCACTTTTTTTAGTATGTTCAGTGTATGGGGTTCTAAAGTAATTTACTACAATTGTGCTGAAAATAAAATGAAGAATTTCCAAGTATTAGCATCTTCTAAAAGCCCTGAGATTAACATCACTTGTGCAGGCAGAATTTGGGACGTAAAACGAAAATCCGAGTTTTGCTGGCCTTGGTATGATGGACTTGAGTGTATTCCAGCATATTGCCAGTGAATGAGTACATAAATAAAGAGTTTTACTTGGATGTGATGATCTCTAGCGAGATCAATTTTAATTTAAAACAACAACTCGTAAAAGAAAAACAACAATTTTGAGCAATCTATTTACTATATGCAATTTGAATTCACTACTGTAATGTGATTGAATATTTTAAGTGAAATTCTTATTTAAGAATCAATTATGCGCAGTAAAAGTTCTTGATAAAATACAATTTTTTTAAAAATGAAATACTGATTATTTGGTGATGCATTGAATTGTCCAACTATTTCCTGTTTGTTTTTTTGCATAACAAACAAATCATTGTAGCTAATATTTTGTTCTAGTTTTATTTCTTCTCAATGGAGATATACTTTGTTCCGTTTGAATTTTAATTTTATAGATCTTGCATAATTTTGGTAAACCATAATAAATTTCTTGACTGTTTCGTGTGAGACATGTATGAACATAGAGCATTCATGAAAATCAAAAGGAATTACACAGAGCACCTTGCAGAAGCGGTTCTCTTTTTTTTTTTTAGTTTATGAAAATATGGTTTGGTTTTAGGCCTGTTGCAGAATTGATCTAAAACAACTGAAACTCAGAATTTATAGCGGCTTAACTTCCACTGCTAAAATATCTGTTTATTTAGCAGATGCTAAGGATCCCCAGAGTATTTTTGAAGATTACAGCCAAGAGTGCTGGTTACATTGCTAAGTCATTCACAGACATGGCTAGTGCAGAAGTGCAACCCGTCGCAGCAGCAGGACAGCAGGTAAGCTAAGGCAGAGAGAGTCCTTACAGCTGTATGTGCCACTTTTGATATGAAAACGTGATAGATCAGTTTGGCTACATTTCCTCATTTTCTTTTCTTTTTAATTCATAAGGAGTTATCAAACTATAAATAGAATAAACAATTTTCTGTTTTAGTTTCCCAAGATAAAGCCTTCGTGCTCTTGATCACCTGATATGCACTTGCTTAGAGGTGAGCGAACTTCAGACAGCAAGTCCTGTTTGCATGGGAGTGCATCTTACTTTGTGTCTAATTATCCATAGCATTGTTTCCACATCAGGGCCACACATTTCCTTTTTTTTTTTTTTCTTTGTTTGTTTCCATTAAAATGTCTTATTTTTAGATAGTAGTTTATTTGTCCCCAAGAGGAATTATTTGTTATTTATTATTTCCTTCATTATTTGCTTAAGAGCAAAACTTGTGTTGGTGTGGTTGTTGAACCATTGATGTGCCTGTGACAGATTTGAGCATTTCTAATTCATAGTAGTACAAGGTGAAAGCCAAGGGGTGCAGAAAAGTTAATGCAGGGCAAAAGTGGGGTTTGCTGGTGCATGGCTTTGTTTTAAATAACTACAGGATTTGGATTGCATCTACATACCATCAGCAGTCTGCTAGAGCTGTGTGTGAATTTAGTGCTGGTAGAGTTGAGTCCAGACAGTCAAACATTCTGAAACCTGCTTAATCCACTTCAGGCTCATAGGCAGGGCAGGGGTGTCGAGGGGCGTCGGCTTGGCCATTCAGAGCCAATCCCAGCTGTAGTGCACTCAAGGTAGGGCCTAACCCTGGATAGGCTCCAGTCTCGGGCAAGGCACACGGTAGTCTTTGGGGATGAGGAGTGTAGAGAGTAGGGATGTTTAAAAATCTAAGAAATTTGGTCAACATTTTGTATGAATGGTCAAAATGGTGTAAACAGTTACATGGAATGAACTTAATGTCAAACTTCAATATTGGCAGATTTAATTTTAAGTTTTATTTTCTGTGTATTCTGTTGAGCCCTGGAAGGTCGCATGAAGCAGATTGGGCCTCCAGAATCGTAGCTGTGTCTTTTCTAGCTTCTCAAAGTTGAGCTGCTACTGAGTTGGCAAGGTAGGATCCAGCAGAGTCAAACTAGTAACAAAAGAAATTATTCAGTCCAATAAAGTTTGTTTTTAAAAGGTTTAGTGAAAGTTTAAAAAAAGAACAAATTACAAAAATGAAAAAAAAAAGCTATTACACATAACAGAATAATGATTACAATCTTAGCTTTCTCATGTTAAACGTCGGTTACTTTTTATACAGTGCTGTGAAAAAGTATTTGCCCCCTTCCTGATTTCTTATTTTTATTTGCATGTTTGTCACACTTAATGTTTCAGATCATCAAACACATTTAAATATTAAACAAAGATAACCCAAATAAACACTAAATGCATTTTTTAAGTGATGATTTTATTTGTTAAGGGAAAAAAACAATGTAAATTACTTTTTCACACAGGTTCATATAGGTTTGGATAGTTTGTTTTTTTTAGGGATGCACGATAATGAATTTTCACAGCCGATACCGATAACCGATAATTCCTGCTTCTTATATCCGATAACCGATAACCAACCGATAATTACATTTTTAAAATACCTGAGTAAAAATGTATAAGTACAAAGTAAGTATAGCTCTGATTTAATCCAATAAACCTATAGCACTATATTCATCTGAAAAGAAACTGAACACATTGTACAAAAAGTTATTTTATTAACTTTTTTCAGCATAAATAACATGCTTTGATAATCTGTCAACAATGAAAGGCCTTTACAATTGCCAGAACAAATAAGACTTGATCTTAAATAATGCAACAAGTGCATTTTCTCAATACAAAAATTATTAGCCTAAATAAAAGTGCAAAAAATGCTAGCTTACTCTTAAAATAAAATGCTTGTTTACTCTTCAAATAAAGTGAATTTTGCTTAGTCTTGTAATAAAGTGCATTAATCTTCAACTTAAGTGCAAAATAAATGGCTGCTAGCTAAGTCTTATAAAGTTGGGCCTTAACAAACTGGACTTTTCACAAACATAACAACAACAGCATGACCTTACAAATCAGAATGCCAAAAAGGCATAGAACAACAGCTATATTTCATTTATTTTTTCTTTGTTAACTGGGGTCTGATCAGTGGGAGATTTTTCTTGATAAAAAGCAGCATCTCTGCTTTGTCACAGCTTAGTCTGTTTCTTTTCTCATCCAGTATATTTGCAGCAGCAGAAAACAAACGCTCGCTATCAATGCTAGTGCAGGGGGCGGACAAGTATTTGCGTGCAAGCTGTGCCAGGTGTGGGAAACGGTACTTGTTGCTGTTCCAGTACTCAAGTGGTGTCATGGTCTTCTCGTGGTTTTCAGGTGGGTTCTCTGGGCTCATTGGAAGTGTAGACTCAGAGAGATATGTTTGCATCTAAAATAGAAATATTTTTAAGTTCAGTCAGTCCATTTTTCAGTAAATTTTAATTTAAAAAAAAAGAAAGCAATGTACCTCCACAACAACAGTATCGCTCAGCCCTGCATGTTGAGTGCCATCATTTTCTTTAAGGATTTCAGCATACATGTCAAGGAGAGAAGTTGAACTCTTCCCATCTGCTTTGGTGGTCTGTGCCTGTGGTTCATCTGGACTGTCTGCTGGGACACAAAAAACCAAGGTTTATTATTTTAACTGCTCATGTCAATTTATAACACAACCTGCAATTGAGCGCTAGTCCTCTAAAAATGTTTAATACACACTTATTTATTTAAAAAGTAATATATGGAAAAAAAACTTACATAGTGAATCACAGGGGTCCAGGCTGGACTCCAACCGTTCCTGTAGCATTTCTCTCGCCTGCTGTTTGCTTGTAGTGAAGTACCGGTCCTTGTATCTGGGGTCCAAAATGGTTGCCAGTACGTACAGTGGCTCCGCTTCAATGTGATCAAACCGTTTGTTAACAGCCTCTAACAGCGTGCTCTTGGATGTTTTCACACTATGGTCTGTGGGAACATTCTTTGTTAAGAAGCGTTTCAATGCTTGAACTGCAGGAATAACATCAGCAGCTGTAGCAGTGGCTCTGCTTATGTCTCTCATCAGCTGCTCACACGGATCTAGAATGGTAAGCATGTTCTCAATAAGGGTCCATTGCAATGGGCTCAGTGTTGTGGGTAATTTATTGTCAACTCCATACGCTGCAAGCGCCTGCTTTTGCTGCAATAGGCTCCTGAGCATATAAAATGTGCTATTCCATCGAGTGGGCACATCTTGTTGAAGACGTGCAGGTGTTATTCCAAGTCTCATGTTTAACTGTGCCAGAGTTGAAGTGGCTACTTGTGAGTGCTTGAAATGGCCAACAATTTTACGCCCTATAGCAATACAGTCAGATACAGTCCTTTGACTTAGGACAGCTTCGTTTACTGCGAGCTGTGAAGTATGGGCCATGCAGCCCAGGCTGGCAACCCCGCACAACTCCATTGCCTTGATCATGTTCCGTGCATTGTCCCGCAGCACAACATGCACAGTCTCCTTCCCTATATTCCAGTGCTGAAATATTTTTTCAAATGTGTTGTTGATCGCTTGGGCAGTGTGGGATCCAGGGAGTTCCTGTGCGTGGAGCGTGGCCCTGTGCATGTTGTATTCTTCATCAAGCCATTGAGCAGTCATGCTTAGCATGCTCACCTGACTAACATCAGAAGTCCATATGTCCGTGGTAAGACTGATGTGTTTCGCATTTTTGTCAAGCAAACTATGAATGTGTGTTGCAAGAACCTGGTACAGATCTGGTAGACAGGTGTCTGAAAAGTAGCGGCGGCTGGGTATTTCATAACGTGGCTCCAAATAGTGCATTAGCTGCTGAAAGCTTAGGTCCTCTACGAAAGAAAACGGCTGGTCAGCAAAGGCTATTAGTTCCATGATTCTGTCGTTAATCCCCTTAGCTCGTGGGTCATTCTTGTTGAACTTTTTAGTAAAGTTTTTACATTTATCAAATACCTTGCCAATAGTTACCAGTCCAGAGGCTTTTCGTTTGTTGTCGAGAAGAGCGCTAACCTTAGCACTGGTAGCAGCTTCATATTCCTTCCACACGTTGTCGCGGTGTCTGGTTTTTAAGTGACTTATAAGATTTGTTGTGTTGTAGCTTGTTCTTTTTTTACCCCCTCGTGGCACTTTTGCAGAACATGCGTTACAAACAGCGAGTGAATCATCTTTCTCTGACACGCTATAGAAAGCCCACACAGAGGAATTCACCGCCATGTTTTCCAGTGTGTTGTCTTGCAGACAGATCTGTGACGTCACTTACCGTAGATCCCGGAATACAAGCTGACCCGGTATATTAGCCGATCCCCTTCTCTACTGACTAAATTACATGTATTTGCCGATGACCGGTATTTAAGCCGACCCACCTCTCCAAGCAAAATTTTCTAAATTTCCTTAAAAGTGTCTCTTTGGGTATATTTATAATGTTTATCGGCGAGAATTTGAGACTGCCGGCATTTTTGATGGAAACTAGAAAGTGATTGCGGAGATGTTTGGTAAATTGGAACCTTTGTGTTGAAACTATATACGCAAATACGGTACATCGGCGGGTGGATTTCTGGAGACTTGTTATAAATTTCATTAACTTAAATACGCAATACAGTGGACCCTTGACTTACGAACTTAATTCGTTCGCAAAGGCTAACCCATAATGCGTTCCAAACCTCCCACTACAACACTTACTTTTAACCTTTTCATAATAAAAAACACCAATATTTTTTCTAATGTACTAACCAAAAAGTTATAAAAAGTGCTTAGCCTACTTCGATTAGGCTAGGAGCATGGCGACGCGCAGCGGCTCAGGGCTCTCCTTTTCAGTGCACTTTTTTGTTGTTTTTGTACTTTTTTTTTGTCCTTGTTTGTGCACGATCGGTTCGGCGAACATCCGCTACACCCGTCAGAGCCTTATAGACATCGGTGTCCAGAGCCAGACATCTGTTTCGAGATGTCACACGCTCAACATCCCAGACAACATAGCGAGACCAGCGGGCTCTCCGTGGTTTGTTGTCGGGTCTAGGAGACGACACAGACGGAGGAGGGAAAGAAAGCAGAAGCGGGGCCGCAGATACGGCGTTATGCTAAGGCTAAAAAACGACCATACAAGCCCTATACAGAACTTTTTTCTGCACTGAAGGAGCTGCTTTTAATCTCAATGTAGATACGTATAGTGACAGTAAAAGGCATTCTATTCTAGAAACAATTTCATACTGTACTCACCATTTAATTTGACATCTTTGGGCTGCAGGAAGGGAGGAGGAGGAGGAGGAGATATTTCAACACAATGTCCATCTTCGTTTCGAAATTACATCCACAAACACATGTATCTGGGCTCCGACTGACGCTACTAACGCTCTCGGTTGTTTGTTTACAATCGCGCAAGCGGATACACGTGACCGCATCCGTTTCGTAACGCAAGATGTGGATCGTAAATCAAAATAAAAAATTTTATTTTAAACTTCCCGATAATTTATTATAAATTTTATTAATAAAATCAACAACTAAAACACTTTTTTGAATAAATTCTTTATTTAAAGTACCGGCATGCAAAGTTACTCCTTCATCTGAAAGATGGCTCTGTGGTTTCGTCATTATTCCGTATTCATCGGCAAAACCGGCATTGCGCTGGAAATCTTGAATCTGAAATGATACTCGTTGTATAAACCGACCCCCAAACTCCAAGCCAAAAATCTAGGACGAAATTCTCGGCTTGTATTCCGGGATCTACGGTACATGCGACAGAAGCTTGCAGGATGGGCTTGGGTGAGGAGCGGAGAGCATAGTAGGGGGAGAAAACAGTCGGGCAAGTGTACAATTTGAGGGTTTTATTATCGGTCCATTTTATCGGTGGATTTTTCATTATCTGTATGACGTCATAATTGTCTATTATTGGCCGATAATTATCTGTGGCCGATATTATCGTGCATCCCTAGTTTTTTTTCCTGTGGTGGGCTGGTGCCCTGGCCAGGGTTTGTTTCCTGCCTTGTGCCCTGTATTGGCTGAGAGTGGCTCCAGCAGACCCCCCATGACCCTGTAGTTAGGATATAGCAGGTTGGATGATGGATGGATGTTTTTTTCCCCTTAATAAATAAAATCATTACTTAGAAAATGCATTTTGTGTTTACTTGGGTTATCTTTGTTTAATATTAAAATGTGTTTGATGATCTGAAACATTTAAAGTGTGACAAACATGATAAAAAATAAGAAATCAGGAAGGGTGCAAATACATTTTCACAGCACTGCGCATGATGGTTGTGTTATTTCTCTTTGGCACACTTACACAAGCTTCACTTTAGCACATCAGTATGTTCAATACTTTCAGTACGGTTTGAATATAAACCAACTAACAAAAGGCTCTTGTACCATCGCAGAGAGGCACAGCTAGTTATTCTGTTTTACACTCAAACGCTAGGTGATGGGGTTTCAGATGTGCAGCATGCGTTCTATTTCTAATTCCTGTTCTTGCCTTCTCACTGCACTCAAAAAACTAGCATGGTAGTTGCAAAGTGGATCCTAAAGCAGCTGGTCTGGTCTCAAGCAGTGGCTTCTGCTGGTTTTGGGATGTGTTTTAGCCCTTTACTCCTGTTTCAGATGTTGACATGAGGCCAAAGTAAAAGGGAATTTGAACGATGGACAGAGTGAGCATTATTCACCTGGTAAAGCTTATTTACAAAACACAGAGCAGCTCTTAGGTTACATACGTTTGTTCTTGCCTCCTGTTACAGCTAATGCCTAGCTAATTCCAGGGAGAAAGAACACACTGTCCTCAAATGCAAGGATTGTTCATTTAATATAAGAAAGAAAAGCACCAAGCCATAAAAAGTAAATCTAGAAAAGATTGGGAACTATAACAAAGGGAAACAGTTTGCAAAAACATGAAACTCCAAGCCTCTCTGGAAGGATTCTGTGTATTCTGAAATTGAAAGTCCCTCCTGCATGCCACTACAATCCTTTTAAGATAGCAGTGATGTCAGGGCTGTCTGGATTGTGGTGACATTAAGTCGCTAATTAACATTACTCTAAGGCAAGAGTTCCCAAAGTGGTCGATATCGACCACATGGGGTCGATTTGAACTTTCTAGGGGTCGATAGTTTCAATAAAAAAATGTGGGGGTCGATGACAGCAAAAATAGACCCCCTTACTGTTGCTATTTATTTGTTACTTCAAAATATCTATGATTCCAATAGGTACCTAATTAAGAAGTAAAATAATTCAAAAAAACTTTTTTGATAAAAACACATTACATACCAAACTTGCAAACGAAAAGGGAAAATGTGTCATTAAAAGAGTCACATGTAAGAATGCATGAAAATACATGTAGCACAAACATGTCTGTGCATTGTCATATCGAACGTATCAAAGCAAGTGCAGACATGAAAAACCAAGTGCGGACGTGCAACGGTTTTTCATGTCTGCACTTGCTTCTCATCTGGGACGAGATGACAGATATTCGATATTAGCAGAATCTATCAGTCTTGTACGGTCATGCTTTCATAAAACACTAGAAATTGGTTCGCTTGATGTGACATGTACTTATTTGTGATTTGAACTTTGAATATAATTATTTATTGTGGAGCCGTACTACAAAAAAGAAAATCAGAGGACACAGTTTATTTATTCGAGTTTGAACAAAAATCTTCTGTTTCAAGTAAGTACATACTTTTATTTAGTTTTTTTTTTTTATCACAGGGGCTGCCGAAATTGTTTGTTAATAAAAGTTTTTATTTCTTCAGATAATAATATGACTGAACCAAAAAAGAAATGCAGACAGTACAGCTTGGACTATTTGAAGCTAGGATTTGTCCCGTCATTATCAAGCACGCATTTACCAATGTGCCTCATATGCGAAAGTCTTTAGCAACGACTCTATGAAACCATCAAAACTAGCAGATCACTTGAACAGAATTCACCCTGACAAAAAAGAAAAAAAGATTTGTCTTACTTTAAATCGCTTAAAGATAAAATTCTGAAGAGAACTAAGATAGATAATTTGATTGTTTCATCATCGAAGCAAAATGATGCTGGATTAAGGGCATCATACAACATATCCCTACTCACCGCAAAGTCTGGTGAGCCGCACACCATAGGGGAGAAGCTGATTCTACCGGCCGTTGCGGAGGTATTGAACACTGTACTCCACAAACCTGCACAAGATGTTATAAAAAGGATTCCTTTGAGCAATAACACAGTGCACAGACGTATCGACGAAATGAGTCACGACATGGAAAACTGTTTGTGTAATCATTTGCAAAAAAAACGTTTTTTCCCTCCAATTGGATGAGTCAACGTTACCCGGTAATGAAGCTTTGTTGCTGGTGTACGTTCGCTTTATTCAAGATCAGGAAGTGCATGAAGAGCTGCTTTTTGCTAGAACTTTAGAAACTGACACCAGGGGCAAATTGATTTTTAATTTAATGGAGCTATTTTTCAGGGAAAAAGCGATTCCATTGACAAATATCTGTTGCGACAGATGGAGCACCAGCTATGGTTGGTCGTTATTGCGGTTTCATAAGTTACCTGAAACAACACGTACCTGAAGTGCTTGCAGTTCACTGCGTAATCCATAGGCAACATTTAGTAGCCAAGAACCTTAGCGACAAATTGCATTAATCGCTTTAGTTTGTTATAACAGCTGTGAACAAAATTCGAAGTAACGCTTTTAACACTAGACTGTTGGCACGATTATGCGAGGAAGATTTCTATCGATTTGTTCTCCACACCGAAGTCCGCTGGCTTTCAAAAGGTTTATGTTTGGCGAGATTTTTTTGTACTTTCTCAATCTGTTTTAGAGTTTTTGGAAGACAAGGATTCCAGTTTGAAAGATAATTTACTTAAGAGTAAAACGGATATTGCTTATTTAACTGACTTATTTGGCAAATTTAATGATGTTAATTTACAACTGCAAGGAGACAATTTGAATCTCATCAAAGCAAAATCGGTCATATCGGCTTTTGTTGCCAGAGTAATGTTTTTTAAGCAAAATATTGCAAGATCTGAGCTTTCCCAGTTCACCAACTTAATTAAGATAGGCACAATCCAAGAAAAAAACATCTTGCTGTACGTCAGCCACTTAGAGGCTCTTCACTTAGATTTCAAAACTAGGTTTGAAGATATTCTATCATTGGAAATACCAGACTGGATAATAAACCCATACACTACTAGTGCAGAACCAAAAATAATTTTGCAAGATGAGCTGATAACCATCAGCACGAATGAGGACCTCAAGGTACAATTCAAACAGGGTTATCGAAAGTTTTGGCTGCAACAAGATATTCCACTTCTGTACCCGGCTCTATGAACTGTTGTACAAAAGTATTTGCTGGCATTTCCAGCGTCGTATCTGGTGGAGAGAGGCTTCAGTGTAGTTTTAACCCTGCTTCAGAACAGACATCGATTGCATATCACTGAACGCGGAGATTTGAGAATGCAACTCACTCATTTAAAACCGGACATAAATTAATTGTTGGCAGATCACCAGGTGCACCCATCTCATTAAATTTAGTTTTCCAAGCTAATTAATTTGGTATTCTTATTTTTATAATTCTAATTAAAATTTCTCGTCGTCGTAATTTTGTTGATGTTTAATTCTGTCTGAATAAGTTGATTTTTTTTCACTTTGTTTTTATGTTTAATAAAGTGATTTCAATATTTGTACTTATTTTGAATTTACATATTTATTTCATAAATGTCTGCTCGTATTTTTTTTTGCTTTAATTTTCGTTAATGCAGGTTTCGATATTAAATGTTGCACAAGATAATGCCATATTCCGTAGTCCTTTTATCTTTTTCAATCATTAACTACAAGTGATTAAAATGAAAAGTTTGATATCTAGTGAAATATTTAATATCGAGTACTGTACAAATGTATTAAATTTGAGTAAGTAAAGTAAATGACTAGGGGGGTTGACGGGTTTTGGTAAAGGGGTCTGCGGTTAAAAAAAGTTTGGGAACTCTTGCTCTAAGGAAAGAAAACGTGTGAACTAAAACAACACAAAAGGCTCTCAGGTTGATGACACTTACAGTTGGAAAGTTGTGAGTGTGCTGCTCACTCCAGTAGCGTCAAGAGAGAGGGAACGGTAAGAACACAAACTCTTTGGTTTTAAAATTTCTGTTTTACGAAGACTAAAATATTGAAAAACTTATTTCTCTGTGTAGCACCAACTACCACCCAAGTAAGTGGGGGGAAAAAGCCACAAGCAACCTGTGCTTCTGAAGGTTAAAACAGCAAGAGCTGCGTGACAGTGACAAGCACCACAGACGACGATACACCGTGCTTACTGTTCTCATGGTGCCCTGAATCCAAGACAGTTGTGATACTCACTTCTCAGGGTGTTTCAGTCTTACTGAAGTGCGCTCTTTCTACTTCGTCTGCTCTTTGCTTGACTGTAACCCCACTGTGGCCTCATTGCTGGCGTTACGAGAGAGGGCCCTATTTGTACTGACTGTGCCTATCAAAAGGTATTCACCCCCTTGGAAGGTTTCGTGTTTTATTGTTATATACACTGAATCACAATGGATTCAATAGAACTTATTTTTAACTCCTTAAGGTCAAAGAAAGAACAGATCACTGCCGAGTGGTCTTAGTCACTCCAATCGTACACATTAGGGCCCCTCAGGGAGGGAGGCCCTATTTTAATCGGAGATGGTCAGAGGTTGCTTTGTTGTTCTTTTTGATTTGATTCCATTGTGTAGTTTATCACAAAGTCAATGGTCTGGGCTGAAGGGGCAGGGAGGGACGGTTGTTGGGACCCTCTTGATGCTCTAGTAGGAGAAGGTGTGTAGAGGCAGACATGTTTGGGGGTTCAAGCAGCTCTTTGTTTTTAAACCAATGGCGTATACGGCTGGAAATGGCACAAGATGTGATTGAGCCCAGAGGCACTTGAACCTTTCCGCAATTGGGTGTACGTGTGTTTTAAATTTTTCTTGTAATTTCCTGAAGAGTTTTCACCTTCAAATTGCTAAACTGTGAAGTGTTTTTATTCACATTCCTTAATGTGGCAAGTTGAGTTTAACGCAGGATTTCTAGTAGGGCAAAAAATTGCAAGTCCTTTGTGTAAATCATAGCAGAGAAATATCAAGATGACAGAAATTCTGTTTCGGAGTCAGCCTTGTGTCCATTTTCTTCAGAGCTTTGCATTATCTAACAGTCAAATCTGGACTCTCTTCTGGAGCCATAGCAGCATCTTTAAAGTTGAAGCTACATGTTCACACGTATGACAATTTTAATGGCCCATGCTAATTTTTTTTATTCCAATTCATGTTTTTATATTTATAATGTGAATTTTTGATTAGCTAAAGCATAATCGGAGATTGACATTTTGGAGAAGAAAAACAAAGACTTTCTCCGGAGTTTCAAGGAGCTCGCAGAGATGCCTGCAGTTACATTTTAACTAACTTGAAGTGCCCCTCACGTGTTTGATTTCAATTTAATAAAACATCTAAAGATCACATTTGACTAGACAACACCGAATTAGAAATCTCTAATTGAAGGCACAAAGGGAAAAGTCGGTAGTGTCCATTAGTCAAAGTGCAAATGCTGAGTGGAATGTCATTAGCACAGGACGTTAAATGGTAAAAATGCCTGCCACTAATGGACGAGTCATACTGTAATTATGGACATCTCAGCCTGAAAGCTGCATAAACATCAAGAAGTTAAAAAGGAGGCAGAAACGCACATACGAAAGCTTTACACATCTGACCTTGGCACAGAGAAGAGCCCCACATCACACAAGCATGTTGGCGCAAGCTGTTGGCATCTCTGGTTAATTCAGTAGGTGTATCACGACAAATGGCACGGGCACTCCTATAAGACAACCCGCATTTGAATGTTCTTCAGCGAGATGTTTAATAACTTGTAACATTCTTGGCCATGCCGCTGCTACTGCCAAAAGCCTGTCAGAACTGGATTATAGTTACTACTACAGTGAAGGTAAAGTCATACAGGCACCTCAGTGAGGAAAGAGTAATGGCCGACAACTGAGCCTGTGGGCTCAGAAAAAACAATGGGCCAAGCAGACTTACCAACTGTGAAGAACCATAACAGTAATGGTGGATCAGAAGAGATGAAGAATGCAGCTGAGCCCACCATAAGCCTCATCCACTTCTGTTCTGCCACCTTAAGGACAATTCTGTAAAGGACTGAAGTCATAGTGGTGTGGAGATGGTCACAGAACCTTTGTTGAAGTGTGCTGCTCAAACTACTAGTCTGTCACAAAATCTTCTAGCTCTTAATTAGTGGACTATGACCCTCTTCAGACCCTGTAATATCTTCTTAACATGTGAGCAAAAAGAAATCATCAAAGATCAGATAGCTGACATGAGTATTGTATTGGTGGTGGTGGTGTGGGAGCAGACCACCAGTAGGCCTGGCTCCGAGTGACTGCCATTTGAATACAGAACTGCCTCCTACGATCCATTGTTTGGTTAATGTTCTATAAAGTTTAGAAGAACACAAGTGTGAAGTTTAAAACATAAGGATCTACACGTGCTGTGAGGCTCTCAGGTTGTTAAGAGGAGATGTGGAAATGGTTTTGCCCCCTTCATCCTTCCCTTGTTCTGTCCTTACTTGATTTTGAGATCAATGGTACAAGGACATTAAGCAAATTAATTGTTGAAAATGAAGAGAGGTTACATTGAGTTTTGCATCAGTTACACCATGTTTGGTGACACTTCTAGCACTGTCATGCTTAAGATGGCAGAGGTGTGCATGTCTGGTGTGTGGTGCTGCATGTGTTATGTCAGGGGTGGCCCACAAGGTGGCATAGTTACTCGTCATGGTCTTGTCACATGGACCGCTCAGTGGAATTCTCACTCACATACCCAACTGGTGGTCCTTGCCTTAGGGTCACAGCACAGTTGTCCGCACTCTGCCTCGTGTGAACACCATGCCCTGGGATGGCTGATGTGGTGTGGAATAAACACACCTGGAGAATACACGGCACCCCAAAAGGCAGGCCAAATGTTTTGATGAAAGCTGTGCCACGTGTTTATCCTGGGCCCCAATGCCACGTCTTCCTCGCCCAGAAGTCTCCTGTATGCGTGTCAGTGTTCTCAGATACCGCATGAGGTCCGTGAAGGTGTACATCTGCCTTGCCTTTTGTTGTTTTCAGCCTTTCAGGTGTCACTAAACCAACATGAAGACCTAACCTGGCTATACAACTGGAAGGAATTGGCAACATTTATCAGTTTATCCTTTTGCACATTTGCTGTTAACTGTGAAAAAAACACTAGACACCCATAAAGGAGATTTATTTTTTATTAAAAGCCAAAAAAAAAAGTTTCAACTGGCCAAATAGAAAAGATGCATATAGCAAACGTTAACATGAAAAAGTATTTAATAAATTGTATTACTTTTATACTTGAAATGCACCGGAATTATCCGGACCTCTGCACATGCACACATTCAGTTCATATTTAAATTCAACTGTCCAATTTGCAATTCATTAGGCCCCCTTAGTCAACCCAGGAGTAATTTCTTATCCCTTATTTTTGTAAATAAAATGCAAAATAGAAAACCTGCATATTAAAAAAAAAAAAAAAAAAGTTTAAAGTATGCTAGTATAGAAAACCAACAACTTATGGCCCACATTGGAGAAAATGAGGAAAAAAATTACGTGAGGGACGCTTGCTGCAGGCCTGGCTTGTGGCCTAATTGCTGGCCAGGGACTGGTGGATTGGCGGCTGGAAGCAGCGCACGTGTTCCACTGGCATGTTCTCTCCATCGCCCGACTTCAGGTATTTGCCAAGAATAGCAAAGATCTCATCATTGAGCACTTGAAACTTGCGGATTCTGTCTACCATTTTCTTTAAAGGCTGTGGAGGACACAGAGATGAAATGATAGTTATGGAAAGGCAGAGGAAACACACCCCTTGTTCCAGTCCTCAAACAATCCTTTTTTATTTGTAGTACACATGACTTGACCCACCGTACGTATGACAAGTTACTAGAATGCACTAAAACCAACAGCATGAAGTCATAAGTCCTGTACAAGTAAGCCATGTCTGTAAATACAAAGAAAACTCAAGCAGATAAGCCGATATGAACATATGAAAGGAAAGAAAGCCACGCGGCACACTGGTCAAGTGGAGCCCATGCTTTGTCTGTGCGCAGCCAGCACCAGTTACTACATTTTTGGCAAACATTTTCAGCATACAAATGGAAAACATATGGGATTATGCGAGACGAGTTACATGGACATTTTCTTCTGTCCATGGTTTTCAACATCATTTGCTGTTGTCCAGTGCGGGTGACTTCTAGCTCCTGTTCAGTTCAAACATTTGTCATGTAACTTCTCCACTAAAATTTCTTCTTGGCCACCACTACAAACTACCAGGGCCGAGTAACATTTACAGCAATATCACGTGTGGGTGGAGGAAGACTCCTTAAACTCAAAATGGCTGAAGCCTTTGTGCCGCATGGCTATTAATGCCCCCACAAGTTCAGCCTGCTTACGGGTGAAGGCTGAGCAGCAGGCGAGGAAACCTGGTCATGGCAAGAGACCTCAGGGCGCCCATCGGCATCTGGACTGAAGTGACGAAAACAGACAGCAGTGGCAATCCAGGACTCCCCGTCACCGTGGGCTGAGAGGGTCTGACTGGTGGCCACTCACCACAGTCCATGTCCAGCAGTAAGGCCTTTGAAATACCTGGTGGGCTGCTTCACCAGTGCTGGTTTAATGTGCACTCAAATGTGCTCAGACATCATAAAAAACAATCTGTCCACAGCCACAATACCCTGTGCGCCACTGAAAATGAAACGGACTTTATTTGAGTGTGTGTTTATTCCTGCTAGGAATATTCAAATAGTTCAGTTGTCGTCCAAAGAACATCAGACTGACAATGCGCCAAAATACACATTATGGAGTACCGTATTTACTTGTGTATAAGCTGGGTCTTGAAACCCGAAAAATCGATCATAAAATCAGACCCCGACTTATACGCCCGTTCAAAAATGCGACACTTTCATTTTTTTCTTGCCTCCTCCAAGTCTCGCATCAGTTTCTCAGACGCATCGAGTTTTCTTGCAGTAGCGCAGTTACTAATTTCTTTCGCTACTTCAGCGATATTTGATTAAAAACCAGCTTCATATTTTCTTCTGATCGAATGCTCCCTCATAGATAAGGGATGCTCTTACGATAAAGGTGTATGTGGGTGTGAGATACAAAAAACACAAATCAGAGCAAACGTCGCTTCAGAATAGTTTGGGTATTACTGTGTAGTCACGTAGGCACGATAGAGAGAGAGGTTAGGAGCACACGCTGATACAGCGCATTGACGCACCCACATAGAAAAAAAAAGGGCAGTGTGCTCCGTGGTTACCGTAATCTCTCAGGTGGGCATCAGCATATCATAATCTCCTGGACCAATAGCGTGAGTTTTCCGCATTTAACTTATACGACTGACATTATAAAATACCAGAAATTAAGTCCCGACTTATCCGCGGGAGAACTTATCCACGTGTATATATGGTAATTACATAAAAGGGCATCACAATAATTCTGTTTTCAGGGCTGTGATGAGACGGATAGTAAAGTATATAAAATTAATAATAAAATATATCTATCCCAGGGCACAAAGCAACACAGTCCACAAACTTCCAGGCCAATGTGAGTGGACGGCAGGCAGAATACAGTAATCCCTCGCTATATCGCGCTTCAACTTTCGCGGCTTCACTGTATCGCGGATTTTATATGAAAGCATAACTAAATATATAACGCGGATTTTTCGCTGCTTCGCGGGTTCTGCGGACAATGTGTCTTTTTACTTCCTGTACATGCTTCCTCAGTTGGTTTGCCCAGTTGATTTCATACAAGGGACGCTATTGGCGGATGGCTGAGAAGCTAACCAATCAGAGCACGCAGTTGAGTTCCTGCGTGCTGAATGCTGTGTTAACCAGGAAGTCTCATCTCGCTCATTCAGCATCAACGTGTTTCGCTGTGTAAAGAGTTGTGCTCTTTTGTGTTTATCTTTGTGCATAGTCAAGCCCTTCATTATGGCTCCAAAACAATCTGCTACTGCTTCAGGGGCCGTGCCCAAGCGCAAGAAGAAGATGTTAACGATTGCCGAAAAGGTAAACGTTTTGGATTTGTTGAAGGCTACGATTCTTTTTATTTAAAAAGTAGGAAAGGAATATAAGATCTACGGCTGCAGTGTCCTTTTAACCAGGGTGCAAAACGAGTTGTAAGTGGATGTAATAAGGCAGTAGTCTGGATGGAATCTGCTTTAGGGATTTGGATTAAAGACTGCCAGAAGAAGAACAACGGCAGTGCTACACAATCGCCTGAAGTGGCTCCTTTACAAGGGCTGTAACGCTCTCCTTTGTTGTGCAGTAAAATTAAACTCATTGTTATCGGACAAGTCATCGTGTCATTGTTGGTGAGTAACCATAATTAATTTTCTTCTTACAGTGCTTAGTACATGTATGTTCGTTTAGTGTCACTGTACACATATTTACTGTATACTATTTTTCTTGCATTGTACGTATTTATTGCTGGTGGCCTGTCTATCGTAATGGCTGTAACATATGTGATATCGGAGACACTCAATATCTTTAAAATAATATTTAGGTTTTACTGTATATAAACAGTGTGTGTTTATATACATAATTTCAATGAATCTTACCTAATATCTAAGAGAATACAAAGGAATTATGCTGTATAACTCTGCGGGGAATATTTATAAACAGTGTGGGAGAGTTTATAAGGGCTTAAAATATATAAAAATAACCATACAAACATATGGTTTCTACTTCGCGGATTTTCACCTATCGCGGGGGGGTCTGGAACGCAACCCCCGCGATCGAGGAGGGATTACTGTATAAACTTTAATCCTAGCAAGTAATGTAAATAGTTTATTTCCATAACAATTGCATGTGTATTGAGTTCAGTTTTGTGAAATGACAGACGTTTTTTAAACAGTCAACATTCTACCATTCACAGCAACAAAAAAGTCATTTTACTGGGCTATGCCTGTTGCATAAATGCTAATCATCAGAGCTAAGGTGTGCATGTCTTATATTGGTAGCCCCCTTTAAACCCCTCAGTGTTGATTACAAAGTCAGCTCCAGACGTGATGTTCAAGTGATAATGACGTACATTTCAACTCCTTTACATTTTGTTTTATTGTCTTCTTTTAGACAATCGACAGAAAGGAGCAGGAGGGTAGAAAGCCCACTCTCTCTTCAGTGTTCCCCTTTCTTGCTGTTAATTTTCTCCAAATTAAGATGCAGACAGCAGCTCCCCAACCATCACTTTGGTGGAGGACCATGCATAATCGGTTTAAAGGCCTGGGGTCAGATCTGTGAAGTTTGCATGTTCCTCTCAGTCTGATGGTCTGTTGGCCAAATGGCCCAGTGTGCTGTGAGGTGGCCGCTGTCCCACCCAGGATCTGCTGCAGTGCGCCTAATACTGACTGAGAATGGCTTCTATGCTGGGAGAATGAAAAGGAGTGCAACACAATCAACGTGAAAACGCAGCCTTAGGGTAGGAGTAGTGGAGCAGCCTCTCTCTCTGCCGGGGGGCTCCTTATGCTGTGCTTCTGTTTACACCTTCATGACCAGGAGGAGGTGCTCACAGCTGACATCCTTGTGTTTCAAAATTTCAAATGTTTCCCAAGACTTAAAGACAACAAGTGGCTATAGGTGGGGTCTGGGGGCTCAACCATGATGGTTTCATGGAGATACCCTTCGCTGTATGAGCAGATCAAATCCGTTCTGTACACTAATAAAATTCTGCTCAAAATCAGACCAGTCACCATCTGCTGGTGAAGAAGCTGCCTGGTAGTTCTGGATTATGGGCTGGCTTGCCGATCATCTAAATGGTAGGAAGGAGGAACTACAGTGCTGTGTTTGAACAGATGTGCCAGCTGATGCATACTAAATTAAAAGCCAAGTGTATTTTTGGCAGTCACATCAGCACAAGTCCTTCATGCTTCATGTGACCCCTCTGCAGACCTGTCGCTCCCATAATCCTTCCAAAGCCAGACAGCTTGGGTCTTCTGCCAAAAGACTTTGTGTCACATGCTGTAGCCCTTGTGACACTGTAATGTGTGGGGCCTGCTACTTAATAATGCCATCTGGCTCTTGGCTGGGACCACAGGTGAGACAGCAGACTGGCGCTGGCACATGAC
This sequence comes from Polypterus bichir lapradei, assembly GCA_026402145.1. Taxonomy (NCBI): domain Eukaryota; kingdom Metazoa; phylum Chordata; class Cladistia; order Polypteriformes; family Polypteridae; genus Polypterus; species Polypterus bichir. The sequence goes on from JANRMT010028174.1 coordinate 152,026,460, forward strand.
AAATGTGCTTTGTCCCTGCCAAGTGAGAATCGGACTACTGAATCCACCCGAGCTACAGACCAAGGTCTGCTCAGATGTGCACATCCAGAGAGAAATTAGAAAACGACAGCCAGAGTGGGTCACTTGCTCTACGTATTGTTTAGACCTTCCTGTTTGTCACGGCACCTGGCAGGGCCGATGTATGTATGGCAAGTGACAGTTTCACTGGGCCCTGCAGACGTGGCAACAGGACTGGTGCAAGCGACAATATACTGAACGAGACAGGATCGACAAGTTTGGACATTCTGGTGCTGAAATACACACTACAGAAGTTATGTAGCATGTGCTGGAGACAGTAGAAGCCGACACACGTGTATTTTTATTTTCTTCATCTTCTGTTAATTTGGTCTTTGGGTATCTGTGCCTGTTGAAGCATTGCTGCTTCAGTAAGAGTTGCTATGAATTCAGATTGGAAAAAAATATATACATGTCAAAGGAAGTGATACAGAGGAGGTGACTGCAAAGGCCACTCAACTGTACAGCCAGTCATCTTTGATTCACGAAAAAATACGTGAACAACCACATTTCACTCGTCAGTGAAGAGAGAAACGACTTACACAAAACTGACTTTGTGCGTTTTGCTTTGCAAACAAATTTGGAAAACAAATGGCAATGCACTTCTAGTGAAATGTGAAGAACAGCATTTAGTTGTGGCCTGGAAGCTTTCATACACATTAATTAACAAACATCGGAGGATTTTAATAAAATCTCTAATTTAGTACAAATCTGACTCCTTTCCTGTCACATGTAGACATTTTGTTGAGCCGTCAGCAGTGTCTTAGAGGTGTTCTGGTAGTGTGCTGCACACATTGCCGGCTAAGCAGTCCTAAGAATGCACTACAGACAGGAAAAAAACTCAAAGCAGGACCTCCTTTGTGAGCTTCAGGGGGAGATCCGTGCAGGAATGAAGAAATGGGAAAGGGCACACGGCATGGGGTAAGCTGCCTGGGTAGCGAGTTTCTTCTGTGGAGAAAATATAGTTATGTGCGCAATGGGGCATTCTGGTGTGTCTTTGTGTGGAAAATAAGCAGCATGTCACATTTATAATTATAGAGATAGATAGATAGATATTCATGACATTCTTAGTCTGAATCACAATCTGACCGTATGGGTGGTTACCTACCAGGTAACGCTTGTGATTGGTGGCAAACATCCGCCATGGTGCCCTCTTTCAGTTGCAAGAAGCAGATCATAGAATGTTGCAAAGTTTGTGATTCAGACTACGAATGCCATGAATGTAATTACCCCGATCTAGATGCTGTCAAATAAACGAACCACACGCCGTGGCGCAGTGTAAGAGGCTTCGCCGCCGACATCCGAAGTTCGATTCCCGAGAGGGGTGCAGTGAGTGTGTACGCCTGAGGAGCCCAGAATTAGGGCGAAACACGTGTCGCGTACTCTTTGCATTATTTGACAGTAAAACTTTGCAACAGATATATAGATAGATAGATAGATAGATAGATAGAAAAGAGGAAAGCAATAAAGAGAAATGATGCCTCTGTGGTACTCTTGAGCAATATGGTGAGATTATTGTGGAGATATTTCCAATGTTGTTTCACAATACTTTTTTTTTTTGCTTTGAGATGATTATCAGCAAATGCTTCCTTGCATGCACACATTAAGAAACAAAAAATAATAATTTTTGGATCTAGGAAATGATTAATGAAGAAAAAGGAGCAAACCTCTTTTCAGGAAAGGTCTGGCCATCCATTTTAAAGGCAGGTGTAGCAGATCAAACCTCATAGCTCACTTTTATACTCCAGGACTAGAGCCCGAAATAAAAATGAAAGGACGTGGCAGTGGCTAAGAATTTTCAAAACTTTTTCCAATTACATAAACTTTCTCTCTCTCTCTCTGCCAATATTTTTTCCTGTTTGAAAATGTACAAAAGAAAGTACAGGGTCTTACCACACTCTTAATGACTTCATCCTTTCCATCATGCTTCTGCACTTTTAGGAGATGGTAGCAAAAATCCAGAACATCAAAGCGCCTGTGCTGCCCCAGGAGGGTGATGATCATACAGCCAGCCCAATGGAGCCCATCACCAAAGCACTGTCTGGAGAAAAGATCACAAGATTTTACCAAAAAAAAAAAAAAAAAAACACACACACACACACACAAAGTCAGTACATTTGTAACACAGGTCCTCAGTGCGTTTATTGTGCATACCTTCATCAGAACTTGCTGTTGTAACACACCACCTATCAAGAATAAAGTCCACAGCCAAAGCCAACAGGTGTGTTTATTGACCAGTAAACCGAGAGTTTTGTCGTTAGACTCGGCTCCCACTTCGCCACCACAAACTGGTACAGTGCTCACAGAACACTTCTGCTGCTCCCATCCACTTGTCGATCTCAAGCTTCCTTCTTCTATCACTGAGATACATGAGCTCCTCTACTAAGGGTAGCTGTCCGCCTCTCACCTGGTGACAGCAATCCACTCTTTTCCAAAAGGCAGAACCACTAACTCAGACTTTGAGGTGTGGACCCTCATCCCTGCCACTTCAAACCTAACAGTTCATGCCAAAGGTCACATTTAGATGAGGCAAAGAGGATGCCATCAACTGCAAAAAACAATAATGCTACTCTTAGCTCCCCTACTGGACACCCTCACATCCTAAGTGTACCTTGATATCCTGTCCATGAAAACCACAAATGGGAGCAGTAACCCGGGCTTCATGTTGGGCACAGGTGTCAAACTCCGGTTCTGGAGGGCTGCAGGTTTTCATTCTAACCATCTTCTTCATTAGTGACCAGTTTGTGCTGCTAATTAACTTCTTTTGCCTTTTGTTTTAATTAACTTGACTCAGGCCCCTTAACTGTCTCTTTTTCCTTAATTAGCAGCTAAACAAAAATGAGACACAAAACAAGCGGCCACATGACCAACTCACCTGTGCCCATTACCCAGTATCTGAAAATAAAGAGTAAGGTTGATCTCTCAGGTCACCAAAACATTCTGATGGTGTTCTTAGAAAAAACAGAAAAATCAACAGTTTTGGAAATTGCTGCTGTGGCAGAATGAGAGCAGAAACAGGCCATGGAATTAAATAACGGGTTTAATTAACAGCAAGAATTGGATACTCATTAAGAGATTGGTTGGAGTTTGAAATCCCATTTAGCTGGTCGTCTGTTGGCTTGTTTCAGATCTCATTTCTGTTAAGCTATCATTTAATGAAGAAATAAATCGATTCAGAGAACTGAATCCTTAAAAACAGGGTTTTTAAAATGTAGGGAAAATAAGTTAATTGGCAGTGAAAACTGGTCACTCATTAGGAAAAGGGTTAGAATGAAAACCTGCAGCCACTGCGGCCCACCAGAACCGGAGTTTGACACTCCTGATGTAGGGAATGAAGAGCACACAAGACTGGCCATACTTCCCCATAGTCCAGCACCTTCCACAATTCTCATCATCATCCTTCTTAAATATGGGATGACCACACCATTCAGCCAGTCTCAGGTGGCTTTACCCCCAATTCTATGACACACTGAATAAACACATTAACTATGCTATCCAAACAGTCTTTCAGCATCTCTGATCAGATCTCATGCACCCCAGCAGCCTTACCATCATGAAGTCCTCAGACCACCACTGTGACTTTGCCAACAATGATGGGATTCCCCCCATGTGACATGTCCAACATATCTTCTGAGAGAAGGGTATGTCCACCAGGTTGAGAAGTAAAATAGAGTATAGCACCTTGTGATGAACTGGTGCCCTGTCCAGGGCTTGCTCCTTCCTTGCACCCTATGCTTGGTGAAATAGCACCCCCACCCCCCCCCCCCCCCCGCCCCGCCATGACCCTGGTCTGGATTAAGACTGTACAGTGATATACAGTATATAAAGGAGTCAATAAATGTAAATAAATGAAAGTAATCTAATTACTATGAAAAGTTATTTCATTATCATGAAATACAATGTCCTCATTTTATTATAATTACAGGCAGTCCCCGGGTTACGTACGAGATAGGGACTGTAGGTTTGTACTTAAGTTGAATTTGTATGTAAGTCAGAACAGGTACATTATTTTAATAAATGCTATTGGTGACCGACTGTAACCAAGTGCTCTGCCAATGAATGATGGGAGTGTCACCTTTCTCTGACTTTTTTATTTCTATTTTATTTTCCATGGTGATGGTTTTTCTTTTCTTTACTGTATTACTAGCACTTGCATCAGATTTGTGTTTCAGAGACATTCTTGAAGGATGAAGACAAAAGGTTAAGATGAGCTCTTCTACACAGCACTGTACACGCTATCACAGCAGGAAGGCACCAGTCCACACGTCTGATGTACTGACAAGAGACAACGTCCTGCTATGTGCGTAACATTACAAGCAGGCTTGCTAATGATAATGAATGGGGGTGGCGAGGGGAGGTTCATCAACAGCCTACCTCACAGTCACCTCCACCTGCATACAGTATGCTGCCTGCAGCGTCACCCTCAATGGCCTCCATTCAGCCACAACCGGGTCACTGCTTGCAGCATTACCAGCCGCCCACCAAGAACAAACGGGGCAGCCATGTGTGGTGGGCGGGCAGTGAAATGCCCCCTTCCACTCCATCCAGTCTCCGTCCAGTCAACAGCAGTAGCTGTGACGGCGTGGTGGGCGGGCAGCAAATTGCCCCATCAAACCTCCGTCCTGCACACGAGTGGTAGCTGTGGCCCCCGGGTCATCGCTTGCCGTCCACTGAGAATGAATGGGGTGTGGCCTCCCACCTACCCATTCATCAACCGGAGCCGCCCAAGGGACCCTACGCTGCGCGAGCAGCGAAATCGCCCCCCTCCCAGCCTCTGTCCAACGACTGCTAGCAGTGTCCCCAGGCCGAAGATGACGGAGCGGCAGTTACTGAGACGCCTGCGTCGTGTCCCCCAAACAGATGAAGGAGTAGCTGTGGCCCTGTTCGTAAGTCGTATGTCCGTAACTTGGGGACTACCTGTACTGGCCTTATTTTTAAAGACTGTTTTTATTTCACAATGCGACTTTTCAAATGGCACTTTTGCAAATAACAGCATGTTTTATTTCACAATCTTGTTTGTCTTGGTTATTAATCTGAATTTTTACTCAAACAAATTATCATTTGAATTGTTCTCTCTGCCAAAATGAAAACTAGAAGACCAGAGAGAAACAGCAAGTACAATAGGAAGTGATCTGCACTCGGTGCCTCCTTTGCCGATTTAATGGAAATTCAGCCCTTGTTAATAAGAATGTCACTGAAACACATTCATCCCATTTTCAAAATACAAAGGTGTTTTTGGAAGAATTTGTATGGTACAGCAGTAATTCAAAGTATAATCCTCAAGTAGAGGATAAGCTTCCAGGAAATCAATACTTTCTAATGCCTCCAAACTCAGGAAGACAATGAAGTCTGGGATGGCTTTACTGCTAAAGTCTTTACTAAAGGATTAATTGGACTTTTTGGAAAACTTGTGATACCTGTACACAGGAACTTCTAATACTCCATTTTGAGACTAACACAGTCTACATTCACTTGAATTATTAATCACTCATACAAGGCTTTCAAACTAAAAGCGTAAAATAAATATCAGTGTGACCAAAATACAGTCGACCCTTGATATACGACCGGCCTGACATGCGAACAACTAGATTTACGACCAAAATTTTTGTTTTAATTTATGACCAACATCTTGCGTTACGACCCAAATGCGGTCACGTGTATCCGCTTGTGCGATTGTAAACAAACAGCCGAGAACGTTCGTAAGCGTCAGTCGGAGCCCAGATACATGTGTTTGTGGACGTAATTTCGGTCAGTGCAGTGATTTATCTATGTATATAATTCACTAAGACCATGGCAAGCAAGACGCATAATTGCTAAGGAAGGAAGAGAAGGTAACGAAGGTAAAGAAAGCGATTGTTAAGGGATGTTAGCTAGCGGGCTGGCGCGGCACATGATGATGTCATCAGGCTGAGTCAGCACCAGCTTGCTTTGGAGTGTATTATTACAGCAGTTCACAACACGACCAGCTTTGAACTGAGTGCTCGACTACTGTCAAACAGCGATCACAATCGAAACGAAGAAGGAAATTGTGCGGAAATATGAGAGTGGTGTTCGTGTGACCGATCTCACTAATATGTACAGCATGTCGAAATCCACCATCTCGACAATTTTACAAAGAAAAGATTTGCATAAGGAGGCTCCTTCTAAACAATAACCACCTTTCGTTTCATTCTCCTCCTCCTCCCTTCCTGCAGCCCAAAGATGTTAAATTAAATGGTGAGTACAGTATGAAATTGTTGTTTCTGGTAGGCTAGGCACTTTTTATAACTTTTTGGTTAGTACATTAGAAAAATTATTGGTGTTTTGGTAAATTATGCACATTATACAACCCTTTTTTATTATGAAAAGGTTAAGTAAGTGTTGCTGTGGGAGGTTCAGAGCACATTATGGGTATTTCCATTATTTCTTATGGGAAAAATAGGCTTGACTTGAGTTACAACCAGCCCTCGCGACCGAATTGAGTTCGTAAGTCAAGGGTCCACTGTACATTTCAAAAGGAAGTGTGATGAATGGGCCATACTTACTCCACTGTGAATTCGTGAGCTCCAACGGGAATGCAGTACACAAACTGCATAGCACTCCACAGCCTGTGAAACTCGACACACTCGTCCACATGCATGACCCCGTTACTGGGCAGGGGGCCTTTCCAGATGTGATCATCGAGAAAATTTCGAACTCGAGCCAGAATCACTTCAAACATTGAGAGCCCGCAGCACAGCCTCTCTTTGGTCAGCAGGTCCCCTTCTCTTGCAATTGCGATTTGCTAGTAAAGGAAACAAAGGTGAACATTTAAGTTGAATGCTTGATTTCTAAGGAAATATATAATCATCTGGTTTATTACTAGTTTACCACATAGTAATAATATTTAGATTTTTTTAACTACATTATTGACAAAGAGTAAAAATCACAGAAGTGTCAGAAAAAAAAAAAACAAGCAAAGACAAATTGGGGAGAGCTAAAGATCTTTAAGTACATTGCAGGGACACTGCTCAGCTCTGTCCAGCTTTTTGTAAAAGCCAAAGTCAAAGCAGTGACAGCAGAAGCATTATACAGCAAAATAATGCTCTGGCCATGCTAATGAAGTGTATTTATGATCATTTTTGGTTTCAAAATGTTACAGGGACAAGAAAGCCTAATATGACAAATGTAATTTTCAGCCATCGTCCTTTTCCAAATGAAGCACTCCGGCACACTACAAGATAGGGCTGTCTCTCCGACTTCAGGTGACAGGAGTGTTTGAAAGAACTCAACAATGAAATCTCCACAGGCACAGACTGATGTAATTAAGAAGAAAGCAGAGAGCCAATAAATCTCCAATGAAATCACTCATTGCATTCAGCCGCAACAAAACTTCACGAGCAGTTAAGGCTGATGTTCTTAAAATAAGAAGCATTCTTAGGAACCCCCACAGAGTTAATTAACACAGAACTTTTATCTGTATCTGAGAAGTAAGTAGTGATCACACTTTGCTTGTTTATTCAATAGTTTACTGTTAAATTATTCATTCAAAATTTAAATAGACTAGGGGGCTTCACCCCTTGCTCGCTTCGCTCGCCAACCCCCCTGACCTACAGTACACGCCAGCCATTTCACGTCTCTGCCATTCGCATATATGGATTTCACTTTCACCAAAAAACAAAAAATCTTTTAATTTTCATGGATATGCCTCTTCATTGGAAAGAAACACTACTCTTCCCTGATGGCAACACAAATTAGACGATGTACAAGTCTCCGACTTAAAAGTTTAAATTTGAACAATATATTCGATCTCTTTTTGCTGTTCTGTTATTTCACCGAGTAATAATTTCTGTTTGTTTGCGCTAATGAGATCTTTACTATCATTTTTTTGAGACTTTCAAATGTTAGTACTTTCATCATCTCTAACCTGCTCTGCATGTGTATCTTGTTTAAGTTTCATTTGCCTGCATGCAAGTTAATCCACTTCATTCTGTATTAACAACAGCCAAGATTAAGATTATTTTCAATTTTTTTTCTTTTTTTGTTATAAATAGTTTTGAGTGTGTATTCATATGGACATTGTGGTACAAAAAAAAAAGACTTAAGTTAAACACGCCAGAGGCCTCTTATCACTGCTGTTTTTATGCAGCTTTCTATTTGATTGTAGGCATTTTACTGGATTCTAATTGCCACCTCAGATACAAGTCAAGAGTATCAGTCAGGTACAGAAGGTTCCTCACTGTGGCACAGCAGACACAATGAAATGCCAGAGCTGAACGTTCCAATAAGTAGTTGAGAAAATGTAAACCAGTAAAACACCAATCATATCACAGAATGTACTCTTTTTAGGTCACTCTGAGAAAACCAAAAGGTCAAAATTACTCTTCCTACCTCAGGGCACAAATAAAATAAAAAAAATAAATAAAAAAGTTAACTAAAACATCAAGGTTAAATAAAAAATTAAACTGTTAATATAATCATTTCAACAAACCAAAGATTAAATAAAAAATTAAACTGTTAACATAATCATTTCAACAAACCAAAGATTAAATAAAAAATTAAACTGTCAATATAATCATTTCTATTCAGTAGAGAAAAAACAACCTGTGGAGTTCCGAGACGTTCTATTAAGGGCACGAGATGAAGAGGAGTGTATTTGCTTTCCAGTCTTTTCATCTTTGCTTCAAGCCGTTCCCCCTCTAAATGGTGAATAAAAAAGACCAGTAAGTACATTTTAATTCAATTCTGAAAAAAGAATAAACTAATGAAGTCCCTAAATGTATTTCATTTCCTAAAGAGTGTAGATATGTTTGACAGAAGAAAATTCTCACCTTTCACATGAACTCTTGGCAAAATGTTCTGAAATGGGGCTGCATGAAGCAGATCACATACCTCTTCTTGAGACTGAGAAACAAAACAAAAACGAATAACAAAACAATATTATAAAAAAAAAAAAGAATAGTATGTGGCAATCAGTTACTAAGACGTTACACACTTCAACACTTATAGATTTGCTTTGGTCTGTTCTGGACAAACCATTTAAAATGGTGTAGAAGGATGGCAGACTGAAAACAGGGCTTATCATCAGGGCTTGACCAGAGAAAATGCCTGCCTAGTTATCAGCCAGCACTGAAAGTCAGAGGTGCCCTTTACCACAGGAGACTTGGAGTGTAACGGGTTACAGATATCTGGAAAGAGTAGCATGTCACGATCTGGGAGACTTACCAGATAAACACTGTGAGCCACAGTTAATATTGTAACATAGCGTGGCACATTTTAATAAAACACACATATTGTACAAATAAACATGACATCAACCAGATGTAACTGTCTGTTTATAAATCGGCTCAGTGACACTGCCACAGCATTACACCAACTGTGGACCTGTCACACACAGACATAAAAAAGCTCTACTACAGCTCAAACACACGCAAATGTGCTATCATACTGGAAAATGAACAGAATTTTTTTCACTTATGTTTTAGATGTTGAGCTTTTCTAAAAAAAAAAAAAAACAATTAAAGAGATAAATGTGCCTTAAGGTGCATCATACTATGTCATTCACTATAAAAAACATACAACATTTCCAGTGTTACAAAAGGATCGCACACTCAGACTGAATTTATGTTGCACTACTGATAGCCATGCTGCCTGGATACTTTTTCTTTAGTCACAGTAATGGTTTTTAAACTCTACTTAATCACAAAAGAGATATCTGTCAGTGGGCTTCGTCCGAACAAGGAAGTGCTTGATGTTCTTTGCATAGTCCATCCTTCAGGTTCCTAACATAGCTTCATGCACGAATGTCAGCTTGAAGGGTTTTGGATACTGGGGCGCCAGATTTCATGGAAACAAACAAATCTTAATAACATCAGCAACCATGGGCCTCCTTGCTGCTTTACATCTTGTATTGCATTTGGTGCCCACGTGTATTCTGACTGCTTACCAAAGTGAAGCAGGTAATTTATTAACATTAAATTAAATTTTTGAAAAATGTTGAGGGACAAGACAAAATTTTCTTATTATAATTATGGGGGAATAGCCAATCTAAATAATGGCAAGCAATACTAGAACTGTTTAACCTACACTCAAAACCTGTAAAGCAGCCAAGCTGGAACAAGAAGGTATGCTTTCAGCTGTAGCAATGCCAACATGTCATCTTTTCAAAAGTTTTTTTTTATTATTTTAAAGTTTCCATTAACAAGGCATAAGCTGTGAACAAATACACATGGTAGGTGTAATTTTATTCTCAAGTTTCCAGATGTATTGCTCAGATTTAAGTATTTGGACAGACCTGACTGTGTTTAGTCGTCCTGCAGACCAACAAGGTTGTGAACTTCTGCCTCAGCACCCCTTGGGCACACAAGAGTGGGCCTGTGTGGATTAGCCCCTGGAGCCCTGTTTGAATTTAAGATACTTCTGTGTGGCTCCTGAGAGTCCCTGTTAAACTGACACTGAAGGAAGGCGCTCTTTCAAAGTCAGGCTGCTTACGTCTTACTTTAAAACCTTTGACCGGCAATAGACATATGGCTGTTTTCTCTAACAAGCACTTCAGACATCAGCTGGAACTTTGTTTTATATAAACAAGTGTTGACAATGCTTTTAAGTCATCAATATAAGGCCAATATCAAATGTTTTGTGATAACTAACTAAACAGTGAATCTCCATATTTTTCTACATCTCATTGCTGCAAAGGTCCAAACTCTGTAGTTGTTCTAGCTTAGCATTCTCATATAAGTGCAGTGCAGTAAGTGTTACATTTGTACATGGCTAGCTTATTAAAAGTGCAGATTAGCTGCCAGATTTAGGTTTATTTCTCCCTCTTCTGCTTGAACCTTTCCCAACCAGTTTACACAAGCTGACATCTGACATGGAATTAGCATCATCACAGTCTGACCCCAAACTCACAACTGATCATTTTGCTACCAGAGTCCTGAATGCTGTTCCGTCCTGGATAGTTAGCTGTTAAAAGCTGCTACACCGCATAAAAAAAATCCTAAAATCTCTAGGATGAAGCAAAACATGTTGACTGTGGCAATGATAATAAAAATGAACAGAAGGCCAAGGTTTTTGTTTTTTTTGCTCATCCTATCCTAGCGCCTATGGGTTCTCTTTCTGAATAATCAACTACAGCAATTTAATAAGAACAGCTTTTGATTAAAAAAGGCAAGTTAAACTCATATTTAAAACATAATACATGTTCTCAGATTTAGGTCACAATATGCATTAGCAAATTATTTGTGAATCTCATCTGGTGTGAACATAAAGGATAAAAACACTAAACATAAAGCATATTGTATAAACAGTTATTTGCTACTTGTGTGAAAAGAGAAGTATGAATAAAAATGCCTTTTTCCAGAATGACACTTGATGAATAATAATGTAACAATCTTTAAAATAACCCTTCACTACTCAGAGTCCAAAGTGCACAGCTTAGTTACGTCAGAGTTTCCTGCACATAGACTGGGGTCGGGAGTATATTGTAGTTTTAAAAAGCTAATTTTATTGGATTTCCTCCTATCAAATAACCCATTGCCTTTACAGAACTAACTTAATAAAATGTACTGATAACTCTCTTTGTAATTTTAACAATTCATGTTCCTTTTTAAGAGCCTGCCATTGGAATTGACAACAAACACTAAACAGGAACATCTCCTTCAGTTTCATCTGCACGTGCATTTCAATGAAACGACTACTTCAGACAAATGTTAAATTAAATGAAGGCAAAGCCTAGAATGACTGAAGAAAGCAAAATTACTATCACATACAAAACAAAACTGTTTATTAAATCATTCCTCAGAAAACTTGGAAGCATCTCTGCTGGGAGTTTCTTCACTGACATGAGCTGATGCTGGCTAATTAATCTTGACGACCTCCAATGAAAAGGAGGAATTGGCCCAACACTCCCAGTATCTTCCCAGTGAAGCTCTGAAATAGGGCAATACAAGCCATGTCTACAAATCTGCTGATTTACCTAAACCTGGAGGAGGCTGTATTGTATATGAAGAATTATCCTTGAAGGAATGTCTCCTTTCTACTTTCGCCTTCTTTTTATTATAGTGTTAATAATTAAGCAAGTCATGTGCATTGAATAATAACTACTGACCTTGCCTGGTACCGATTTTTATTGAGTGTCTCTCTATTTACATGCAATAACTCATTTCACTTTGTACTGTGACATTAAAGGCTTTGTGACAATGAAATCCTGACAATGTATCAAGTAATGGGTGACTTATAGTCTCATACATACCAAGCTCTGTTCAATCAGAAGACAGAAGAGCATGGCATTTCCCACTTCCCTAAGGTTCTGGAAACACACTGTCTTCAGCTCAGCATATTCTACAATATCTTTTAGCTGGTGGTGGAAAAATTCCAAAATACCTGAAAAAAAGTATAAAAAGTACAAATTGATAAAAATACAGCAATGTCTTTTACCACATTGTCGGCTCTGATATTTATCCCTCCAGCGTTACACCATACATATATTTTCCCAAAAAAATTAAAAATTGATATAATTAATTTCATACTGCTTAAAAACCACCTTATACAGAATAACTAATATAACACTTTTATAATCTTTGTCCAGGATATTTACACAAAACAGGCAACTCATGTACAAACAAGATTCCTCTTTTCCAAAATCTGCATTCATGAAAGTTTTCTCCAGGTACTTTGGTTTCTTCCCACCTCTGCACTCAGGTCCCAATCCAGGTGTTATGGTGGGTGCAGCAACGCGCTATTAGTACACGCACCCAACCTCCTCCTCCACAACTGGTACATCTAAACTAGCCCAGTATGAAAGCATGACGATACAACTGTGTGTGGGGTCCCAGTTTGGGCTTGGTTACTTTCCTGTGCCCATGTTGCCTAGTTGAGTTATGGGTTGCTGTAACGTGGAGAAGAGGGGGGTCCAGGAAGTGGATGGATGGGAGACTTGTGCACTTTATTAGAAACATTAGGCCAGGTTAGGTTTAGCAAAATAATAGTGATGTATACTTTTATAGCTCACCACACATTTATGACAACTTATTAGGAAAAAACACTTTTAAATGTCGGTCGGGATCAGATATCTGCATTGCCAAATAAAAAAGGAGAAACAGAAAAATCATTTTTGATAAGTAACACTGAATTCATACTGTGAAAAGAGAATTCAAAACATGCTGTATGAAGCTCCAAATTTCTCCTTCGATAAATTAACTAGTTGTTGTGCTTACCTGAAATATTCAATTTTCTATTTAATAAAGAGTGCCAAGTAAAAAAAAAAAAAAAGTAGCAGCACTTGATTAGACTTGATAATTAGTTAGAAATGGTTAAAGAGCAGCATTGTGCTGTGTGAGCCATAAAGAACTCCTAACAGAGGAGCAAAGTCACTTGATGGTGTACAGCAGGGGTTCCCAAAAACGGTCCTGGGGGCCCACGGTGGCTTCAGGTTTTTGTTTCAACCAGATTCATAATCAGTGACAACACCTGATAACACTGAGCTCAATTAACTAGCTGGTATTTTCTCTCTCTTCTCTTATTCTATACTCAAAAATGCACAGCAGCATGATCTTTACATTTACAGTATAAGACACTTAGAAATCTTTCTGTTTTTGCTATGCCTAACTCTCTTCTGTTGATTTCATTATATTTTGCCCTTTCTCTGTGCAGTTTGCTCCTTTCATTTTATTTAATAATGACAGTTAAAATCAAGCAGAGCAGATACCCAGCCAAACACTGAAGCATGAAAGACTGCAACTACTTTAGTGTCAGACCCACTAATTAGTAAATAATGGAATAATTAAACAATTAGAACATCTGGAAAAGCAGAATGGAAATCAAGATAAGAATATTGTTAGCAAGGAAAATAAAAATATTCCCATATAACTGCTTAGTACATTTTAATAATTTTTTTTTTTTTTTTAACCAAACTTAGTCTTCTAATTTCTCTGTTGTTCCCAAAACACAGTATCTGGGGAAATAACAGTTCATTTAATTATCCCAGAAGTCCAGTTAAAAACAGAAGCCGGTTAGAACAAAAACCTGCAGCCACCGTGGGTCCCCAAGACCGAGTTTGGGAACCACTGGCATATAGGAATGATGAATAATGTGAGAGGGTGGGTGGAGAGACAGAGGGTCTAGAATAGTGAGCTGAATATCACCCACTCCTACAGCCACAATCAAACAAGGGCTGCCTGGAAATGCCCATCAGTCTAACACCACATACTGTATTTGGGATAAGGGAGGAACCCCAAAGTGCCCAGAGAAAAATTCATGAATATACAGAGAGTGTTCATGCTTGTTGAGGCTAACTGGGAAAGGAATTCAAACCTAGAATGCTTCTTACCACAGTGCCAACCATAAGTAAACAGAAATGTAAACATTTAAAAACAATTCAATATTAATAAATCATATTTCCCATAAAATAAAAAGAAAAAAATACCACACCTTTCTTTTTAGTAATAAAACATTTTCTTAGCATTTATTTTTTCAACATAGAAGCTTGAAATATACTTAAATATAATCCAACATCAATGCATCAAAAGAAATAAACTGTAATTAATGACCTGGAGAACCATATTCATGTCTTGGTAAACGACAGATTTTGGGCATCACCTCCATCAAAGTCTTCACATACTGTAAGATGGTTCCTTGGAGCTGTATAGTGGGACAAAAAAAAAAAAAAAAACTGTTAGTAAAAATTGTCATGCATATGCAACTGGGTTTCATCTTCCTGGCTTGACTTGGGTAGGCGATACCACTGGAGGACAAGATGGGGCACTGTTGCTAACAGAATCCTCTATTCCAAGCCTGGCCGTGAGGCCCAGAATTGACCCTGCCACTTCTAGTGCAGACACTATGAAACCAGACGGCCCAGGAAGGAGGCAACTGCTTCACGACCAGGAGTCGAGACTGAAGAGTTCCCATGCGAGGTCTCAGAAAGAAATGCAACAGAGAAAGCTGTTTGAGCTGATTTTGGTCAGATTTTGTTTCATTGGTGCCACGGTGCACCCCCTTTTGCCCTTTTTTTTTGTTTTTTTTATGCATTAAACAGGGTTACTGGGTTGGTACCCCAACAATTTCTGTCTTCTTGCTCTGGTCAGCCCACCGGTCACAAAAAAATTTTTTCAATATGGAACTTAAAAATGACGGCAAGTCATAGAGTGTTATGCTTTTTGGAGAGTGGTGAGAGGAGCTACCAGAGAAGAGTGCAAAACTAATACAGCATAATTAAAACAACAAGATGCAGATGAATAAATCACATGCTCTTGCAAACTAGCAACCTACAAATGTGTTGGTTTGCTCATCCAGTTGTTCACTGATTTGGCGGTCTAAATTACAAAACCAGCCAAGGTCAGAAAAAAAAGTCATCTTAGTTTTTTATATGAACACAATTTTAGGTTTTGCATTGCTCATTGCAGCAGCTCAGGGAAATATCTCTGAAAAAATTCATTTGGATTACATCCACTTACCAAACTCTTGACAACTTTCAGAAGCTCTTCCATTACAACGGCAATCCCCTGATAACCGAGCAGTCTGCAGATAGCTTTAAAGTGAGGAGGCCCCACAAAGTTCCGATAGAAACTACAGATAGTACTGTATGCCAAATTCAGTGTCTAGCAAAGAAAAACAGATGAATTATAAATCATAAAGCATGGATGATCTACTGTAGAAAAATCCTTTAGAAACTGCAAACTTTTACCGAATATGCTAAAGAATGAAAAATTAAATAGTTAAGTTTAACACACAGTGAGTGGCCACTTTATTAGATATAGCAGAGCGCTCAATCAGTCGCATCATGAGATATGTACGTGTAGATAGAGCTGTTTAAATCAAGGAGAATACCAGAGTGAGAGGTGTGTATGTGTGTGCGCGTGTGGATAACCTGGACTAAACATAAGTAAGTGGCTTTGAACTTTGCTCGGGTGTTGACTTTCTAATGCGAGTATATGAGAAAGCAGAACTTCTAAGACAGTTTTATAGATATACTGAAAATGGGCATCCACTGGAAAAAAAAAATAACTGGCCAATAGCAATCCTGCTGCCTTGATAAAAGGAAATTGGGGAGGCTGACAAATTATGCAGAATAAAAGATGAGCTACATTTTGTAAACTAACTGCTGAGTACATCACTGGTGTCGAAAGAGGCATTTTAAAACACACTTTTGTTTGTTTAGATTTTTATTGATTTTAATTAAATGACGTTGGGAAATGAAGTCACAGGATCAGAGATACATCAGGCGGTCAACAGAACAGTACAGATTTGTAAAAAATCACAGAGAAGTGAAGGCCGACTGCATCAATGGCTTGTGCTTGTGTCGCAGAATAATTATAAAATAAAATAGAAAAAAAAAAACATTGAGCCCCTTAAACCCCAGATTCAGTTCTGCTACATTTTTAAAAATAGCTCAGTCAAAACTAAAATAACAAACAAAATGCACTTAGTTATCTAGTTCTGTTGTTTTGTTATAACTAAAATAAAAGCAGCCAGAATTTATACAGTAGTCACCAAGAATGAATTACACAAACAGATGGACACACAACTATATTCCATGTTGCATACGTAAACAGAAATGTTATGCGACAGTTCATTGGTAAGGTGACTCTCATTTCAGTCAAATATATTTTATAGTCAGTTCCAACAAAACCTGACTTCCAGATTCCTTACAGCACTCTGGTGCTGGTCCAACTCCTGCAAACTTGTGTATGTATGTATGTCTGTTTAAAGAACAGCTGCAAACATTTTGAAAATGCCACAGGCCAGGAAATTAGTTTTAGGAAAGTAGTTGGTAGAATTAGCTGGGTAGCCTATAAATAAAATGTACTCTGACAAGATCATAGTGAAATATAACATTTATCCTTAAGTAACACTTTTTGAAATGCAAATATTCTAAGTATTAGATTTCCAATTAGGTCAATTTTGGCTTCAACATGCCTAAATTAAAATCCTTAAGAGATTAGAGATACCCGGACCCCAAACATATGATTCATGAAAGATAAAATGCAAAAAATGAAATTTACAAGCAGTGTTACAATCTAAAAGTAAGGCCCAAATAATTTCAAAGTAAAACCAAAAGCATCAATGACAAATTCTAAACTGCCATTAGTATTTCGAGGCATAAGGCTAAGGTTTCTGAAAACTACACCTTCATCACCCTGTGAAACATACCAGTAATCTGGTTAAATACCAAAGTGCAACTCAGGATGAAAGGGAAATGAAACAAAGCTAAGCTGGGAAGCAGGTCACTCTATTGTACTGTTGCTAAGCAACAGAAAAGAGTATATAGAGAGCATATTGACCAAAAAGAGAGAAGTTCATTTTAATTCTCGACACTTCTATTGCAAGAACATTAGAAGTTCACAACTGATTTCTCCAACAGGCAGGCACCACAGACCCCAGAGAGAAAGCTCTCATATTTACTGTTGCCGTTTTCTGTAGACCTACATTTGCAGTATGGATACAACATAATATTTAGTATACCATTTGTACGTCGGGAAATTTACATAGGTGGCATGGTGGCGCAGTGGGTAGCGCTGCTGCCTCACATTTAGGAGACCCAGGTTCGCTTCCCAGGTCCTCCCTGCGTGGAGTTTGCATGTTCTCCCCATGTCTGCATGGGTTTCCTCCGGGTACTCCGGTTTCCTCCCACAGTCCAAAGACATGCAGGTTAGGTGCATTGGTGATTCTAAATTGTCCCTAGTGTGTGCTTGGTGGGTGTGTGTGTGTGTGCGTGCGCACGGCCTGCGGTGGGCTGGCACCCTGCCCAGGGTTTGTTTCCTGCCTTGCACCCTGTGTTGGCTGGGATTGGCTCCAGCAGACCCCCATGACCCTGTAGCTAGGATATAACAGGTTGGATAATGGATGGATGGATGAAATTTACATACTAGAAGTAAATTTTCCAGCTGTGGAAAAAATGCATCACATTTCAAAGACGGAAAAAGAAATTAAAACAGTAATTGGTGTATCTGGCAGCTTGAAACATTTATTACAAAAGCTGAGATGAACCTATAGGATAAAATGTTGATTTTCATCCACATAGTTTATGTTTCAATTCTTCTTTTGTATACCCTGGTTTTTATCCCACAAATGAAAGAGGTGCTGGTTAACTGAACTAGGCTTTCCAGTACTGAGGGGATAGGCTCTGGTGCCCCCCCTTCAAACTAGGGGGGCAATACTACTATTTTTTAAATCAATTCTGATACTGAGTATTTTATATATCATTGTTTCTGATACAAATACAGATACAATTTTTTAATGAGCATACAATACAATTTTTTAATGAGCATTGGAATTTTGTTTTCAAACGATAATGATTTTATAATGCCTATCACTAATTGGTATAGGTCAGACTATTTTTAAATCAATTAATATCGTGACACAAGATCAAGGTCAGCATAACAAATTTATTTAAAAATAAATATTAATAGAATGAAGTAAAACATACACAACACAATATGATAAAAGTTTTGGGTGTCAAATATTTGGTAATTCATTTAATATACATTTCAAAAGTGCTTAAATTGATCCCTTTAAAAAAGTAAAGCTTACAAAAAACAAAATATTCCCATATTTGAATTTTCTTTTGTATTCTACACTTCTGTTTTTATCAAGAAAGATATCGGCTTTACATTTACTTACATTTCAATTTTGTACTTGGAAAAATTAACAAGTTGACATTTTCAGACATAATCCTTTGCTGGCATTAGGCAGGAACAATCACTGGACAGGTCACCTGTTCATCAAAGAGTGAATACACACACACACACACGTGCGCCAGTGCACCTAACCATCATAAGTCTAAACTAGAACACCTGGAGGAAACCCACAAGAACATGGGAAGAACATACAAACTTTAGGCAGGGAGTACCTGGGACGCAAACGCCGCTACCACTGTGCCAGCCATGATTCACTAGAGGTTGTCAATAATGCTATGAAAATACTATTATACCCACTGAAGTTGCAGAATAATTTCTTTTATTTTTTTTTTACATTTACTCTGGCAGTTTACAATATTTTGTTTAGTGTTTAACTAGTATTTAATATGCATATTGATTATAATGTATATGGAATTATAATTAGAATAAGATGGAAAAAAAAACCTTTTGACTACATTGACATGTGAGAACCTATGACAAAAGCTTTGGCAATAATGCTTTACACTATTATGCATCCTCCTTTACCCTAACAACAGGTTATAAGCATGATAATTATTAATTTGTGGTAAACAGCAAAATGTTAAACTCAGTTAAAAAGTCTCCAGTAAATCCCTGACTAAATAACCCTGGTAGCAGCATAGCTACCTGGATAACATCTTGTGCCTCTTTGTAAACTCTCCACCAACATCACTCGTCTGGCAAAGAGTGCAGTTACATTGCCATGTTTTAGATTTACATCTCTGTATCTCCCTATTATGAAAAAAATCTTGGAAGGAGACAAGACGTGCTCTTCGCGGAAGACAATTTGACGTTGTGCGAGACAAGGCAGGGAGAGAAAAGGACAACTGCTGTACAGGGATTTAAATGATCGACGCACAGCGCGACAAGCAGAATACTGAGCTCGGCAGCAGCTGATCAGACTGCATGCCCTTAGTGTGCGTACAGCCCCCGCTTCACAACATGAGCAGCAGAGACGTGAAGTGGCTGGAGCGTAGTGTGTCCGCGGGGGTGGGGGGGGTTGGGGTGGTTTGGGTTGGATGGATGTGGTTGAGGGGGTGTGCAAGCGAAGCATATAAAAAAAAAAAACCTTGGGTCGAGATGTGACCTTCTTGGAAAGACACTTTGACATCCCACAAGAACAACCAATTTAAAACAAGATCATGGACATCTAACCTCTCAGTTGTTGGAATGCTTTTGTCAGAGACAATTCATGTGCGCTCAGCTCTTAAAAGTTTTATACATTCTATGCAATGACTAAGCAAAGAAGAAAGAGCAGCGCGTCGAAAAGAGACCCGAATGCTAAAGAACAATAATAATCTATGTGCAAATTCTGAAAATAAGGAAAGTAATAATCAGCCTGGACCAAGTGGAATTGAAAACCTTGTAGGTCCAATCGGGGTCAGAAATAAAAGACTTCATAAAGACGTTACAAAAACTTTAGCGCGACACACATCCAGAGCAGGTTACAGATTAGGAAAGTAGTGAATTCGGAAGGCTAAGAAAAAATGTTGGCGTGATACACATCAACACCAAGTTAAAGAATATGAAAGTAGTAAAATTCGAAAGTATCAAAAAAAAAAAAAAAAAAAAAAAGAAAGAAAGTAAAGATCGCATTAGCACAAACAAACAGAAATTATTTCTCAGTGAAATAACAGAACAGCAAAAATTGAATATACGGACACTGCAATGTGGCAGTACATTCTATGTCTTTGCAAGAACAATGCTACTGTATCTTACAGAAAAAAACTGTAATTGATATTTTAAATGGTGTGCGATACCAAATGAGTACAGTGCGAGCACCAAAGTATCAACTACTGTGGTATGAATCTGCTCATCCCTACTGCAAACCTAAACTGAAATAAGCAGGTTTAAAAATTAGAGCTGTGCAAGGATACTATATCTGGACTGACAATATGGTTTACAAAAAAAAAAAATCTACAGGGAAATAGATAGATACTTTATTAATCCCAAGGGGAAATTCACAAACTACTCAAAAAGAAAACAACAAAGAGCTACTGGGAGGCATGTACTGACTGGGTTGTGTTTTCATACTCTTTTTAATATATTTATGGAGCTAAGCAAAGAGGAGACTAGTAAATATGCTGATCTGCTCTAGTAAATGCAGAACGGAAATGCTTTTAATGACAAATCAAGGCTGCTAGATTATCAAGCTCTAATGCTTTGACTCCTGCTTTTAGTTGATGTTACCGTGAAATCCCAACACATTTACAAGCAGATGGGCAGTAAAGTGAAGAAACAAAAAACACACATGCAATCCTGTGTGTGTCTGTATTCTCTGATGCTGCTCAATACTGAAGAAATCGCTAGCCATCAAATGGTGACAGTGTGTATAGAGGATAAAAAGGAAACATTTTCAGTAGCACTGCTTGATAAGGGGAAACATTAGGTGAAAGATACTGACAAATAAAATGAATGGAGTGAAAAGTGATTGACAAGTGCCTGCTATAAAGCAACTCCTACAAGATTAAGGAGAAGAGAAAAAAGGCAACTCTGAAGACAGCCACTGAAAATTACAGCTGTATGGAAAGAATACTGTTTATCTTCTCTTTTTAATTCAAAAACAAAAAGGTAAGTCTGCATTTCCTCTATGCATACTAATAAACAAATGCTAGATCAGACTACAATTCTTTTTTTAAAATCATCATTCTCTACTATAGTAAATGTCTTTAGGTGGAAATTAAAGTGAAAAGAATTCTGAAAAAGAAAAAAGGCTGACTGGTATCAGACATAAAAGGAAAAATAAGCATCTCAATTCTCTCAGCTATTTCACTGTGAAGCAAATGGTTGTTGGGTTGTTATGTATTTACAAAATGAGAGATATGAAACAGCAGTGCCTGGTTTTGTAAGAAAAGCAGTTAATAAGCCTGTATCTGTATTCTCTATCAATCAGCACATGCTGGTAGTAAAAAACATATTTACTGTGAAATAAGCTCTGTACAATTATTACACTATGCAAGTCAAACATGCAGTCAACCTTATGCTTTTAATGGGGTTCTGCTTTTTACCAGCATTTCAAAGCATCTACACTAACAAATACGTTTGTTACTTTTCAAATTAGCCATATACAATGCACACAAATGGTCCTTACTATCTTGGCCATTAATCAACTGACAGGTAACAAGTTGCTATTTGAAATTAGTTTTTCCAAAGAATCATTACAGTAGTATTTGGAACAACAGGTATTAATGCTACAGAGACACAATTTAAATAACAAAAAAAAGTTCAGGCTGGCTGCCAAAATGATTGCTTTAACCAGAGAATTCTAATATTCAAAATAGTATAAATAAAATAACAGAACACAAATAAGAATATCTGTGTATATTTGGTTTATAAAAGTTTAGTATGTATCATCATATGATCTCAGATTGTAGACTGTATACAAAAAAAACTACTGTATGTGCTACTGCCAATGCCTGATTAAAAAAAAATACAGAGGTAGATAGTTTTGTTAAAAATAAGTTCTAACACACTATGCCAAAGTCAATTTTAAGCTTATTTATAACATTAAATGAAAATCTAGTGCCTATTCGGGGTTGGTTTCTGCTGTGCACCTGATGCTGCTGGGCTAAGCCCTGGCTATGACAGCCACAAAATGAATAAAGCAGATTTAATAATGGACGGAAATGTGAAAGATCGACATAAAGATTAAGTATAAAGCAAATAAAAAAAACAAAAAGTAAACCAAGAGTAATTAAAAATCACTTTATAAAAAGTGATCAGGCTATGGTCACAACACTGGAGAAATACGAAAAACGCTGTTTCCTGCAACTAAGTAAAATACGTACTTTCTTAATAAGAATGGCCCTCTACGATATCTTTTTGGAAAACATCACAGTATCCAAAAATAAATTGAGATTGACATTGCAGGCATGTCCGTGTTACAAGAAAACAGCAATATCTAAATAATCTTGAAAGTTATAAATAAAATCTATACAAATACAAAATAACCTATATGAAAGAAAAATTCTTAACAGTGATACTTCACAAACAACAAGATAATCTTTTAACAGCGGAGAACCACTACGGTGTCTTGCTTGACTCAGATTAAAAGATGCAATCAAGGCAAATTGGTGCCAATCATAAAGTACAACTAAAAGAAAAACTACCAAAGGTACAGAAAAGACTACAGAGAGGACACACTTAGTTTCCTGGGATATTCAACCAGATGGAGATTAATATGTTAACAGTCCTACATGTGACCACAGATACAGCACCCTCTTAATCCCCACAGTATAAAATGCATCTCAACACAAGCATCACAAAAACATTTTTAACAAATATAACTTGTATGTGTGCTATACAGATATGCTACTCGGAAATATTTATTTTACACTTTTAATATCACCAGTAAATAAGAGATATGTAGATAACTTTGGACAAGGAACAGATTTCATGTGCAATGTTGTTTTAGTACGGACATTCCTGCTTAAGGAAAAATTAAAAATGCTGTTGATAGTAAAAACATGTGTAACTTTAAGTTATTTTTGGAAAAAAACATTTTTTAACACATTATGTTGCATCCCTGCACAAATGGCAAAACCAACAGTAGCAGGAGTAAACTATACAAGGTTTGATTTGACAATAATTTACAGATGAAGACATGTTTATCTGTATCACTTATCTGTGGGGTACAAGATTTTTTTTTAGCTGCAGTTTAGGCCAGAGTGCGTCTGTCCTCTTATGTTGCACTTCTAAAAACATTATTATCCTGTAACATAATCTTTTACTACCATATAACAAAATTAATCATCAAGATGAGAGATGTAGTCTTTACTGCAGATGGAAACACTTTGCTGGATAATATACCACTAAATTACAGTTCACTTTAACATTATCAAGCCACTTTTCAATTGCAGGAGAGAAAACCTAAAGAGTCATGCAATACACAACAGGATGCAATCAATGTGTTTCTTTTAAAATGATCAAATGTCAAAAACAGTTGAGATGACTCAAATAATCATCAAAGAACCTAAGATCCTGAACCTATACTAAAAACAATGAATTACTGTAGAAGATGAAAGCTTTAAAATTCAAATATAGAGAGAACAAAGAAACAAGTGAGGAAAAAGAGAACAGATCCTAAAGGTGATCAAGATATTTAAGGATTTAAAATAGGCACATTTTAAAAAACAACAACATGACGAGTTCAAAAATGATCAAATTGCTTTTTCACTTCCTTTTGGCTACGAGGCATTCACTGCCTGTCTTAATTGTAATGAATTTGAATCTGGCTCCCATTTCCTCTCAACCTCGCTCTACCATAACATTCAGTACATACAAGCAAGAGGAAAGGAAGTGATTTTCAATGCTTTAGTGTGCTTGGCTGGAAACACCAATTGAAGACAAGCCCACTGACACAACAAGCTAATTAAGAAAGTAGAGTGAATTATGGGAGGCACTCTGGACCTGCTGGAGATAGCAATGAAAGGGAAATGAAGACAAAACCGAGTGCCATGATGAACAATCCTGCACATCCCCTTTTAGCCAACGAATTATTCAACAGAAGTGTGTCAAAAAAATGCTACTGGGGCTCCTTTATGTCAACAGCAATGTGCCTTTATAGTGCCTCACTGTAACTGCTCTCTTATCATTAGCCGAGAGACTTTTTCCTTCTTTTAATGTAAATCTGTGGTATTTGGAGCTGCTGTCGTTTGTACTTGGACATTTTTTGTAAATGCTGTTTCCCCTTTGTACAAATACGTATATACACTAAAGTACTATATATTAATTTCTTTACAGAAACTGATACTTGCAGATGAAAATACCTCATCTCTATGTAGAAATAAGAAATTTACATTAGATCCAAACCAGACTGTATGTTCAAAAATTGTTCTGCAATACTATAGCACTATTTACTACTGTTAGTACTATGCCCTCCAAGTCTCCTGTAAACAATAAGAAATAAGTTTAATGATGCCATTATTTTGCTAATTTTAACACTCCACCTGGAATGAGTCAGATCCAGCAGGAATGGAAAACATAATTCAAATACTACTCTCAGATCTGACATAATGTTGTACTATATTATGAGAGAAAAAAAAAGTTATGACTCCATGTGTCTCTAATGGTTAATAAATAACCCATAAGTCATATTCAAACATGGTCTGCATGGTCAAACACTTAAATCAGCTATATAGCTTACAGTCGGCAACAAAACGTGTTCCAAAATTACTTATAGTTAAAAAGAAATCAATTAAAACGAGGGGATCAGAACCATGTGACAAAATAAACATTTGCCGACACACTGACACCTCACTATGAATGTTAGCTAAAGCAATGCACTTATAAAGAGGTCTCCCTTCCTATGCTTCCAACAGCACTGCACCCAAAAAAAAAAAAAAAACCCACCCCATGAATTTGTCAGAGGGTAGGAAGTCTGAAAATTATAAGCTGGAAAATATGTAGGGCTCTGAAAAACAGTTAGTTTACAAAGGATTTTTTTCACAAATAAATTTGTTTTATAAACATATAATGTACAGTACATGATGTTGTAGAACCACCTATTAATAGATGATTTAAAATTTATTTGTGCATTTATTGGTATTGATATATTTTACAATTCTGAAAGTAGATATGCATTCACATAACATGTTTCTGGATTAATGAGCTCCAAATACAAAGGATGATAAAAATATTGAGAAACAAATCCAGGGTATTCCCTTTGCCCTATTTACTATTTAGTACACTTATCAAAAAATATTTTTATTGTTCATAACAATAAAACAACAAATGCCTGTGCTTCAACTACAGTACACACATTTAATCTATTGGCATCTTTGCCTTCATCCCTGCAACAGCCTGATCAAAGGATTACTGTGAGAAAGAGAGGCTGGATGTAAATCTTCTAAGCACATCATTTTGTGCTTTGATATCAAGAGATTAGATATACTCAAACAATGTAACATGAAGTATTAACACTTCAAATTTTATTTTTCTTGCAAAGTAAAATGAAATGCAAGATTTGATACTTGATCTTGCATTGATCTGTAACATTCAAGACATATGGGAGATCAAATATTTCATTCTTTGAGACTGATATATTGATGTTGAATCTGCAACTATTATTGAAACCCCTTCCCACTAAATTCCAGGGAAGTAGATAGTAAATGACAAATACAAATATAGCAGAATATATTAAGGAAATTTCTTGTACATAAGCAGAAAATGTGAGCAATGCTGGAGCACCACAAGGTACCGTCCTCTCTCATTTTCTATTCACTTTGTATAACTAGGACTATAAACATAGCAACAGGTCATGTCACTTATAGAAAGTTTCAGATGATCCTGCAATCATGGGGTGTATTGAGAAAGGGGTGAGACAGAATATAGGAGTCAGATGGGAAACTTAATTTCTTGTACCAGAAAGAATTGTCTGCAAACTTAACGTCAACAAAACCAAAGAAGTGGTTATTAACTGCCACACTCAACAGGATCAACACCCAATCACTATTCAGGGAGTGTATTTGGTGTGGTACACTGGCACAGGTACTTGGAGGTTCACATCAATGGTAGGGTAGACTGGTCTAGTAACACAGAGGGCTCTGTAAGAAAGGTGCAAAGACGACTTTTTTAGGAGACTGCTCTTTTAGTGTGTGTAATAACATTCTTTAAATGCTCAACAATAGAACAGCAAGATCTATCAATGCTGTAGAGGGCTGGGCTGGAAACATCACTTCAAGAGAGGCCCAACAAATCAACAAGCCTATTATAAAGGCACACTCAGTTATGGGATGCACTCTGGAGCCCCTGGAGGTAGTATCAGAAGACAGATTGAAGACAAAACTGATGGCCAACATGAACAATGATACACATCTTCTCTCTGAGACACTAAGTACCTTCAGCCATTATTAAGCAGAAATGTGTACAGAAGTGCTACTGGGGCTCCTCAATACCAATGGCAATATGCATTTATAATGCCTCACTGTGACCGTGACTGCTCTTTTTATCTTTGGCCAAGTCAGACATTTTCTCTCTTTTAGTTATTCTGGAATGTACTTGAGGGGGGTAATGGTTGTTTGTTGTAATATTTATTCACCAGCTACATTATCTATCGGTAATGTAATATATCAGAAATAATGAATCCTATATAAATTTGAAAACTTGATTAGTCAAATTAGGGGTGGGCAATCTTTCCAAAAAATCATATCACGATCCTTTTAACACAAAATCACGATCCACAATCTGAATTGCAATCTATCTTTTCAATGTGGCATACACTTAAGAGAATATCCGGACTCAAACTCATCAAGACCTAAGTAACACTTTATTTAAACACAGCTGAACTCAATTGTTCTCTTGTTCGCTAGCTAAGTGGAGTTAAGGAACACGCCCTGAAGCTGGCGAGTGAGTGAAGAGAGCACTACCGATCCAATGCGTGTTTCTCGGATTTGCGCAAATAAATCGATACTGCAAGCAAACTACGATACATAGCGAAAGGAGAGAAGTCGCAAATTATAGAAAAAAAATCTGAAATAAATCCATTAAGTAGTTCTCTCGTGAAAAGCGGTCAGACATACAGACAGACATTGTATTTTATATATTACATATTAGTAAACCTTCAAAATAATGTGCAGTTAAAGTCTCAACAACATTCTCAGCATTTCTGGAGCTTACTAGAGCCAGTTAACTATAAGAATCTTCACCAAGCAGCTCTGAGAATGTCAGCGTTGTTTGGGTCTACATACCTCTGTGAGTCTGCTTTTTCTGACATTAATGTCATGAAATCCAAGTTCAGAACAAGACTGACAGATGAACATTTAAATGACTCCATAAGAGTGAACCTAAGTGGTTACACTCCACCATAGACCTCTCTGGTTGACTAATAAACACATCACACATGCAACTGGACATGTGAATACCCTTGTGAAATGAAAGAGTGACTTGTAACAAAATGAATAAGTAATATCTGTGCATTTGTAATTGCATTGTTTTGTTTTGACAGTAGTCATGTTTTAATGAAATAGTGTGAGATACACTATAAAATGCATACAGACATACAAAATGCACTTGCAGGTAAACTAAATATTTTTTGCGATGTTTTAATGCAAAATGTGAGTTGTGGACACCAACATTTTGTAAATGTTCAGGCATAAAAAGCTTATTCAGTTTGTTTGAGTTGAAATAAGCTATGAGAATAAACATTAGAAAACATGAGTAGCTCTCGGCCATTTTTATTTTGTAAAAGTAGCTCTCAGGGGAAAAAAGGTTGGAGACCCCTGGCTTGGAGAGATTGGACACACACATACCACAATGTTTTGTTATATAGTACATTTATTTATTGAGCTCCCGCAAAAAGCTATATTTCCCATTTGGGATACAAAGTTTGTTCTTTCTTTGTCTTTCTTTATCTACAGTATATACAGTATCTGTCTACACTAAAATGACAAGACCAGGACTAAGTTTAGTAGGCAGATAGTGACATATCAAAAACCTGCAACTTCACGTAAGATCTGGTGCATTCAGGAAGGTGTGTGCATAAGCAAAGATCTATTCAAAGTCAAATTTAACTGTCTTCTGGAACATGCTGAACAAGATTTTACTTGCTGGTCTCATCTCCATCTAACACTAACCAAAAAAATGAAAATCATTAAAACAAATTTTTAATCAAAATTCCTAAACTTTGTGCAGTGCATTCCAGTAAATACACATACATTCTTAAAAAAAATAATTCTGCTGTTACTTTATTTAACAATGAGCAAAAAAGACTGACAAAAATTCTTTCAATGCAGAACTAAAGCAGATGGAGACATTGATTTGCTTAAGTTTCAGTCTTACTATACGGATGAAGAATGTTCACACTAAGATTTGCAAGGAATCGGACTGCACTGGACCTATACATATTGAAACATTCTGAAGTATTCTGTTCTCACATGCTCTATCTATATCTTGCCATAAACATCAACAAAATTCTGGTGTTTCAGCACAATTAGAAAATAGTACAGACAATATATTTAAAGGCAGAAATACTACAGTCAAACTCACATGCTCCTAATTTTTAACCCTCAGAAATATGCAGTATTTCACATGTGGAACAAGTATGGCATTGAGATCTTTAGAGATCTGTGCATTGATAGTTAACTGTTGTCATTTGAAAAACTGCCTAAAACATAACCACTCAGTAAAACATTTTTCCATTTAAGTCAGACATTTTTCTAAATGTAACTCAACTTCTTTATCAATCACAGAAGCCTTCTAATGCAACACTAGTACTGATAAGGAAATTATTTTAATACTGTTCCAAAGCTTCATAGAAATACATCTCTAAATAAAATAAGCCAGTGCTTGGAAGAAGATGCTATTTTTTGCTATTTTTTTAAACAAATAATGGAATTTAACTCTTAGCAGAATGCATTCTTTCTTTATCTGTTAATGACACAGCCTATTTCAGCTCAAAATGGTGCAGTACATACACTCCTCCTTAAAACTATCAAAAACAAAACCTGGATTAGACTTTAATAATGAAGGATGCTCTCAAGCACTCATCTCTCTATGTTTTGGCCAGAACCTCTCTTAAAACCTTACTGGACTCCATTTTTTTTTTACCAAATTATTGGGCAGACTTGGGCTCACTAGAATCCCTAATATTTTAATAGCTACATCTGGTTTAATATTGGGTGGGGCACTCTTATTGCTTAGCCTATGCTACACTGCCAGCTTACCGTGTTATCCTGCTAAACTAGAAGAATCTTAAACCACCTCATAATAGTATGATAAATTCCCTGCATTTCTTAAAATTAAAGAAAACTTAATTTATGATAACGCAAATATTTTTCAGTATATGGCAGCCCTTAAAAACACTGCCGTTGAAGAATTAAATTAAGTTAAAGAGTTATTTAAATCAATCACAGAGCATGCTAAATCACTACAAGCCTGGTAGTCATTCTGTTTCTTATTACAGGTAGTCCCCAGGTTACGGACATCCGACCTACGACATACGAACGGGGCCACAGCTGCAACACATGCGCCTCAGTAACTGCCGCTCCATCATTTTCTGCCTGGGGACGCTGCAAGCGGTGGCTGGACTGAGGCTGGAGGGGGGCGATTTCGCTGCTCGAGCAGTGTAGCGTCACCTCGGGCGGCTCCCGGCGACAAGCTGTTTCACTGCCCGCCTACCACACACGGCTGCCTGTTCATTCTAGGTGGGCAGCTGGTAATGCTGCAAGTAGTGACCAGGTTGTGGCTGAACGGAGGCCATTTAGGGTGAACGGGACGGGGCGGCGCGGGGTAGCATTGTAGTGTGCCTCGGATGGCTGTGTGTTGAATGGGGGCGGTGGTACAGCAGACATTGCAGGCAGCATACTGTAGTGGAGGTGACTGTGAGGTGGGCTGGTGAACCACCCCTCGCTGCCCCCATTCATTCTCAATAGCAAGCCTGCTTGTACTTTTACGCACATAGCAGGAAGTTGTCTCTTGTCAGTATTGGGTGGCCCAGATCTAATTATACAGATCCAGATCGTCTGGATGACTTTGATTTATGCGAGGACGATTGCAGTTTGGCGCGAAGATGATTCTTCATGTCGTCAGTTCGCACACTTCTCGATGGTCTGGGATTTTTCGGGTGATTTTCTATGTAATAAACTGAATAATGAAAATTGCATAATTAGATCTGGACCACCCTATACATCAGACGTGTTGACGTCTGGTGCCTTACTGCTGTGATAATGTGCACAGTGCTGTGCTGAAGAGCTCATCTTAATCTTTTGTCTTCACCCTTCAAGAATGTCTCTGAAACACAAATCTGATGCAAGTGCTGGTGATACATTAAAGAAGAGAAAAACCATCACCATTGAAAATAAATTAGAAATATTAAAAAGTCAGAAAGAGGTGAAACTTTATCATTCATTGGCAGAGCACTTGGTTACAGTTGGTCAACGATAGCATTTATTAAAATAATGTACCTGTTCCGACTTACATACAAATTCAACTTAAGTACAAACCTACAGTCCCTATCTCGTACGTAACCTGGGGACTGCCCATATACTCTCTTTTCCAATTGCATTTGATTAGAAGTGTGATTTGAAAATGACTGCTGAATTTAATATATAACTTTATGGCTAGGTTAATTGTTGTTTGGAATTGACACTTTAAAACTAATGAAATTAAAAAAAGATTAAATTCAAAAATGTCGATCATGTGAGAATTATTAATACACAATCACCATTTATATTTCATTTCAACACTGAGCCTCTTATTCAGATTTTATCTGTGTAAATGTTTTAAAGAAGTCTTTTTTAAACAGGGCTACTGTAATAGGTTAATTTAATTGTGTAAGAAGACTAGGAAAACCGCTCCAAAAAAAAAAAAAAACCCTTGTAAGAAAAAAAAATGGAAGAAAACTTGGGAAAGGCAGTTCAAATGGAAACCCCTTTCCAGGTAGATTGGGCGTGTAGTGGGTGTCTAAAAGAAGGGGTCAATACAATACAATATACAGAACTGAACACAAGTAATCCTCAATACAGTATAATAGTAAAATACAAATATTACAAGTACAATACTACTATAGAAGATCAAGCATTTCACTCAAATACATTCATTTGCAAACAGCTGGTTTAGTCACTGAGTCTTTCTACCAATAACGAGAAGATGGATTTAAACTGACTAAGATAAATGTTCTTTATTAATGTTCCAGAAATTAAAGTTCTTTAATATTGTATATCATTGTAACATGCACATTTAAAAAAAATACAGCATGCTAATTTAACTTTTCTTTTCCAGAAAATATACTGAAAAGAAGATTAAGGAACACCTCTGCTTACAGGTCAAATGTATGATATGAGACAAATTTAGTAAAGTTGCAGCAATGGGCATTACTGTTCAAAATATTACTTCAACAACAGCTCGGGTGACATAGTCTCCTTCAGCAAAGTGTGCAGACAGCTTCTACAGTGTTATGTATCGTCCTAACTGGAACAGTTTGATCACAGGTTATTCCAGAAAAAACTTTCTGAAGGAAGACAGAATTCCTGGCAGTCAAACTTCCACTAATCTTGGAAATTTAAATCCACAAACCACGTATATTCTATGCGTCACCTGTCAGTCAGCAAATCCATCCAGTGATCAATGCCGTATCTTCAACACTCTAGGGCAGGATGCATCCTCAGTGGGGAGTGGCAGGAAGGAAATTGCTATGGGCATCTGGCTTACCAGTAGCATTCTACTGCTCATAATTGCTGGAATCCTGCTCTATGGCTGTTTGCATATTTGGTGCCGCAGGAGACAAGATAGTTCTGATGACAACAATGTGGATCAGCAAGTGCCTCAATGTTTGAATAAGGTTCACAATGACAAAAGGTGTGCCACTGACAACCCTTACGTTCAAAAGGTGGATGGAGATGGTACACATCCAGCAACAATAATTGAAAACCCCTTCATTCCAACACAGACCGCTACATTCAATGATACAGGGCAGGAGATGACCCAAATTTCTAATCATGAAATGAACAATTCACCACAAAGAATTTAAGAAATCTTTTAAAGTGTATCAAATAGACATCATAAAACATTGTAAGAAAGGTGTTTGTGCTGCTTGTCCTCCATGGTACACTTGAACTCTGTGTCCACGGGGAAAAGGACTTCTACTTAGGTAAAGCACAACATTAACAATGTCAGGTCTTACTTGCACAGAACTTAAGACATAGGAAACACATGTTTGATATAAAATGTGTTATGCTGAGGTATATTGATTATACAGGTTGCTTCTATGAATCATAATGAACCTTACAAAACAAGGTGGGGGTGACTACAAAAGGTGGTGTGACCACAATTACAATCTTTTTTATTGAAACAAAAACAAAGAAGCATTTCAACTGAGTTCAATTAATATTAAAGAATAAAGAAATTTAATGTTACTCCAGTCTCAATAAAATTACAGATGTTTTAAGTTTACTGTGGCAGTTAATTATTTTTAATTTAAAATAATACGCCAAAATTACTGGCATGTTATATGAGGGATATCCAGAAAAAAAGGTTACAACAGCTGTTAAAAATCGAAAAATGAATACATTTCAACCAAATGTACAGGGTATGTTCCAAAATATGTGTTAATTTCTCAACATAATCGCTGTCAACTTCGATGCACTTCTTCAGCCTGGGCACCAGCTTTTTTATACCCTCGTCGAATACGCTCTGCTCCACTCCAAAAGCCACTTCTCCACTGTCTCCTTCACCTCCTCATCGTTGGAAAAATGTTTCCCACCCAAGAATTCTTTCACAATTCTTCCACAAGCTGACAATGGATCTCGGCCACGGATTCACGACGCAAAGTGAGGAACTTGATGACCGAACGAATCTCGCATCGGCGGTAGGTGAAGCAAACGGCCTCAGCAGAGGTTGACGAACTCGCTTGCAGTGATGACATTTCACACCTGACTGACGTGGTCCCGGGCTTATTTTGACCGTTAGGACCCCCCTACACGCAGGTATGCCAACCTTCGAAAAAAAAAAAAATTCCCTGCACCCTCCAGGGCACTTGTAACCTTTTTTTCTGGATATCCCTCGTATATCTAGGGACATCAGTAAAATAAAGGATATAAATTTTTCATGTTCAGATAAATGAATATTTGGATACTAATGATGCTTAATCAGATAATAAGTGCACTAAAAATGCTTTTTTCTTTGGTTTCTCTAAAGACATTCATACAGTTTAAAAGCATGTTATTGGAGTTACAGTAGTTAATTATAAACCCGTGAAAATCTATGGCAAAGAGTACTTGCCGGCTGCACTCATTTACAGACATATATACTTTCAATACTGAGTTATGATAGCTAAGCCTGAGTAGCCAAAAATCAATTTGATAAATGTCCCAATTCAACTTAAGTCAACCCACTTCAAAAAATAACTTAAATTTTTTTTGATTACATTATGTTAAAAAATAAAAGACTATAATCAATGCAGAATTTTCAGTAGCTATAATATTCATAAGCACAGATCTAACTTTTTCTTTGTTTGTTCTGCCTGTATTTCTACAAAATGTAATACAAAAACATCCATGCATGAAACAAAGTCTCTACAATAAAATCCCTTATGGTAGCTCTTTTTCACATGTTCAATGGCAATCTATAAACTGGCCTCTGCAAAATTTAAAATGCACTGCCTAAAAGGAAACAATATAAATATGAACTTCTAAAATATTTTCCACAATTTTTACTTATGTTGGTATAACAAAGGCTGTATAAAATATGGCCTTTATTCAAGCAGCACTGTAGATTAATGGAAATGCTATAGAATAATTAGACAACTGAAAATTCACAGTTTAGTTTTGTTCAGCTTTATATAATTGTGTGTAATATGAAAGAGTCAAAGCTTGGCTGTCACATCATAATTATTCCATTCATGCTCTTAACCAACCTTTGATCCATATAAATATTGTGGCTGTGCATTTGGTGGCTTGTCTCTCTGAATCTCCTGAGAGAAAGGCAGGACAGTGCGAACAAATCTGTACAAGGAAAAAAAAGTTCATTTTTAGCAACCATATTTCTTCTATCACCTATATCAGGGGTCCCCAACTCCGGCCCTGGAGGGCCCCAGTGGCTGCAGGTTTTCATTCTAATCCTTTACTTAATTAGTGACCTGTTTTTGCTGCTAATTACTTTCTTTTCAATTATTTTTAATAGACTTGTTTTTTTAAGATTTGTTCCCCTGAATTTCTTCATAATTCCTCTGAATTGCTTCATTTCTTTCCTTAAATGGCACCCAAACAGAAATGAAATGTGAAGTGAGTGAACCAACAGAAGACCAACTAAGTCAAGGCCTCAAACTCAAACCAATTTCACTCCAACCAGCTGCTTTATTAGGCACAGAGTCTTGTTAATTAAACCT
Source organism: Polypterus bichir lapradei (assembly GCA_026402145.1). Taxonomy (NCBI): domain Eukaryota; kingdom Metazoa; phylum Chordata; class Cladistia; order Polypteriformes; family Polypteridae; genus Polypterus; species Polypterus bichir. Next base: position 152,060,945 of record JANRMT010028174.1, read on the forward strand.
GTTCTTTAATTCCATAGCTTGTTGCTGCTCTCGTGGTGCAATAGCAGACATTTCCGAAGTTGTTGATTTTATCTTTTCTAAGAGCACTGGTAAAATGTTTTGGGGACCTGAGCAAATCGACATTCCTGAGATCTTCACCTAAAGTTATTTTCAGATATTGAATGATTCGGAATGTTGGTTATGTTTTGCTGCTCATGTTTTGGTTGATTTTGTATCTCATTATTGTTTGGCTGCTAATTAAAGAAAAAGAAAATTAAGGCATCTGAGTCTTCAGGAGCAAGTCAAATAAACTGAATTCAAAAGAAGTTAATTAGGAGCAAAAACAGGTCACTAATTAAGAAAAGGGTTAGAATGAAAACCTGCAGCCACTGGGGCCCTCCAGGACTGGAGTTGGGGACCCCTAACCTATATCACCATAATTATAAGAAACAAACAGTGATAAAGACTAGAATGCAACATTACTTTACACAACTTTACTTATGCTGGAGGCATTTATGGAAATTAAAAACAAAACACAGAAATTATATTTTGAACAAATAAACAGATAGTTTTAAGAAAGAAACTATAAAATAAAGAAAGCCTAAGTACAGTATACGTTTTCAAGAGATGATGCATTACTAATATAATTCCAATAAATTATTTTTTGAACAAAGTAACCTAAGCTGAAGTTCTTTTACAGACTCATTATTTTTAGTTTTAACCAGACAAAAGTGTTTATCATGGGACATTAAAAATAAAAATTATATAACTATGCAGTTTGTGCTTATGAACATTGGTTAATCCAAAAAGTAATCCTTCCCTGATCCTTTAAGTATGTTCTCCATGTGGGAAGATTACTTTTACAATATATTATCATGTGCTAAAGTAGCCGAGATGAGCTAAGATTAGAGGGCAGTGTGGGAGAGAGGCTGAAGCCTACAGTGCCTGCCTGCTGGCAACCACTCACAAGGGCAGGGGATTGGCCACGATTCCCCAGCTATAGGCTACTAGCTGTAAGTATGGATCCAGCTAATAAGGACAGAGCACTCTGGTCAAATCCATTTGGCAGCCTTTGCCTACCAACTAATGTAAGTCTTCAGATGCTGTGCAGATTTCAGCATTTACTTTGTGTTTTCCTTCACCCTCTTAAGTATAAAGATCACCACTTCATTTTGTCATATTTACAGTTTCTGAAAGATCCAAAAGGTACATCCCATACTATAACAAAATTAAAACAATTCAAAGTGCTACAAAATATCTTAAGATGTCTGACTCATATGTTGCCATTAATCCAGCTTCCTTCAATAATTAATGTATAAACCAAATTAAATATTGGTATTAATATAGCAATCTTCCTAGTTTTAATTCAAGAGAAGGTTTATTGCACAATCACAAAACAAATACAAAGACAGATTTAACTGTTAACCACACAATTTAACTCCATCTGAATTTTTATAACAGACATTTGTGACGATGCGGGTTCAACTCCATGCTCCCATTCGCTGTTCAGGAGCCCTTGAACCCAACACCGTCAGTAATGTCACCGATGAGCTAGTCAGTGGAGGCAATAACAATCGAGCAAGGGGATGGTAAAAAGTGCAAAAGTGCTTTTATTAAAAACAATCAAAAACGAAGTGTCCAATAAATAGTGCAGTGATTCACAAATCTTCATTAAATAAATAATCCTTAAAAGTCAAACATGGAGGTTAAAAAAACAACAAAAAAAACAATTCTTTAAAACGAGGTTAAAACGTCCAACAGGAAGCAATCTTTAAAAACAACAAGCTCAGTGCTTCTCCTATGCTGGCGTCTCACCTGCTTCTCCCATACGGGCCCATGCAACAGGCGAGACGCTCCCTGCAGCTGCCCTCTTCAACTCACACACGAGACTGGAGACCTCCCGATCCCTAGCTTCAGTCTGGCTCTCATTCCAGCCTCGAGACTTGGTTCAATCCAAAGCCTCCCGACTCCCGCTGCCTTTCCGGCCTTCTGCGGCCAGTCGCCTTCCCCTGGTCTCTCCCGTTACCTGGTCGCTCAGCGGGAGCAACATCAACTTTAACGCCTGGGTGTCGGCCTAACACCCAGCTTCCTCGCAGCTGCCCGCGAGCGCTCGTTCGCTCGCCCACACGCTCCGCATGTCTCTATCTCTCTCACCGACTTGCTTCCTCGCTCCCTGTAACCTCCGTCCTCTCTTTCTCTTTTCTTTTTCCGATCTGCCTCCCAACCAACTCTCGCTTCTTTTATATTGCGAGGGGCCATAGCAGCTGCAGCACACGAGCCACGGGAACAATCACGGATGTGGGCAGTTCCTCACCTGTGCACACGGTGAGAAACGCCCACACCGCAGATCGCCCCGCGGCTTGCTACGACTACTACGTCCCCTCACAAAGCCACGAGCGCGGTGATTATTTATTTAAAAAATGGCCTTTGCTGAGCGAGGTGTGGACCCATAACACCACATTCCACCCCCCATAAGACTCCAGTTGCACGGCAAGGCTCCACGCCACTGCCAACCCAGTGCAACTGGAGCTCAGGTCCACAGCTCGGCCACATTACACTGCACTAAGATGATAAAAGCACTAAAACAAATCCCACTATAAAACAAACCCAAGCCCCCTTCATTAAAACAGGACATTAAAAGAATAAGAACGATGCGGGTTCGGCTCCACGCTCCCATCACTGTTCGGAAGCTCTTGAACCCAACACCGTCACATTTGGTGGCAGTGGTGGGATGAGCTAGCAGTGAGGCCAGAAGAGGAGACAGAACAGCAAGTGGGATTGGTACCAGACTTTGTAAAGAACTCACGTACCCTAGCCAGAGGAGGACATTTTTAAGGCACAGAGCTTTTTATGGACATTTATTTATTGTTGGTTTTTATATGTCTTTTAAAGTTCTTATTCTTTTAATGTCCTGTTTTTATGAAGGGGGCTTGGGTTTGTTTTATTGTGGGGATTTGTTTTAGTGCTTTTATTGTTAGTGCAGTGTAGAGTGGCCGAGCTGTGGACCTGAGCTCCAGTTGCATTGGGTTGGCAGTGGCGTGGAGCCTTCCCATGCAGCTGGAGTTTTATGGGGGTGGAATGTGGTATAGCGGGTCCACAGCGCTCTCAGTAAGGGCCAGTTTTTAAACAGATAATCACTGCGCTCGCGGCTTCGTGAGGGGGCGTAGTGGTTATAGCAAGCTGCGCGGCGATCTGCGGTGTGGGCGTTTCTCACCGAGTGCACAGGTGAGGGACTGCCCACATCCGTGATTGTTCCCGTGGCTAATGTGCTGCAGCTGCTATGGCCCCTCGCTATATAAAAAGAAGCGCGAGTCGGATAGAGGGAGGAAAAAAAAAAGAAAGATCAGAGAAAGAAAGTACGGAGGTTACAGGAAGCGGGAAGTGTTTGAACAAGTCGGTGCAGGAGAATGAGCAAGTGAGTGGGCGAGCGAAAGTTAGGCTCGCAGGCAGCTGGACAGTGAGCCCTAGCGGGGTGTTCGGCCGACACCCATGGGCTGTAGTTAGTGGTCGCTCCCGCTGAGCATGTTTTAAAGAGCGGAAGTGACGGGAAAAAGGATGGCTGGCCGCGTAAGGCCGAGAAGGCTGCGGGAGTCAGGAGGTTGGGCGGTAAACTCCCTGGCATGAGCGTCCTGGTTGTCAGGGAAGCCAAGTCTCGGTCTGGAGGGAGCGGAACCGAAGCCAGGGATCGGGACGCCACCAGATCATTACTGGAGAGAAGGTCAGCTGCAGGTAGAGTGGCTCCCCTGTTGCGGAGCCTGGACAGGGAGAAGCAGGGGAGTCACCAGTTAAAAGGCGGCACTGAACTTGTTGTTGATTTTTCAAAGACTGCTTCCGTAAGATCGTTTTAACCTCGTTTTAAAGGATTGTTTTTTTTGTAGTGTTTTTACCTCCACGTTTTTTTTTATTGGATTATTTATTTAAAGAAGATTATGAAATCAATGCACTATTTATTTGAACACTGCTTTTGTTTGACTGTTTTAATAAAAGCACTTTTTCACTTTTTACCATCCCCTTGCTTAATTGTTGCCTTCACTGAATAGCTCATCGGTGACATTACCGATGGTGTTGGATTCAAGGGCTCCCAAACAGTAGATGGGAGTGTGGAGCCGAACCCGCATCGTCACAACATTTTGTTTAATGTATCAAAACATAATTTACAACAATATATTGCTATATCATAAACAATGTGCTTGTTTTATGCCACATACATAAATGCAAAAAATAAAACTGTCATATTATATGGAAAAAGGTTAAATGAACCCTTTAATATTCTATCAGTAACTTATAGTTGTTTCCTGTCAGTGAATTAAAGGTGGATTCATATATTAGTCTACATACACAGAGAAATATGGGCAAAAACAGCATCAGTTCTAGAAAGTAACAGATAAAATACTGTGTTATTAAAAAAAAAAACAAACAATCTTTCAAGTGAGACACACAGCCATGGTATTTCTGTAATTGTTTAAGCACTATAACTATCAACATAATAAAGTGCCGTAAGTATTTAAAAGGCGTTTTTTCAGAATAAAAAGAAAAAACAAAATTAAAACAAAACTAACTATTATAAAATTCTGACTGTAAAACTTGCATACCTGTTTGTTGAGCCATTGTAACAGTAGTTGGGCAGGAAGTCATAGTTAAGCTCCCAGAATACATGGAGTGTGATTCTTCCATAAGGAGCAGAAACATTGTGGTTTGCTTCCCTGAACATAGCGTCAAAACTGTCCAAAGTGAGGAATTTGCTCAGCAGCTTATGCGTCATTCGGTTAATTTCCAATAATCCATCTAATTCCTTAAAAAAATTGAAGTCAAACACAAGATTTTTTTTAATTAAAAAAAATGGCATTTAAGACTTACAAGAAATTTTTAAAAAATACAAAAATGGTATGGAAAGGTATATTTTATGTATAAAAGCTATGTGCCTGCACACTAATATTCTAATTAAGCAATAAATACTCTTCCATTCTAAAGGTCAGACAAAGTATACCAAACTCAAAGCCAGAGATACCACAAACACAACACAATACCACAATCTATCCATCCTTTACACTCCATAAAATAACTGACATACAATACATTTTCTTAACTCTATGTGATAAAAAAATAAAAAAATAAAAAAATATTCTAGTAACAGGTCTTTAACATGGGACAACATAAAGGAAAAAATAAAATCTACCAAACTAAAAATATTATTATATAATTTTAAAAATGTGTTTATTTTGTCTACAAAAGAAGTGGGTATAGTGCTTTCTAGCATATTTAGATGGATATTCAATATTTACATTATACATATAAACAGTATAACCTGCATTAGCAGAGTAAAAGAAGAAACAAATGACAACTCAGTCCAAACATATAGTACAGACAAGCAAATAAAGAACTCGGCAAAAGATGTACGCTAATGCTAAGGACAGGGTTGGGAGCAGAATTAAATTAAGTTTTTAGAAGCAAAACCAATAAATATTAAGTCTCCACAAAATGTCTTCATGAATATGTGGACATTCACAATCTCTTCTAACGTAAGACTAAGACCTGAGTTATGGCATGTTGAGAATGTTTATATATAGCCAAGACAGGAACTGATATGTATGTTTTATTCCGAGTAGGATTTCCTCCTTCTTCCACTAAGATTCTTACAGTGGCCACGTGCATCAGATGTTTTGTTTCCTCAAGATTATATACAACATTTTCAGAAAGTATTCAGACCCCTTTCACTTTCGACAAACTTTATTGTGTTGTAGATTCAATTTTAAATTGATAAATGAGCCATTTTTGCCTATTAAACTACACTCAATAGCTCAAAAATGAAGGATTTAATGATTTACCTATTGGCATGCGTTTTAATTGAAATTAAAGGCCTTAAACAGGTTGTTTGGATGATCCTTGTTTAAAAATGGAAGAAAATGTAGAACATGAATTCATCTTCAGAGCTAACTAATGAGGGAACTTCATCATCTTGTGTGTGCATACTATTAATGAACATGTCATTGTCATTTTATAGGATTCACTCTGGCAATGAAGCTACTGGAGATGAAAGTTAATCACATCCTCAAATTAAGTATAGTGATTTAAGCAATCCTAACACAATTAAGAATTACTGTAAAACACCGATTAGGGCTGGCAACACCAAGGTACTCAAATGTACACCAAAACATTAAAACTCATTTTGATTTCAATATTTTAACTCTACTCTACTAAATCAAGATGTATTGTGCATAACTGCATTCCGCAGATTTACAAGCATAAATAAGATAATCATTGAATTAAAATAGTTAATGAAAATTAAATTATAACACCACATTTTCAGTTACCAAAGTAATTATTTGAAAAATTACCACAGCTCTGAAAGTTTATTTGACGTACCATGATAGATGTAAGATCCTCACTTTCAAAACGGTTAATTGCTAGTTCTAGAGACCTGTACATTGCAGCAGACACCCGCTGAGTAATTAATCGGTTCAAATCAATAGATCTTCCAAGAAGCTGATAAAACAAAAAAGTGTTACTTTTATTTTTATATGGTATATTTCAAACTGGCAAGATGAGAATGTTATGTATATTAACAATGAAAATGAAAATTAAAACACAACACAGAATTACATTTAATAAAACTCTCAATCATCATGCACTAGGTTACATACAAATATATCTTCATTTTGACCATTTTTGAACACAAAACTGAACTTTAGGAACACTAGTACCTTGCGAAACAAGTGAACAGGATAACAGGGGTCAATGGCTCTAATGTAGTTGGAAAGTTTCCTCCAATGCCCAGTTAGGGAATAATAAAGTACATCAACTTCAAAATTAAAAAAAAATTAGGACACTAAAGGAATTGCTGCTGAAAATGGGGTTTTAAAAAATTATAACAGCCATTAAAAACACTAGTAATGTCTTGGCTATATTTTGTTATAATCATTTCAATGTTATCTTGAAAAAAAGGTATCAACTTCTATCAAAAACATGAACATTTTTGGGTGACTCCAAACTTTTAACAAGTACTGCACAGTATATTGGCCTAGATTACAAACCGAGGAGTCAGAGTCAGTGGTACCATAAATTAAAGAGATGGATTTAGAGTTGGAGCCGGACATTTTGTGTACTGACTTCACAGCCCATAGTGCATGCTGTAAAATGACATGAGATCTAACCACAATCAACAGCACCCACCCATTTCCAAAACACATACATGTCTTCACCATTTAAGTAAAAGACAGGACTAGTACTTTCATTTAAACAGCAGTTTATATCTCCTCAAGCTAACAAGGAGTTGCAAATCAATCATATGCTGTATATGAAATTAGAGGATTTACTCTGAAGGTAAGAAGTGCACTCTTCTGTGTATGCTTAAACTGCAGATGTGCAAAGTGGGTAGAAAACACCCAAAATTAATTTGGGCCAGTGTGAGTGAGAGCACAAGGTTTCCCTCTGCACTGAATTATCAACCTAGGCTGATTCCCACATCAGGAGTTTAATTTATTCACTAAGGGACATTACTGTGGTTGCAAACTGCAATGGCTCTTGAATAAGCAAGGGCTTTCCAGATGGTCATAATCATGTCTAGTAGTGTTTGCTTCCATTTATAGGTTATAAAAAAAGAATGATATATGATAATAAGGTTATTTAAAAAAGAATACATGAAACTGACATTTAACAGTTTAACATTGTATCTTTTTTTTTAACAGCACATTAGACAGTGCATAAGGAAAAAGTTTTTTTTTTTTTTTTTAAAGCATAACTATTAAACAGCTGTTTTGAGGCAAGAATGGGAGGCAAAATTGAAGCTTATTAAGTTAAAAATAAATAAATACATTTATTTCAATTCCTTTATAGTATTTTTTCCATGGATGTAAATAATTTAGTCAACACTCATGAAGCATATTTAATTGTAGAAAACAAGAGTTCTCAAATATTGTATTATATTTTTAAAAAATAAATGGTTACTTTATGTTATCTTCTTCATTCATTCCTTTCTTTATGCTTTGTCAGACACATTAAATCTCTGGGTGACCTTGTTTGTGATATAATTTTAAATTGATATTATACTGTACAGAAATATGCCAATACCAACTGTATTAAGAGCTGATTCTTGGTTTTTTTTTTTTGTTTTTTTCTTCGATATTACAGAAACATGCTTTAGGTTAGCTTCTTCTGATATGTATTTGAATGGATCAGAAAATTTGCTTTAATAAAATGTTTATTTATGACAGGCCTTTTGGGTAATGTAAAGCAATGGAATCAATTTTGCAATCAAGGACTGGTTAATGCCATGTATTAGTTTAAATAGTTGCATTCATGTTAGGCGCTGGACTTTACTTGGAAGCAAAAAAAAAAAAATTAATTTCCACTTTTTATTTAGTAATTATATTATCTTAATTCTTTTTTTTTTTATAAATGTAGATTATTAAACTTACAACAGAAGCAATTATTAAGAATAGATAATTAAAACAGGATGTAGAAAGATTACAGTATAGATGCAAATTATTTTGTACAATTAATTAACAAAACAGACTTCTGTGTATGATACAAAATTACTTTAAAAATGGATGCAACCTCAAAACCAGGACAAGGTGTACACTATAAGATAGGAATGAGAAATAATAACAAGTGGCAAGCTTAAAAAGTAACTGTGCATCTTGAACAAGCCCAGGGTGAAAATTAGTTATAAATTTCCTACCTGGACATGCCTTTGCTTCAGCAAGGTTTCGTATCGATTGGAGGATGGAGAGGGGAAAAGTGCTCCCATATTTTTGCACTCTGCCCGAAGTCGTTTGTCTAAAAGAAGACTGCCACCAAACTGCACATCAGTTTAAAGAGCTTTAAACAGTCATTTACAAACTGAAAACAATTTTGGGATAAGAAAAAAATGATCTTTTATATGTGTTTCATTTAAAAAAAAAAAAAATAAATTTTAATCTTAATTGCTCTCTATATATTTCTCTTACACATGAATGATGATTTAGACATTGGTAAGAAGAGTGTAATTCATCGTGTAATTACAAAATATGCAGCAAAAGAACAAAGCTATGATTCTGTTACATATTCTCCTTTCACACTGATAAAAGACCATTGGTGCATGCGTTTTGCTGTTTCCATTATGTTGTGTAGCACCAGAAAATTGGAAATGGAAAGAAAGTTGGAAGAATGGAGATAGACTTTGGAAGATAAACGGCTGAAGATAAACATGAAGAATAAATAAGGTTTAACAATGCACAGATTTTGGAAGTTAGCCTGAAGGGAGGGCTATTGAAAAGAGTGAATACATTAAAATATCTAGGATCAGTGGTAGACCAAGATGGAAAACTAGTGATAACCTTCAGAGTACAGTGTGGTTGAAATAACTGTAAGAAGGTATCAGGGGTATTGTGTGAGTGAAAAATTAAGGCAAAGGTTAAAGGTAAGATTTTCAAGACAGTGATAAGTCTAGCAATGATGTATGGAGCTAAGATATGGCCAGTAAAAGGATCACAGAAGAAAAAAAATTAAAATGCTGAGATGGATGTGTGGAGTTAAAAACCAGAACAGAAGAAGAAATTAGATAATTACAGGTACAACAAAAGTGGGAGAGATGTCTAAGAAAGTAAAGGAAAGCAGGTTGAAGTGGTCTGGAAATATGATGAGGAGAGACAATGAATATGTGGCCAAAAGAATGATGGGAATAGAAGTACAGGGCAAGAGAAAGTGAGGAATGCCAAAGCGGAGGTGGATGGACAAAGTAGAAGAAGATCAGAAGGAAAAGGGCTTGACTGGTGAGGAGGTGCAGGATGGAGCTGTTTGGAGAAGGTTGATCAAGCTCATCGACCCACATAAAAGTAGGGAAAGAAGAAGAGGAAGAAGAAGATGACAACACTGCACACCAATATCCAGATAAAAACAGTTCTTAATACTAGCTGTATTCGGACCTGCAATCATTCTAAAAGGGAACCGTACCAAACCTATTTCATGGACAGGGTTATGCTTAACATCGTCACTAGATGGCTGCTCAGTGTGCATTGATGAAAGCCCTGCATACATAGCAAAGGAACCTAATAAAATTGAGTCTTTGTATTGCACAATCAAATGTCAGAAAAAGCTAATCATATGAAAACATTCTAAGCTCAATGATATTAGCTGCACCCATGTGAAACAACCCTGATCAGAGTCATGTTTCTGAAACATTCATGAATTTGTTCCATGACATATCAATACACTAAGTAATTATGTCATTTCTGTGTGATAATCAAAAACAAATACACAACAGTCACTGCCATTTGTTTTCCAACATTGACAAGACAGGACAGTTTATCTGCTGATATATAGGTAACTATAAATTACAAGATTACAAAATATGAAACATATATAAATGCACTTAAGTAACTTTAACTAGTTGGGTACTTTCATCTTTTTTCTGTTAGTCTTATCCAGCCACACTATATCCACCAGGAAATAAAATAAGATCATATCAAAAAAGCATAATCAGGCAGGGAAGAGGAAACTTTAATTTACTTAGGGTCATAAAAATTATTTTTTCTTCCAAAGCACTGTTGAATATTCCATCCATCCATTGACAGATTACAACCATCCTATATCAGCTTGCTGTCAAGCCTAACCTATTGATACCCCAATACTAGTAATGCACAAGCAAATGTCAGTGATTCCAGAAGAATACCACAAAGCTGAAAAAATATGTCAGTTGGTGACAATGATAAATTGATATATTATACCTGAAATTATTCTTAGCATACCAGTAAAAAAAAAAAAAAAAAAGTAACAAAGTTGATCACAGTCTCACAACATGCAGAATTGATGAAACACATGATCAATAATGGAGAAGATACACCCAAAAATAAAAGAAAAAATGGCAGTGTAAAATTAATTTGCTCTTTTCTGAATTCTTCTCTTTAGCAGCAGAACTAAACTTAATTGGCATGATGTGCAGTGTGCAACGGACAATTGTAATACATATGTGGCATTAAAAGAAAGCTACAAAATTCATTTCCAAGCAGAATTCTGTAAGATGAAATAAGTGAGAAAATATAATCTACACTGTAAATGTAACTTGTTCCTTACCTGCCTGCCAGAATCTTGTAGTAGGCAAATATCTGGTCAGCAAGTTTATATACAAACTGGTCAAAACATAAATTCACCTATAAAGAAAAAAAACATATAAATAAATGTTTCTCATTTAGCTGGCATAACAAACGAAATTGAGCAAAAAGTACTTTTTAAAGGTACATCTATTATTTAGGCAAACATTAATAACCTATTATTGATTAACTAAGTATTGCCCATTACCTCTTTTCTAACTTGGGTAATACACTCAATTTGTTATGTTTTAGGAAACTAGAAATCACATTCTGGTGTTTTAAACAAATGATATATTAAAGCATGTGCCATCGTTTGTGATTAGTTCTTGCAAAAAATTCAGTGAATTCAATGAAATAAGATCTACAAGTGAACAATAATTTGCACTGACAGTTTCATTTAAACTAACTAAGACACAGGTTTCATCTGTAATCTCTGCAGTGTACACAACACAAACACGTATAACCAAATTGCAGCATAAGAACTGCAAGATACAAACAGACTTCAGCTCATCCAAACAAACCTAGAGTAATGTAAAAAGTGAGTACACCCATGAAATGTTTTTTCTGTTTTAGCATATGTTCACATATCAAGATGTGTTCTTCATGTTAACAGTAAGTATAGATAAAGGGGTATAATACAACAAACATCATGCCACATTTATATTTTGTAGTTTAATGCATTTTAAAACAATCATAAATGCAAATTCTGCATACGAAAAAGTAATTTACACCCTTACATTTAAAACTACTTCAAATACCTAAAACTACAATCAGGTGCAAATGATTGCATCATCATTAGATTAAATCATCATTAGAGAGGATGTTGGAGGTTCTTCACTTATTTAAACATTAGAAAGGATGTTGGAGGTTCTTCACTTATTTAAACAACAACAACAATAATGTATTTTCTGTATAGCTCAAAATCACACAAGGAATATCTCAATGGGCTTTAACAGGGCCCTACTTTTGACATCCCCCTAGCCCCCCCATGGCCACTGTCAGAAGACAACAAAAAACACCCAAAAAAAAAAAAACTGTAGGGAAGGGAAAAAAAAAGGAAGAAATCTTGGGAAAGGCAATTCAGAGGCATGCCCCTTTCCAGGTAGGTTGGGCGTGCAAAGGAATGGTAAATCTATCATGTAGTTTGATTTGCTCTTTGTTGTTAAGTGTGTATCATCGCCATGCCTAGACTGAAACAGCTTGTTTAATTCTCAGGAAAAAATGTTATAGATGCCTCAGAGTCTTGGAAAGGAATTAAAAAGATATCGAAACAATTATAAATTAACCATTCTGCTGTCAGGAAGAGCATCTACAAGTGGAGAACATTACAACTACTGTCAGTTTGTTCAGGTCACGTTTCCCAATTAGAGCACAATACCAGATGCTGAAAGAAGTCTCTAAGAGCCCCGCATTTCAAAGCAGGACCTATACATAGCTCTTGCCATTCCTGATGTCAAACTGTGTGAGTATACTATTAGGAAGCTGCAGTGCCAGGAAGAAACATTTGCTGTGCAGAAAGAACATCAGGGCAAGATTAACATTTTCCCAAAGATACTTAAAGACCAGAGGCCTCAAATATAAATGGTGCGTACGCATAAAAATGTTGTGTACACCCGTTTCCACACTTGCATCGAGATGTATAAAAATTAAACTTGGTGTAAAGCAACACACATTTTCATGCAAGCTCAAACCATTACATATGAAAGTTTTCGGCTTGGTTTTGCAAACTGGCGACACCCAGCGTCAAAGCGGTGCTACTGTTTCTGTGTGGTTTCCCGTTATTTTTTAGATTCACATCCCTGACTATGCTTTATCAAATGCACTAAAATTAACTGCATATCGTTTATTAGTTTAAGGCATCTGATTGTAATCAACCTGTAACAATATAATGGTCCATGGAATGGCCAAACTATTCCAAATACCATAGCTGCTTTAGCTTTATTACTCTCAGTGCATCACTCAGAGCATTTTAACTCACTGTATCTGAGTGTGGAATCAAAACACTACAGCAACTGACTGGAAAGAAGATTACCGGGATATAGCATCTAGCACACACTGCATCAGCCATGCACACAGTGTATTTGAACTTCTCCCATACGGCAAACGCTTCAGAGCTTTTCCTTTAGGGACCTTGCGATTCAGAAACAGTTTCATCCCAAGAGCTCTAAACGCACTCAATTAGTCCATCAAGTGCTCCTGGTAGAACTGTTTGTAAAAGAAAGCGCATATTTACATATGATGACCACTTTTTCATTTCTAAGTACTATCTTCTTGGAGCTCTTGATATCTTTTTTAAGATGAAATGTAGTAAAGTATGTATATTACATTATACAAATACTATTGGCTCAGCAGTAGCAATGAGCTGGCATCCCGTCAGGGACTGTTCCTGCCTTGTGCTGTATGCTTGTTGGGACTGGTGTGACCCTGGATGAATAGATGGATGGATGGAATAATTCAATGTTCCTTAAAAGTTTTGAAGAATCAGCGTTCTAAGCTTACAGATGGCTTGACATTTATTACAAAGCCAATTGTGTAACGATTGGTTACTTGAAGAAAGAAAAGGAAGGACAGGAATTGGGGGTTAGTACATTTGAAAGAGACAGTACTGCTACAATAAATTATTTAATCGAGGGTCGTGCACGGTGCAGCAAGCATCTTGCAGGAGGCAGGAACAATCTCTGGACGGGGCGCCTGCTCATCGCTACTACTGCGCCACCATGCCCCCATGTTTAATACATGCTTTAATTCATATCATCATGAAAAAGATATCAAGTATACATCTTAGTATTTAAATTGTTCAGAGAGCTGAAATATCATGAATGTAATGTATTCTGTATCCTGTTGGCATAAGAGAAAGCAAGTTTAAGAATCACTTTAGTTACGAGGGATCTAAGAAACTAGTAAATTAAATACTGATTTTAAGATTAAGTTTACAACGTTCTACTTTAATGACAAAATAAACTGCGAGATTGAAGTGGACATTTGACCTTTTTTTCCCCACTATGTCCCTATTTTTTTTTTCTTTTCTCTGTAGTGGAAGCGCACGGAAGCTGGTTTACGCATGGTTTTGTGCATCTGAAATTTTTTTGTATGTACTTACATTTCCACTTTGTTCTTATACCATGTTTTATTGTGAATTCTACGCACAGTGTTATACATGAGGCCCCAAGACTGGAACAATGTTAGGGAAACAAAGTTATCCGGCCACCATTTCAGAAAACATGTTTGGCAAAAAACAAAGGCAGCATTTGACCAGAAGAACTCGATATCAGCTCTTAAGCATGGTGGTGGAAATGTTATGGTATGAGGCTGCTTTATTGTATCAGAAATTAGATAGCTCACAGTCATATAATCTACTATGAATTCTTCCTTGTACCAGAATTTGCTTGAGAATAATGTGAGACTTAAGCTCCAATGAAAGTGGACCTTGCAACAGGACAATGATCTTAAAAAATATGCAAGTAAATCCACCAAAGAATGCCTGAAAAGAAAGAAATGGAATGAACAAGTCAAAACCCAGATCTAAATCATATAGAAAAGCTGTGTGGGAACTTGAAACAGGTTGTGCATGCAAGACACCCCTCAAACACAGCACAGCTGATCTTAAAAAATATGCAAGTAAATCTACCAAAGAATGCCTGAAAAGAAAGAAATGGAATGGACAAGTCAAAACCCAGATCTGAATCACATCAACATGCTGTATGGGAACTTGAAACAGGTTGTGCATGCAAGACACCCCTCAAACACAGCACAGCTGAAAGAATTCTGTATTAAGGATTGAACAAAAAATGCTTTCTTCCAGTTGATGTCAGAGACTGTTAGACAGCTACAGAAAATACCTACTTGAGGCTGTTTCTGCAATAAGGGTTCAGTGACAAGGATGTATTAAATTTTTCCTTTTTTGTTGAATTATTACAAAGGCACTTTTGTATATCTTTTTTATTATTCAATTAAATCACCTTTATCCAAGTATACTGTTTAAATAAAGATTAAATCTTGATATGTCGACACAGGTCCAAAAAGATTTTTTACCTTGAAATAACCATAAGAAACATTGCTATATTGTATCTCTTCCATTCAAAAACTAAACTGTCAGCATGCACCTTGCTTTACTAGTATACCATTGGAAAAACATAGCTGTTACTTATTCTCTCTTATTTCTGAAACATATTTTAAACAGCTGAAATCATCCTTTCAAAACCAGTGAATCAGCCAAAGAAAAAAAAGTACCTCTGCCTCAATTTCGTCATATAGGAACTGCTTATTGAATTTTGTCAGTGCATAATGTGCACTATCATTGTAAAGGTCCAGCGGATAGAGAACATACCTGGAGGAAGGAAAAAAAAAATACAGACTGAAGTTATATTCTATACATACAATCTGCATCAAAATACAACTATTATAAACTATGATTCTCCTAAAACATTCATACAGCTCTTAAATGCTCACAAAATAAACCTCAGTTTTTAAATATTTGTAAACCAAATAATCCACTTGATTCCACAACATAAAAGGAAGTAAACAATTCTATATGCACAAAGCAAAAATACACAGTGCACATGAAAAAATACAAAAAGTTTCAATGGGGTACTCAAGACCTCAAAACGGTTTTGAAGAATAATATGATTTCTGCTACTGCAACCATGCCTTCATACACGTTGTCAAGGAAAAGTTAGTATGTTCAGGGTATTCAAAATGCATAAAATTTAATGCAAACTAATGTTGATCAACTGTCAAGTATTTGTTTTCTAATATGAAAATAAGCAAATTAACATTATGGTATTAATATATGGATGTTTTAGGTAGTGATTATACTTCACACTCATAAATGTTTTGTATTTTTACTGTATATACACAATAAGTTTCAAATGTTGCTGGTATTTTGACTTTTTTTTCAGAATGTCTTAAATTCTCTTAGGATTATTCATACAAATTTGACTACGTGGGAAATATGGCCTAGCTTTTATAGAATAGGACATTATGTCATAAAGATGCAAGTTCAGTACTGATCACTGACATACTACTCTAGATGTAGAAATGAAAACAATTGTACTATACCTGTACATTTCCTTCACAGAGAACACCATCACAAGGAGCATTACAAAGCAAACAAGAGTATAATTTAAAGTAACAAGATACAGTACAAGACAAGATCATTCAATTACAAGATCATTCAATTACAAAGAAACAATCGGTGAACAAACTACATAAGCAAGAACTGTCTACAGCACTAACAGCATATGATGAAAATACAATAGAATAAGAGCCAGCACAGTGGGAAGGGAATTAGAATATTGACAGATTTTCTGACAAACCTAGAGAAAATACTCAAAAGATCAGGGGCTACTAAGACACTGAACATCATCGGTCAACTACAGGAACCAGGTCTAGAGTATTGTGTAATCTACTTCAGACAGCAAAAGTGTTGCTTTTGTTTATCACAAATGGTTGACTCTATAGTTAAAGAAATCATGCCAGTGGCTCCACATTGCCTCCTTCGAATGTATCCTGTGGTATATGGCACCAAGACATCAGCAGCACGGGGATGGTGGCAGGACTGGCACTCTAACAACTGTAAAAAACCTTATACTGTTCCAGTGTGATGCTGAGGTGTCACCCCCTGCACACTGGTTCCAATCCAGGTGGTTCATCATGTGGTGGGTGCAGTAACACGCTATTTGCACATGCTCCCAACCTCCTTATCATCCTTTCAGTCCTGTAAGTTTCAAAGTGCGGCTTCCATGGATCAGACTTCTTTTTCCATCACATCCTACAGAAGCTTGACCAGATTGAGATCTGGGGAATTTGGAGGGCAAGTCAATCACTTTGAACTCTTTGTCATGTTCCTGAAACCATTCCTGAACTGTTTTGCAGTATGGCAGGGCATGACATCATGATGAAATAAACCATGATTAATCAGACCAGGCTACCTTCTTCCATTGTTCCAAGATCTAATTCTGACACTCATGTGTCCACTGTGGGCAATTCTGGTGGTGGACGGGGTTCAGCTTGGGAACTCTGACTGGTATGAAGTTGTGCAGTCCCATATCAGCAAGCTATGAGGCACTGTTCTGACACATCTCTCCCATGGCAAGCATTACATTTTTCAGCAATTTGTGCTACAGTAGCTTTCCTGTTGAACTGGACCAGATGGGCTAGCCTTCAATTCCCATGCGCATCAATGACCCTGTTTGGTGGTTCACCAGTTTTTCCTTCCTTGGACTACTGTTGCTAGGTAAAAACCATTGCTTACTGGGAATATCCCATAAGACCTGCCATTTTGGAGATGCTGTGACCCTGTTGTTTAATCATCAGAATCTAGCCCTTGTCAAAGTTGCTCATATCCTTACACTTGCCTATTTTTTCCTGCTTCCAACATATCACCTTCAAGAAATGACACTTCACTTGCTGTCTAATATATCTCACCCTTTTGCAAGTGCCATTGTAACAAGATAACCAATGTTATTTACTTCACCTGTCAGTGGTTTAAATACCATTAATATATAATATATATATATATATATATATATATATATATATATACACACACACACACACACACACACATTTCAACAGAATTTTCCATTTACAGTGCATGATGGAAATGTTTTGTAGTAACATTTATATTAATTTCTATTTAAATATGTTGTGCAACTGTTGATATAAACTATCCATAACTAGTTGAAGATCGACAGTGCTTATAGGTTAAGGAAGGATAACACAGTTTGTCAAAAGAGATTACCTTGCCAAAGGGAAAAAAAAAACCAAACAGGAATTGTTCAGCTACCTACACTTATGGCTAACATAATGACAAAGGAAGAAAGTAAACGTGTCCTTAAAAAATCTGTCTAACTAAAACATTTCTGTTTTTTGTGCTGTATGGTCACAAACAACACACTTTATACACTGAGGTAGATAATTGATTTGAAACTGAAACACACACACACACACGTACGTATGTACTATGGCAAAATATTATTAACAAGTATCTTTTTCTAGAAAAAAAATAGTGATCTACTCAGTGTCTTTTTAGTATGCACTTCTCCTCCATAATATTTTTCAAATATAATACATGTAACATGCAATTTCAGTGCAGAGAAGACATAATATCTCAGTAGTTAGTGCTGCTCCCTCATAGCTTTAGGAACCTCAGTTCAAATGCTACATAACACATTAAATCAGCCCTTAGAAGAGCATCTATGTCCAATCAGACACTGAAGAAAAAGTTACAAGCAGTGTAAAAACTTTCAAAATATCTTTTAGAAAGCAAAATTTTGTTCTATGTTTAATGAAAATTTATTAGGTTTTTACTCATACACTATAAAAGAACCAAAATATTAAAGGCACCAAAAAACCTTGGAAACTTTATTTTATACACTATTGGAATCAAAAGCTCATCTTCATTACTTTTCTTAATTGTTTTATATATAAACATTTATATATCATTTAATTTTAATTTGCTAATATTAATCAAGGTCCTTAATAGACAAAATATATCATTGACAAGAATACCTGATTAATTACAGGAATTGCTTCACACATACACATTTTTTATGTCACTTTTTTGTGAGCAAGTCAAAATACATCACCACAAAATGTTACTTTAATGTACTGTTTATTTGTTCCACCCAATTATTCAGCCTGGCTGAATCAGGCTTAAAGTTATGATTGGCCAGTGCAGTATCAAAACCTATGACCCAGCACGGACAAGATGTCAGCCTATCACAAGGCATAATCATGCATACCAAACTAAATCAGTAATCCCACTGATCCAATATTTTGGAATGTTGAAGGAAAATAACTACTTTTTATGTTACTTTACTAAAATGGGTTAATACTTTATGTGGTCTAAACTGCCTGGCCTCAGTCAAACTGATTAATTTTATTCATTCATAAATTAAGTTGATTAATACCAGATTTTCTATTTTAATTTTCTTCTCCTAGTTGTATTTGTTATTTATTTTTTTAAGATTTTAAAAAGTATGAGTATACTAAAAACAAGAAAAATATACAAATACAGAATGACTTACTCCATCATTGAAGCCTCCTTAGTTTCCAGGATGTGATCAGTCAGGATCCAAGGCATGGACATTTCAATAGGAAATTGAATCCTACGACCCATGGTCAGTTCCAGGAAAAACTCTCTGAACCAAAGTTGTGAGAGGTCACAGCACTGCTGCAGAGTTTCTATGGTGTACAAATACAGCACAAT
The DNA here is from genome assembly GCA_026402145.1 of Polypterus bichir lapradei. NCBI lineage: Eukaryota > Metazoa > Chordata > Cladistia > Polypteriformes > Polypteridae > Polypterus > Polypterus bichir. The sequence continues at coordinate 152,080,202 of JANRMT010028174.1, forward strand.
AACCAGCACAGAATTCACTTGCAAACGCTAGGATCTTCAAGTACAAACTTTAAAAACTAAAAAAGGGTCAATAATAACCAAAATGGTTATTTCATACCGTGTACATTTGGTCATTTATTAAAGCCAATTAAATATTAAGAACTGAGATTATGAAATGTGCAAATTACACAATCAAAATACAAAAGGAAAGAGTGGTATAAATGTTCATGAATGCAATTAAAGCACAATGCAAATCAATTATACTATAATAGGAAGTACATAACATATTAAAAAAATCAAATACATAACAAAAAGCAGCATGCAGACTGAGAAAAGCAAAATATTAAAATCTGAAAACCAGCATCTCCTGACAATCACTAAAACAAGGAAAAAATAAATAAATCTCAAACTAGAAAGTTATGAGCAACACAGATAAAGAATTGTGCAGTGCTAAATGAGACAAATAATCTAAAATTTTTAAATGTCAAGTGTGTGTCTTTTTATAAGTTGTACCATACATTTTACTGTGGATCCAATGAACCCCACACAGAAGAATTTAATGAATGTTCTTCACAATAATGGAAAAATTCTTTCAAATAAGGGATCCAAAGCAGAAGACTATTTAATATTCTTGACAAGCCACACATGGTCAAAAAAAAGGTACTGATGTAGAAATATCATCAAGAAAAAATAAACAGTAAATGAAAACTGAGTGTTGGGGAAAAGCATGGTATTCCCAAAAATGTGTCAAATAAAAACAAAAAGATCAAAAAAATCTATAATATTTTAAGTCTGCCTATGACTGCAGACAATGACCACAGTTAGCATTAAAACTAAATAACTTTCAAAAACAGAAGGAATACAAGAAATGTTCTGAAAAGAAGATGGTATCCTATTGCTGTGGTATGTTTCAACTGGAAAGCGACCAAAATCACAACTCTTCATATTGGGACACTCTACCCACTTCAATGAAATTAATTGCTTGGTATCAAAAGCCAGTTCTGTAGCATGGTAAGTTTAGTGAATTTCAGTTACATACAACTAAGGCAGTTTTATCTGCCATTTCAGCTAAAAATCACATTTTATTTTTTACTTAAAGGTATGAGATGATTTATCTTGATTTCAGCTTTTACATCAAAACAGCTAAAATTTCAGTAAGAGTGTGAATTGTGATGCTCATTATATAAAAATCAGGAAATTAGATTATTTTACCATTTTTTTTCTTTAATTCACTTGCTACTCTGCAGTAAATTCAAAGCATACAGCAATGATCTTAACTAGAACTAAAAAGTATGATCATATATCAGTTCCTAAATCATTTCAAAGGATCCCTAATATGTTTAGAGCAGATTTTAAATTTGTACTTATCACTTATAAAACCTTTAAATATATTAGCTATCCCAAACAGACCATATTAGTGCTTCTATCTCAAAAAGCGGACTTCTTTAAAACACTGGAATGGAATGATCTGCAATACTAATGAAGCCTCACTGATCTCAGCATTTAAAGGGAGGCTTACGACTCATTATTTTAGCTAAGTAGACCCCTGTTGCAGTCAATGCCTAGGCTGTTTCACACTGCTCTTTATTAAGTTTTTATTTGTTGTAATTGTTTTAGTTTAGTTATTACACAGTTACTAAAGCCAACGTCATTACATGACTTTTGTCATGGGGCAAGTCCAGTTTGTTGATCACAGCTGCTGATGTCATGACTGCATTATGTCAAACTACACAACTGAAAATCGCAGCCGATGGCACATATACAGACTGAGCGCCAATCTTCCAGCATAGCTGTGCTCACCCTTCTGACAGCCTGACGGAGCAGCACTTTATTAAGTGTAACCATGGCAGCGAGATCAGCAGCAATCTCTGCCCTTTCGTTTGTTCCATTCCGTTATGGTATGTAAAATACAAGATATCAGACAGATGAGCTTCTCTCTTGTTTGTGAGGCTGACTGTCCCCATGTTGCCTGACAAGGCTGGCACTTTGCAAAGGATTAATAGTTGTGGTGTGTCCTGCAGTAGTCTCTTCCCGGTTTTCTTTTTTTTCATTCTGTTTTAGTGTAATAATAAAAAAATGAGACATCAGACAGACATGCTTATCTAATATTTGTGAGGTTTAAAACATGCATGTTCATAATACCTCATCGATACATTCTATGTTTTGTACTTCCGGATGACCATTCATTGATTTATTTGGTTGTAAGCTCTCCTACGTACATAGTCTGCCCCTATGACAACAAGAAAATCAAACCCGTTTTATTTTATTCTAGCCAGTTACAAACTAGTTGGTTGCAGACATCGGGACATTATCATTAAACAAATGATTTTATGGGAGCGTACCACTGACTGCCTAAGATTGTAAATGAAGACTATAACTGAGAATCCCTTGAAATGTTGTTTAATATAACCTATTTTTAAATCTAACACATTTTCTTTCTCGTCTTGTTGTATGTGGTTTTAACTGGGCTGTCTTTGGGATGATGCATTATCACATATAATAAACTTATTTTTCCAATGCCTTTTTTCCAAATGAATTTTTATTTCAGTAGAATACTTCTTTTAAGAAAATAGCTGCCGATTCACCTAGAAGAGCTGAAATTTGGAATTTAATACACTGTATACACTACATGACACTCTTTAAGTTCAACATTATGTTTTCGATTTATGCATCACTTCCTGTTTCATATTATATGTGTAGTTACGATATAGTATTGCTTCCTAAGCTTACAAATGAAAGTACACTTAATATGATTAAACTGAATTAAACTAAATAATTTCCTCTTTATATAAGTGAAAAAAGACTATTAGGCTGGTAAGCTTGATTTTACTTCTTCTTTCTGCTGCTCCCACAGCGGATCATCTTCAATATCTTTCTGTCCTCTGCATCTTGTTCTGTTACTCCCATCACCTGCATGTCCTCTCTCACCACATCCATAAACCTTCTCTTAGGCCTTCCACTTTTTGTCTTGCCTGGCAGCTCTATCCTTAGCATCCTTCTCCCAATATACTCAGCATCTCTCCTCTGCACATGTACAAACCAACGCAATCTCACTTCTGTGACTTTGTCTCCTAACTGTCCAACTTGAGCTGACCCTCTAATGTACTCATTTCTAATCCTATCCATCCTTGTCACACCCAATGCAAATCTTAGCATCTTTAACTCTGCCACCTCCAGCTCTGTCTCCTGCTTTCTGGCCAGTAGCCACCGTCTCCAACCCATACAACATAGCTGGTCCCACTACCGTCCTGTAGACCTTCCCTTTCACTCTTGATGATATCCATCTGTCACAAATCACTCCTGACGGTATGTTTTGAGAGTATTTCTACTTTACTTGAGTATAATATTTTTGTCTACTCTCATTTTTACTTTACCACAATTTCAAACGCAAAAGAGTGCTTTTACTCCAATATATTTTGCTAGACATATTTGTTACAGCAATATTAAACTATTAATATTAAACAGGCTATGCAAATACACAATGATTTGCTCAACCAATTAGCAAAAATACAAGTTTCCTCCAGTTCAGAAAGGACTGCTTTACAAAAATGTGCAGACATGAAGAATCAAATGTGCAGTTCTGGTGCTTACACTTGATACTAGTTATTCCAAAAACACCTCACTGCAGCCCAAAGAACAAAGAAGAGGTGGGTGTTTGGCATGGCTGAATGCTGGTGACAAGTAATCGCCAGTCTTGGTTATTTCCACAGCTAATGCTGTAAACTTTTAGACACTGTCCGTGCAGCAGTCTGCCAAACAGGTAGTAAGGTCTTATTTGAACAAAAACAGAAGCCATTTCTGAGGATGGGAAATGCTTAAAAATGTCATCTGTTTAAATTAAATTCTAATTAGGTTATGAAAATTCACTTTATGCAGTGATTTACAGGAATGGATTAGATCCTTCTTAAAGTAATGAAAGCCTATATGCCTTTCCTATTAGCACCATATACAGTGAATTACAATACAATAATTAAGGTGTTTAGCTCACATTGAATTTCACTGATTCCACTTATTTGGTTCATATAAGCCTGGTAAGGTAGTCTGAAAAATATTAGGTTTCTAAGGGCTTTTCTTTGACTGCATATATAAAACAGGGAGAGATCCCACATTTACTTATGTTTTTATGATTTTAAAGCAGATTTAAATCAGATACTTAAAAAAATATTTGAGTAGTTTTCTCATGAGCAAATTTCACTTAAGCCACTTTGCAGAAAGGCAACTCTAAGCTTAGTTGGGTATGAGTGCTGGATACTTTAGACAACACTGGTTTTGAAGGAGTGAAGGGAAAACAATGTTAGAAAGGGTTAAAAATATCAGTAAAACAGTAAAATGTTATGAATATTGCAGTTATACAGGTAATGCGAAGTAACATGTCAGTGTTTCAAGTGAACATTCATACCACTTCTGCAAAATCTTGTAATATTTATTGATTTGGTTTAAAATGCCACAAATTGAATAGCTATGTTTACTTTAAACACAGCTATAAGCAAAGGATTATTCACTTATTTTAAAAATAAGTCAATGGCTAATTGTCAGTTTCAGAAACAAAGTGCAGGTAGGAGTTAAGACAACATAAATTTGGCTACCAGTACAAGTATGGTTTTTAAAGCAATTATGTAAACTCTTTCTACAGCTGTGCAAAGCATGACAGGTTAGTAAGACAGGATAACTATTGAAGGCGCTAGTAATTTTAGAACTGCTACTGCTGTGTTCATATTGAAAAGGATGAGCATATCCTTGTAAAGATGGCACATTGATGTATATACAGTGAGGGCTATCAGCAGGAAAGCACAGAAAACATTCATCCTTCTTTTACCATACCTCTATGACATGCTGAAACAGAGAGCAAGTCTAAAGGGAAATAAAGGCATGCTGAGTAGACACCTGGCACCCGTGGAAGAAATAGCCTTACCACTGAAATTTAACAAATGTGTGTAGAAAAAGGATTCCCGATGAAATTTCTCAATTTCCAAAATGGTAGGTCCCTCCAGGCTACTCCTCAGTGTTTTCTTGGAGCCACTTTTGTCAGCAATGAGCGACTCTAGCATGGTTCGCACCATATACAGCTAAATCGACGGGAACAAAAAAGCAGGCAACCACTTAAGTTACACTGCACTGCATATTATCACAAAATGCCAACTTTTCCATTTCTGGATACCATTGGGCATACAGTACATGTATTTGCTTCAACCCCCTGAATTCATAATGATAAAAATCCTATTACTGTGAAAAAAAAATAGTTCTGCTACAAGTTTTTTTTGAAAACATATGTATATGGTTAACAGTTTATGAATGATGTTTTAATGGTGGCACAAAAATTTTCTTAAGAAAAAAATTGAAAGTTCTATGAATTTTTCAAAGGTGAGGCGTTCAAGCCAGACATATTAGTATTAAAAAGGTTGACTGATCAGAACATCATCTCCTGCACTCACAAGAGTTTTATAAGCACAACCGAGGTAGCAGTTTGTAACACAGTGTGTTGCAGTGTAATGCAAAGATGATTTTGACCCTTATTAGTTTTATGTTCTTTTTGGATTACAAAAGATACACGTTTGAAACGGTGCTTTTTTATTATAAACTCACATGGTCAAGAAGAAAAAAATTAAAAACATAATTAGTTATTTATTGGGAGATATTTTTAACTTAAAAACAAAATAAGAAACTTGGGTAAGCATATAGCTGATACTCCTTTTTTTGCAATAACAGTGTTAAGGGTTTTGCGTACTAATTAAGATTGATTTTTGACTATTCCCCATTGCAAATTAAAAAAAATTTGCCATATCACATGCAGTTCAGAAAAGGTCATCCACCTGAAGCTATGTTTGAGCCCGGCCTGGACTTGGATGGGAGACCATTTAGGAAAAGCTTGGGTTGCTGCTGGAAGAGGTGTTGGTGAGACCAACAGGGGGTACTGACCCTATGGTCAGAATGTGGATCCCAATGACCCAGTGCAGTGACGGGAAAACTGTGCTGTTAAAATGGTGCTGTCCTCTGCATGAGACGTAAAATTGAGGTCCTGACTCTCTGTGGTCATTAAAGATTCCTGAACATATTTCGAAAAAAATAGGGTGTATCCCAATGTCCTAGCTAAACTGCCCTCCATGGCCTTTTGGTCATTCTTCCCCCAAATCATCATATGTCTTTAATTGTCTGTCTCTCTCTCTCTCTCTCACCACTTCACCACCTAAAAGCTAAAGTGTGGTGAGTGTACTGGTGCAATAATGGCTGCCGTTGTGGGTGCTACACATTGGTGGTGGTTGAAGTGGTTCTCCTCTGCCTAAGAAATTTGAGTTTCAAGAAAACAGCTATATAAATTAATTAATTTAATTAATTAATACAGCACAGAGTTCTCAGTCCTTATACAGGTAGCATATTTATGTTTCTGATTTTAAACTCTAAGTAGGTATCTTTAACATTTTTCTTCTTTAGCATGTAAATTTTCAGGTAAATTGCTACTTACAATGAGATTTGGCATTATCTTTTTTAATCCAGCAACATTTTATAACTTTTAAATGGTCTGAATGCATTTGTAAAGCACCTCATACAACAGAAAGAAGGTATTTGCAAATAAAAGGAATGAATATATTTGACCACAACATGTCAGAATATAGTATACTTTACAGAGCTACTAATTTATTAATTATAACAATCAGCAAAAATTTTAATTCCTCTGTTTTCTCCATAATGTGATATACAGTACATTCAAAATAGTTTTGGCGTTGTAAACAGCAAAATTTATAGCAAATGCTTTCTATGTATGCTGGAAATACTTGATTGCCAATTAAGAATAATACTTATTTGTAGATTAGCTAAAAATGAAGTGAATGTATACTTTACATTTTTTATTATACATAGAATTGGTTCCTGCTAAAATTCAGCTTATATATTTGAACAAAAAGCCAAATTAATTAGCTGCAAGTACTCAACAACATACATGAATTAAAATAGTGCAATGGCTAATTTCAGAAGCTTAATTAGGTATGTTTTTGTAAATGCATAGAAGATGAGATGCCAACCACAAGTTGAAAAAGTTGGCATTTTTCCAAATAGCAACAGGAGGTTTGTATTTGTTATCTTACCACCAAACATAATAAGAGATGGAAAGGTGTAGGACAGCCTCAGAAACTTGCAAATGACAAACTCTAACTTTCCCATTCCAATAGAATGAAGTTGCTTAGCAAACAGCAAGGACTCTGTCATTGTGCGGACCAGGAAGAGCTGAAAACCAACACACACAGGGCAGTATCAGGGTGGGAGGGGATTTTGTTAGTCATGAAAGGGGGACAGGTGAAGGGAAAATAGACATATTAAACAAAAGAACACTACCATAAGCATGCAGGACTACAAGTGCCTTCTAATTAGTTTCTATTAACCAGCTCATAATGCATTGTGTCATACTGTATTAAAATAATTCCGCAAAATACAAAACAGTTGATTATAAAGTTTTTTGCTTATAATGTTGTGAAATAAATAAGAGCAAAACAGATGGACTAATTTAACACAGTATTATTTAGTCACGGCATATTTGCAGTTTTTAAAATAATCAAATGATTTATTCACTTTTTTCTTCCACCAATATTTGATGTCATAATGTTAACTATGTAAACTAGTAACTAGTAAGCTATCAAAAGAACTGATCAGAAAATGCTACACTTAACCAGTCTCAAAATAAATTGGCTAATTTGAAACCATATATTTAAAAATAAATATTTAAATTTGCCTTTTTTCTAATGTGAAAACCATTTTTAAAAGTACTGCAAGTTGTTTTCTACTTTAAGTAAAAGCGGCACACCATTATTTCCACTTATGTAAGCAACACGCAAACTATTCTTTATATATAAGTTTACCTATGAGTTCTTGCCAGTGCACCCAAAGAAAGTACAAAAAGTCTTTAACTCTTCTGAGGGATAGGCATTACTTCACATGCAGATGATTTTTAACTGAAAATCGAAGTATGCAATTGAAAAGAAAACAAAAAAAGTGAACACTGTATGTAGGATCTGTGTGGCAGCCTCTGCAGCTTTAAGATTTTGCCGTAGAAGACAGTGTAAAAAGCTACTAGTTACTATTTTATTTTGGTAATATTTGATACGCTGTATTATATAGAAGAAAAAAAAATGAGTAGGTATGTTTGTTTATCCAAGTAGCAAAGCTTTACTGACATGGAAAATATTTCCACATTAGAAACCTCAGTTCTTTTGCCATTTGTACTAAAACTATAGAGACATCAAAAATGAAAGTTACTTAAATAAGTTTCCATGTAATATTTTAATAAGTATGTCTTTGACTTGTGTAAAATTTTTGCTCAAACCTAAATACTGCTGTGAAATTATACACAGTATGTAATCATGCCATTCATATCTGCAAGGATACTCAAAACAACAACCTGCCAAATGATTCTTCTATATAACCTAAACTAAGTCATCTGAAACCTGATCTGTACACAGTGAATTTGACAGCCCATGGCTCAATAAGTATAGCAAAACTATTGAGGCAAACTGTAATTCCTACTTAAAGCAGCATTACTCATCAATATTACAAAAGTATACATCATATTGTTAATTTAGGGGTTTGTGTTATACTAGGAATATTTTGCCAAATGGAATAAGTTTTCATTTGTGGTGGAGGCTGGGCGTTCTGTTACCTTGTGATGTAGCCATCAATTCTCACAGAGTGGTACTCCACAACTCTTCCACACATGCCTCTGAAACCGTTTATGATTGCATTTTCAGACTTTGAAGTGGAAATTTCTCCCACTTCGCTCTTTTAAACTACTTTGTACTTTGTGAGGTGATCCTTCAAGAAGGCAGCTGACTGTTATTTCTTCCACTTCAAACACTAACAATATAATAACAATAACGGTGATTTATCCAGGGCTACCTTTAGTTAAATAAGCAAATGCTTATGGCACTAACGGAAACAGAGTTTTAAAAAATGTAGGAGAAAATTTTAAGTATAAATAAAGTCACAAGTAGGCAACAATTAACATTATTTTTAATATCTTTTTATGCATGCATGCCGTATACTGTATATTCAAAGTTAGAAAGCATGAAATTGGAGATGTTTTGTTTCATACAAATATTATGTTTATCAATAGAATATCTTTTTTAAAAAACGTCCACCAAAATTGGTTTCAGTTTTCACTTCTTTAGTGGGCTGTATGTATTATCTGCCTTGGTTTGATAGCTTTTGCTGAAGCAGTATTCAGTCAGTGTAGATATAAATTTTCTTTGGTTTGTCTTTATATCATTTTTCTTCATGCTCTTGAAAATGTTTTGAAAGGCAATATGAGAGACTGGTTGGACGGTTAGAAAACAAAGTCAGAGAGGCCAATTTGTGTAGGTTTAGACATGTGCAGAAGAGAGATGCCGCATATATTGGGAAAAGGATGCTAGGAATGCAGCCAAAATTAGAAGACGACTCCAGTTAGGGTTCCTTGTTTTTGTTCAATGAGGAACTAAAGGAACTGAGAAGAATAACTCTTTAAAAATTTCTTTATTGTCAGTTTTGTTTATTGTTTTACTGTAGCATCTATATAGTACACATTTTCAACGATTCTGTGTCTTTTTAAAGGGTAAGTGCAATATGTCTATTTCTTGTATAGTTTTTTTTTTTATTTTACACAATAAAGATATTTTGAATATAAATTAATTAGATCAGCTGATTCATTTCTTTAAAAATCAACTTAAATCTCATTGGTTCAGGAAAGCATTTAATTCACCCTATTTTTTTATTTTACTCTAGTTTATTATCTGTTATTCTAATTCAAAACTTCGTACTTCCTATGTTTATCTTTATTTAGTGTTTAATGCTGTGTGGTGGACAGCTGGGGGTGGTACCCAGCCAGGACGCCCAGAAGGACCAGAGGAGGGCTTGCGCCTCCTCCAGACCACAAGGGGGCGACCGCCCTGGTTGTGTTGGGGGCCACGGGTAGAGGGCTTGGAAGCCCAACCCTGTAGGGGGCGCCCCAATGCCTTGGGAGCCCTGGACCTCAGCACTTCCGCCACACCAGGAAGTGCTGGGGGGAAGAGGAGCAGGAACACCCGGAGGACTTCCGGCTACACAGCTGGTGCTTCTGCCACACGAGGGTGTGTCAGCGGAGGCTCCTCAGGAAGCACTTGGAGCCCATCTGGGCATGCATAAAAGGGGCTGCCTCCCTCCAGTCGAAAGCAAGAGTCGGGTGGAAGTGGACGGAGCTCGAAGGAGAGAAGTGGAGGCGGTCTGAGGACTGAGCAAGGCATTGTGTTGGCCAGGACTTGAAGGGGAGATTGGTGCTGCAGCACTGGGTTGTGCACTGTACATATTGTTAAAAATAAACGTGTGTGTGGAGAACCAACATGTCTACCTGTCTGTGTCCGGGCTGTACCCCACAGCTGCTATTACCGTAAATACTCGCGGATAAGTTGGGACTAGTGTGCCTATGTGACCACATGGTAATACCCGATCTATTCCGAGGCAATGTTTGCAATGATCCACCTTTATTGTAAGACCATCCATTATCTACGATGGAGCGTTCGATCAGAAGAAAATTTGAAGCTGGTTTTAAATTAAACGTCGTTTAAGTACCGAAAGAAATTGGTAACTAAGCTGCTGCAACAAAATTTGATGCGTCTGAGAAACTGATGCGAGACTGGAGGAGGCAAGAAGATGTAAAAAAAACATTTAAGTGTTGCATTTTTGAACGGGCGTATAAGCTGGGGTCTGATTTTATGATCGATTTTTCGGGTTTCAAGACCCGACTTATATGTGAGTATATACAGTATTTTGAATCCAATGTTGTGTATTTGATCTTTTTTTCAGCTTTTTTCTGTTGTTAATTCCTAAATTTTGTGAAGTGCTTTGAGCATGGTAAAGGTGCTACGTATATAAAATGTATTATTTATTATTATTACATTACTTCATTAAAATGGTCGGTACGTAAATAAAATCACAGTAGAACTATACACTCCACTATTAATCTATTAAATGGGGACAACAAAATCACCTATTTTGGAATCAGTGTAAAAGATATCTGCACAAATATTATACTGTAATATATGCCATAACCATGGTAATTTTTAATTATATTGTGATATACATTTTTGACCATATCAGTAAAAATAACTAATAATACAAATATACTGTAAACAGTAATCTCTGTCACACAAAGATATTTCTGCTTATGCGATAAAGTAAATTTCACTAATATGGAGTAAAATTTCCTGTGTTACTGTGTTTAACTAAATCTTTTGGATATAGTTATTTATAAAATCAGTATATATGTGGGTGGAACTTTTTACCTCATTGTAAGTAAGAAAGCTATGCTATGGTACTAAGCCGCATGCATGACTGTGTGTAATGTGTACATATAATAAATTATCTTGAATTCTTTCTTGTTTGAATTCTTTGTTAAAGATTTTTTACAGTATAACATAATGCAGTCAGCTGGATAGCTAAAATGAAAAGATCTCTGACTTAAACATGCAGAGAAAATGACAAAAATGCCATGCACTAAACAGTTGGAAAAATAATCAGAAAAGGAAAGTGACATACATATAAAATATACTGTATTGGAAACACACAGTAAACTAGATACTGTTGAACCCACTTGATAATTTACAGCAATAATCTCTATGGCATCCCACAGCTGTAGAGCTCTTGGTTTGCCACTAAAATCATTATTTCTCCATTTAAAATGCACTGAAAAATCCAGCACAGGAATCTGTAGTTGCAAAGGCATCTCTTGATAAAAGTAATTAAGTTATCTTATAGTCTTCACTTCCAATAAACTAGGACTGTAATGGTTTTAGACATGATATAACTGTATTCCCAAATAGTATGAATGCTTCAAAGTTATAATTGTTACCAAAGTTTGGTTTGTCTAACTTCCAAAAAAAAAGTGATGAAATATCATACCTTATATAAACAAATTAAAAATCAACCAGACTCGGGTACACTAATGCTGACCCAGAGCAGGATAAGTTTAGAATCAGCAATCAACCTAAACTGCATTTCTATGGGATATGAACAAACTCCAGCATCAACATTCTAAGTTTAATCAATACAAATTACAAGACTGCTACAATTTCTGTAATTTTCTCTAATAATTTTCTTAATTAATTACTATAAAACTAGTTGTAAAGTATCTGTGCTAAGGAGTTGCTTTGTAACTAACTATAGAGTTGTGCGGTTTGTAGAGTCCATACAAGGTATAATATGATTAAATAGTATGGAAATGTATGTTTAAACTGCTCGATTGTTATCAAGATGAACGTTTTGCTAGATGTTCAATACCCGATCTAACCTCAGTATCTCATAAGTTACCTGAAATATTTTTAAAAGTGCAGTTTTATCACACTTCTGGGAACTAATTTTAGTAATATTATATTAGTTCTGTACACTCTGCATTTTCAGTTTAAGAATTGTTAAAAAAGCCATGGAAAAACTTTTTTCAAATTTGGAAAACTACATATTACTAGCCAACCCATGGCGTAGTATACGCTGCATAATTATTTATTGATGGGTGAACACTTCCTTAAAGACACAGTTGTCCAAATGGGGTGGGTTTGAGGATACGACTGTGAGTGAATGAAAAGATGGAACTCTGGAGAGAGCAACATACAATTGTCCATGACTGAAAACTTTATTTGGCAGATACAGGCATATCTTTTTGAAAGTTTGGCCCTGTGCCTTATTGTTATTGCAAAGGCCAATCTAACAGGAAATTGTCTGCGTATACACTCACCTAAAGGATTATTAGGAACACCATACTAATACGGTGTTTGACCCCCTTTCACCTTCAGAACTGCCTTAATTCTACGTGGCATTGATTCAACAAGGTGCTGAAAGCATTCTTTAGAAATGTTGGCCCATATTGATAGGATAGCATCTTGCAGTTGATGGAGATTTGTGGGATGCACATCCAGGGCACGAAGCTCCCATTCCACCACACCCCAAAGATGCTCTATTGGGTTGAGATCTGGTGACTGTGGGGGCCGTTTTAGTACAGTGAACTCATTGTCATGTTCAAGAAACCAATTTGAAATGATTCGAGCTTTGTGACATGGTGCATTATCCTGCTGGAAGTAGCCATCAGAGGATGGGTACATGGTGGTCATGAAGGGATGGACATGGTCAGAAACAATGCTCAGGTAGCCCGTGGCATTTAAACGATGCCCAATTGGCACTAAGGGGCCTAAAGTGTGCCAAGAAAACATCCCCCACACCATTACACCACCACCACCAGCCTGCACAGTGGTAACAAGGCATGATGGATCCATGTTCTCATTCTGTTTACGCCAAATTCTGACTCTACCATTTGAATGTCTCAACAGAAATCGAGACTCATCAGACCAGACAACATTTTTCCAGTCTTCAACTGTCCAATTTTGGTGAGCTCGTGCAAATTGTAGCCTCTTTTTCCTATTTGTAGTGGAGATGAGTGGTACCCGGTGGGGTC
>JANRMT010028174.1:152096596-152158015 GCA_026402145.1 Polypterus bichir lapradei
AAAAAAAAAAAAAAAAGAAATTCTTCGGGGAATGAAATTTGATCTGCAGGATCGTCTGTGACGATGGAGTCAACACTGGTGAAAGTTACTTTGTCGGTAGGGATAAGTCCTCGAGAGCGAGGGTGGACGAGGGAGGAGGGTTAGAGTTGGAGGGCGGGGCCCTGTCGTGCGTACCTCATGGTCGGGCGACTTGGTCGATTATATATATAGAAAAGCAGCTGGAACTGAAAAGAACAATGAAAAGTCAACGTGGCTCAGAGGTGCATGTGGACTGTAGCACAGACGAAAGCGATTGAGGCTGTGTTTGATGAGGTGTTGCATGCGGGCACATGAGCAGGCAGTATGCATGCCTAGAGAGCGAGGGTGGACAGGGGATGAGGGTTAGAGTTGGCGGGCGGGGCTCTATCGTGCGTATCCCATGACGGGGGAGGAGGGTTAGAGTTGGCGGGCGGGGCTCTGTCGTGCGTATCCCATGACGGGGGAGGAGGGTTAGAGTTGGCGGGCGGGGCTCTGTCGTGCGTATCCCATGGTCGGGCGACTTAGTCAATTATATATATATATATATATATATAGATATTTTACTTATTCATCCATTAGCACCCCTAAAGTGTACAGTCCATCACCTTAAGAAAGGTAAAGACAACTATACAACTGTACTCAAGTGCATTCATATAGCTGAAGCTTTTAATGTTAAATGGGGATACAGTTAGTTAAGATAAACCTTTATGAAACTTTAGCTGCAAAATTTCTAGTGGGTTCTAATGTATCTAGGCACTATTCAAAATTATTTTATATCAAAACACATTAACTTTTATCTCTGATACAGAAAAAAATTTCACTTGACATAGCTTAAAAATTCTATTTCCCTTACCCAGAAATAATTTGAAATATAAAAATCTGCATCTGCTTTCTAAATGCTATGATCCCCAAAACCAACTCCTAATAACAAATATACTTATTAAATCTACATATACTTAAACTGCAACAATTAATTACAATATATCATAAAAGGTTGAAACACCTGTGTACTGGATGGTCCTACAGCTCTTCTTGGTACTTTGATATCAAAGCCACCTTTAGGATCTTTCTCTCCTTTCAAGGCTGGGTCATTAAGTGGTTCTCGTCCAGTTTCCCAGTCACATATAGTTTTCCTAATTGCCTGTAAAACACTAATAAGAGCAAAAGGAGCTAGTTACAACATTTTGCTATTTTCTTCCATTTGTCTTTTTTACATTATACAGAACCACTGGCCATTCTTAAGTAGGTGTGTATAGACACACACACACACACTGTGTCAATGAAAAGTGGAATGATTTCAAAGTGTTATAGAATAGCATGAACTAGATAAAACGTTCATTTTCTATGAAAATCAAAATTTGAATATGATTTTTACATAATTCAGAATATATCAAAAACGATGATCTATTTTTTTTACATGTATATCAATCATGTAGGCTACAATTGAGATGAAAGGTCTGAAATTCTGTCTTTTATGGCTAAGAAACACATACTAGTGAAATCTACAAATAAGGTCTATGCTAAAGCAAAACATTATTTTTAATAGTGTAAATCAGCAAGAGAATTTTTTCTGTAAAGGGTTTTTTAAACATTTCTACATTACCCGATATCTAACATTTATTAAACTATACAATACGGCTATCACAGCATTTTGAAATATTTGAACTTTATTACAATATGAATATTACTGAATAAATATTACAAGCAGGAGTAAAATTTCCAAATTCTTCCAATCAGTTTCATGTTACCAGAAGGGCTTTCAGAAAGTTAATATAAAATTTTTGGCTTCTTGCTGTCATTATTAAAATTCACAGGCATATGTTCAGTGATAAAAACCGGACTTTAATGTTGTGGTTTCACTCCATTCTTCGTGTCAGTAAGAGGCGTGACCAGTAACGCTGGTGTTTTACTTAACACTAAACACCAAGTGAGATTGAGGATGCTGCTGCTACACAAGTAGCGCAAGAACTATACTTGTGTGTGTACTTCAAGGAAATCCAGAAGATTCCACCAAGTGGCAGTGCGAGAAATCATCACAGTGAGACAACAATGTTAAAAAATAAAGATTCTTTACATTCTAATGCTGCAAAAAAATAAAAAATAAATAAAAAGGATGGCAACAGAGACATTGAAGGTGACATGTGAGACCTGTAAATGTACCACATTATTATGATAGGGAATATGCCTGCATTGCCTGTACAGTATATGTTTGTATTGCCTATGTGAGAAATGGATGAAGAAAAACACCATAAAGACATTTGCATGTCAGCATTTAAGTTTAATGATTTGCTTCACCGCATCAAACCATTCATCAAACAAAAAAGCATGCAAATTGATCCTGTTGGAGCTGCAAGGCTCCCATCACACGTTGATAATAAACAAACAATGCTGATGTCCTGTACCAAAACTTGAACACTCATGCCACCCATATTTTTTCTGGTACTGCAACTCATGCACTCGTTGCATTAATTTCTGACAATATGCTCAGAGGATGTGTCAAAAGAATGCTGGGATTAAGTGGCAGTCATGAGGCATGCGCGTAAGCGTTTTGAGCGTGAAGTGTAAACTGGGCGTAAGGCAAAAGGCATACTCATCCTAACCTGGCTGACTAAAAAGATGGTATCGATAAGTTGCACAAAGTTTAACCAAAACACCTCAAGCATTCAGTTCTTGTGTTTTCACTTGCAGAATGAATGCTAATTATCTGGTCCTGAGAAACATCACACAGAGTGATCCTCTTTGATGACTACCTGACTAGTGACTTACTGCATTCAATTGCTACTTTTGTAGAACAGTAATTTGCATAAAATAGTTTGATGTAATATTAAAAAATCTAAAAGGTATTAAACACTGTGTGTGTATTTGATGACCAACTACAAATAAAAAATTTAAGGTCTATGTTAAATACATTTTTGACAAATAATAAATGATGTCACAGAAGTAAACCAAACAAGAACAAGTTAATGTAGGGACAATGCATACACCAATAATAAATATTTGTTTAAATCTTTTTGCAACTTTATTCACTGACATTTTACAAGCATTTTGCATTGTGGAACTGGACCCGGACACAGACAAGTGGACATCGTTGTTTCACCCAACACACTCCTTTATTTACAAACTGTTTACAATCAAAGTTCGTACTCAACCCAATGCCTCCAGCACTGATCCCCCAAAGTCCAGACCTCTCTACACAGTGCCTTCCTTCTGGCCACTCCTCTCCTCTCCTCTCGCTCCGTCCTCTTCCACCTGACTCTTGCTAATGAACGGAGGGAGGCGGCCCCTTTTATCCCAACCCAGATGAGCTCCAGCTGCTTCCCGGCAATCCCCCACGGACACACCCCCGTGTGGCGGAAGTGCCGGCTACGCACCCGGAAGCCCTCCGGGTGTCCCCAATCTTTATCCTCCCAGCACTTCCTGGTGTGGCGGAAGTGCTGAGGTCCAGGGTTCTTCAGGCACCGGGGCGCCGCCTGGTGGTGGCCACGGGCCCCTACAGGGTTGGGCTTCCAAGCAATCTACCCAACACAACCAGGGCGGTCGCCCCCTCGAGGTCTGGAGGAGGCACAAGCCCTCCTCCGGTCCTCCTGGGCGTCCCGGCTGGGCTCCACCCCCAGCCACATGCCACGGCATAAAAGAATATTCTCACAGTTAAATACATGAAAACAATTACACTTTTACACAAATGTCAGGCTTCAAGAAAGTTCAAAGGAAACCATGTAATGCATGATTTAATCCAGTTGAAAAATATCGCTTAGCCATCCCATTAGCAAACTATTTGACAAATATTATACAGTAAAAGAGAAAAAAAACTCAAGAACCACAAAAATGTTAGGTATTAAAAATTACCAAGAATAGTGTTAACTTTAAAGTACATAGAGGTATAGTGAAGAGATTTTTAAAGTAAAAAGTCTTTAGTAGGACTTTATTTGTAAATTATCGTTCCATTAAATAGAATGGTTGAGTGAAAAAGTTTTAAAAAATTTTTAAAATTTCAATTATAAATGAAAAATACTACTTTCATATGTGTAGTGATAGACGACTCATTATGTCCTTCAATTCCTTATAACTGGACAAAATTTTAGTGAGACAGGATGCAAGAACCTATGCTGTTGGTACAAGAAAAGGACCAACACGAACGGAACTACACCTATCCAACAGTCCTTTAATCTATCAAGCTACTCTCACTACTACTAATACAACCACATAAAATTCAAGTACATTCAACTGCTTAATATGTATCCAATAAAAAAACTAGAGTATCTCTCTATTATAAAAAAAAATCTTGGAAGGAGATGAGACGTGATTGTCTAAGAGACAAAAGCTTATGCAAAGAGATCTGGAAAAGTCCTGCGTGGTTACAGTTGTGCTTGAAAGTTTGTGAACCCTTTAGAATTTTCTATACTTATGCATAAATATGACCTAAAAAATCATCAGATTTTCACTCAAGTTCTAAAAGTAGATAAAGAGAAACCAGTTAAACAAATGAGACAAAAATATTATACTTGGTAATTTATTTATTAAGGAAAATGATCGAATATTACATATTTATGAGTGGCAAAAGTATGTGAACCTTTGCTTTCAGTATCTGGTGTGACCCCCCCTTTGCAGCAATAACTGCAACTAAACATTTCCGGTAACTTTTGATCATTCCTGCACACCGGCTTGGAGGAATTTTAGCCCATTCCTTCTTACAGAACGGCTTCAACTTTGGGATGTTGGTGGGTTTCCTCACATTAACTGCTCGCTTCAGGTCCTTCCACATTTCGATTGGATTAAGGTCAGGACTTTGACTTGGCGTTTCCAAAACATTAACTTTATTCTTCTTTAACCATTCTTCGGTAGAACGACTTGTGTGCTTAGGGTCGTTGTCTTGCTGCATGACCCACCTTCTCTTGTGATTCAGTTCATGGAGAGATGTCCTGACATTTTCCTTTAGAATTCTCTGATATAATTCAGAATTTATTGTTCCATCAATGAAGGCAAGCCGTCCTGGTCCAGATGCAGCAAAACAGGCCCACACCATGATACTACCACCACCATGTTTCACAGATGGGATAAGGTTCTTATGCTGGAATGCAGTGTTTTCCTTTCTCCAAACATAACGCTTTTCATTTAAACCAAAATGTTCTATCTTGGTCTTATCCGTCCACAAAACATTCTTCCAATAGCCTTCTGGTTTGTCCACGTGATCTTTAGCAAACTGCAGATGAGCAGCAATGTGTTTTTTGGAGAGCAGTGGCTTTCTCCTTGCAACCCTGCCATGCACAGCATTGTTGTTCAGTGTTCTCCTGATGGTGGACTCATGAACATGAACATTAGCCAATGTGAGAGAGGCCTTCAGTTGCTTAGAGGTTACCCTGGGTTCCTTTGTGACCTCGCCGACTATTACATGCCTTGCTCTTGGAATGATCTTTGTTGGTCGACCACTCCTGGGGAGGGTAACAATGGTCTTGAATTTCCTCCATTTGTACACAATCTGTCTGACTGTGGATTGGTGGAGTCCAAACTCTTTAGAGATGGTTTTGTAACCTTTTCCAGCCTGATGAGCATCAACAACTCTTTTTCAGAGGTCCTCAGAAATCTCCTTTGTTCGTGCCATGATACACTTCCACAAACATGTATTGTGAAGAGCAGACTTTGAAAGATCCCTGTTCTTTAAATAAAACAGGGTGCCCACTCACACCTGATTGTCATCCCATTGATTGAAAACACCGGACTCTAATTTCACCTTCAAACTAACTGCTAATCCTAGAGGTTCGCATACTTTTGCCAATAAGAAATATGTAATATTCAATCATTTTACTTAATAAATAAATGACTAAGTATAATATTTTTGTCTCATTTGTTTAACTGGTTTCTCTTTACCTACTTTTAGGACTTGAATGAAAATCTGATGATGTTTTAGGTCATATTTATGCAGAAATATCGAAAATTCTAAAGGGTTCACAAACTTTCAAGCACAACTGTATGTCAGACACATATCTTGTAGAGAAAAAGAAACAATATTATCTCATGGGTAGTTATACATTGCGTTGTCACAATGTAATTCCAAACACAGAATCAAAATTAAATGCGATATTGTGGAAAAGGTAAAAGCGAAAAGTGATTGAATATATGGACATAAGTGATATGACAGAACTGCACAGCGAAATGCAAATCACGCGGCACGGCAGCAGAAGCAACCCAGCAGCTGATCGAGCAAAGAGGAGGAAAAAGGAAAAAAAAAACTATATGTTTCCCATTGTATCACCGTTTAAAAGGGGGTGTCGGAGGAGCGATCACGTCTCCTTGGGGTGCATTCAGCCCCCCTCTTCACAACGTGAGCGGCAGAGACACAAAGTAGTTGGCGCGTAGTGAAAGGGGGGGGGGGGGGGGTTAGGCAAGTGAAGCGAGCAGGGGGCAAAGCACCCTAGGTATTGAATATGTTAAAAGAAACATTTCACTCTCTGTCATATTTTGTCATATTTGTGTAAAAAGGATAAATCTTTAATTCGGTTAACCTCAATTATTTACAGAGGGCCATTTGAGAGCATAGTACAGGTTTCTAGCATGCAGAAAAATGTTTCAGAAAATCACTTTACCTCTGAATGACATTCTTTTTCTTTTTGATGGCTTGCCTCAAAGGGTCCCGCAATGTTTGTTGGGCAAAGTCTTGAAGAGCTGCATAGATTGTGTGTCGAATTGCATGGTTAAAAACACTTTCCATCCTACCCATCAGAACTTGCAGTCCCTTGATCATAGCCATCACCTGACAATAATCGGAGAAAAATAATTCTGTAAAGGCTAATGATAGAACAATGTAATCATGTATGAGAAATTGTACTACTTCTCCCATCATTTCCCAAATATGTGACACACAAAAATGTATACATTTTTATAATGTAAGAAAATTAATGTTTTAATCATTACTTATGGACATCTAGAAGTAAAAATACTGAAGCACGTAATCTTAAGGCATTAAGTTAATGTTTGCGGTGGCAAAACAGGTATTTGACTGAAAGCAAAGAAAAAAAGCATTTTTCCACTTGTACCTCAACAAGAGCAAACTTTTCTTCACTTGTATAGTTGTATCTGGTAGCCCTTTCATACTCCTCAGCATTATCTGGACAGTCTTTGTTTGAATACTTGTCTGTTGGATGAACCAGTTTCCAGGAGTACTGAAAATGAATAAATAAAGCAAAAAAATTATAAACTTTCACGCTACCAAGCCAAGTAAAATGTTTGACAAATTTCATATAGTCTTAAAATCAAATCATTTTAAGTTTGTTTTGCTATGAGGCATACATGTGAGAGAAATAACCGAGTAGCTTATAATGGATGTTCAATACTCTTATATGATGGCAAACTTAAACATTAAAAATAAAAACTGTTCACTTGCAATGGGAGAAATGACAGAGGATTTCAGTTGCTTCAAGAAGTGGAATCCCTTGAATTTCGATCTAAATCTTGGCACATACCGAACTTAAAAGCACTGCCAAGTCTGACAGAAGGCAAAGGTTGATATGCTGCCTACACAGCACGCGCTATGTGTATACATTACAGTAACTAGGAAGAAAGGGAGGGATACATTAGTTTTTTCAGCATGTCAATATTTTTTTTGTGATCACTAAAGAGCAGAAAATAAATTTAAGAATTTTGTGGATTTTATCTTTAGCACACAGTTTCAGTTTGTAATTTTGTCTGTGCCTGCTTGTCACTTTTGTTGTACATTATTAGGAAACCAAATTGGATAGTACCACAAAAATGTAGACCAGCAGCTCTTAAAATAGGGTCTGTTGGAAAGCCCATGATGAACAGATGGATGTATACACAGACAGAAAGAACTTTTTTCTCCCAAAGGGAAATTTTCTATTTATAGAAATATGTAAATATAGCACCAATAATTTAACAAACAACAATCTCTCTTCAAATACACACACGAATTACTAATGAGAAAAATAAACTTCTGACTTGTCTAATAATAAAAGAGCAGTCATAGGAGCCGGCAAAAAGGTGTATTGCTGATAACTTTTTAAAATGTTCTCTTCGTAAACATATTGGTTTTGCAATGTCTATAAACAAGACAGCTGGTTGCACATTGACAATCAAGTAAAAATAATCTACATGCATTTATTCACACCTCTTTTCTATAAATTAATGTTCTCATTTGAAATCAATATTGACATTATTCTTGCATTACAAAATCTGTAAACATCCATTACTTCACTAGATGGAAAGAGGCCAAGTAAGAAGAGAACAGACTTAAATGACTTTACTGAAATATGAGTATGAAGCCAAAGCAATGCTAAACCACACCGATCACCAAAGATTATTGTTTCATATTATATACATAGTCAAGTATCTTATAAACTATAAATAAAGGAAAGAAAAAATCTCTTGCAACCAAAATAATGCATCATTGTTCCTATAACTATAGGAAAAAAAACTTTAAAACAATTTTAGTTTAACAAGTTTTTAGATTCTCTAATATCATACTTCTTCTCATACTAAACGTCCTCCTAGATAAACTATGACAACATGATGCTGCCAAGGTTACTTCCCAAAAGGCCATAATCTGCCATTCATAGATGAATCGACCCTCTGATGCTGCAGACAACAATCAAAGCCACCGTCACATTACTGATACGGCCACAGCTCTGTCTGGTCAAGCTCAACATTTGTTGCTTGACACAGAAAAAGCATTCAATCATAATGACCGCTATTAACTTTTACAAATGGGAAAAATCTTCTACAAATATGCTTTAACCACACAGACTTAAACTTTAGATACATCACACCAATGTTCTTTCATTAATTCTTACACTGTTATTAAATGGGTGAGCTACCTGCTGTACTTCTTACAAGATCAGGATATTGTGTTGGAGAAATTCATGTTGTTGCATATGCTTTTTGAATAGTTGATACCTGCTGATTCATTAACTCCTACTTTTAAGAAACACAATTTCCTTTACCGCATTCAATAACTGTGCTGTAAAAATCAGCCAATATTCAATAATGTTTACCTTAATTTTTGGGATTTGATTTTACTTATACAATACACAGTAATGACAAGGGCACAATCCTTACAACTGCATATAAAGCAAAAGTAAGGTTGCAAAACCTGTTGTTATGAGATGCATTTATGTGGTTTACTGATATAATACAAAAGCAAATATCCACATGACGCAGGATACTTTCAGTGTAAGGTACAAGTCTCCTGAGGAGATCATCTTTAAGGCACAAATGACACTTATTATGTATGACTTCTTACAGTATGAGGTTATGGTGTGGTTCAATGCAGTGCATCAAATCCCTGGGACATGGGACACATAACTACACAACCCACCTCCCTCTCTCAGAGGGAGAAGCACTTAGAATAAAGGTGTTTTAATGATGAAGTTAACTGACCGGAAGTATTAGGCGACATATTATATGCTAAAATCACTGGGGTGAAAGGGTGGGAAAATGTGCAAAGGCAATAAAAGAGAGAGAAAGAAAAAGCAATTTTACCGTATTTTAATTTTTAATAATCTGTTATGACAGCAAATATTTCTTAGAGGAAAGTACCCAATTGAAAAAACAAAAATTGCATCAGACAAATTTCAATAAATAATTTCTCTTGGAAAAAGAATCTGTGTTCATATTGGGGTATGCTATAAGAAATAGTGTTGTGAACCTACTGTAAATAAATAAATATAGCTTCAAAGTGACTGTTATATTGCCACTTTCCTTCTTGATTTAGTACACTGTATTTTACCAGCGTTTATTTTGTTGACAAATGTTGTTAAAAGACATATCATTGTTGCTCACTTTTTGCCCTCTCAGCAATATAAATAAATAAATAAATAAATCTTATATAAACATACCACTTCCATTACATGAGCGCTCCACTGCGAGAGCAGCTGAAGACCTTGAAGAGCCAAATCAAACAGTTTCCGGTATTCAGAGTCAGTTTTCTGTGCTTCCTGACGACCAGAGCCTGTCACTACCTGCAAAACACCAACATTTAATAATTGTTTCTCACTGTTTCACAATCATTCAATAACCACTGTAATTACTTATTGGACAGTGCTTTTTTATTATTTGCTTATTATTTCCTTTTCAATTGACCTTGTGGGTGGTGAGCCCATATGGTGACTGTATGTAGTTTGTTTTGGCCGAGATTGACTAGTCCATCATACCCTGGTGAACAGCTCCAACACTGCTGAGGTTCTGTTAATTTTTAGTATTTACAAGGGTCCAATTATGGACTGTTTCCAGCAAAGGTGCAGAAGCATTAAACTTAACATGGGATGTCATCAACAGTTCTGGAAGGAACTCTGTAAGAAGCTCCTAAACCCGGTGGATATGCTCTCCTTAGAGGAAGCATTTCCAGTACTGGGATTGGGTCCATCACTTTGGCCGATGTCACAACAGTTATCAAAAACCTCTGTAGTAGCAAGGTTGCAAGGAGTGGCTTAGATGGCATTGGAGTCTGGGAGCATTTTGGTTAACATGCATCTTCAACATGGTGTCAATGGCAGAATCAGTGCCTTAGAAGTAGCATTTTAAAAAGGGGGCAAGAGGGTCCAATTGCCATGGGACTGCTCTGCCTCTCTGGGAAAGCCAATGCTGGTGTAATGGAACAGGGACTTTGTACAACAGCTAAACCTCATTGGGTGTATTGCAGATTCAGTTCTGGTCATTGAACACTGCACCAGTTCTTTATGTTTAGAGAGATGTATGAAAGGTCATGGGAGTTTGGCAATCCTGTCTATATGTGCTTTGTGGTTTGGAAAAGCTTGTGACCATATACGCAATGGTATCTTGTGGAAGGCATTAGAAGAGTATGGGGTTCTTGGGCCACTTCTGCAAGACATTCATTGTCTGCATTTGGAGAGCAAGAGTCATGCCTGCATGGTTTATATTACCTCATGACCAAAGCGAGCATCATTGTTCAATGTTACATCTTGTCTCCACCACTGTTCTGGAATTTTACAAACAGGCTATCAAGGTGCAGCTAAGGTATGGGAGGTATTTAATTTCGGAACATAAGGCATGCATCTCTGCACTTTGCTGATGATGATTTCCGCTTGGCCTCATTGATTGTGATCTTTGGTACAAACTAAAACAGTTTGCAGCCGAGTATGATGTGATACAGACAGGGTGAAAATTAGCACCTCCAAATCAGATATCATGGAAAGAGAAGTAAATTCCCTGCATGTAAGGTTGAGAAACTTGATCAAGAATGGGAGTTCCTGTATCACACTGTTGTTTTAATGTTGCAAAAGCACTCATGGCTTTAACATTAAGTTTTAAAGTGTTCCATAGAACATTTCAGAATGATTAAATTCTTTGTTGAACAGGCCATTTCAACCAAAGCATCTTTATATTATATATATATATATATATATATATATATATATATAAATAAAAAAAAGATGTTTAATGTACACACCTATGTTATGCACAGATTACGTGCACTATGATGATTCTATAATGCAAAAATTTCTCACAAAAGAAAATGGTTCATTACATACCTCACTGTTACTATAACGTGCTAGTTCTGAAATGAAACGCATATGATCTTCTCGTATTTGGATCATCTGCTCACAAATATTATACTGAGGACTACTTCCAGAAGAAGTGCATGTCCATCTGTTTCCGAAAAAAAAATCAAAAAAATTGCAGGAGTCAAAGAGAGACTTAATATTCTAGAGGCCAGAAAAGTAAAAAAAATACAGCTTTTTCCTTAAGTACAACTGGTATACTGTATATTTAAGAAATGTGAGAAAGAAAAGAATTTGTCATTATTCTGTCATTTTACACGAATACAACCAGACATTAACACTGAATGCTTAATATGGAATTACCCATCATGTATTTTCCATGTGAAATTTTGGAAAATTAAAGTGAAAAGGAAAAAACAGCAAACAAGTGTTACTGTTTACAATACTTGTACTGAATAACCCACCTGGACTTGTTTTCTTCAAAATGAGCACTGTTTTTGATATACCTGGACAGCTCAATTTGCATATCACCAAACAGGGGGACAACTTGGAGTTGCTAAAAAAAGAAAAAAAAAAAAAAAAAAAAAAACACAAGTGAAGTAAAAAAATATTTAAAAGTTGAATACTTTTTCCAAAGTCCATACAAGCATGATGAAGTTTCATAAAATTAAACCAGTTTATGTTTTTGTATATCTCCACTTCCAGCAAGATGTATATAGTTCCTTTGTTTACAGCCAAACAGCGTCCTCCATCTTATTTTTGTATATACATGCAGAAAATCACACAGACACTCAGTGCAGCAAATAATGCAATTATTTGCATTGGAAAACTATGGCTTGGCCAAGTGAGATAAAACAACTAAATAACATGCTGTAGCTTTCAATGGACTACCTCTTCTGGTTGTAGGGATAAACAGGAAATAGATTTTTCTAGTAATAAATAAATAAATAAATAAATAAATAAATAAACGGAGCGGTTAGGCATAGGGTGTGGATATGGCAAGCATTCATGTGCAGGGAAACCAACTGCCTCTGGAGTCTGAGTGCAACATGTGCACCCAAAGAATAAATAAAAGGCACCAGGGTAGGAAATAGAAGAAAAGGATCTGTGAAAAGAAAAAGGAATGACAAGATGTTGAAACAGAAGGAAAAGTGACATTATTGTGGCATAGCTGGTGCTACAGTGTGGAGGCAGGCAGTCGGGAAAGGGACCAAAAGGAGTGAGAATACAGCACTTGAGGGGCAGGGACGCTCCTGCTGAGCGATCAAGTAGCAGAAGCGATCTATCACTCTGAGTAGGCACCCACAAAAGGCTATGCGATAGCAGCAGGTAGGAGCAGTGCTTGTGGGGTCCCTGCAGTTGCAGATGGATAGCTGCGAGGGACATGATTAGGACTTGGGGCCAGTGACAACCGAATGAGGTGGCTGGAGTGCAGGCTCTAGTGACAGATGACTGCGTCTTTTGGCTTAAGTCTATATGTTGTATTTTATACATACAGTATGTCACAACTACTTAATAATTCTTTTAGTAATGGGCCAATTTTACAGTCTTTATTTCTAGAACAAGTGATTAACCTTTCAAATTTATCAGCAGAAACATGCCCAAAGTGTTAAGTTTTTAGCACTGTTTTTTTTGTTCAACTGTTCATAATCTCAGTTACTGTTTGAATTTCCTTGCCTTTTATTTTCTTTTCTATTAACATACCTGCTACTTTCCTTTGCTTTCTTTTTCTACAATGTTAATGCAGTAATGTCTTAATGGTGCAAGTTCAAGGGGAATGAACAGGTTGAAGATGATAGCCCTGTCATATTTAAGGTCAAGTACTGCTCCGGTCTTTAGGGTGGATTTGCTTAACAAGAGAAGAATATTTACCAGGAAAACCTTCTTCTTATCTTTGCTGAAGTTTTAAATCTTTTAGTGGAGTGCATTACTTTACCATCTTCAATCTTAAATGTTAGGTCGCTTGGGATGGCTTACATTTTGGTCGGTTGGTTCTGATTCAATTCAGTTACACAGTGGTCCAGCCATTGTTCAAAATAGACTGTGATGATGAAGTCATTTACATTGAACAGTGTAATATTACATATTTCTATTTTATCCACTTCTATAAATTTCACTTCATCTTTTCTATGAGTGAAGTCTTTTTGTCCAGGGGTAAGTACCATTCTACAGTCCCCTTGGCTAGTCATTTTGTGATTATGCACTGCCACTGTTCTCCGCAAAAGGTACACCCACTTGTTTTACATGTATTGCACAAAAAAACATTTCTCACCATATCTCCAAAAATACATTTCAAAGTAGATTTGATGGAGTCAAAAGAAAGATTTGCACAAGAAGTCAATGCAATCTGTTTATCCTTAATTTCCAAGCAGCCAAACAGAGCAATCTGAATGTTTTTTTTTTGCAAATGTAACAATAACGCCATTTAAATTAAAAAATTAAATCAGATATGGACATTGCTTTCGCTCTGCTAAAACTGTCAAAAACTGGTGTATGCACTGCCCTCCTCCTCTTTTAGAAACACTTTGTCCAAAGTTGAAATCACTGTAACTACACACGAGTCTTTGGGTAGATCCTTGGGGATTGTTAGTGCAGTCTCCCTTGCTCACCCCTTCAGTGACAGTGAGGGCTTGTTTCTTCCTTTCCAGCTCAATAACATGCATCCATAAATCAAATTTTTTTTCCTCAATTTTCGCATGATTCCTTCTTATAGAATACAAGAGGAACTTTATAGTTGCTAACCATTCTTGTTACCACAGAATGAATTAATAACAAAAAAAGAAAGCCTTTACTTGACCAGCACCTTCACACAAACCCTGCACATAGGCAACTTCACAATACCTCCCAACGCCCACAGGCTTAGTTAAATGAATACATTAACATATATGAACCTAAAAATTTAATAGGAGACATAAGGAAATTATAGTCAACAAATTAACAAATACACTTGATATCAGACATATTTAAAAAAAGGAGTAACATTTATGTGGTTTTGTCAAAATGTAACAAGCAGTGCCTATTAACTATGCATAAGCACAAAAGCAGAGTAAGTGGCTTAGAGCTTACATGTAAAATAGGACTTTCCATTGCTTTAAACCTTTAAATAGGAAAGTGGTTAAAGGGTTAAGAAAACATTAGATTCTGCCCTTTTGGCTTCAGTACCTTAAATCTCCCTACATGTGAGCAAAATGTATGACACTCTATTCATCAACCTCATTTTTTCTGCCTTCATCAAATAATCAGGTTAGATTTTTACATAGAGTCTACTAACACACAGTAGAATTGCAAGCCGTTTACTGTCATATAAAAGGAATAAAAGGTAGAACAGGCAGAAAACGGGAACTGATGTGGCCAGCCTGTCCTCTAAACACTCCGCTGATTCTTGGGATTTTTGAGTTATTCCACCTGTACTGATGATTTATATGAAAACGGGCGCATCATTTCACACTATAATTTTGTTATAAAGTAGAAAAATGTGACTGTTCCTTATTAAGTTATTAAAAAATTAGAGAGTTTAACATAAGTTTTATCTTTCTGCAAAATATCATCCATATTTTTTAATTACTATTTGCTTTTCCAAAAACAACCTCTAATTGGTTATTTCCATTATTTTATGAAGTGTTTCAAAACTGTAACCAACTCATTGAACTTTAATTTTTTTTCATCAAATGAAAAGCCTGCGCTAATCAAACTGGGCTAAAACAGGAATCAAACATATTACTTATTCATATATTAAACAGGCTCAAGTAGGGCTAGTGTAGTGGTTCATAAACTTGGTCCACAAGCAAACTTGTGCTTGTAAGATTCACCTATCCAATTATACATGCTGTGATTTTCCAGTTTCCACATTTACTGATTATAGCCAGAAATGGCTTGGTTTATTAAGATTGTACAAAAACATGTACTTTAAAATTGAATATATAACAGCAAATTTAATATCAGTGTTTTGGTAAAACATCAGTTGATTTAAAAAGTAATGAACAAAGAAAAGAAATTTTAAGATTGATTGGCCACTTGCTTACCTTGAAACATTTATCAATCTTAGTTAAGTTTATTCGTTTCTTCGCATCGAGTTTGTAAATGTTGCTGACTGACCCATCCATCAGGTATAAACCAAAGCCCATCACCTAAAAACAAATATATCATAAGAAAACGTAAAAGAAAATCCAATTTTCCAATCACAAGACATTACAAAAGTCTAAACTTTGTTTCAAGTGACCTTTACTCTAAAGGAATTATAGTACACAGTAATATTTTACTATGTCAAAAACATACCAATTAAGGGTGGCTACAGCATAAAATAAAATGTAATAAATTCATTAGCAGAAACTTAACTGAATGTATATAGTCTAATCTTAATCCTTTTTAAAAAAAAAATATGTTGCACTGTTTGGCTAAGTTGTTTGACACTAAGCTGCATCACTTGGAATAACACTTAAATATAAACAAAGATCTCCATTTTTTACTTTTGACTTATCTACATTCAAGTTCAAAAAGTCTTATTTTATATAGAGAGAAATGTGCATTAAACTAATTTAACTAAATTAATGAAAATGAGCATTGGTATTCAGTAATCTTTAGCAACTTTGATTGATTAGTTAATTCAATACTTTGTTTTTAATACTGTCAATTGTTTTTATATTTGAGTTTACATTTTATTAAATCCTGGTAATTTTTAAATGCATACTGAAAACCTATTTGTTTAGATTTGCATGAAACTGATTTTCTACTGTACAAGAGACTAATGATGGAGACTGGTGATAAATTCCACAATGTGTTCCTTTGTGGATTCTGTTCTTAATTAAGGAATACCCAAAATTAAAAAAAAAAAAGTTGAAATAAATAATGAATTTTGAAAAGACTGAATTTAACTAACCTTGTTTAAATTACTCATGTGAAAAATTATAAAGTGAAACTACAAGGTACAAGGAGGAGGTAATCACCAGACAGTCCCTGTACATGCATAGAACTGTATTGTAATGGACAGCAATAAATGCATTCATTAATTTTATTTGAAAGGATTGTCAAATACTGAGATTATATGAAGTGAATTAAAGAATTATAGTAAACAACTTAGTAGTGCTGCTTTAATTTTAATAATATTTATCTACATTTATATAGTGCTTTTCACCTTACTCAAAGAACTTTACATATATAGTGAAGAGCCACTTCAACCACCACCAATGTGTAGCACCCACCTGGATGATGTGGTGGCGGTCATTATTGTACCAGTAACACATTAGCTATTAGGTGGTGAAGGGGTAAAAGAGATAATTAGCCAGTTTGAGACAGGGGATAATTAAAGGGTGCTAGAATGACCAAGACATAGTGTTAAACTTAGCCAGGACAATCGGGACAAACCCTACTCTTTTTGAAAGATGACCTTTAATTAAACACAGAGAGTCAGGACCTCTGTTTTCTATCTCATCAAGTAACAGGCCTAGTGCACTGGGAAGCACACACAGACCACAGGGTAAGTGCCCCCTGATGGCATCAACATCTCTTCCAAAAGTAACCCAAGCTTTTCCTAGATGGTCTCCCTTCCAAGTACTGGACTGGCTTAAACATGCCTAAAAATCTCTTCAAAGACAATCAGTTTCAAAGTTCACATTAGCAAAACTGCACTAATGATCTGCGCAGGAGAAGAGGTGCACATCAAGGTCGCAGAGAGAAATTCACGGCCAGTGGAAATTCATTATAGCAAGGCTAGACTATTAAATAATTGGTGCTCAGCTTTAAAATGACACTGAAGTATCTTCACTTCACAATTGTGAAATCTAGAATTTATTTATTTATTTACTTGGATGATGCCTTTATCGAAGGTGTTACCATTTCCAATTGGAGCACATGCAGGTGAAGTGACTTGCTCATGGTTACACAGTGTCAATTGCAGGATATGAACCCACAACCTCTAGATTTGAAGCCCAAAATCCTAAAAAATGCCACTTAGGTTAAAAAGTAAGGTGTACAAAACTGCGATGAAACCAACACAAAACAATCATTGTTAAATGCAAGGTGGCTATTTCCTTATGTGCTTTGTGTTCGTGCAGATTGTTCCATGTAAAAAGTTTATTTTAACTATAGCTATCACATACAATATCAATTTATTTTATGCAGTCCTAAAATATTTGAAATAACATTTTAAATTCAAAATCTCTCTATCCAGCTTCATGTAACTGCAGTTGACATTTTGTATTATTTGCAGCAGGACTACCTGGGCAGCAGGACACACATAAGGTTTGGGCTGCCTGCAGCAACCTTTATGCTGAGACACCACTAATGAAGCAACAACATACGTTACATAACAATAAGAATGATGTACTTAATCATAACATGCCACTATAACAGTTCCCATCATAAAGGTACTGACAATGAAAGCTCTCCTTTTATCTTACATACAACTTATGTATGGTGTGATTTTGTTGCTGCCCTGAATTTTTGCATGCAACACACCTTAATGCTCAAAACCCTCATATAAATTGTGTTCACCCCGCCCTTCTTGTCGGTTGCAAGTCAGATAACACCATGTCAATGATGCTAAATAATGATAATGATGAGCAAATAGTTAAAGAATATTACAATGCAACTTTTAGTTTAATTGAGGTGTGTCATTTGGAAAGAACATAAAGACTCTCAATGTCTAAATTTATATATAACAGCCTACTTAGCAAAGCAACCTATTCTCAATGTCTGCGCATCTCCAGCACTACTGATGCATGCACAGTTGACACTACTTCATGACAAAAATCTCCTTTTTGTTCAGGGTAAATATGAAATTTCCTGACAGCAGGATAAGCCAGTAAAGTTAAAATGTCAGAACACCACGCCTTTTTGTAATTTTGTGTGTATATCGTTTCTCAACTTTGTGAAGGGCTGGGCAACTTTCATTATAGCAGTCTTAACTGGTACTTTATATTTTAATGGAAAGCCAGAAGAAATCCAGGCCTTTTTCCAGATGCTTTCTTTTGCACCCACAACAATTTACAATAAAATATTCACAGATTATACTTTACTGTCCAAGATTGTGCCAGAGGTTTGGGTGGAGGGTCACGGAAGCTGTCAAATTAGAATCTGTGTATAATTCTTGAAAATGTAGCACACCGTTTATTAGCCTCTTATACTGTAAAGTATTAAAATTGACCTCTTACTTTTAATAACATGTGTTTCTCACTGGGTGTGAGGTACATTTTATTCTCGTAGTAATCAACACAAAGGTTCACTATATCTGCAAGAAGTTCCTCATATCCTGGAATGACTTCCAATTGCTGCTGTAATGACTGAAAAAGAAAAGACCAAAACAGATAATTACTTTCAATAAAGATAAATCAGCATGATTTTTATATACAGTTTTATTAAAGATATTATACCAAATCATTTCCATGTGTTTTTAATACAGAAATCAAGCACAGCCTGGTTATGAATGGAATCATAGTGGTAGGGACGGATCAATAAAATATAGCATTGCAAATATTCTTCTCTCATAATATTTTATTGATACACTGACAGCTAGTAATAATTGGTGAAATTCACAAAAGAGTTTTTCAAAGTGAAAATGCTGTGTTCAGTGTTGACCATGTTCCCTGAACATTTTACTGGAAATTCGCTGTGCAGCTAGCTAAGGTAAACATTTTGTCCCCAGTGCCCCATGATGTTTTGCAAGGTCTGCACGATATCACAAAGCTGTTGCAACCATGTGTGGAACTTTCAAAACATGCCTACTGTAAGATCACTGCCAATCTGCTTCACGCATGCCTGCTGTCAGGACTTGATAAGACCTCTAGCCGGATTTCCATCCCACATGCGTAAAAAAAAAAAAGCAAAAATTTCCAGTATTTTTATTTGAGGGGTATTTAGCCGAGCATACTGACAACCAGATAAAAAACACAGGCCCCTGTGCAGTAGCACCACATGGGTAATTTGCATGTATAATTGGCTATGCGCAGAGCTAAAATATAAAAAATAAGGTTTAAAGGAGCCCTCCCCGGTCAGAAAGAGATGTCAAAAAATAATAAAAATAATACTGAAAGATTTATTACTATTTACAAAGTGTTTCTTTCATTTTGATGGAAGATAAAAGTTCAAAACATCAGTACAGATATATGGGAAACAAGAAAGATGTCCCAGCTGCACCCAGAGCTGGGATTTCAAACAATGGAATGAGCCAGTCCCATACCGCTGTTTCCTTACATGGACAAACTGTGCCAAGGATTGCAAATCTGTAAGGCGCAATGGTCTATACATTTTATTTACTTACTGCTAGTTTGTGGCCATTTGTTATGTGATAATAATCAGTCCAGCATAGTTTCCTAGCCCTTAGGAATACCATTGCACCATTATAATCCACTTGATCTGACTTCTCCACTGACTTCAAAGCTGTTTGGAGAGTTCCTGAACACTTCCGTGATTTACCCAAACAAACAACAAAACTAACTTCATGGGGTTTGCTCATCACTACTGACAACATTAATCATGATTCTTTTTTTTCTTTCTCCAATTTTAAAGTTACAATACTTTTGTACTTTACTTTCATACTAATATAACAATATGCATTGCTTTTAAAGTCCTTCACATTGAGTACTAAATTCTTTCGCCTCTCTTATTAAAATGAAATTGGTCTTTAACCAGTTTTTCTTTACTGGACTGCACTATGGTAAAGATTCTGACACAAAATACTCAGTCTTTCAACATCTGGGTTCATTTTGATTTTCACAGTGTTACTAGAAAGAAAGGTTTAATAAGAAACATTCAGTTTGCAAACCCTGTAATGTAAGAATAAAGTATTACAGCAACACTAGAAACCTCAGCCATAGCTAAGGTTAGATGTTTTATATGTATGTGATGTACTATAACTGAGCATTCTTAGTCCTAGTTTGGAAATATTAAAACAAAGCACATGGAAAGATTTAGTGAAAGTGTTCTCTTACTGGGTGTATAAGGAACAGACACATTGACTCCCATACGGATACAACTTTAACTTTTACTTCAGGAAATTAAAAAGGAACACAAAATTATATTGTTTTCAATAAACAAATCATAATTATTTAATATATATGTCAAAACAAACAAATCTCAGTATTATCACACTGATAACCATTATTGTAATGGATCATCAAGTTTCTTGTAATTCCATCCTCAAACAATCAGTCAGTAAACAAGTCTCAAGTTGAAGTGGTTTTCTTAAAATTGAGGAACTTTAGAAATCTTGTAGAAAAAAACACTTTTGTAAAGTTCTATAATTTGTGTACTGCAATATTTGTTTTTTTGTGATCAGATTTGTGGTTTTGTGTTGTATTGTATATTATTGTATATTTTTGCCATTGTGAGGAAGTGTCAGGCACATTTTGACATTGTGAGGAAGTGTCAGGATAGCACTGTACAAGAAAGAATTCTCCAGATAGGATTCCGAAGGGAAGGAGAAGTAAACCTGGTCACACACAAACTAGCAAACTGGAAAGGTTCAGCATTTGTCAACATAGGAAAACAGGAGCTACAAGGGGCCGTATGTAATATACTGTATGTTTGCTTATTACTCCAGAAGCATTTTAGGCAGAGGCGTCTGTACAAGTGTAACAAAGAGATGGTCTTTGCAAAGTATGCAATGGGAAAAAACCCTTGGATGGGTCTATTTAAAAAGTGGGCAAGGCCAGAAAAGGAAACAGCAGAAGTGGCAAAACAACTACCTTGTTGATATAACACAGTCCTACTTCTGTTACAGCAAGAAGCTGAGGAGATGCCTTGGACGCCTGACCCTTTAAGGGTGGCTAAGGGATCAGGGAATATTGGAGGCACCAGAATTGACCATTGGGGGAGTTATAGCTTAGTCACTCTGGTGAAAATTGAAGTCAGTCCTAAATGGCGGGATGGGGCATAAAGCTGCCTGAAGGCGAGAGGCATATTTGCTGAAGAGTTGGGAGGAAAGTTGGCAAATACTAAACTGGTCAGAAGGAGAACGTCCAGGATCATAGAGTGACTGAGAGAAATGAGAAGTGAGAAGGGAATTGTTTTGCTGTGGTACTGTCTTCTGATCAGACAGGAAGTTAGTTATTCAAGACCCATTCATATAAGCTCAGAGAGACAACAGGGTTTGTTTTCTTGTACTTCGGGTTTTAACTTTTAGGGATCTCTTACTAATATTTAGGTCAGTTAAAGCACTATATTTTTAGTACCTTCTCCCTCTTTGTATTGGAGTGGAGTAATGAGGATTCCCTCATATCCCACTATACCACATTTATAAATGTATAAATAAAACTGCTATTGAAAAATAAGTTGAATTGAATTCACTGCTTAGCCACTATACAAATACTTGTTTTGCCTAATGTTAATAGGCATATGTGTCTTGAATTGTAACACACAGAATACACATTTCCTGTAACCTATACTTTTTCCCCCCCATCACTGTAGAGCACAGTGCATCTGGAAAGTATTCACAGCGCATCACTTTTTCCACATTTTGTTATGTTACAGCCTTATTCCAAAATGGATTAAGTTTATTTTTTTCCTCAGAATTCTACACACAACACCCCATAATTACAACGTGAAAAAAAGTTTACTTGAGGTTTTTGCAAATTTATTAAAAATAAAACTGAGAAATCACATGTACATAAGTATTCACAGCCTTTGCTCAATACTTTGTCGATGCACCTTTGGCAGCAATTACAGCCTCAAGTCTTTTTGAATATGATGCCACAAGCATGGCACACCTATCCTTGGCCAATTTCGCCCATTCCTCTTTGCAGCACCTCTCAAGCTCCATCAGGCTGGATGGGAAGCGTCAGTGCACAGCCATTTTAAGATCTCTCCAGAGATGTTCAATTGGATTCAAGTCTGGGCTGTGGCTGGGCCACTCAAGGACATTCACAGAGTTGTCCTGAAGCCACTCCTTTGATATCTTCGCTGTGTGCTTAGGGTCGTTGTCCTGCTGACAAGATGAACCGTCACCCCAGTCTGAGGTCAAGAGCGCTCTGGAGCAGGTTTTCATCCAGGATGTCTCTGTACATTGCTGCAGTCATCTTCCCTTTTATCCTGACTAGTCTCCCAGTTCCTGCCGCTGAAAAACATCTCCACAGTATGATGCTGCCACCACCATGCTTCACTGTAGGGATGGTATTGGCCTGGTGATGAGCGGTGCCTGGTTTCCTCCAAACGTGACGCCTGGCATTCACACCAAAGAGTTCAATCTTTGTCTCATCAGACCAGAGAACTTTGTTTCTCATGGTCTGAGAGTCCTTCAGGTGCCTTTTGGCAAACTCCAGGCGGGCTGCCATGTGCCTTTTACTAAAGAGTGGCTTCCGTCTGGCCACTCTACCATACAGGCCTGATTGGCGGATTGTTGCAGAGATGGTTGTCCTTCTGGAAGGTTCTCCTCTCTCCACAGAGGACCTCTGACAGAGTGACCATCGGGTTCTTGGTCACCTCCTTGACTAAGGAAGGCCCTTCTCCCCCGATCGCTCAGTTTAGATGGCCGGCCAGCTCTAGGAAGAGTCCTGGTGGTTTCGAACTTCTTCCACTTATGGATGATGGAGGCCACTATGCTCATTGGGACCTTCAAAGCAGCAGAAATTTTTCTGTAACCTTCCCCAGATTTGTGCCTCGAGACAATCCTGTCTCGGAAGTCTACAGACAATTCCTTTGACTTCATGCTTGGTCTGTGCTCTGACATGAACTGTCAACTGTGGGACCTTATATAGACAGGTGTGTGCCTTTCCAAATCATGTCCAATCAACTGAATTTACCACAGGTGGACTCCAATTAAGCTGCAGAAACATCTCTAATGATGATCAGGGGAAACAAGACGCACCTGAGCTCAATTTTGAGCTTCATGGCAAAGGCTGTGAATACTTATGTACATGTGCTTTCTCAATTTTTTTATTTTTAATAAATTTGCAAAAACCTCAAGTAAACTTTTTTCATGTTGTCATTATCGGGTGTTTTGTGTAGAATTCTGAGGAAAAAAATGAATTTAATCCATTTTGGAATAAGGCTGTAACATAACAAAATGTGGAAAAAGTGATACGCTGTGAATACTTTCCAGATGCACTGCAAATGCAAAATAACTTTATCAAGGGAGGTCAACCAGTCAAAGTGGCATTTACAGTATTTGCCTCAATTATGAAAGGATTCCTTCAGTATAGTGAAGACTACTTCTTTGTTGCTATAAAAGCTGTGTGACATGTTCTTAAAAAATAGCATTTTTCTAATCTCTTTGAGAGTTATAATATTTTATTTCAATGCCTAAACTATGGAAAGAGCGTTCATTATAAAAAAAGTTGGTCTGTTCATAGACTTTAAAATAACGAAGGAGAGATAGGTAAAGTGAAAAGCAAGACATTCAGTTTTAGACAGAAAGAGTGTTTCAGAACTTTACAGGATACTATATTTGTTAATTTTCAGGCTCATGTAAATTCTAATAAGTTAAAATAATTTTTGAGCTAATTTCCAGTAGTGTATTTAGTTGCTCATCTCATATGAAATGACTTATCAACTTTATAGCACTAAAAAGTAAACATGTACTGCTTCTCATCTTTATAGGACTAAAAAGTAAACATGTAAGTTAAGAAGGCTTAAAAAGATACATAAAACCTGTAACTTCAATATTAGGAATACTTCAAATTTTTATTTTTTGTCCAAGTCGATAAACTGTACTTTGTTATGTGTCAAATAACATCCAAATGAAGAAACAGACCTGGGTAATTTTATTGTGGTTAGCAAGGAACATAGATAAATTCTGTGACTCTTGAATTGACTGGGGATCTGCCATCTTCCGTAAAAATTGTGCAGCCCTATAAAAAAAAAAAAAAAAAAATAGTTTTCTCAAAAAAAAATGTATTATAGCTCACACAAGCTAACATGACCAGAATGAAAACCTTGCAAGTTAAATAATTTAAATCTGCTCTTAACAACTTTTTTAGGAAAAACAGCTGAGCTAATGCTGAAAATGTAATAATAGTTTAAAAAATTGCAAAAAACTTTCCATTAGTAATAAATAGGCATTTTTGTAAAAGTAAAGTTCTGTCAAAGTTCTATTCATATTAGTTTGCACAAAGAAAATATTAGAAACAGATAACTACTGCCATCTGGTGAAATGGGTTCACTGTACACAAATATTTTTAACATCATTAGCTTTTGCATGCTGAAAAGGGAATATTTAACATCAGCTACTGCCTACATTTCCTTACATTCCTGCATAGCTACTATACGCGACACATGCACTCCCTACTTCCCTTCTAAGACTACCAGCAAGAACTGATCAGGTAGTAAAAAGGGCTGGGGAAAATTTACACAGGCAAGACAGATGGGCCTGTCGGCATCAGTCCAGGTGTACTCAAGGCTTGCGCCAGACAGCTTTGTGGGGCCCTTTACAATATATTCCCCCTTTCACATAAACTCTTAGAATGCCACTGGGAATCCTGTCTACTCTCAGTGCATATAAATGAATGTTCTCAATGAGTAAAAGTGGCTCTCACACTACACATTAAGTTCACCTTTGGGAAGATAGTTGTGAGACAACTGGGACACATGGTTATGAACCACCTGGACCCACTGCAGTGTACCTACCAAGCACATAGAAGTACTTTAATATGGTACTCTAATCTATATGCTCAAAAGAGATTACTCCCAGCTGGATAAAGTTGGTATTGTGGTCAATATCATGTTCTTCTCCAGTGCCTTTAACTCTAACCAAAAATCCACAAAGGTTAGCTGATACATGCAAGGCGATGTATATAGATAGCCCTCAGAGAATCCAGGATTTTGGACTACCTAACTAACATGAGACTGTCTGTGAGGCCTTGGGACTGTTTTTGAACAACACAGAGATATTCCCAAAGAACTGTTCCCTTTTTCTTACTCTACACACTCTACATCACCAAACATGTGCAATATTTCAATTACCACTAAGTCATTTACATAAGTTATTCAATGACTTCTCCTTTGCAGGCTGCATGGACAATGAAATTAAAAGGAAAATAAAAAGTGGAAGATTTTGTCACATGTCACCTGGAAATTATACCACAAAAACAAAGGAGCTCATGCTGGATTACCAGCATCCCAGAAATGCCTTAAAATTAGTCTCCATACTGGGGGAAAGGTGGAGTTGGTACAGATGTATAAATCTTATATATAAAGCAGACTGTAACAATATTGCGGTCTTGTATGTATGTTATCATCCAGTTGACATTCGGAACGTTTCTGGTGTACTCTGTAAAAGCAACCGACAGTTTTTCATGAAAAATCCATAGTATTATTTGTTTGTCGTTTAATGTTTGTTTTTGTTAACTAAATT
Source organism: Polypterus bichir lapradei (assembly GCA_026402145.1). Taxonomy (NCBI): domain Eukaryota; kingdom Metazoa; phylum Chordata; class Cladistia; order Polypteriformes; family Polypteridae; genus Polypterus; species Polypterus bichir. The sequence goes on from JANRMT010028174.1 coordinate 152,122,364, forward strand.
TTCATCTTGCATTGTTCTTATTTTAACAATGTTGTGGTAACAGAATTAAGTCAACCTAATAATAAAAAAAATTCTGCATGTAAAAACTTATTACTACACCACAAAACAAAAATTAATCTGTCAAAAAACCTTAAAAAAGGCTTTGCTTTTCCCATCATTTTTACACTACCTTGAACTTATTCTGCGATTATATTTTGATGAATATAGGCAAGGTTTAAAGATAGGTAAGCAATTTTATTTTTTTTATCTATCATACGCATCCTATATTTATTTTGTGAATTCAGCAGCTCTCTTTGCAATTTTTGTTTATTCATTAATGAACGAAATGTCATTTGTTTCATAGCATCGTAGCTAACATGTTGGTGTTACAATTTTTTTGTAAAAAAGTAATAGAAAGTTGTTTTTTTTTTTTTTTTATGTTCATAATCAAAACTAATTTAATTAAGTTATCAAAATCGAAGATAAAATATAGACCAAATATAGCTATATTTATGGTATATAGCATAATAGATAGCCTATATTCATCAATTATCATTGCACTTTCCTAACTTCTCATCCAAACAATCTTTTAGTTTGTACAATATCTTAAGTACAGTTATTCATATTTGCTTTTGGCCATGAAAATTTTCTCTGTAATACAACTCACCTTTTATATGCTGAGTGATCATTTTTCACACTACACTTCATATTTTTCAGTTCATCTAACACTGCAAACATGTTGATGAACTTGCCCAGGGTAAGAAGATAGGCCTCTGAAACAAAGTCCTTTCTTCTTTCAGCATGACACAGCCTTCTTACTTCTCCACAGAAACGCTCAATGGCATTGCGCTGGAATACAAGGTTACTGAGTTAGGAATGTATTAGTACCCTTTTTTCAACAAATGGAATAAACAAACTAAAAATAAATGTTGAAAGAAAACACTTTCAAAATACTACAGCAAACATAATCAAATAGATTCAGTGAATGAATTATAAATTTTGTGCAGATACATTTTCATTGAATTTTCTAAATTATTCATTTTGTTGAGTAGAAATTTTCATTGCATTTTCAAAATTAAATTGTCTAGGTTTCAAATTACAACAATAAACAAAAGGTCAAATAAGAAAATGTAGAATTTACTAATTGCTGAAAATACAAGCAACATACATACAAATTTGATAAAATTCCCCTATAATAATGCCATATTTTTTACATATTTTTATATTACAAAATATGTACCTGGAAATACATGAAGTTCATAAGCTTTGTGACCTCAGGTTCAAGTACTTCAACCGTCTTTTCATATATCTCCACTCGATTAGGCTGTTCATTGCATTTTACCTGTAACAAGAAGAATAAAAATTGAGTGTAAGCCTAGATAAAATTAATCTATACACATTCTTCTCATTTCAAACTATCGATGAAAGAAAAAGAATTTGAGGTGGCAAAATCTTGCTTCATTTTATTGATTTTTCTAAATTAAATCTGTCTGCAGAGATCAAAAACTAAGGAATCAGAAGACACACATTACTGTTAAAATACAAAAATAAAACTGGATATACTGTATTAGCTTAACTTTCAATATTCCCATATGCATAATTCAATGAATACATCTTGATAAACTGTTTATGCAAATAACTTCTCTGACAACATTCCTAATTCACTAACCTAAAAAAATTACTGTTAAAGGCACAATAGAAAAATGTAATTGCTACAGTATAAATGCCATATAATTTTAAAGCAATGTTGTAAATTGCATAATAATTTAAAACTAACAACCTTTACAGAATGGGAATTATGCTTATCTGACATTTGTGCAATGAGAGTATAAGTATTAATTTCAAAAACTGATGTGTTAGTTCAGTTTTCTAAAAAGTCTATAATATGCTACATCAAAAACCTTTATTTTATTAAAGCAAAGTTTAAAAAAGAAAGCTATAGCTTTAAAGTGACATCAAGGAATACCAGGCTAAAAAAAAATCGAACAATGCAAACCAATTTATTGATTTGTTAATGTGTTATGTATTTAAGGTATGTACTTATTATGAACCATTCTAAATGGAAACTGTCAATTAAAATAGCTTGTACCCAATAGGTCATTATTGCATGCTCATCTAATGATGTTTCTGTCATATCATCACATACATAAATAAAAGTATCTTGAGTTGGATACCTGAGGAATGGCTCTTGAACAGCTTCTCCATGTGTACAGCATAATGGCATACTCCTGGCCCTCCTCAAGCATTTCATTCTAGCATGACAAAATAAGTAAACATTTATATACCAAGTGTATGAAAGAGCTACTTAAAATCTTAGCAGTAATAATCCTTTTCCTCTCTTGTGTATTAATTTCATAAAAAACTGATTAAGGTCAGCCTAGAGCCACACACTTTGCAAATAACACAACAGAACATCTTAATGCTGTGTTCCTTTCTCTCTGGATGAGGGACACTGACTGTATCAATTCACATAAGCTGTCAGAGGAGTCATGTGATCATCAACAAATCCATTTGAATCCACAGAAGGCTGAAGAAAAAGAAATACCTGATTCTGTCAATATTTAAACAGGACAGTGGTATTGACTATGTAGATGTAGGTTTTACAAAGCATGTCTCACTGTATGGTTTGTAATAGCAACTTATATTTACTCGTGGTATTCAAAAGCATGTTACCTGGTCACCTACAACTCAAATTTATTCCTGTTAAAATGACTGTGGGTGTTTTGGTATCTCTGTGATACACATGTCCTATCTAAAATTGACCCACAGCCTTGATTTGATAATGACATAGTTTCTAGCTTTCCATGTAGATAGATTATTATAGTTACTATAGCTGAAGTTCGAAATAAGAGTTGTGAATAAATTATGACTAATTTTGGGGGAAAAAAAAAAAATCACAGTCATTTTCAACAACAGCAATATATACTGCTCAAAAAAATTAAAGAAACAGTTTTTAAACAGAATATAGCATCAAGTCAATGAAACCTCTGGGATATTGATCTGGTCAATTAAGTAGCAGAGGGAGTTGTTAATCAGTTTTAGCTGCTTTGGTGTTACTGAAATTAACAACAGGTACACTAGAGGGGCAACAATAAGACAACCCCCAAAACAGGAATAGTTTAACAGGTGGAGGCCACTGACATTTTTCCCTCCTCATCTTTTTGGACTGTTTTTTTTCAGTTTTTCATTTAGCTATGGTCAGTGTCATTACCTGGACCTTAGAGAGGTTGCACAGGTACTCCAAATTCTCCAGGATGGCACATCAATAAGTGCCATTGGCAGAAGGTTTACTATGTCTCCCAGCACAGTCTCAAGAGCATGGAGGAGATTCCAGGAGACAGGCAGTCTCTCTAGGAGAGCTGGACAGGGCCATAGAAGGTCCTTAACCCATCAACAGGACCAGTATTTGCTCCTTTGGGAAAGGGGAAACAGGATGAGCACTGAAAAAGCCCTACAAATTGACCTCCAGCAGGCCACTGGTGTGAATGCCTCTGACCAAACAATCAGAAACAGACTTCATGAGGGTGGCCTAAGGGCCCGACGTCCTCTAGTGGGCCCTGTGCTCACTGCCCAGCACCGTGGAGCTTGATTGGCATTTGCCATAGAATACCAGAATTGGCAGGTACACCAATGGTACCCTGTGCTTTTCACAGATGGAGTAGGTTCACCTTGAGCACATGTAACAGATGTGAAAGGGTCTGGAGAAACCCCGGAGAATGTTATGCTGCCTTTAACATCGTTTAGCATGACCAGTTTGGTGGTGGGTCAGTGACGGTATGGGGGGGCATATCCATGGAGGGACACACAGACCTCAACAGGCTAGACAAAGGAAACTTCACCACCATTGGGTATTGGGATGAAATCCTTGGACCCACTGTCAGACCCTATACTGGTGCATTGGGTCTTGGGTTCCTCCTGGTGCACGACAATGCCCGATGTCATGTGACAAGAGTATGCAGGCAGTTCCTGGCAGATGAAGGAATTGATACCATTGACTTTCCTCCACACTCACCTGACCTAAATCCAATAGAACACCTCTGGGACATTATATTTCGGTCCATCCAACACCGTCAGATTGTACCTCAAGACTGTCCGGGAGCTCAGTGATGCCCTGGTCCAGATCGGGGAGGAGATCCCCCAGGACACCATCCGTCATCTCATTAGGAGCATGCCCAGACATTGTCAATCATGCTTACAAGCATGTGGGGGCCATACAAACTACTGAGTACGATTCTGAGTTGCTGCAATGAAATTTCTGCAAAATGGACTAGGCTGCCGCATCATTTCTTCACTTCGATTTCCAGGGTTTCTTTGAATTCAGTCCTCTGTAGGTTGATAGTTTTCATTTCCACCAAACAATGTGACATTCTTTCATTCCTAACACATCACCCAGTTCCTATCAGTATAGATATCCAGCATGATTTTTTTCCCCCATTGAGATCTGATGTGTTTTCAAAGTGTTCCTTTAATTTTTTGAGCAGTTTATATGACCAAGCTTGGCTTGTATTTGTCAGTAGAAGTACTGTGGTATCCAGGATATGCAGCCTGTTCAAAATGTTTACCTAATATAACATTCTCAGATCTACATAATTACTATTCAGGACTGCAGGGGGCACAGCTTATTCCAGCAACACTGGGTACAAAGCAGAACAAGACCCGGATAGGCATAGCATTCATCACAAGCCCTATTCATGCACACCCGTGCAGTGTAGAGTCATTCATTGCCTGCAGCTATTTGTCTGGGGCTACAGCCTATTCTAGCAGCACTTGGGACAGAGCAGAAACCAGCCCTGGACAAGGCACTAACTAGTCCATTATAAGCCATAATCAGGCATATGCCCACTCTCACTCACGTAGGCCCAATTTAAAATCTCCAAATAATATAAGAACATAACAACCTCCTTTTACAGCTTCACTGTTAACAATGAGCTTGCTGTTGCTTAAATCCTACATAAAGAGCTGATTTTGCCAGCTCAACAGCTCTGGCAAAGATGCTGACTAGCACTTAGAAAGTACTTTTGTGTACAATATTCTGGAGCACACTAAACAATTATGTTGTTGTACTGAACACTAACAATGATAATTTATTTATGCAGTTCTCTCTTTAACAGATTATTTTTTGTAGTGCTGAGGCTTACAGTAAGTCTCTTGAAATGGTTCAGGAAATATATGCTGTATTCTTGCAATTTGACTGAATATACTGTGCTGGATATTTTCTAGCAAATTCTATAACCAATTTAATTGACATGAAATTGTTAACTTTAGTCGTATGTCCTGCTAACAACCATATCCAGAGAAGTTGGGGGTGGGTGGGTGGAGGGGGGACCATTGAAAGATTTAAACAAAAGAGACTGTGTCATGGGACAAAAAAGCAGTGTAAAACTAAATGCAAGAAACCATATTTTTTTTACTAATTTTACACTTAATTGGCCCACACTTTTTTCAAAGTGTCTTCCAAGTCATTACCAACATTTTTCTAGGAACCATCCAAAGTGTTAAATGAAAGAAACTCTCACTGACTTCTCAGGATCCCATTAGAATAACTCTGGGTTTGATACTTGAAGTTTTCACTGCAGTTATTTTTGCGAGTATAACTTATGATTCATTCTGAAAATGTTCAGATTGGTTCTATTTGTGGAATTATTGTTATTGTCCTTTTTGTTTCTGATTGTAATTCCTCTTTATTAACACCCCCATGTTACTGACAGTATCTGTGCTGTTGTTATCCATGCAACCCTTAAACCCTATTGTACAATGGCATATATAATCATGTATTTGATGTTTGAAAACAAAATAAGGCTATGTTCAAACTGCAGTCAATTCCAACTTCTTTGCTCATGTGACACAGGTTTGATGTTTTTAGAAAAGTGTGATCAGTTAAAATGACATGGAATACTTTTTAGAAAGGATTTACACTACTTTCATAACCACTGTTAAGCATCCAAAAGCTGCCAGCCACAGCAACTCTGTCATATCTACAGGTTTCTAAGTACAAACACAGCAGTGATAATTGCAATCAAGGCAACAGCTATGATTATCAATTTTCTTGCATGTTTCAAACTTTTGAATTGATATTACATATTTACATTATGCGACACAAGTTATGTGAGAATTTTTTTATAAAATCCACAAGAAAGAAAAAAAAGGAATAATGTTTATTTACCATACTTGAGTGGACAGTTGCTTGTTCAATATATCTTGCAATGCCAGTGACAAATGCATTTCTGTCTTCAAAGTTAGTGTTAAAGTTTGGCTGGAGAAAAAAAACACTGATTAACAAGAATTACATTAACTATATCAGTACTTACTACCAACAATTTAATAACTGGGAGGAAAACATCTGCAGGTGTGGATAAATCTTTTGTCTGTTAAATAAACATCACAAATATATGCCATGCTTATAGGTCAAATGTCCAGTTTCTTCCTATTGGCTTTTTACTTAATCCTGAAAAGGTCTAGAAAAGGGATGGTGAATGTGCTGTCCTTTTTTGCTGCTATATTAATATGAATTATGCCATTACTCAGGTAAAAACAGGGCACACATTACTTGTTCCAAGGAGAAAATTTTTGTCCACCAAACATATGCAGCATAGGGAGACTATTAGAGTGTAAGACACTCTCAAATCAGGAATCAAGTATGTCATAAAAAACATATGTATGGAGGAGCTGAACATTGTGAGTGAAACTAAACTATGAACTGTTTCAGTGCAGCACTTTAATACTTGCATCTTCCAAAATTATTTTTAACTAGATCTTAAATCAGATAATATCTGATAGCAGAACCCTCTTCTCTAGAAACTTGAGTTAGAAATTTAAATGAAGCCTTCAGTGTGCACAATTGATCTGATAAACTAATAATAATTCAGATTTTCAATGAAGATGAGTATCACTTCATTTGAAACATGCAAACTGTGGTACACAGTTAAGGGAAATCTCAATACTTGACATAAGTTTAAAGGCTAAAGAGAACACATTTTTCAGAAAATGCATTTGCTCTGAAAGTGTTCTGCAAATAAGTGTTATATATATATATATATATTTTTAATTAATTGCCAAAAAACTTTTATGCATGTCACACATTAAATGAAATATATTAAATATGAATTATGATGGCATGCTAAGCATATTTCAGTATTTTAAACATTAGAACAAATATGTAAATATCACATGCATGTTCCTTATCTATAATTTCTCTAAAATAGTATTCATATATTATGCTGAATACTTAATACCTGGTACAGTAAAGAAGAAGGAGGTGGCTCAATACAAGGCTGCTGATCTGGCAAAGGCAGCTCTTCAAGAAGGTCCACATTTGAAAGGGCATCCTCTAGAGTCACTGTGGTGGTCATGGTCCTTTGAAGAAAGGAAATCAATTTTGTGAAATAAACAGAGTGTGTATATTAATAGGTGTAGACACTAAGGTAAAACTCTAAAATGAAAGTGTATACACATTCTATGTTTTGCCAAAAAACAACTTCAAAATGAAAGTTTCAGTTAAATACAATGCTCATTCTCAACATAGATGCCATGAAATAAAACAGTTAACATCACTGAACATGCTCTAAAACGACAAAATTTACTTATATAGCACATTTTCACACAAACAATGCAGCTCAAAGTGGTTATAAACTTCAGCCCCGGAGTATTTTTTTTCTGTCTGCTTTACATGTATATAGTACAGTAATGCACATAGAAGTGTTTCAAGATCTTGGAATAATATATCACAATAAAAAATGTTCTAAAAAAAAAACCAAAGGAGATACTGTGGTTGCTTATGACAATAGTTCTCATTATCTAAAATAAATCAAGATGAAGAGTGAAACAAACAACTAAAAATCAGCCAAGAAGTGAATTTTTTATACAAAAAAAAATCTGTCTAAAACAACCCTTAGGTATTCAACAAACTAAATCTGATACAGAAGCAGGTAGTACAAACACATGAATAGGATTGCAAGTAAGCAAATGGTGTAACATTATTTTAATAAAGTTTATGATCTCCAGGTCAAAAGTTCTGCATTTGGCAGGGGTACCTTCTCTTATAGATTGTGCATTTGGGTTTAATCTATGGTGCACAGTTTCCACCCATAATCAATACATGTAATGTTAGATTAACACTTCTAAATGGACACAGTGTCATTGTGTAGATGTCCATGTGAGACTGTGCATTGTGCCTGCCACGTACCTTCTGTAAATGGTTTCTAACTTGCTGAACAGAACGACTGCAGATTCCTCTACGAAGATCAAAATGGGAAAAGAATGGATTCTATGGCATTAATTGTAGGTAACGAGAGCAATGTAGTTGTTCAAATTTTCTATCATATCTTTATACAGTCATGGCTGAAATTATCGACACCCCTGGAATTTTCCCAGAAAATGCACCATTTCTCCCAGAAAATTGTTGCAATTACAAATGTTTTGGTATACATGTTTATTTTATTTATGTGCATTGGAACAACACAAGAAAACAGAAAAAAAAAAGCCAAATCTGATATCATGTCACACAGAACTACAAAAATGGGCCGGACAAAATTATTGGCACCTTCTCAAAATTGTGGGTAAATCGTTTTATTTCAAGCATATTATGCTCGTTTGAACTCACCTGTGGCAAGAAACAGGTGCTGGCAATATAGCAATCACACCTGAAGCCAGTTAAAATGGAGAAAAGTTGACTCAACCTTTCTGTTGTGTGTCTGAGTGTGCCACACTAAGCATACAGAACAGAAAGAAGAGCAGAGAATTGTCTGAGGACTTGAGAACAACAAATGTGGAAAAATATCAATAATCTCAAGGCCACAAGTCCATCTCCAGAGATCTTCATATTCCTTTGTCCACCGTGCGCAACATAATCAAGAAGTTCACAACACATGGCACTGTAGTTAATCTCCCTGGACGTGGATGGAAGAGAAAAATTGATAAAAGACTGCAACGAAGGATAGTCCGAATGGTGGATAAACAGCCCCAATCAACTTCAAAACATATTCAAGCTGTTCTGCAGACTCGGGGTGCAACAGTGTCAGCTTGAACTATCCGTCGACATCTGAATGAAATGAAACGCTATGGCAGGAAAGCCAGGAGGACCCCACTGCTGACACAGAAACATAAAAAAGTCAGACTGGAGTTTGCCAAAATGTACTTGAGGAAGCCAAAATCCTTCTGGGCAAACATCTTGTGGACAGATGAGACCAAGGTAGTGCTTTTTGTAAAGCTCATCATTCTACTGTTTACAGTACAGTAGGCCTACAAAAAAAGAACACAGTACCTACAGCCAAACATGGTGGAGGTTCTAAGATGTTTTGGGGATGTTTTGCTGCCTCTGGCACTGGATGCCTTGACTGTGTGCAAGGCATCATGAAATCTGAAGACCACCAAAAGATATTGGGGTGCAATGTAGGGCCCAGTGTCAGAAAGCTGGGTCTGCATCAGAGGTCATGGGTGTTCCAGCAGGGCAATGACCCCAAACATACCTCTAAAAGCACCCAGAAATGGTTGAAGACAAAGCGCTGGAGAGTTCTGAAGTGGCCAACAATGAGTCTGGATCTAAATCCGATTGAACACTTATGGAGAGATCTCAAAATTGCTGTTGAGAGAAAGCGCCCTTCAAATCTGAGTGACCTTGAGCAGTTTGCAAAAGAAGAGTGGTTAGAAATTCCAGTTGAGAGGTGTAACAAGCTTGTTGATGGTTATAGGAAGTGCCTGATTTCAGTTATTTTTTCCAAAGCGCGTGCAACCAAATATTAAGTTGAGGGTACCAATAATTTTGTTTAGCCCGGTTTTTGAGTGTTATGTGAAATGATGTCAGATTTGGCTTTCATTCTCTGTTTTTTTGTGTTGTTCCAATGCACATAAAGAAAATAAACGTGTATACCAAAACATTTGTAATTGCAACAATTTTTTCAGAGAAATGGTGCATTTTCTGGCACAAGGGGTGGCACAGTTCCACTGTTTACTGCAGGTCACTGTTTAAGGAATATGTGTTTTCTCCACATGTCTGTGTAAGTTTTACTTTCACATCTTAAAGTAATGTTAACTGTAACAGTAATTCTAAATTAGCCTTGCACTGTGTTGACGATACCCAAAGCAGCAATAAAAAAAGAGAACAAAAAGAATAAATGATCCAGAGCATGAATGACAAAAACTACTACAAAAGACCTACTAGCCCCACAAGTACAAAACACACCAACAGAAGCAAACATATAACTGGAAAGAAAATTGTTAATGTAAATATGGAAAATATGCACAACCATTAAATCAACTACTTACAAAACCTTGTGCTACAGCATACCCCTCCATACACTAATTACAGTATGAAACACTCAACAAACTATTTGTTAATCTTATTTACACTAATACTACACTAACAACTATTATGCAACTGAGTAACAATATAAAAAAAAGGTCCTTCAAATGTCCATACACTCATGCAAATGTTTTCCTCCTAGTATTCTTTAATCTGGAAGTTCCTCCAAGCTGTTTCTTAAGTCCAGCAGGAATAAACATCCACCGTCACGTCTCACAGGTTCACCAGGCCCTCACTCAAGTCCACCATGGAACGTATCCTCAATTCAATCATATTCTCTTTTCCTTCTGTAAAAACGAACATCGTTTCATCTAATGGCTTCCTATAGGTGGTATATATTCCTTGAGTGCCGGCAACTTCCTCCGCTGTTCTCTTTTTTTCTTTCCACAGCTCTTTTAACCATTTTAGGCATGGTTGGGTCCTCCCTATTTTGGCTCCTATTGGGCCTCCGGGCCAAGTATCCCTTCCAAGGCAGTCTGCCCCTTCAGACTGCTTAACAGACTATTAGAGAAACAAAAGAACACACACTGACACCATATACACAGGACAACTGTTACAGAGTGCCATTGCAAGTGTTTGTATGTGAGGATTCACCCTGTGTTACAAGCTGCCACACAGCCAATGATAAGGGGGTGGGTTCTGGCTTTACATGGTCCTGAATTGGATTAAGCAAGTTTATATTATTTTTTTAACTAATTACCAAATACTTATGTCATTCTTGATTTCCAAGCATTTTTAAAAATAGTATCAGTTGGTGTCCTGGATAGTATAAAAGTAAATGTCAAGCAGAACTATTTTTGATGCCTAATGTCAACAATCCACAATAAATTGCTGAACTGTGCCTTTTCTTTTAATATAAATACACTCTGTTATATTCAATGTGTCTTTGCTCCTGAAAGAAATATAATGGAAACTTGTTACTTCTAATGACATTTGTATTTTTATTTAATAATGTAATATTTGTATTCAAATATTACATTATTAAATATTAGTCAGACATTTTAAAAATATTGTTTCCCATCTATATATGGTATAAATGGCAGTGTGACATAAAGTCAGTTGATTAATCACTTAATTCTCAGCAGTCATGAATGAAGCTTTTTATGAGAGTATAAACAGAAAAATGAGGAACAAAACTATTAAGCCAAGCCGTAGGCAAATTTTATTAATAAAAGCATCATCTGCCACTTTGTATTCTATGACTATTACACTTTTATAGTAATGACTAGCTACCACTATCTCCATGGACTTGACTGGATATTGGGTTGTCAGTAAGTAGTTCATGATACCAGAATTTTTGTATTTGATACCAATACTAGTGAAAGTTTACGATACTCAGTACCTTTTGACATCATCCCATTCAAAGGCTTTTTTATTAAAGTACCTCTTTATTATTTCTTGTTACTGAAGTGAAAAATATTGCATCTTTTTCCGTAATACAATATAAAATATATAAATTTTAACAGCAACAATAGCTTTAAAATACTGGCATATCCATCAGGTAGTTACCCAACTATCATTTAAGTACCGACCTTCATGTTTTCACCATGAATTATGGTGTCTTCCAGAGTAATTTGTCTATTTTTTTTTTTAAATCTGTCTACCTATAGTCATGCATGAGAACAGTATAGACTTTTTCTAACCACCTGGTCCTAATTGCACTTCCGGGTGGGGCTGAAGACTCGTTCAGCCGGGCTGTGGGAAGCAGACAGCCCCCCCTAGCGGCCATCCCGGGCCCCAACCCAGCTGTGGAGGACTCCATCTCCCATGGAGTCCTGCGGGCGGTTGGGGAATCACCGTCGGCCAGGGAGGCTGCCACCAAGCGTCTCGGGGGAGGTATTGGACTGCCCATGGCGGCTCCCCTGGAACATAAGCAGCAGGGGCGTCCCTGCCGGGCATGGGACCCGGCTGTCCTTCACACTGTCTATGACTGTTTTTAAAGAAGATAATCAAACAACAAGCACATCAAATTAGAAGTTATTATTTTTTTAAAAAATCCCACACCTTCATCAATAGACCACATTGCCTGCCCTCACTGGCTTGTAACTTTCTAATTTTATTTGGAAACGTGTGCTAATTCTTTTGGCTTTTATTTTTGTCCCCCCGAAGAGTTTAAGTAAATTCGTATTAGACAGAACCCATCTATATCATGTAATTGAAAGAAAATCTAACAAGTGTTGCAAAACATGTTGTATTCCAAATATATCACTAGCATTTCAATTATAAAAGATACTGTGTACCTGTGTAGCATCTCTCTACCTTAATTGTTATTTTAAAAATTAAGACCCAATCTTTCTTTGTGTGATTTACCGTCACCATTATTTATTCTACAGGGATATCAGACTTCCTCTACTACGCTGTATTTAGACTTTAAGGATGTGTTTAGTAAACAAATATCTTGTAAACTGAAATCACATTGACTGTGCTACTAATCCATTTCCCAAAGGTTGAGCCGAGTGGCAAACACGATGAATACTTACATAAAGGAAAATAATTTGCAGAATAGATGTATCCACCAGTTGCCCAATCCAGTAGTATTTTACTTCCTTTTCTAATTAAAACTTATTTCTATTCTACTTCCCTGTTACTTTCAATTGTCAATTAATTTTCAGGGTCACTGGGTGCCGCAAGAGAGCACTGCAGGGAGACAAGCTCCCTGTTATAACGGAAGTACTCCTGGTTCCTTAATACAAGGAACAACACTCCCTTTCCAGACATGTTGGAGCTGGGAAGACATGAAGCAGCACACAACTGGAGGAGGGCAATGCTGTGGTGAGATTAACTGGAGAAAAGAATTGGCTCGTGGAGACCGGTAACCTGTGCTTTTGTTAAGTTGTGGAGGTTTTGTGTATTTTGGTGTAATAAACACAACTTTATTTGAACCTGGGACTCTGTGTGTGTTCATGTTGGGGGTTTGGGGTTCGCCGACACCCTGCTTTGTATCACATACCAAAATGCTTTCTTGGTCATTTTTGTAATAAGATTTCATTAACAACAACCTTGGTCCAATTCTATTGGAGTGAAGATGATTTTCTTTGGTAAGATGGTTTCTTAAGACCATTCACAGATTAATAACTATTGAATACAACATCAATTAAAAACAATGTACTTCCAATGATTTCCTCACTTCTAAATCCAAATTTCAGATACTGCTGTAGACATTTAATTAGACTTCAGGGTGTATATAATTTGATTTAATTTAACAAATGGAAAACTGCTTTTAATACCACCTTAGGGCACTACAATTGCTTAGTCATGCCCTTTAGTTTAGCCAAAGTACCAGCAGTTTTTTTAAAATGATACTGCTGATAATATCTCTGCTTTAACATGGCTATATAGGCCACAACTTTATAAAGTATAATCTTTTCCTATAACCTCTTTATCGTGTTGCCTTTATTTGGTTTTATATTCTTTTCCGGTATATTCCCAGAATAGTTAGCTGGATTAGCAATGCTATATTTGTGAGTGTATGTGTTTGTGTGAGTGTGTTCCCCCACAATGAATTGGCTCCCTGTCTGGGATTGTTCCTGCCTTGTATAATATGCTTGCTGGGCTGGGCTAGGCTCCAGAACCTTCCCCAGGCCCCCTCACCATTCTACTCAGGATTACGTCGGCTTACAAAATGGTAATGGAATAGTGTTCTATTCTAAAAGAATTTAAGAGATCTTCTTAGTCACTGACCATCTACTGTTCCGAGGAGCATTTCTGTTTGCCACCCAGGCTAATACACTTACATCCTCTCGATTCCCTGGTTTACTGTCTTTTTGGAGTATTCTTTACATAGACAAAACATACTGATCCCAAACAGTCCCTGCTTTTCCATATTAACATTTCTTACCAAATTATTTTCCATGCCTGTTAAGTTTAAATTCTGCAATAGCATTAGAAAGTGTAATAAGTAAATTATAGGAAAACAGCAAGTTAATGGTATGCTTACTAGTATCATATGACTTGTATGGGAATGTATTTGTAGCCCAGCATTTTAACCCCACTTTGTTTACATCTGAATGAGTACATTTTAATTCAACACTCAGCAATTTTAATTGTTAATCAAATGTTAGTCCTAACTATGAAGCAAATGAATAAACAGATAACTAAGTGTGCCAGTATTTGTATAATAAATTAACTATTCAGGTATTTTATATGTGTACTGAATTGCAGGATGTTAGGAAGAAAATATATTTGCCACTGCTGTTGATTCTAGAAATAAACATCTCAATTTCCACAATCCACTGATGTAACAGAATGTAAAGGAAAAACCTGCAAAGAAATTCCATGGACTGGCTAATCACAAAAATGAATTATGGTAAATAAACATGCAACTGCTATTCTCTTCAGTAAAGATTATGATGCAGAAGGTCCACAGCTTGGGACAAGGTGGAGCTCTTCCTAACTAAGCACTACATCCGCATAGATGAAGACCTAATATTGCTGTGGAAAGACAATGAAAAGCAGGTCTTGAAACAGAGCTTCTTGATTTATATCTGTGTTCCTGCAAAGTGAACGTCCTAACATGTTCTAATGTCACATAAACAGTTTTTATGCTAGTTTTCTTATATAAAAAATTAATTTAACATTACTGGTAGTTAATGTCATCTATGTGTATGAGTGATAAGTGCAACATGGCCAATCAACAACTGTACCAAAATTCAACAAATCTTGATTGTTTTTGCAAATGTAATACAGTCACGCATCAACTTATGCTCGACCGGGTTGAGAAGATTCAAACCAAAGGCTTAGGGCTATAGGAAAACAAAAAGGTAATAATTAATTGCCAAAACCAGACACAGTAGTAAATCTTATGTTATTATTAATATCTTACAGGGTCTCGTATGTTTTCTGACTCTTGGAGGACACTTTAAGGTTTGTTTTGATCAGTACTGCTTCAAGTGGCTAATTCTTATATATTCAGCTACACCAGCGTTTCTCATCCTTTATAGTCCTTCCTGCAAGACAGAATTGCCTTTTTTAAATTTATGGATGATCTACTAGCAATTGCAAACTGCACCCTTGGGGAAACAAGCAAGATCGGGGGTCATTCTTGGTAAAAGAAACTCACTTAGTAATAGGGGAACAAGTCGTGCAGCCCTACCAACCACATAGATGACCCATTTGCGAATCACTGGTGGCAACCCGGGTTTCGACTCATGAACCAATTATGGCAACCCACAAGTCACTGGCAGCGCAACCCAATAGTTTAGAAACACTGCAGCCACCGACACTCCATACTGGTAGTTAAAGTATGCTTACAGATCCACAGACCCTCGAGTGCAATGACCTGTACGTTTTGTGACCAACATACAGCCAAATGGCAGTTCCAAAATAGAGCCATAAGTCGGTGCATGACTGTACTTTGAAGTATTACTCTCTACAGTATTTTTGTTAAAAGATAAATACAAGCACTGACTCTAACATAATTCAGTATTAACTACTCAAATTATAATACTGCTTTGAAATATCGAATAATCCATATTAATTACTGGAAGTCAGTTTACTTTCTTGATCGTAAGCTGTGCCTGTTTTGTATAGATGATTCGAAAATGGCTATTAATATGATTTAGCAGTCCAAAACGATCCTGCAAATATATCCCTTTTGAAAGAAAGAAGTATTTCACAAATTTTACTGCAAAATATGGAAGAAAAACACAAAAATATTTTATATTATAAATTTAATTATTGGTAAAGGAACCAAAAAAATTGTACATTGAAAGTGATATATATTAGCAGTACTATTTTAGAAGAGATTTAGATGAATTTATCAAATAAAGTAAGCCAAATTTGGAAAGAGACAATATACAGCAACAAAGATCATTCAGTTAGCAAAATGCTGTTTTGCTGTAGAGTATCAAAAAGTATATTAAAGCAAGTGTCAATCGGAATCTTTATGATCTGAAAAATAATTATATCATAAGTCCTTAAGTCCTTACACAAATCAAGATGTAATTTCAAAAATAAATCACTTAAGTTTCAATGTTGCAACAAGGAATTACCTCCATTAATTATTGACTGCATAATGTTAGCATACTTTCTGGAAAAGTGGACTGGAATGCGCATTCAGATAGCAATAATATGCTGCAGGTGGTCTAAAAGCAGTATGTGAAGCGATATGCTGCAACATGTCAATTGTGAACATTAAGACAGGATTAACACACATTTCAAGTGAAAAATTCTAGGTTTGACTGTGCTTGTTTTTCAAATAAGCAGATCAAAAGCCTCATACATATGCACAATGTCAAACAGACTATTTATGAAAGAAATATCATCAGCATGGCAACATGGTCATTTTTCCTCTTTAAATCACAAATTCCTCACAACCCTGAAATTTTAAATGACATTTTTTGAGGTTTTTGCATACCCACATAAAAGGATACATTCTTCCAAAATTACATTCTTCAGTTTAAGATCATTCTAGCCATCTAAGTCTGTTGCACTCTACAGTTCTTAAAACAGCATACTGGAAATAGTGTATATATTTAAAAAAATATTTTTTGACACAGACAGAGAGTTCAACAAGTGCCAGCTATATAGTCTAGTACTGCACTGGTTCTGACCGGCTACTTTTGTGGGTACAAAACTAACAACTTAGTATAATGCAATGTTGATTTATATCAATTCACTTGTCTATTTTATGGCAGTCCTGTCACAAAATATAATCTGCAACATCCTCAGAATTCTAGATTCCATACATTTGCTGAAGTTGTCCTCCGGAGGAAAGTTTAATTAGATATTCAAATTTCTTTCAAAACGAAGTCTTAAGACAGTTGGACCTAGTTACCTCCATTTTCTGTTAGCTAATTCATACAGTT
The DNA here is from genome assembly GCA_026402145.1 of Polypterus bichir lapradei. Lineage (NCBI taxonomy): Eukaryota > Metazoa > Chordata > Cladistia > Polypteriformes > Polypteridae > Polypterus > Polypterus bichir. Next base: position 152,139,446 of record JANRMT010028174.1, read on the forward strand.
AACTATTTGTTCTCTGAATAATTAGCCTAACTAACAATGAATAAATACATTCATGCGCCAGGCCTTGAATTTCAGAGTGGGACTGCAGCAATCACAATTATTTTAAAATTCTGTATGGTTTAACTTTAAAGTGGGAACATTTTGTTGCTCTTTCAAGGTAATAAAAGCCTTTTTTGTATTGCCATCGTTATCCCATAGTGATTTCATTCAAAAATAAATCATCCATGAACTGCAAATGTTTTAACTTGTATTATTAATGATTAGAAGGAAGGAGTTGGAACAGATAGCAACATTAAATTTGTAATCAACATCCTGATGGAATGGAAAGGGCTACAGTTGTTCATCTAGCAATCATCCTACATTCTAACTGTTGTAACCAGGTTGCCTATCCTGGCTGAACACTGTGCAAGGAAGTAAATGTCAAGTTTCAAACCAGTGGTTAATTTACGTTAATTTGAAAAAAGAAATGCAGTTAGTGGTCCAAAACCTTAAATTGGCCAGTCATATATTAGCTGGACTAATAGCATATTAGCTAATGGAGACACATAATTGCAGAAACTATAAAGGGACTCCTAAAACAGTTCAGAATCAGCAAACAGTATACAGTATTCCTATATACTCAACTAGCGACTTACTGAAGCCAAACTAATAGGCATGAGTATAACAAAAAATGTGACAATGTGACTTAAATCCTTTAAATTCAAGGATTCAAGTAGACAAGAAATTTGCTTCAGTAGCATCCACGGTGAACCAAGAGATAGATTCACTTCATTTCAGACCATTAAAACAACTACCCTCATCAAAACTACATTCACATTACCAGGCTGAAGTGACTCAAATCTGAGTTTTTGCCTTAATGTTACATAAATCTGTTGATTTTAGGATTGTGTGGACAAAGAAATGCAATCTTTACAAATTAGATTTGAGTCACTTTTATATGTGTTCCTAGATCAGATATATATCCAATTCATTACCATGTGACATGAATGAAAACAGTCATTTTGCCTATACACATGGGCTGAGAGTTGTCATCAGCTAGCAGCAGCAGTGCAACAAAACAACAATGGAGGAGTGCTACAGATATAACAACAGTCATGGTCCCACCACTGTTGGTTCTTTTCACATACTCATATATTGCTCAATGCAGCAGTGCCAGAAATAGTTGCAAAAACACCAAAATTAGCTGTCTGGCTTTTTTTCGTCTTTTCAACCTAATCATGTATAGCTGAAAAACTAAGTACCTACCATCCTCCAGAGGAAAATGCAATGCAATCTTTAGTGCATCCATTTTATTGGTTTTAATACATCTCACAAATAGGACATTTTGTTGCTTGCGGCACGGATAATTCATACACAATAGTATCAAAGTGTGCACACATACTGTTTTTGGAGGACAAATAGGTTCACATTACAATTAGATAAAGGTTACATGTACTTATTAATGTGAACTGTAAAGATAGGCAAATACGATCTGAGCAAAAAATCAGAAATGAGCAATGAGGCTTGGAATGTGAATGTAGAAAAAACGATTTTTAGGTTGAACATTTATAGGTTGTAGACTATTCTAAATGTTGCAAACTGCTGGTGCATCTATTTTACAGAAAACATTTCATTTCGTTAAACTTAATCTACAACTGTAAAACTGAGAGCCTTCTGCCTTTCATACACTTTGAGACAAATTTTCCAATTTCAGCTGGTTTGTATTGGATCTACAAATGTAGAAATAATTTTTCAAAAAAAAAAAAAAAAAAAAAAAAAAAAAAAGTACTAACTCAGACTAATTATAAATAGTAATATGTGTTAACATTTCTAATTTCACATGTACTGGTAATATTAAACTATTTTTTCTATACATTCGATAAAAATATGGCTTCTGTTTAATTTTGTAAATTTAGTCTTATGTTTAATGTTACCCAGTGTTTGCAAGCCACGATAACATTTCTGAAGTCTTTAAACCTAAACTTTAACAGGTTAGAGTGCTAAAAAGTAGATTGATCATTCACACTGGCAGTAATGAAATGCCTTGTATCTGTATGTTGTGTGCTTTCAATTAACACAGTAAATATTTTAGTCTAATTACAGACATAGAAGTTGGTGTCTAAGGTTTTATGTAGACTTCACAGTCATGCAGAGATCACTAACTCAGCTGCTGTTATATGCTAGAATGAAGAGCTGTCTTACTTTTTTCATTAATGCAAATGTATAAGTGCCATAATTCTGAATTTCCTTTTGTTTTCAAGGCTGATCACCTTTTGAAACAGCCCTAAGAAGCCTTTTCAAACTTGGCAATGCACATTTTAATTAGTAATTTTGAAATTTTGAATGATGCGGTTTTCTTGTGCATTTTTTAAGTAAAATGCTATGAAGTCATAGCATTTACAAACAAACCTAAAAATAAAAAATTTAAAAAAATATTAAAAAATAACACATATGGAACAGATTTACTGTATAGGCAACACCTAGATTATTTAAACTACATTAAAAAATATTTGAATATATGTTTAGATTTAATGTGAGCATTCCAAATTATTGGATAAATTGAAGATTTTCTATTCCAAAATAGAACTTTGAATATTTAGTTACAGTACAAAACATACTTACATATTGGTGGATAAATTGACCTTTGCTTTGGGGTGAGTCCTTAAAAGATGAGATCTAATATTTATAATAGGGCTGTCAACCAATAATTGACATTAGAGTTTCACATTTAAAACACTGTTGAACCTATACAATTATGAAATTCCTTTGGCAACATATAAAGGTATTTACTTTGACAAGAGATACATGTACCATTTGCATGCTATTGCTGGAAATGTTGTTATAATTAATATTTTCCAACTTCCCTATGCCATTTGGGTACAAATTGCAATTGATCTGGGGTTTTTCTAGCCTCGGGACTTTGATGACAGAGCTTAGGTTTTTTAGTTGTGAAATATTTTGAAATGCTTTTGCTGCAATTTTTGAGCAGCTATTGTTGGGGTTGTGTCCTGTGAGACTATGAACTATCAATCAGAATGCAATGGAATAAAAGTTTACTGTGAGATCATTTTAAATGAGTGACCCCAAAATCAGCCATATATTTAAGGATTTAAGGGTGGTTCAGGATGAAATCAAAGTTTTGGAAAAACAAATGAAGATGCAAACATCTTTGCAAAAGTTAGAAACCATGATCAATATATTCATGGGGAGGTTAATCATGTTCATCAAGACCTTGAAAAATATTCAAAACAGGATGATTGGGCAAGGTTAATTCCACTAGCTGAATCTGCCAGAAACATATTGGTCCATGTCACCTTTGGAATGCCTGTATGGTTTCCATCTGAGATTACTTGACCTCTCTTCTTTAATATTTTCTGTGCTTAGTACTGTATCACTGATTATGTGGATCAAGTTAAAGAAAACAAAAAATGGAAACTATGTTGCACAAATCTTAAACGTACTGTTTTTCGAGCAAACGTTTTTGCAAATCGCAAACATAAGGCAATCTCTATTCTCAGAGAGGGACAGAGAGCACGGTTAGCTGCTAAAGTCATACAGTTACATTACATAATTCACAGGCAAGTTGGACTGGTTTCACATACAGTAGTTTGTCTTTACAAACACGTTTTAAAATTCATTCTGCTTCCCTGTTGCAAATGGTTTGCTGTAGCTCATATCATACCCAATTCTACTCTTCCCAGTAACTGTACATGTGTTGGTAAAACTCCAGGTCCACTTTATCTTGTACTCATGACATCATAGCACTGTTGTTGACTATTTGGCTCATTGCAAGGGTTACAGACAGAAGGGGGTGTTATGTTGGATACTTTGTCAAAAGGTAATTTTTTCTAACTTCCAATAATCATTTGGGTTTGAATTTGCAGTTGATGTGGGGATTTTCCATCCTTGGAAATTCAATGATGACATTAGTTTTTCGCTTTATAGCTTTTTTTTTTTTAATTGTGAAATAATTTGAAATGTTTCCGCCACCATTTTTGAGTTGTTGGTGGGGCATTCTTTGAAGTTGTAAACTGTCAATCATGACACTAGGTCATATCCATGTCCAAGTTCATGGATTCTAAGTAATAAAAACATATCCTCACTTTTCCTTTGTGTAACAATCTGTTAGCTAATACCTTTGGTTTGATATTTTTAACTCTGATTCTCTTGGTATTTGACTTGTTTCTATCTTCTGACCACATTTTCTTCCTGGTTACTTTAAATATCCTTCGACCTTTTCTGCAAAGTAGCATAGCTGTTTTTTCAATAAACTATTAATTTATTGAAAAATGCCAAGTTGTAGACCTCCAGTGTCACACCCTTTGGTATGTGTTCCTGCCACAGGACCCTGTAATGTCATGCAGGGACCTATGGCTAGAAGAGTATAGTACAGAGTCTTGATACAGTGCTCTTTTGAAAATGAGCTGTTTAGTGGATCCATGAGACAAAACCATTGGTTTATGGGATAATAGTTTGCATGCATGCATGTAAAGGAATTTATGGATGCTGAACATACATAAACAAATGTAGCTGCATTTTGCTAATAAAGCCTGATATCATAAATAAAGGAATTCTATAACAAAAGATAGTTTTCTATTTCTACATTTGTACCATAGTGGAAACCTCCTTAAAACTAGCTACACTGCATGTAATAATAATAATAATAACAACAACAAATGTATCAATAATAAACATTTCAAACTAGGCTTTTGATAATTCATTAAGATTTATCCTATAACCTGCATAAACAAATGCAGCAAACAGTACATTTTTGATAATTCAGCTACTTTTTTATTCTGTTAATTAAATTGTTAAATAAAAAACAGGATATGTCGAAGTATTTGCAAACTCATTTAGAAAAACATTTTTATATTAATGACAGCGCTCATTTGAAAAACGCTATTTAAAAAAAAAAGAAAGTCACTTAAGATAAATTTTTGTCTCCTTTACTCTGTGCCATCAGTTTAGTGACTAAGATAAGTGATAATTCATACCATCCTTTTAAAAATTTGTCTTATGGCTCCACTCTAATAATCCTCTTCTTGGGTCCTAGTATGGCATCAGTGTTCTTATCTGGATCCTCAGATTGAAAAGTTTAAGAACCCCTACTTTAGATTATAAACAGCCCATTCAGCAAAATATGTGTTTGCTTTATTCATCCTTTAATTTTCTGAACACTTGAACTCATTTTTTTTATTGTAACTATATGCAGGTCATAAAAAAAAAAGTGTGCTATGTATATTTTTAGTGTCTGAAATGAGTGTTACATGGAGAAGCACAAATTTATTGAAGCAGGACAGAAGGCCTGAAGCCAATAATATGTTGTTTCCTTTATGGGCAAACCAACTACCAAAACCAAAAAAAAAAAACAGAACTAGGCCTGAAGGGTTTTTTTTTTGTTTTTCATTTTTCCTGACATAGTATTTTGCTTCCCTAATTTCTTTCTTTCTGTGATTTGGACAGTCCTGGACTGCAATCACCACTTCTACAACATTGATGTGCTAAGATGAGATGCAATGTAAAGTAAAAACACTAAACAAATCAAAAAATTAGTCAATGATATAAACATGTTTATCATTAAACTAGCTGTGTAAGCCCATGCTGTAAAGAGCCCAGGGTCCTAGAAACTATTGAAATCGTCAGAAAAAACTTGAAATGTACAGATGTCAGGTAATAATTGAAAGGAACTACTCTGGGCATTCTCTCCTAGGAGGATTCGTTTGGCCGATGTGCTTGCATCGCTTGTGTATTAGTGGCGGGAGGAAAAGTACAAGGGACTCAGTTTTGCCGATGTTAGCGGCTACACAACTTTGTCTTTCTTCTGAGGATTTGTTTTGCTGATGTGCTGGCCTCGCTTGTGTTATTAGCAGCTAAGCGAGTTTTCTGTTTCTTCGGAGATGGAGCCATTACCCCGACTCCACCACTCACTTCCAGGACGGACAGACACACTTCCACACATAGACATTTATATATAAAAGATAGTGAACAAAACTGTAACAGAATCTGAAAAAATAGCGATAAGACAGACTAAAAATAATTAAACGGGATCCTGACATTATCGAAATAGTAACCGGTTTCATAACTGATGCTAAGGAAGTCAGAATGCAGTTAAACATAGGGAGTAACAAAGTATAAACGGAAACAAAATATAAGAAATAAGGTTGAGTTCCTGTGTATCCACTAGGGTAGTCTGCCTATGTGCCCAACAACATATACCGTAAAATCCTGCGTATAATGCGTGCAATTTTTCACTCATTTTAGTTCAATAAAAATTGGGGTGTACATTATACATAAGATAATTTTAATTAGGTATTTTCAATAAGGCTGCACAGTAGAAATGTACAGTAGGTACTTGAATTCATTAGATGTATAAACCGCTTGGTTCCATCTGCGATACCATTTTGATGTAGGTGCTCATCTTTCACTAACTGCTCAGTCTGCATGTGCATTATACTGCACTAGCCATGTGTGCCCAACTACGTTGCGCGTGTTAAAGTTGTCTGTGAAGGGCTCCCTGTTTAAACGCGGCTACCAGTTGTGAACTGGGCCCTTCGTTGCACAGCATTATGATTTTTTATAAAGGAAACAAAATTACAAAAGAAAACAATTGGATATTGATTCTATAGGAACGGCCTACTCTGAATCACTGTCCGTATCGTAATTATGTGGTGGTGTAGGAGCATTTCTGCTTCTGTCCGTTCACAGTTTGTCTCGTTTTCACGACGCTGTCATTTCCTCTCACGATCTCTTCTCAACCTTTCTCCAATCTCGCAGGTTGCTTTGTGGCAATCCAAAGAGTAAGGCAATATACACGGAGCAATGGTTATAAAAAGGGGGACACATAGGTATCCAGGCTCTTTAAAGCATAAATAGGGATCACTTCACTGACATGTGAGCAAGCCACGGTACAACTGTGAGACACACAGCACTCGCCGGCTACAACATAACAATAATAATTTCCGGAACGTGCTGTAACGTTGTCATTCATTTTACCCACTGTCTTTCTTTCATTCATATGTTACGTAGGCACGTACCTTTTATCTTCGGCAATCTCATTCTCTAACCAGGCCTCAGGAGCTAACCAGCGTAACACTGTCCACCACCCCTTTCGTTATTCCGGCACATTGTTGACATCCGTGAGTAACAACAACGTACTAAACTGGAAGGTGGTCTACGTATGCGTGGAATTCGCGGACAAACAAAGATCAAGATCTAAATGAAGATCTCTTTAGTTAATTTAAAGCACAACAATTTGTTTAGTTTGAATGTTTGTGTTTTGAGGTGTGACTGGCGTACTACAGTCTTCAGTAGTATAAGCCTGGAGGAGATTCTTAATGCAATGCCTATGTTTTAGCTGTCTCTCTACTGCCATCTAGTGCTTCGCCTTCTAATTCATTCGCGGACAAACACAGCTCAAGATCCAAATGAAGATTATATACAGAGATTATTATAGTTGGTAATTTCGACTTGATCGGACTTGATAGTAGCAGGCAAGTACTCGTGTTCTTTCAGCAGATAATAATTTTAACTCTTTTAGGGCTGATTTCTTTCTTTTCTTTTCTCCCAGCGCTGAATATTTTTCCAAAAAAAACCAGTTTTCTGAAAAATATCACACAAAGCTATAGTTTCTCACATAAATCAACATAAAACATCTGTTGCTGTGTGCAGTGCGCGGTCATCATGTGTTAGCCGCTTCTGGCTTATGCGGCAGCATGGGGATGTGACAAGCGGCTGACTGGCTGTTTTCTGAAAAGAACACAAAGCAATCTTTTCACACATAAATCAATATAAAACATCTGTTGCTGGTTCTGTGGCCTCTCTCTCTGCGTGTTCACCATCACTGGCAGAAGACACAATGCAACGCAATCTGGTTTGCACCTCTTGTCATTGTAACTGGCGGTCCTTCCAGGCAAACACTGCTGTAGGTACATTAGGAACACAAACATGTTCAGCACCATGATCATGATTGTTTAAAAAAAATTTAAAAAAAAGACAATTTTAATAAAATCTTGAAAAGTTAAGGGTGAATATTATATATGAATTTCTTTTTTTTAAACTTGAAAATTTTAGACTAAATCAGCATGCGCATTATACACGAGTGCACGTTATATGCAAGATTTTATGGCAATGAAGCGTGATTCACGCATGTGTAAGCAGAGAAACATGTTAAAAAAGGTGTTTCTTCCATGTCTTTGTGTGCAGCCATGCACTATATTGTGCAGACTCGTGTACCTGTCTGTCATTTTGTGTTTAAATAGAGGTCTCTATTGGGTGTGCAAGGGAAAACACTGGAATCATTTCTTGTCACACAGACATTGTGTGAGCCACATGACATGCATTGTGGTTGAACTGGTAATGCAATGTCTACTTTGTCAATTGAAACGGCAATCATGATGATTGCAATCCTAAAGATCTGTCAGAGACAGAAAAGATATTAGGGTATATTCTTTCATGAAGCTTGAAGTGCTTGTGTGCTCTTCCTAATCTGCAGGAAACAAGAATGAATTACTGCTAGGCCCTGCTTCCTGAGTTATACACTTTCCGGCAGGGGAAAAAAAACACCATTAAAATGTATACTGTAACTGTGTGTTTTCATCCATCCACGTGCAGAAAAGATAAAGCAAGTGACTTTTTTTTTTTAAATGAGCACTATGCTCCTCCATGGTATTAAAAACGTATTAAGGGTGTGTTGCCAAAATATCTGTATTAACATGGCTGAGGGAATAACCCAGGGAAATGAGGAAGTTTGAACAAGGCTTAATAAAGTACTCCCAGTATCACAGTCAGTCTCTCTTTCTAAATCTGGGCTCTCACCAGGTAAGTGATTGTCCTGACTCTACATTGTGGATCTCTTACAGGAGTGGTCTTTATAACCTCATTCCCTGTGAGGTAACCACCAAGTGTGGTATTTCCAAGGGATGCCCTCTTGAAAACACAGTGGATTTCACCTCAGAGTTCCCACTTACAGACCCAGATATCCTTGAAGCCTGGACTCGCAATTTCTGTTTAAAGGACTAGGCATTCCTGATAGCACGGCAGCTTAACCTTCATAATACATTTACACTTTCTACTTCAGTAGAACAATCTCATGTTTCAGTTAATATATTAATTCAACATCTGCACAGGGCTGTGGAGTCGGAGACAATTTTGGGTACCTGGAGTCGGAGTCGGAGTCGGCAAAAAGTTAACCGACTCCGACTAAATTTAAATGGGAATTAAAAAAGTAAGTTGAAATGTCCCAATTCACAAACAGTCATAATGAACTACTTCTCTGCTGTAAGAATAAAGCCCAATGCATGCAGTGCATAATGTTACCACAAAACGAACATGTCAAGTAACCATGAAGCATGCTTTTCATTGACTGTATGCGTCACTATATGGGATGTAATGCACAGGTAAGGTGCGGCACCGCTTTCCATTGTGTCGTGTTCCACTGTTACAGGGAACTGTGAACCTAGCCTAAAGCCCCCCATACATTTACAGATGCACTGCCGATTTTTCGGCCGTTCAATGAGTCATCACGCGTCAAACGCCTGAAAAATCATCTGGTGTGTTCTCAGCTCCGTCGGCTCCCCTTCGCTATGCGCTAGTGAAGGGGGCCGAAGGAGCCGAGAACACAGATCTCCCTACCCGTCTCCAGCAGAAGCTCGTTCTACTGATCAGCTGGCCGGTGAGTGACACAATGCACTAAACTTCCGGCTGGCTGACAGAGGAGACAGCCACTGCAGCAGACAGAGGCATCACATTACTTTGGATGGGGGCGGTGGTCGAGATTTTCGGCAAGCTGGATCTGCCCGTCCATGTGGACACCCGCAATCTGCGGCCGCCAAAACAAAACCTTGTTTTCATTGTGTGTCTTTAATCTGGCATTATAGTAGAGTGTTGGCTTCCTAGCCAGTAGTTCTGTGGTGAAATGACATGTATGTTGCCTTCCTTTCCTTCAATGGATGTAGAAAATACATCAGCATAGTATATACATAGAGAGGAGTCGGAGTCGGGGAGTCGGAGTCGGAGCATTTATCTACCGACTCCACAGCCCTGCATCTGCAGGCACCTCCAAAGTAATATTTTTTCTTCAAAACCCACACTACTCCACAGGGCTGTGACCACATTTTCACTCCTACCTACATAGCCTCACAAATACAAGGTTATATAAATAACCATCCAGCAATGTACATCTTAATGATTTTGGCTATTGTTTTTGCTTGAGAAGATGAGACAGAAAGTAATGAAAAAGTGTGTAGTGTTTGCCTTGTGTGTAGATAATAGGATTGTGGATTCTTAATATTAGCTTATTGGTAGAGTTGAAGATGCTGACTAATCTTAGTGGTAAGTAAGTAAGCAATTAGTGCCTACAACAGAGCCTGCCTTCCTCACCAGTTTGACCAGGCGTGAGGCGTCCCTCTTCTTTATGCTGCCTCCCCAGCACACTACCGCGTAGAAGAGGGCACTCGCCACAACCGTCTGATAGAACATCTGCAGCATCTTATTGCAGATGTTGAAAGACGCCAGCCTTCTAAGGAAGTATAGTCCTTCTTACACAGAGCATCAATATTGGCAGTCCAGTCCAATTTATCATCCAGCTGCACTTTCAGGTATTTATAGGTCTTCACCCTCTGCACACAGTCACCTCTGATGATCACGGGGTTCATGAGGGGCCTGGTCCTCCTAAAATCCACCACCAGCTCCTTGGTTTTGCTAGTGTTCAGGTGTAGGTGGTTTGAGTTGCACCATTTAACAAAGTCCTTGATTAGGTTCCTATACTCCTCTTCCTGCCCACTCCTGATGCAGCCCACGATAGCAGTGTCATCAGCGAACTTTTGCAAGTGGTAGGACTCCAAGTTGTATTGGAAGTCCGATGTATATAGGCTGAACAGGACCGGAGAAAGTACAGTCCCCTGCAGCGCTCCTGTGTTGCTGACCACAATATCACACCTGCACATATTGAGGTCTGTCTGTAAGATAGTCCACGATTCATGCCACCAGGTATGAATCTTCTCCCATCTCTTCCAGCTTGTCTTTAAGGAGCAGAGGTTGGATGGTGCTGAAGGTGCTAGAGAAGTCCAGAATCATAATTCTTACAGCACCACTGCCTCTGTCCAAGTGGGAGAGGGATCGGTGTAGCATATAGATGATGGCATCTTCTGCTCCCACCTTCTCTTGGTGTGCGAAATGCAGAGGGTCGAGGGAGTTGGGGACCTGTGGCCTCAGGTGGTGAAGCAGCAGCTGCTCCATGGTGTTCATCACATGTGACATCAGTGCGAAAGGCCTGAAGTCATTCAGCTCACCAGGACGGGATACCTTTGGGACTGGGGTGATGTAAGATGTTTTCCAAAGCCTCGGGACTCTCCCCTGTTCCAGGCTAAGATTGAAGATGCGCTGTAGGGGACTCCCCAGCTCCAATGCACAGGCCTTCAGCAATCGTGGCGATACTCCATCTTGACCCACTACTTTGCTGGCAAGAAGTCTCCTAAGCTCTCTGCTTACCTGGGCTGCTGTAATTGTGAGGGGGGGTGGGTGACTCTCTCCTATGCTAGTATCAGCAGAAGGATGGGTGGAGGGTGCAGTATTCCGAGGTGAGAGTGGATTAGGGTGGTGAAACCTGTTAAAGAAGTTGTTCATCTGATTTGCTCTCTCCACGTCTCTCTCGATGGTGGCACCCCGCTTCAAGCTGCAGCCAGTGATGATCTTCATCCCATCCCACACTTCCTTCATGCTGTTATTCTGCAACTTCTGCTCCAGCTTTCTCCTGTATTGCTCCTTCGCCACCCTGAGCTGGACTCAGAGTTCCTTCTGCACGCGCTTCAGCTCATGCTGATCACCGCCTTTAAAAACCTTTTCTTCTGGTTCAAAAGGCCCTTGATGTCACTTGGAATCCACGGCTTGTTGTTAGCATAGCAGCGTACTTTTCTTACTGGAACTAAAATGTCCATACATAAGTTGATGTAACAACTTGATTACACACTAGTGAAAATTTATCAAATGCAAATTAAAACTGAGAAATTTTCACATAATATTTTATCTTTTATTTTAATTACTCCCTGTCTTATTCCACCTACATAAACCACATTAATAAACCTTCCTACTTTCACCTCCATAACATATCCCATGTTCGCTCATTCCTCTCCTTTTCTAATAGTGAGAAATTTGTCCATGCTTTTATCACATCCCACATCTATTACTGTAACTCCCTACTGTTAAGTGCTGCTTCTAATCTTCTATCACAGCTCCAGTTGATTCAAAACCCTGCTGGCAAGAGTCCTAACACAGACCAGCAACAGCGAGCACATAACATCCATCCAGCTTTGCCTCCACTGGCTCCGTGTCTTACAGAATTGAATATAAAATTTTATTAACATACAAAGCTTTAAACGGCCTCACACCGGACTACATCAGTGACTTTCTCCATCACTATGCTCCTGTTCGCCCACTGAGCTTAGATCAAATTTTATTACAAATTATTCAACACAACATAATGTATTGCATAAATATTCACACCGTTCAAGTCAGCATTTAGTAGATGCACCTTTGGCAAGGCATGACATTCTCAAGTCTGTATGTACAAGTCTTTTATCAGCTTTGCACATTTCCCCATTCTTCTTTGTAAAGCAGCACAAGCTCTGTCAAGTTGCATGGGGGTTGTGAGTGAACAGCTAGAAAATGCAGCCTGAAATTTTCAGTCAAACAGAGATCTGGACTCCGAATGGGAAATATTAAGACATTAGCATTGTTGTTTTTAAATAATCAGTAATTATTTAGGTGTGAATACATAAGGCAGTCATTGTAACTAATTTAATAATTGCAATAAATTTAGATCCACTTGTAGAAATTTGATTTCATTTTTATATTTAAGACTTTTTAAATGTCATAAAGTTAAAAAAAAAAATGGATGGATGGATTATTTAGCTCTCCATATTAGAACGCTTTGAAAAGCATGGCAAGAAGGTGCCCAATGGGCAACAAGTTGCCATGTGCCAGGGAACAACCAGGTTTGTAAAAGGAAGCCCAACAAAGCATGAAGAGACACAGAGGGAGAGAAACATACATACATCTGATGATTTTCTGTGTGTGCCTGACCTGAATATCTAACACTTCTAAACTCCATACATTAGAAATGTCAAATGAATCTCATGTGCCTAAGTGATACATTAAGTGTTGCCCGTAACCAAATGATTAGCATAGATGACTGAGCTAATTGTTATACAAGCTAAATCAAATATAAGTTCAATTATACTCTATGGTGGATTATGCATGTAACAGAATGGGTCAAGAAGAATATTTCTAACATGACATGAAACAATCAAGTGGGAAAAGATGTAAAAATGGAAAAGAACATTAGATTAGAAATGTGGAGAAAGGGTAATCACAAAACAAACTGTAAAAAGAACACTTGATTTTTACCAAATCAACTCTGGCTCTGACATAATAAACTTATAACAAGTCCAATATCAAAGAGGTCCGTGAAGTGAAAACAATGGTTTGTAACTGGGACAGAAAATAAAAAAAAAAAAATAACAGCACCACCAACCAAATAATATAGTTTGCCTTCCAATAGTAAAAGAGAAGAACTTGTTTGCATGTAAATATGAGGATAAGTGATGTATCAAAGTTAAGAACTGTGAAGGGGATGTTTAAGTTGAAAGAGCACACCGTTAAAGAGACTGGTGTGAAAAGAGGAAGAGAAGCAATCACTTTGTGACACAAAGAAAGAAACCAAGAAAAGATTTCAGTGAAAGGAGGTCCTTCTGCTCAGAGTTTTTCAATTCCTCTTGATCTAATCTTGACATATGAAGAGCTCCAAATGCTACATTAATTACACTGCTTGTTAACTTGCAAAAGACACAGCTAATGCATTTCTGACATGTAAGCCCATTTTAAATCTCAAAAATCTCTGTATTAATCTTCCAAAAACAGCACTTTTCAAGTTACCTACAATGCATTAAAACTTTCACTGATCTACAGTACTATTCTCACTCCTTCCTAAATATACTTTAAAGAAAAAAATAGGCCAGATTAAGTCAATTAAATCTATTGTAGTGTTGTTTTTCACACCAACAGGTAAAACTGTGCAGCATCGTTCAATATCAGCTTTCATGACAGGAAACAAATACATTATCAGAGTGCAAATGGAAAGGTTCTTAATTTCACAATAACATACTTATACTACCCCTTTAACACATGCAAACCCAGAAAACCCCAGGCTAACAATCTCATGGATTTACTAGGATTCACTCATTCTCACACACCAGGGACCTCATGTATAAACGGTGCATACACATAAAAATGTTGTGTAGGCCAGTTTCCATGCACACTTCGAGATGTATAAAAACTAAACTTGGCATAAAGCCATGCATGTTTTCATGGCAGCCTCACACCACGCTTACACAAGTTTCTGCTCGGTTTTGCAAACTTGTAGCACCTAGCGTCAAAGCAGTGCTAATGTTTCTGCGTGGTGTTCCTTTCTTTTTTAGATTTGCATCAATGATGCGGGATTTATCAAATACACAGAACTTGATTGCATATTGTTTAAAAATTTAATTCACTTGATAGAAATCATTCTGTAACAATTTAATGGTGCATGGAATGGCCAAACTATTCCAACTACCATAGCTGCTTTAGCATTGTTAGAAGACATCGCATATGGAAGAATTAGATGACAGCATGTATTTATAGATGATTATGACTGGCTACTAAGTTGATTTCGAAATTCCAAAAGCTATCCTCTTATAGCTGTGTGCTGAACTGGCACTGGCTTTACAAAGGCAGACTTTAAGAAATTGTGCTGTACCTGCTCCTTAGCAAGTTCTGTCCACTCTCTGATTTTTAGCCACAGGAGCTTTTCTACATGAATATGCTGATGATTGGGTATTTCACAAACATCGCTGAGTCGCACCATGCCAGCTGTATAGGATGGTATTTTCCGCTTGTCACACAGATATATAAGATTTAATCACACTGTGGTTGAACTGGGAAACATCAAAGCACAATTCACAGCATTGTACTGTTTTCCGAATGTAATCAGAGCTGTCAGCTGCATGCACATTGATCTTGTAACAGCACTGGATGAGTTAGATCACCGCATGGAGCCGCATCATCAGCATGGGGGTCAACTTTTGTAATACTGCCTGAAACAGAACAGACAGTGGGCTGGAACATGCCTTTTCATGCCAACTTTGATATCTGACCACTACTTTTTAAATTTCTGAACTTGAACTTTCAACTGTTTCCGCCAGGCTATACTACTCCAACATTATTCTGTTGTTGCTTATACAACTGCTTAAGCCAACAAATAGTACATTTTTCTTTGCTTCCATCTCACATTCGCTGAAATTCTTTTTTCCACATGCTTGTGCCACTGTCTTTTAACAAAACACTGAACATAAGGGGCTATTTACATTGATTTGCATATTCAAATATGCAAAATTCTGTGAGGAGTTGGGGTAGGGCTATAGTGTGCACATACATTAAACTGAAATATTACTTTTTTACTGTTTTGAAAATCTGCATGAACCTTTGTTTACCGCAGAATGGGGTCAATTCAACAGACTGCGACTGCTTGAGCACTCTGTTCACCTTGCTGTAGGGAAAGACAACTAGGCATATGATTTAAACCGAAGACTATGAAGCAGCTGATTTGCACTGAACACTGCCAGAATAGGCTTCATTTCCAAACCTTCCCCTCTGACTATGAATAGTATTAATAGCAGGAGTAATAATAATATTGTCACATGCACAGAGTATTGTGAAATTATTGCTGGAAAGTCTGACCAACATATGTAATCTATAAAAGTGGGTTTGATAATGTTGCATTATGTATGAAGCCATTATTAAAGCAAGCTAAATTATTGCCTACAGCACAGAACTGACTGCAATGGAAGAAAATACTCAATGGTTTAAAATAAAAAGCTCAAGTTTAAAAGAAACAGAAAAGCCATCCATTCATCTTCCAGGCCCACTTTATCCTGAGCAAGACTGCAGAGCAGCTGGAGCCTATCCCAGCAAGCACAGGACAGAAGGCAGGAATAAATCACTGGACAGGGTGCTAGTTCATCGCAGGGTAAACACACAGTCACAAACATATCACCAATCCACCTAACCTGCATGTCTCTGGACTGTTGGAGGAAACCAGACCATTTGAAGTAAATACATGTGTAAATGGAGAGAACGTGCAAACGCGATGCAGGGAGAATATGGGAAGTTGCAAAGCAACAGCACTACCACTGCACGGCCAGGCAGCCTGCAAGTAACTGAAAATATTCAACAAAAAAAGAACACAGTGTACTCATAGCAAGAGGTTAATGAAAATCACTAAAACAACTCAGCCTGGCCCATACTCAAAAGATGGCCAAAGTACCAAACAAAAAATAAACTGCCAGTGCTGTCTGTAGAACATTCTGACAGCTGACACTAAGCTTAAGAGTGGAAAACCAAGAAATAAATACTTAAAGAAAAGTCAACTCTTTGGGGCTTAAAAACCTCATTTAGAGCACTTCTTCATTTATTCGTGATACAAACTTGCAATATTCGTAAACAGGGCTGCATACAGCACCAGTGTATGGGAACCGAGCTTAAAGGGGACGCCACACATTTATTCATACGTGGCTAGTATCCAATAAGAGCAAACCACAGAGTCAAAAAAAAAAAAAACTTGTTTAGAAATGGGAGAATATGAAAACTCCACACAAACTGTAATTAGGCCATGATTTGAACCCAAGGTTCACAGGGTGACAGAATCTGAGAAACAGGCTTTAAGGGAACACTCTTGAGAAAGGGAGCTCCAGTCAGGATAGGTTTAGACACACGGTTTAACACCCCTAAAAACTGCCAGCATTCACATCAATAGCAAACTGCTGATGAATACCTAATTACGTTGCTATAAATGAGGTAGCATATAAAAATGGAGAAAGTAGTTCCGTAGGAGAAAGTATACGTTTGTTACTTTTTTTTTTTTAATTATTTATATTGTCCCAATGAGGAAATTTGGTTTTTCAGCAGATTTTACAGAGAGACCACTTCACATCAATAAAGAGCACCACCTTAAACATAAACCGATGGTATAACATTAGACTATACATGTTATCCATAAAAAATAAACCAGCATTAAGACTTGACTAATGATCGATGCACATGTTAACTATTCCCCTCATGATTTAAGTCTATGGAAGTTTATTAAAGTTAATCTTATTTAGATGATAAATAGCAGTTGGGATGAAGGAGTATTTGAACCAATTGCATTTTATCTTTTATCAAGCTTTATCCTGTAACCTGATGGCAATAAAAGGAATTGTGAATGGAGTGGGCGAATCTTGTCTGAGAGAATACCATAACACTTGCTTATTAAACAGGTCTCTCAGGTTAGACTGTTGAGACCTTGTGATTTACTGCTCCACTTTACAATTTGATTAATTTTATTTTTGCATTTAAGTTTTCCAAAGCAGGCAAAGAGAAAATAAGACAGACTCAATAGAAGATTTTTGTAAAAGACTGACATAATAGTAAGATTCACTCTAAAAGTACTCTGCTCCCTTAGACAATGGAGCTGCTGTTGTCCCTTTATGCAGACTGTGTTTTCATTAAGTTAGTTTTGAGTCTATGATTGTCCCCAAATGTTTATAACCACCAACAATCGCAACTGTCATTTCTTTGATGATTGTTTCTTAAAGGTGAAGGGTATTTCTTCTAAAACAGATTATTAGATCCTTAGTTTTTATAATGTTTCGTTTCAGGAAGGACTCGTTACACCAGTTAAAGTCACCTACCACTGGACTGGGACTAATTTTATTCTCCTTAAATAGGCTTATACAGTAATCCCTCGCTATATCGCGCTTCGACTTTCGCGGCTTCACTCTATCGCGGATTTTATATGAAAGCATAACTAAATATATAACGCGGATTTTTCGCTGCTTCGCGGGTTCTGCGGACAATGTGTCTTTTTACTTCCTGTATATGCTTCCTCAGTTGGTTTGCCCAGTTGATTTCATACAAGGGACGCTATTGGCGGATGGCTGAGAAGCTAACCAATCAGAGCACGCAGTTAAGTTCTCCTGACTGAGAAGCTAACCAATCAGAGCACGCAGGAGCTATGCAGTGTTAACCAGGAAGTCTCATCTCGCTCATTCAGCATCAACGTGCTTCGCTGTGTAAAGAGTTGTGCTCTTTAGTGTTTATCTTTGTGCATAGTCAAGCCCTTCATTATGGCTCCAAAACAATCTGCTACTGCTTCAGGGGCCGTGCCCAAGCGCAAGAAGAAGATGTTAATGATTGCCGAAAAGGTAAACGTTTTGGATTTGTTGAAGGCTACGATTCTTTTTATTTAAAAAGTAGGAAAGGAATATAAGATCTACGGCTGCAGCGTCCTTTTAACCAGGGTGCAAAACGAGTTGTAAGTGGATGTAATAAGGCAGTAGTCTGGATGGAATCTGCTTTAGGGATTTGGATTGAAGACTGCCAGAAGAAGAACAACGGCAGTGCTACACAATCGCCTGAAGTGGCTCCTTTACAAGGGCTGTAACGCTCTCCTTTGTTGTGCAGTAAATTTAAACTCATTGTTATCGGACAAGTCATCGTGTCATTGTTGGTGAGTAACCATAA
>JANRMT010028174.1:152158025-152193762 GCA_026402145.1 Polypterus bichir lapradei
GGGAGAGTTTATAAGGGCTTAAAATATATAAAAATAACCATACAAACATATGGTTTCTACTTCGCGGATTTTCACCTATCGCGGGGGGGTCTGGAACGCAACCCCCGCGATGGAGGAGGGATTACTGTAATCACCAAGTAATCGGCAAATTTAAGATGAACCTATTTTCAAATTTACTGCAAATACTATTACTATAGAGAATGTATAAAAGAGGTTAAAGAACGCATTCCTGGGAGGACCCTCTGGAGGAGTTCAACAAATCAGTCAGACAGCCAATGACTTTCATTCTGAGTCCTGTTTAATAAAACATCAAATCAGTCACTCTACTAAATTGAAATCCAAATTAAAATATTTTTCTACTTCATTATAAAACACCAAGGTCTGTGTGTCCAGTCCCACAGAGTAATCTGATTGGTCAGTTTGGCTTTAGTGATGAGACGAAAGAGAAGAGCTAATGTGAGGAAAACAAGGACACATTCTGAGAGAGTCGCTTTGAAAGAAAGATGGAATGTATAAAACAGGACAGGAGACAAGAAAGGCAACTCGAAAATAGTGACAGAGTCTGAGAAGCAGTCTTTAAGAGAACGTGCTTGAGAAAGGGAGCTCCATCAAGATAGGTTTAGACACAGGCAAACAGAAAGGAAAGGCACCGAAAATACATATAGGGCAAGGGATAGCAAATATTTTTAAATTATTCTATTATAGGTACCATAGCTAGTCTTTAATAAGTCTCTCTGCAAGAAGGTGGGTCTGGATGGTATTAAAAGCTGATGAGAAGTCTACAAACAGGAGCCTTGCAGGAGTGTTGGCACTCCAAGTGGTTATATAACAGATGAAGCAAACTGACAATAGCCTCCTCTGTCCCTCTATTAGACTGGTAGGAAAACTGAAATGGATCTAAAAAAAACAGATTTTTCTCTATCATCTTCCTCTTTATAAGTTTTGTCAAAAATTATTTCATAACCAGTGATTTCAGAACCACTGGTCTGAAGTTATTTAAAGTTTCTGTTTTTAGCTACTGGAATTACTGTGACCTTTTCCCATAGCTTTGGAACTTTTTGCTGTTCTAATACCAAAACTAAAACTAAAATTAAAAATGAGACTGAGCTGCTCTGCACAAGATTTTAAGAGCTTGTCTCTAAGATTATCTGGCCCAGGACTTTGTTTTTAATTTTCTAAAAATGTTCTGTACAGTCCTTTGAGCAAAAAAAAAACAAAAAAAACACACACACTATCTCCCTTATCAGAAGCCATCTGCTTTAACCATTGTACATAGTCAGTAAAATCAAACTGCTTAAATCTCAATTATTATTCTTTAAATACATTGGCTAAATCAGAGTTAAAGTTAAAACCAGAACCCTTTACAGAGCGATTGCTTTTTGATTGTTACTGGGCATCTAAGGTTTTAATGCCTGACTACACAGAGCTCAAGTTATACAACCATGAGAACTATAGTAAGTAAACCTTCACAGAGCACAAATTAAATCATCAATACTTGTATTTATATCATTACAGTCAATGCTTATCAAAATCAGTCAAACTTCTCCCTCAGTAACAGCAACTGACACAAAGAGAATACAAAACTCCACAATGGCAGGATCAGGGGCTTGCAGCTAACCTAAATTTATAGCACCTTGCCATAATGAACCAACATACTTTACTTACAAGTTGACTTGCCCAGTCATTTGGAATGTGGACTGAAGAGGCAGAATTGCCTCTTCCTGACCTGTCGTTGACTACTAGGCCACACTGCCCGACTAATCTGCACTAAAACAACTGAAATTTCACGAGATCAATGCTATTCCTCAATATATCTCTTATTTCCGTTACTGCCATATAATATACATATAAATGTCTCTGTGGATTTTGCTGCGTTTTAAAAACACGGTGCGTGATGTCAATAAGCACTTTTTATTTAAAGTCATTAAGTCTTCCACGCCCGGGGTGGGCACCGAGCGGCTTCACGTTTCCCGTTTTTCGTTGTCTGCAGCTGCAGTGATTCCTTACAATGGAAGCGATCGCCAGACTGACGTGGGCACATGTTTCCTTTTTTTTTAATCCGTTACTTTATTTTGATTCTTTGTCTTTTTTCGTTACGTTTAATCGTCAGTAGCCCTACCGCACCTTGATTCACGAAATCCATTCCGGGCGCTCGAAAGCTCAAGGAAACAGATACGCCGGTAGGGCTTCGTGGATATATGTTACAAGAAAAGATCGGTTTCAACGGGTCTGCTAAAGTTTGTTTTGTTCTCTGCCCGCGTTTTCGTTTTTTTTTCAGAAGAAGTAAGAATCTGCGTAGCGTAAACAAATCGGAAAGGTGGGGCTTCCACAAACTCCATGAAGTTTTTTGAAACAAGTAGAGCTACAGCGCAGGCCTGGAGTGCTAGTTGGAGCTCGGCAAGCCAAGCGTTCACACCCCCTTAAAAACAACCGAATTTCACGCACTTCTCGAAGGGGAGAAACTTCCAGATTTGAAACGGGAAACCGCAGCTCGACGTTTAAAGCCCACGCGCACACAGGTAAGTCGACGATACCCGATGAGGAACTACTCCCGAGTTTCTTACCCCGATTAGATCCGACTGGCGTCTCCACAGTCGAGCAACTCAAAATGAGAATCCCATTGGAGGCGAGACGAGCAGCTGCAGGGTGTCTTCACCGAGGTGGAATGAAAGGCTCCCAGATAAGAAGACTTCGCGAAGCGGGCAGGAGTGGTGACTGGAAAAGGGCAGTGCCAGCTATGAGGGGAGCGACTGACTGAGTCAAAAATTGGGAGTCACAAGGGAAAGTGCGTCGCCACTGCTGCCGCCACCGCCAGGGGGAGCCCACCACACTGACGGCCGCAGACCAAAGAGTCACCGCCCACGGAACGGGTCTCGCCGCGCCTATCTGCGCGAGCTGCCAACTGTGCAAACAAACTTGAACTGGTGATGTCGTCGATGGCCTGTTAAAGAGGAAAAAAACACGTAAAACTTCCTCTTAGCGTTTCCCGGCTCTCCGAACGTGTGACTTCTGCTTTTTTTGTGCTGATGTTCTACAATGTTGCTTTTCAGCTTGCTGGGGTAAGTAATGCGTGTGTGCTGATAGGCACAATTGAAATGTAAATGTGCCATATGTTGGGGAGTGCAGTAACGCATTTTGCCTTCACACCGATGAACTGACAGACACTATAAGTAATTATATAAAATTTTGCAATGACGCCATAATCCCCGTCAAATCAATCCCCGAAAATATGACCTAACAACATGACACGGATTACCAGTGATTAAAAAAAAAAAAACAACCACAGGAAACGGGACATTTCATCATAGAACGTTAACTGAACAGAAAGAACTACAGAAGGTAGTGAAACGTGAATACAAGTAAGTGGTCAGAGCTGAAGTACAAGAACAAAACTGAGAATGAACTGTGGACTGATAACATGGGTTAATTGTGGAGTGGCATGAAGATGATGGCTGGCATACACACTAAATGCAAAATCACGTTGAAATGGAAGATGTTAAAACTGACTGTGAGTTGGCCTAATGAAGCCTATTCAAAGTTTGAGACACAGGGATTGCTTCAGAATATTGTCAGGGAGAACTGGAGCCTGGGGTCCATCATTCTTTGACCAGAATGATATCAGAAAGATTCCATACAAATAAATCAATTTTTACAAACGTAAGATTGAAAACAAATCAACCCCCACCCCTAAAAAAGAGAGCTAAGCCAGCAGAGTAAAACTTAAAGCCAGTAAAAATAAGTAAGTAGACGAATTAATAAGCGAATAAAGATAAATGGAGAAGGAAAAAAAAGGGGAGAGACTATGCTTCCTCAGTGCATTAAAAACGTATTCAAAAATGTTATTGATTAGATCCTGCCAGGTTTTGAAAAAGTTCTGCACAGGTCCTCTAAGTGAGAATTTGATTTTTTCCAGTTTCCAATAGTATATAACATCAGTTACACACTGACTTAGAATAGGTGAGTTAGGATTCTTCCAATTGAGCAAGATTAGTCAACATGCCAGTAGTGTAGTAAAGGTAATTACAGTTTGTTTGTCCTTCATATCAGAAAGACCCTTGAGCTGAACTAAAATGAAAAGGAAGCCCTGGCCCAGACAGTGTATGCGGAAGTCTTGTTCCCTAATGTGCAGAGCAACTTTCAACAGTATTCCACTTCATATTTGTGATATCTCTGGATTTACAACAAGTACCCAGTCTATGAAAAATATGCAAATGTACTTCCATTAGCAAAAAATACACAACCAAAAATGATTTCAGACTAGGACTGTTGTCCATTTTTGCAAACTTCTACTGTATTTTTTATTAAAAGTTAGTTTTGAATTTATGATTATCCCAAAATATTTATAATTGTTGACAATGTCAACTGTCTGGTCTTTGATTTTAGAAGAAACACCATTTGCCCTCAAGAAAAAATGATAAGTTATTAGTTCTTTAGTTTTTATAATGTTTAGTTGTAGGAAGGACTTATCACACCAGTTAACAAAATCATCTGCCACTGGACCATGATTCGTTTCATTATCCTTAAGTCGGCTTATAATCACTGAGTCAACAGCAAATTTAAGAAGAGCCTATTTTAACATTTTTTTTGAGTCGGCCATTATTTTAGAGAATGTATAAAAGATGTGAAAGAAAACCACACTGTGTTGAAATCCAAATTAAAATCTATAATAAGTCTCTCTGCAAGGAAGTGGGGCTGTATGGTACTAAAAGCTGATGAGAAATCTACAAGCAGAAGTCTTCCATGAGTTTTGACGCCCTCCAAGTGGTTGTACAGGAGATGAAGCAAAGTGACAATGATGTCCTCTGTAACTTTGTTAGACTGGTAGGCAAACTGAAATGGATTTAATAAAGCCCGGGTTTCTCTGTAAACTTCCTCTGTAGAAGTGTTTCAAATGTTTTCATAAACCGTGATGTCAGGGCCACTGGTATGAAATCATTTAAGGTTTTTGGGTTATTGTTTTTAGCTACAGGAATTGCTGTGGCCTCATTCCATAGCTTTGGAACTTTTAGCTGTTCTAATGACAAATTAAAAAATCAGACTGAGCTGCTCTGCACAAGATTTTAGGAGCCTTCCACACAGATAATCTGGCCCAAGACTTTTCTTTTTAATTTTCTAAAAATGTTCTCTACATCCTTTTGGATAAAAAAAAATATCTCTCCTTTAGACCAGTGGCTTTAACTTCTCATATCACAAAGTTCTTTGAGAAGTTATGCTGCGTTCACATGCTCTCAAACCTTTCAGAGCTCTAACTTGTGATGTTTCACCTTTCCACTTCACTGTGTTCATGTGGGTTTCCCATCAGACTATTCGTAGAACCATAAAGTCACTATTGATTTGTTACTTGGTTTAAAAAAAAGCAATTAAAAATAAATTGTATTTTTCGTGGTAATAAAGAACCAAATAAACATTAAATGTGTATCTCTTTGCCCTAAATGCAATTCAACCAAAAATATAATTTGTGACTGACCAGATTATGTTTTATTTTTAAACAGCTGACTACAGTGAAAGGTCAGCATTTTGTCAGAACCTGGATAATTTGGGTAGATTTGTTTTCTCAGGAATGCCCAACATGTAGCTCTATGTTTATAGTTCGTTCACCTGGAATTTCCAACTTTAAAATTTGGATGTACCGTCTTTTCGACAGTATGTGACTATAGCATCAATTAAAACAACCACTAAACAAAACCCAGGCCTGTCTGCACCCTTACCAAATTGCATGCAGAGCAAAGAGGGGGTACAGTATGCCATAGCAGCACTTCTAAATTTAATTTATGAGCACTTGGAAGGATTTAAAAAAATGCTGGATTGTTGTTTATAGATTACTGGTCAGCTTCAAACACAGTCCAGCCACATATTTAAATTGATAAATTGTTTGATCAATTCTTTTTGGACCATAACTTGTTGGAGTGGATTCTGGACATTTTAACTATCCATCCATCCATCCATTATCCAACCCGCTATATTCTAATACAGGGTCACAGGGGACTGCTGGAGCCAATCCCAGCCAACACAGGGCGCAAGGCAGGAACAAACCCCGGGCAGGGTGCCAGCCCACCACAGGGCACACACACACCAAGCACACACTAGGGACAATTTAGGATCACCAGTGCACCTAACCTGCATGTCTTTGGACTGTGGGAGGAAACCGGAGCACCCAAAGAAACCCACACGGAGAACATGCGAGCTCCACGCAGGGAGTACCCGGGAAGCAAACCCAGGTCTCCTTAACTGCGAGGCAGCAGCGCTACCACTTCGCCACCGTGCCGTCACATTTTAACTAACAGTACACAAATAATGAGTGTTAAAGACTGTCTTTCTGTAGCCTTTTCTGTATATCCTATACACAAATGACTGCAGGAGAAGGACAGACAATATAAAGAGGACAGCCATGGACCTGTTGTTGATGAGTTTGTTCAATGCTGTGATCATTCCTTTTTAAGGTAAGCAAATGTCACATTAGACAACTTCTTGTCATAAAGTATGTCAGATTTGCCAACTGCAGGCACTGATCTTATCACGGGAACTTGTCAATTCAAATGATTGAACATTACAGCTTATGTCACATTTACCGACCGAGAGCTGTCCTACTATTGCAGTTGTGCTCGCACCTTTTTTCTCACAGCCAATAGCATGCTGCCTGATGGAGCTGGTGTTATATGAAGGGTTAACAGGTGCATTCAAATTATGCTGCAATTTCTGCCTTTCTCTTTTTTCTTTTTTCCTTCAGTCATGGTATGTAATAAATGAGACATCAGACAAACGAGTTTCTCTTCTGCTTGTGAGGTCTAAAAACTCCACGTTCCTTATTGCTTGGCGCTACAGTAAATATATTTTTTGATGAGCACTCATTGGTTGTCAGCTCTCATGCACACACAGCCCGTCCCTATGTCTAAAGACAAAATCATACCTGTTTGATTTTATCGGAGTGAGCCGCAGGGCACGTCACATTAGGTGAGCGTCTTCACGGGAGTGTGCCGCCAACTGTTTGTGGCTCAGTAGGATTGTATAAATGAAGACTATGACTGAAAATGGCTGGAAAAGTCTTGTGACATAGTCTGAAATAGCTTAAAGACAAAGAATATGGTTTCAGATATTAGGTGCTCCCCTCCTCCCATTATATCTACATTAATTGAGGAGGAGATTGTGGACATGGTGGAGGACTAAAAATATCTAAGAGAAGTATTGATAACAGGCTTAACTTTGACCTTAACATAAATGAATTTGTAGAAAGGAGCAGACATGGCTTTTCTTTCTTCGGAAACTTGTTTTAAAGTGGACAAAACCATAATGACACTGTTTTATAAGTTCTTTAATGAATATACTGTTACATTTGCTTTTATATATTGGTAGGCAAACTTGGAATTAAGAATCTAAACTGTTTTAAGTAACACTATAAAAATATTGCAGTATGATTAGTAGCTATTCTCTTTTACCTACATTTCAGATATTGCCATCATGCTGCAGATTTAGGTTCCTGAGAGCAAATAGCAACAGATTTAAGAACTCTTTTATTCCTAAAGCCTCCAGTATTTTGAATTCTGTTACTTGAAGGGATGCTGCTGAATTATTATTTTGTATACTGTTTAAGGTAATTATTCTATTTTATGCTAATTTTGAGTATGTTTACTTTTGATAACACTAGTTATTAGCTGTTGTGTCTTTGCTTATTTTCTTGTTTCTGTGAAACAATGCCTTCTGTTGTGTACTTTCCTGATCTAAAGAAAATTCCCTCTGGGGTAATAAAGTCTATGTTACCTAACCTATCTTATTGTCATGAGTCTGAGCAGATATGCAAGTAAGAATTTCATTAAACATTTATGTGCACATGACAATAATCATGAACTTGAACTAAACATGAATGACTGATTAGTCAAATTCTCTTCACACAATCCTTATTCTACACCACATATGAACCCCTCCCTTTACCATGGGAGTGGTGGGCCTATATGGTGGCTCCACACAGTTTCTTCACACTCAGGACACCTTGGTTGTTTTGGTCACTCAGCTTCTAGGTGTTCTTCATGAATGCCACAACCAGGCCTGGAGTCGATTCCATCAATTACCCAGATAAAGATCTTTTTGAGAAAATAGGAGCATTAACAAATTGACAAATGAGAAGAAACCATTCAGTCCATCAAAACTATCATAGGAGACTTTTAGTTTCCCCCAATTGCATCTCTCTGATCCTGTGTGGCCGATTCTCTTTCTTATCAATTATTTCTCTACATCTTGGGATCTTCTTTTGAATTTCTTCACTGTTTTCCTCCTTCCTATGCTATACTCCAGCAGAAGGTAATCACAATAGATACTATTACTGCAAAACTGTTGCTGACCAGTGATTGGAAAAAAAAAAACACAAAATGGTGGTTATTGTGATGTAACCACTGAAATGGAAAATGTATAAATATATGATGTAAGAACAAAAAACAAAACCTGAGCCTTATTTATGAAATCCTAAGAAATGTAACTGTGCAAACTGTTGTCAGGGTTAGTAAGTGATGGGCACACCTAGTATGAGTTTTAACAGAATACAATTACTTCCAACAAGGCACAAAAGGCAATAGAGCAGTAATAATAAAAATTAACAAATAATTGTAAAGCAATGATAAATAACTGAAAAAGACAAAGTATGTGAAAGCAATTTAAAGCACAGATAATTGTTTTGTGGTTGTTCACTGGTCATTTTCCTAACTTGCATAAACTGTGCTGCATCTCTGCACTAAGCATGTTTAATTTTTTCTTACATTTTTCCAATGGTTTATGGAACCATCCATATGATTTCTTGGTACAGTTGATTACACCTGTATATGTGAAACATCTGCTAACCTGATAACATGTCGGTGAGGCTTGTGTGATGGTCACTGACTGGCTACAGCCTGTGTTATCTATAAAATGGTAAAGCTTGAGAAGACTTCAAGAGGACATTGAGGAAGGGCTTTGGTGGAACACACTTGGAAGAAGACCATTGACCCCAACCTCTGGACTTCCAATATTAAACAACACAAAATTAAGAAGAGAGTGACATTTTTCAGAGCACAATCTTTAAGAGCAGAGGTCCACATAAATTAACTTCAAAGGTGAGCTGTTTATTGATATTTGATATTTACTGCATCTGCCATTTTTAGTCTGTTAAGGTGAATAATGTTTGCCTGAAAGATTCAAAACTTTTAACATCTTATTCTTTTACAGTGTACTTAGTTTTATTTCTTTATTTTGTTTATAAGTACTAGCTTGCTTTATGTGCAAAACTTTCTTTTAGTGTAAATCAAAGTAAAAAGTGGCCTGGGCCACAAATACTGTAATGTGCAGTCAATTATTGCAAGTGCTTAACATGACTTAACAATTTCATCCAGCAATAAGTCGCACCACATAATAAAAAATCAAATATTGCAGAAATGAATGTCCTGCACAGTTCAGGCAAAAACAAAAAAAAACAAAACAATCAAACTAATGTAAAGGCAGACTAGTTAGCACCACTGTAATTTACTGCATATTTTTATATAAAATTCCATGCAAAGCTTTGGACACCTCAGGCCAAGTTACATATTTTGTTGACATAAAATAAAAATAGTTTCAACAGCTTCAATGGCAAACAACGTAAAACAATAGCATGTTGATGACAATGGTAATACAGTTCCTATTTATTTGATTAATTAAAACAAGAAAAAAAAGTTAATACATTTTCAAACGTCTGAGCACCCTATAAAGTCATTACTTAGTAACATACTGTGTGGCAAAAATAACAGCTTGCCAAAGAGTCTTTGAATTCTTGTTTTGGAATTTGTCTCCAATTTAATTTGCTGATCACTTCCATCTCTAAGATATTGTTTGGCTGTCTTTTGTGCACAACACATTTAAGGTCTGCCCACAAATTCTCAATGATGTTCAAGTCTGGGGACTTCAAGGGGCATTCTAAAACCTTTACGTTGTGCTTCTTGAGGTACTTCACAGTAGATTTCAAATTGTATTTTGTATCAGCGCAGCTTCTAGCCTGGTCATGTTCCATGTTTCTTAAGTCACTGTCTGACATTCCTCTTGTGCATTTGATGATACTTAGTGAAAGCCATTCTTTGATACACTCACAGAACATTTCCTGTGCTACTAGCTGTGTTCTTCTTTTGGCAAATGCTGACCCTTTTTTTTCCAAACAAACCATTAAACAATTTTTTTTTGTGATTAAAACACAAATGTAATTCCATTAAGGCCATGTCCGTGTAAGCAACTCTTGTAAGTAAGTGAAGAGTCAAAGAATCTGTTAGGCTCTGTAACTGCCATTATTTGACAATTCCTAATGACAATTCTGGACCAGACCAGCAAACTAATGAGTTATGAGACTGCATAACTGAAAGGGTGCCCAAAACCATAAGATTCTCTTGCTCCTTCCACCCTCCCGATAAGTGTGGTCTGCTGCCTCATGACTCAGACTTCCCAAGGTTAGGCTACGGGTTTCTTTTAAACTGGACCTGGGAGTTCTTCCAGTATCATGGCAAAGGTTGTACAAAACACTCCTGGGTCGTGTGGAAGTCAGGGCAGTCCTCTCCCGGCATCGCCCTCTGGCGGCACACAAGCACCCCAACAGGGTTGCATTTCCAGACTCCCAACTCCCATGCCGCCTTGTGGGTATCTTAACTGGGTTCAGTCCTGAGGAGCAGTGCCATTTGCTGTGTGTGTGAGAATGAACTGATCCCAGCACCTATGCTAGCCCAGTCCATCCAATGTTCTTCTGTCCCAGTTGGGATAAAGACTGCCAGGTGTTCTGGCCAAGTTAAATCTCCATTCCAGCTGTCATTCCAAGAAATCAGCCTCCATCCCGGCCAGGATGCCTGTCCTTCCCCCATGGCACTTACACAACAAAACTTGTAACTTGGCCAGGGATGTCCAAACTTTTCCATGGGACTGTATGTGAATATGCAATGCATAACAAACGTCTGATAATATCACTACACAGATGTCATTTTTGTTAAGAGCTTTGCTTGTAATGGGGAAAAACAGGAATTAGACCATAAGTCTTATTCCAGTTAGGACACTAGTGGAGAAGTGTCATTAAATGTAATTCCAACTCACAAAACAATTAAAACAGTCTGTAAAAATGTAAAAAGGTACTGTAGTCACACATAACACAGCAGGTAACTCTTCAAGTTCACACATTAATTGAACCCAAGCTTGAATTCTAGTCTGGTCATGTTCCACGTGAAGTCTGCATGTTCTCCCCATTTCTCTCACTTGGCTTTCTCCAGGCACAGCAGATTCTTCCCATAAGCCAATAAAGCACATGTGATACACCCGGGGCATGGAAGTATGTTTCTTGTGTTGGACTGCTGTCCTGTCAAGGGTTCATAGCTGCTGAGATAGGGTCCAGCTTTCAACAGCCACATAGTGAAGGATTATAAACATATCTTGGAACAAATGTAGAGACTAAAAAAGCAGTCTTTTCTAAGGAACAGTACATGTTAGACATGGCATGCTTGTCTACTTACTGGGCTTACCTTGAAGAACACACTGAAAAGTTTGAAACAATCCAAAGAAATAAAAGCTTACAGGAACAAAAGAGGAAGTGTCTCAGACATGTCCAAGGCTAAGCCTCCCTCTGCATTTCAATCTACATTTGAGTATCAAATCAAGCAAGCCTTAAACCCATCTCCAAGTTTTGCATTAACAACACTCTGACATATCTTTAGAGTATTTTGCCTTTTCATATAGCATAAAACCAGCATATAACATAAAAAAGTAGCTTACAAGTCTAATAGATTTACAGCACAGTATTAGATACATAAATTGAACAGAACACAAAAAACTGCAGGTTCAAAATGCAGATTTGACAGAAATCAGGAGGAGTTTGTAAGTAAATCTGACAGATTTAAATAGCAAATTAAGAAACAAAGCAATGCAAACCAAGCCAAGTAACAGTATAAAACTACAAAACCAATTACAAAGCAACAGAATAGGATAAGCTGACAAATTTTCAGTAGAGCATTCAAAGCTAGAAGATCAGGTCACTAGAGTATAGTGTGGCAGTTCATATAATCAGCTGGAAAGACTGTCGAAAGTTGGAAATAAAGGGATGAAAAAAAAAAGAAAGAAAAAACAGCCAACTAAACAAATATATGGATCTTTAGACTATTTGGAATGTACTGTAAAGACGAAAGCCTTATAAATCTCAGAAGTGTTTCAAGTGGAGTGTTTCCACAGATGGGGCTTCATTGTTGTTCATAATGAGACCAGTGACCATGGTGTCATCAACAAATTTAATGATATGATTAGTGTCAAATCTGACAGTACAGTCATAAGTGAAAAGTGAGTACAGCTTTGGTCAGTATGAACAATGATGAGACTGCATACCGTCAGGAGATTGACAGTCCAGCTGAGTGGTGCCACATCATTAACGTCACCTTGAACGTAAACAAATCTGAAGAAATGGTTCTGGACTTCATGAAGGGACAGGTGAAACCCTCACCAGTCTGCTTTGATGGAGCAGTGGAGGAGAGAGTGGGTGGTTTCAGATTTCTCAGTCTCCACATGTCAGATAAAACTAAACTGGTCACAAAACACCACTGCCATTATTAAAAAAAAGCACAGCAGCGTCTAAACTCAGATGCTTGAGGAAGTGTGGTATGCGGAAACAATTACTGGTGAACCTCTACTGCAGCACTGTTGAGAGTGTACTGACAGGAGGAATCACAGTCTGGTATGGGAACAGCACAGCTCAGGAAAAGAGGTCACTATAAAGGCTGGTGAAGCTGGCAGAGTACTGTATATCACTGGCTATACTCTTTACACAACAGAGTCCATACAGTTTACACGCACTTAAGGTTAATTCATTAAAACTTACTTTATAACCTTCCACATATTTTATACTAACAAAGTATAAATTTGGCATATCATTTAAGACATCTACTTTGTGCATAAAGGAGGGGAGCGGGAGGTGGGGAGCGTGCACTGATACAGCGCATTGTCAAACCCACCACACAGCGAACCACCTCAGGATCCCAAATTTGACCTGAGCACAGTCCTGCAACAGGTGACACCTCAGCACCATACTAGTTTGAATGGAAAAGAATAGTGTGAGATGTTTTACAGTGGTTAGATTGCCAATCCTGCCACCAATCCCCAAGTTTTCCCAGCAAGTTGGAGGACAAAAGTATTTTTTCCAACAGTGTTCACAGGCCTCAGATTATTTCACTTTTTCTTGGCCATATCACATTTCCAGTGAGTCATAAGTTTACATACTTTGTTAATATTTGGTATAATTGACTTTCTTGAGCCAAATATTTTGGGGAGCCTTCCACAAGCTTCATATAGTAAGTTGCTGGAATTTTGTCCCATTCCTCCAGGCAGAACTGGTATAACTGGGACAGGTTCATAGGCCTTCTTTGAGGCACACACTTTGAGGAGCATGAGGTGAGAAGCACACTGTGGGCTGTCAACCCACAGAAGGCAGCTGGACCTGACGGCATCTCAGGACGCGCGCTAAGACTGTGCAGACCAGCTGGCTGGGGTCTTCACCAGGATATTCAACCATTCTCTGTCTCAGTCCACTGTGCCATCCTGCCTGAAATCCTCTGTCATAGTGCCTCTGGCCAAGAAACAGACCATCACCAGTCTTAATGACTACAGGCCAGTTGCACTGACCCCTGTGGTTATGAAGTGCTTCGAGAAACTCATCAGGAACCACATCTTGTCATTCATTCCTCCCATGCTTGATCCGCACCAGTTTGCCTACAGAGCAAACAGGTGTACGGAGGACACTGTGGCCACTGTACTACATGCTGTTCTGTCCCATCTGGAGCAGCAGAGGAGCTACACATGGCTGCTCTTCATAGACTTCAGCTCTGCCTTTAATACTATCTTACCCCACGGACTGGTGACCAAACTGTTAGACATAGGTCATCCACGCTCCACCTGCCTTTGGATCAAGGACTTCCTGAGTGATCGCACTCAGAGGGTTAGAGTGGGCCCCTACTTCTCCACACCCATCAGTCTCAGCACTGGATCCTCACAGAGCTGTGTGCTGAGCCCCTTGCTGTATACCCTCTACACGTACGATTGCATTCCTGCCCACCACAGTAACACCATTGTTAAGTTCGCTGACGATACCACGGTAGTAGGGCTCGTCTCTGGGGGGGATGAGTCCCCCTACAGGGAGGAGGTGGAGCGGCTGACAACGTGGTGTAGGAATAATAACTTGCTCCTAAATACAGCCAAGACCAAGGAGCTCATTGTGGATTTCAGGAAGAAGGCAGACAACATCCAGCCACTCATTATCAATGGGGACTGTGTGGAGAGGGTCTCAGACTTCCGCTTCTTGGGAGTTACCAATAGGGAGGACTTGACCTGGGGAACACACACTGCTGAGGTAGTGAAAAAGGCCCAAAAGAGACTCTACTTCCTGAGGGTTCTCAGGACGAACAAAATCCCTGAGAAACTGCTGGTGTCCTTTTACCGCTGCACAGTAGAGAGCATCCTGGTCTACTGTCTCTGTGCGTGGTTCTCTAGCTGCACGGTAGCACAGAGGAAAGAGCTCCACAGGGTCATTAAGGTCACCCAGCGGATAGTTGGCTGTCATCTCCCCTCACTAGAAGAACTACATAGTTCCTGTTGTCTCAGGAATATCAAGAAGTTTGAACGCCAGCCTTCAGGCAGATGACTTAGACAAACAGACTGACAAACAGTTTCTATCCTTAATCCATTAACCATACAAATTGCTTGCTACGTGGTCAATCTTACCTAGTGCACCTTCATGCATACAATACAATACACTCTCATGTTTACAATACAGTTGTAAGTCAACACTGGCTAAGGGACAAGTGCAATATGATGTAAGTATGAATGGAAAACAGTGTTTGGCTGTTATGAACTATTTTGGTACTTATTTTATTCTCCTTTTTTATTTTAGTTTATTTTTGCATTGGGAAATTGTACCTAAATTTCGTTGCACAATGTCTCATTGCTACAATGACAATAAAGACTTTGATTAATTGATTGATTGATCAGTTCTGCCCACAAATCTTAAATCACATTGACCCCAAGCTTACCTCCAATCACAACTTTGGAGGTAAGCTTGGGGTCATTGTCCATTTGGAAGACCCATTTGTGACTGAGCTTCAACTTTTTTGCTGAGCTCTTGAGATGTTGCAGCAGTATATCTACATAATTTTCCTTCCTCGTGATGCCATCTATTTTGTGAAGTCCCTCCTGCAGCAAAGTGCCCCCACTACATGACGCTTCCACCCCCATGCCTGACAGTGGGGATGATGTTCTTTGGCTTGCAAGCTTCACTCTTTTTCCTCCAAACATAATAACGGTCAATATGGCCAAACAGTTTAACCTTGGATTCATCAGACTAGAGGACATTTCCCTAGAAGGTATGATCATTGTCCTCATATGCCTTCGCAAACTGCAGTCTGTTTTTTTTTTTATGGCAGCTTTAGAGCAGTGGCATCTTCCATGCTGAGCAGTCTTTCAGGTTATGTCAATACAGGACTTGTTTTACTGTGGATATAGATACTTGTCTACTTGTTCCTTCCAGCATCTTCACAAGGTCCTTTGCTGTTGTTCTGGTATTGATTTGCACTTTTCATGCCAAAGTATCTCTAGGAGACAGAATGCATCTCTTTCCTGAGCAGTATGACAGCTGTGTGGTCCCTGGTGTTTATGCTTGTGTATTATTGTTTGTACAGATGAACATGGAACCTTCAAGTCCTCAAAAATTAACCAGATTTGTGGAGATCCACAGTTTTTTGAGTTCTTGACTGATTTATTTTGATTTTCACATTATGTCAAGCAAAGAGGAAGTGAATTTGATGGTAGGCCTTAACATACATCCACATGTTGACTCCAGTTAGGCTAATTTGCTAACAGAAGCTAGCAAAGTTGGGCACTTAAAAGAGACAAATTAATAAGCAGTGAGACTATGGGGTTTTTATACATTTATGTTAAACATTGTGCTCAAACTATAAGATCACATTTGAAACATAAAGCTATCATTGGGAAGATGGAAAATGTCAGAGCTAAATATCAAGCTGCTATTATCCAAAGACATGCGTTAATGTACATCTAAAGTTGTATAAAGCTCAATTACTGTGCACCCTCATCTTCAAGTGAATAGCTGCTACCCATATGCATCACTCACTTTGCTGGAATAAAACAATGACTAAAAACTGATTCAGGTAGTGCATGTACCAGTCAGGTGGCCATACAGTGCATCTGGAAAGTATTCACAGCGCATCACTTTTTCCACATTTTATGATGTTACAGCCTTATTCCAAAATGGATTAAATTCATTTTTTTCCTCAGAATTCTACACACAACACCCCATAATTACAACGTGAAAAAAGTTTACTTGAGGTTTTTGCAAATATATTAAAAATAAAAAAACTGAGAAATCACATGTATTTAAGTATTCACAGCCTTTGCTCAATACTTTGTCGATGCACCCTTGGCAGCAATTACAGCCTCAAGTCTTTTTGAATATGATGCCACAAGCATGGCACACCTATCCTTGGCCAGTTTCGCCCATTCCTCTTTGCAGCACCTCTCAAGCTTCATCAGGTTGGATGGGAAGCGTCGGTGCACAGCCATTTTAAGATCTCTCCAGAGATGTTCAATCGGATTCAAGTCTGGGCTCTGGCTGGGACACTCAAGGACATTTACAGAGTTGTCTTGAAGCCACTCCTTTGATATCTTGGCTGTGTGCTTAGGGTCGTTGTCCTGCTGAAAGATAAACCGTCATCCCAGCCTGAGGTCAAGAGCGCTCTGGAGCAGGTTTTCATCTAGGATGTCTCCGTACATTGTTGCAGTCATCTTTCCCTTTATCCTGACTAGTCTCCCAGTTCCTGCTGCTGAAAAACATTCCCACAGCATGATGCTGCCACCACCATGCTTCACTGTAGGGATGGTATTGGCCTGGTGATGAGCGGTGCCTAGTTTCCTCCAAACGTGATGCCTGGCATTCACACCAAAGAGTTCAATCTTTGTCTCATCAGACCAGAGAATTTTGTTTCTCATGGTCTGAGAGTCCTTCAGGTGCCTTTTGGCAAACTCCAGGCGGGCTGCCATGTGACTTTTACTAAGGAGTGGCTTCCATCTGGCCACTCTACCATACAGGCCTGATTGGTGGATTGCTGCAGAGAAGGTTCTCCTCTCTCCACAGAGGACCTCTGGAGCTCTGACAGAGTGACCATCGGGTTCTTGGTCCCCTCCCTGCCTAAGGCCCTTCTCCCCCGCTCGCTCAGTTCAGATGGTCGGCCAGCTCTAGGAAGAGTCCTGGTGGTTTCGAACTTCTTCCACTTACAGATGATGGAGGCCACTGTGCTAATTGGGACCTTCAAAGCAGCAGAAATTTTTCTGTAACCTTTCCCAGATTTGTGCCTCGAGACAATCCTGTCTCGGAGGTCTACAGACAATTCCTTTGACTTCATGCTTGATTTGTGCTCTGACATGAACTGTCAACTGTAGGACCTTCTATAGACAGGTGTGTGCCTTTCCAAATCATGTCCAATCAACTGAATTTACCTCAGGTGGACTCCAATTAAGCTGTAGAAACATCTCAAGGATGATCAGGGGAAACAGGATGCACCTGAGCTCAATTCTGAGCTTCATGGCAAAGGCTGTGAATTTTTTTATTTTTAATAAATTTGCAAAAATCTCAAGTAAACTTTTTTAATGTTGTCATTATGGGGTGTTGTGTGTAGAATTCTGAGGAAAAAATGAATTTACCGTAATCAATTTTGGAATAAGGCTGTAACATAACAAAATGTGGAAAAAGTGATGCGCTGTGAATACTTTCCGGATGCACTGTAAGTGTATTCCTTGTTTTATATGGATTACACCAGTATTTTTGAGTCAGTCCAGTTTTCAAAAAGGTAACCTTACAAACATTTATGAAAAAATCCTTCTAATATTAGTCATCTCCCTGGTCTGTCATGGTTTGTTTTCTTACATTAGAATCAAAGTGTGGCTATTGTGACATTTTCTATGCTAAACCCATCCATATCGAGAAAACCCAGTAAACTCTCTTCAATTTTAGCAGGTCTTGATCTGTTAAACTGATAGGATGGTTTCCTGGGATATTTGACTCTAATGTTTAGTGGTACATTTCTAGAAGAGCTTCCTTATGTGAAAAGGACTTGTATCTGCTATATAACAAGAAAAACATCATATAAAATAGTGGAGCATAATGCTGTGAACAGAAATTAGTACTCCGCTAGTAACATGTTAATGAAGACTGA
The DNA here is from genome assembly GCA_026402145.1 of Polypterus bichir lapradei. Taxonomy (NCBI): domain Eukaryota; kingdom Metazoa; phylum Chordata; class Cladistia; order Polypteriformes; family Polypteridae; genus Polypterus; species Polypterus bichir. The sequence continues at coordinate 152,176,253 of JANRMT010028174.1, forward strand.
GAAGAAGAAGAAAAAGGTGACAGCAGAAGTGAAAATTGGTGGCGTGTTGTATATTGATTAGCACATTCAAGTAAGAATTTTACTGTACTCTGTCCAAACAATTTTGACTCTATAAAGTACTGCTTCTCAGGGCTACACCACAGAACAAGGAGTGCAAGTTATATATCAAAAAAATAAGTCATTCAAATGTCAGGATTAGCCTTGAAGACCAAGGGTAGTGTGGAATTCTATCCTCTCCTCCATTGAGTTAGGGGTGTTGGTGTTCATGTAGATTTTAGCAAGATTAGGAATAAGATTGGAGCTAAACCTGGACAGGGCACTCTCACGCATACACACTGCCAATTCAAAGTATCCTGTTAGCCCACACTTCATGTCTTTAGGATGGGACAGGAAACTAGAGAACTCAGAAAAAAACAGCAGACACGGAAAGAATGTGTAAACTCCACATGGAAAGTGAAAAGACCATGACAAAAGAATTAGAATTTCATTTTATAGTTTGGATATCATAGAGGTGACTCAATATCTCACCCTAATCAGACAAGACGATGAGACATTTAGTCTTCTTGTGAACTAATTAGCTTTCTTTTATTACAAAGACCTAGAAAGAGTAAGTCACTAAGTTTCTTCTGTTAGCAGAATTGTGAGGTTATATAACAATGTGTTTACTTTTATTTCAATTCATATATAATTATAGTGGACTAGCTGTGTAGGCCCGTGCTGTAAAAACCCTGGGCTCCTAAAAATTATTGAAATCGTCAGAAAAATTAAATGTAGAGTTGGTAGTTTTGTTTTGCAGACGTGCTCACCCCACTTGTCTATCAACGGCTAAGTGAGTTTCTCACCCTCGTTTATTCGCCGCTTTCACTTTGGCAATGGAGTCACTTTCTTTCAGCTTCATGCTGTAGCCTCGTACTTCATTCTTCTTCCGACTCGTTAACTTGGGGCAGCCTTGCCGACTCTTTCAGCTTCATGCTATAGCCTTGCACTTCCGGGCCGCCTTAGACTTCTGGGCCAGACAGACACGCACACTTCCACGTGTAGAAGTTTACATATAACAAGAGTACTGATTACAACTCTGCAATTCATGTTTCATCCTATTATGGTAGAATGCTAAGACATTAACTATTTTTGGCAGAACTCTGCATAAATATTGTTCTTAATTTAAAACAGCAGAAGCTTTAAAAAATAGCCTTGATTTTCAAGACAATCAAAACCTCAGTTCTACGTTCCTAATTACCTTGAAACCGGCATCAGAGCAAACTTTGTGCATTTTAACTGGAGATACTGAAGTGGAGAAACCGTGCAATTATTAATGCTCTTATTATGTATTATAAATGCCACAAGGGTTGGACAGGCGTCCCAACCAGAAAATGGGATGGTTCCTTACCCAGTCAGGAGGCTCAGAGCAAGCAAATGGGCATCCCAGCCAGGAAAGAGGAAGAAGTCAGACCCAGAAGAGATTGCCAGAAGGGATGGACGGACCGCTCATCAATTATAAAAGATGCTGCAGGAGATAAGTTATTCCCCCAGGACATGAGATGGCAACAGCTCTCTGTATCAGCACCCATTTGGGATCCAGCAGGGACAACAGAGCCCTGCTGGGTACCATGGGTGCTGCAAGGGGGCACTGTTGGGAGATGTGCTCCACAATTTATTGGACTGTTATATGACCCACAAGTTCTTCTGTCGGGCAGTGGCCCTGGCACCGAAAGTACGCCTGCGTCCTTAATAAAAGGGACCACACTCCCTTATCCAGGGAAATCGGAGCTGGGAGGATGTAGAGCAACACTCGACTGGAGGACGGCAGTGCAGCAAGGAGAAGAGACATATTGTAGGGAGAGAGAGAAAGCGCCTGTACTTTTGCAACTTTATGGAGAATAGACCATCCATTATTTGAATCCAAGACTCTCTGTGTGTTCGTGCTGGGGTTTGGAGCTCGCTGGTGTTCCATGACAGTATTTATTTTAATAACATGGGTGAATACATATAAATTTATTTTGATTATGTCCAATTTACACTTCTCTCATTCAACACAACCCAGAGCTCATTTCACTTATAAAACTACACAGCTTTCTAAGCATTAATTTGATCTTAGCCAGTTTTTTAAAGCAGCAACACTTTCATCAAATATCTTGACAACAAATGTAACTGAATTTAAACAAAGTCATTGAAAATACATTAAGCTACTGCTTTTTAACAGTATCAAAGTTTATTCCATTATGATGACATTCTGCATAAATACAACAAACAAGATAGACATTGGTATAACAAAAAATAGGCATCCTTAAAGGAAGCTTCTGTATTTACATTAACATTTTGAAATAATTTCAGATCTGTACCCTGTATAATTATTGCCTTTAGCATAACTGATAAATCAAAAGATAGATACTGCCATTTTATTTACTTCCAAACTGTCTTGCCTATGCCAGCTGGAATTAGATTATTGGGAGCACATGCATGAGGCTTAGCAGTGATAAATGGCTTCCATGAGCTAGATATTTAAATTAAACAGTGAAATTTCAGGGAACTCTTCACACCTGGTTACAAAAAAAAAAAAAAAAGACATCTTGATTTGATTTTTGGGCAATAAAGTTAATTATAATTCAGTAATGTAGCACATATTTTATCTGAAAAAATATCCTGTGCTAACTGTTCAACACTGCTCAAATCCAGCCATTAACGACAGGGCCAGGGACTCCACTGTTAAAACAAAAACAACAACATTAGATCTACCATCGATTTCCATTCACACTGGAGCAACACAATTCAACAGTAACTTTCCATTGAAACTTATATTTTATTATTTGTTAATCAGTATACAAAATGCTGCAACTCTGATTTCTCATTATTCCTTTTTTGTTAGTTTAATACTACTCTTTTTAAATTAAACTAAGATAGAATAAAAATTTAACAACAACAACAAAGGAAAGTGACATGTGTTTGTGGTCCTGAATGCATAACTGTCTTCAGTTATGTTCTTTTATAAATGATAAAAATATAATTACTGGTTTAATTGTTAAACATTCCATTTACACATGATTGTATAAGAAGTTAGTAAGAAATATCAAAAGTACTTTCAGTACAATTCAAATTTTACTCACAATGTGGGAATGAGCCTCTGCACACCGCCTTATTAAGTATCGTCACCAGGAACATATGACAGTTTTTGAAATCCGATTCCATTTTGTCGATTGATTCTATCCTAAAAACAAAAAAATATAGTACAGTGTATAGTGTGTGTGTATGTGTATATAAAGAAACACAGTATACAATTCAAACATTCATTTTTCTATTTTCCATACTCCTACTTTTTCCATTTTTAGGTATACAGGAGTCTAAAGGTTATCTAAGCAGAAACATCTAAGCACATAATCCTTTAACCTCAAAATTAAATAATAATTGTTTCTTATAATTAGATCTTTTCCAACGTCTCACAGTTTGTTTGCTGATAATAAAGAAATCATGATGGATTCATTATGTCAATCACACTTTAACATTGTAATTTCTAACATGCAAAGTGGACACCTACTAATAATGTATACAAGTATTATTGTAAAAACATACTAAATATTAAAAGAGATCGATGAAACTGTTAACACTTTAATCTTAAACCTTACTTCCATGCTCCAAAACCAGCTTGCCATCTACTGGAGAACATCAGTACCAGGTTCAAAACCTTCATTATAGCATCCTTCACAAAGCTGACCTGTAAAATGTGCAGCGGTAGGTTAGTAGACATAATATATTTGTAATACTAATATTTCCTCTTGTGTTTATTTGGAGTTGCATACTAGGAAACAAGTCTTTGAAAGGTGCATAAGAAGTGAAACGTTTAAGTGAAAAATCTGGAACAAGTGCTTATGACTTAAAATGGGCAATCTGTAGGCAGTTAAACAAATCCAATGCACTCAATAAGCTTTTAGAGTCTGATATGTCTGTTTTCCTGCTATATTTGCAACATTGTGTGGACCCGAGTTTGATGCATGAGCAGATTTGCTGAAGACACCTGAACTCTGATACACATGAGCTGTGCATTTGCATCTAATTAGTTCTTTGTTGACAAATCAACCAGCATTGCCCTCCATCAATTTACTGTCAGGAATGCAGCGACAGTGTATATGATACAAAAGCAGGCACAATTTTCACAAAGGCCAAGCTTGTCTTGCATTTCTCATTAAGCCTGAGGTTTCTTGTTTCTGCTGTGACAAGTTAAGATACACCATGCTGCCCACTGGCATTGATGCCAATAACAGGGAAACAGGGTGTGTAATGTGATGAATTAACTGGCTGTGTATAGTAGTCTATATGGAACTGGAACTTATCCACTAGGTAATTAACATCTCTGACTCACTGTGTGACCCTGAGCAAGTCACACAAACATGCAACAAGGATCTGTACTAGTAAAGTGCCTTAGGCGGGCACCGACTATAGAAAGGTGCAATATAAAATGAGTTTATGTTGGCATCAGTTAGGATGACTGATACAACTTTGCAAGATCACAAGCTGTTGTATATATCCCACCAATCACACGGCCCCATGAAAAAGTTGGTGGACCAAACAAGTAAAGACACTCACTTTCTCTTTTCACCCCAACGCTGCCCCCTGCTTTGCAAAAAACAAATATGGGAATGTTCTATAAATATCACTGACTGCAAAGCTACAAATTAATGGACAAACATGGAAAATAAAACTTAGTCCTCTTTTTTTCACAAATCAAAATCAACATGTCAAAGTTAATTGTCATCAATTAATTGGTCATGATGTCATTAAAAGTGGTGTGATTATTTTTCTTTTTTCAGCACTCCCTGTTTCAAAGGCTTAGCCTCATTTAAAACTTAATGGTGATTAATTTCAAGCAGTGAATTAAACTGCAATCTCTTTTAGCATCTGCAAGTTCATTTTTGTAAGCCTCCCTGTGACCATAAGTGACAAAATCATCAGTATAGCTTTGACCTCAAAAGAGGATGTGCTCTAAGAGTGGTTGTGCTTGTTGAAGAACTGGTCACTAGAATATGTAAACCTTAACTTCAAATTAATTGTGATCAAATTACAGGAAATGGATTGCTAAAAACTCACTAGTCCCAATCTGTTCTTCTCAAACTCGTAAGGACCCCATGTCGCTATTGGTTTTTGTTCTAGCCAGTTTCATAGTCAGTCATTTTTACCTCTAACTGATCTCATTTAATTATGTTATCTTTTTTTCCCCTTTTTCTTGCTTTGCATTCAGGTTTACTTCCCGGGTCCTCCCTGCGTGGAGTTTGCATGTTCTCCCCGTGTCTGCGTGTGTTTCCTCTGGACGCTCCGGTTTCCTCCCACAATCCAAAGACATGCAGGTTAGGTGGATTGGTGATTCTAAATTGGCCCTAGTGTGTGCTTGGTGTGTGGGTGTGTTTGTGTGTGTCCTGCGGTGGGTTGGCACCCTGCCCAGGATTGGTACCTGCCTTGTGCCCTGTGTTGGCTGGGATTGGCTCCAGCAGATCCCCGTGACCCTGTGTTTGGATTCAGCGGGTTGGAAAATGGATGGATTTAAGATATTTAAAAATATTTGTATTTTTGCTATAGTTTTAAATACCAAACTCTCTTTTGTTATTTTCCTATTCATTTGCCTTTTTTGTATAGTTTTCTCCCTTAACTGTATCCTAATAATAATAATAATAATGACAATTAACAACTAGCACAGCCAACACCAGTGCAAACAACACATAATGCTGAAAGGCTTATCTACTTCAGTGTCAGACCCACTGATGTGCATTCTAGTAAAGAATTGAGTAAATAACCAGAACACACAGAAAAGCAGAATAAAAATCTTAAAAGTAAAAAAACAAAAAAAAGAAAACCCAACATCAAACTATCCTATCCCCATGTAACACACAATGTTTGGTACATCGTAATACAAATTTACCAAACTTAGTTTTCCTAATTTCTATATTGACCCCACAACATAGAAACTCAAAAGTAACAATTTGCTTAAGTAGGCTACAAGTACAATTAAAATGAGAGGCTACAACAAAAATCTGCAGCCACTGGTCTAGTCAGTCAGTCTTATTGAAGGTTATGGGGGTGAAACAACTCTGAATGGGGTGCTAGTCATTTAAAGGACACACACTAACCAACACCTGCACACTCACTCTTACCACCCAATTCAGAGACATTAGTAATTTGGCATGGTTGATGTTTCAAGAAGAATGAAGCAGAGTGGCCTTACACAACTCCCTACATCCTCTATCCTGCATGTTTTTAGATTCATTTCCTCTCTTGCCCTTTGACTATTACTGATATATTATACTGTAGATATAAAAACGTCCATTTGTTACTTGGCCTGAAGTATCAAACTCGCGTGCAGTTGACTATATAACCCTTCTATAACTGATGGACCACACATGACAATCCCAGCTCATGCTGTTGCTGAAAGGAGTTTATCAGAAATTAAGCTGATGAAACATGGCAGAAATCATGTTTACAGCTAAGGGTTCTCTTATAATTCTTCATTGTGTTTCATGCTGAGGGCATCATCAGCAAAGCACAAGTGGAATATTTCTGGCTGAATGACAGGTTGACTCTGGCAAGCTTAGTATACTATATGGAAGGAAATAGAAAAAGAGGTGCAACAGAGAGAAGGAGAATTTGACTCTGTTCAAGAGACTGATCCATATTTTAGTGAAGAACTACTTTGTTAATTTTAAACTGTGCAGCAATATATATGATGCCAACTATAAAATATTTTTCTTCATCTTCATATTTGTCCAATGCGTTTTACTAAAAGGGCCAGTAAAGACTCACTAGGACTACATTTTCCATCCTATTAGTCATTCAAGACATAAAAAACATTGTATTAAAATTTAACTTCTTCTAATGTGCAGTCCTCATTAATTGAATCTTCCAGAGCAACTACTATGTATATATTTTAAATTTTTCTTCTCTTGTGTCACATAAGCTTGAAATGGGGTTAGAAGTGTGCCATGAAGATGCTATCCCATGTTTATTCTGGTGTTTAAAAAAGCGGTTTAAAAATTGGCTGATGGTGAATTTCATCTCACAGAAACTGAAATGCACAGAATTAAAATACTAGTATGTTACCAAAACGATTGGTTAGCTCTCCTGCGTCTGCGACATGGATCATTGTTATGCTGAAAAACACCTACTTGTAGAAGGGTATAGTGTCAACATTACAAGAATTGCATAATCAACAATGACACTTGTATGTGTTTCATGATTTCATGAATTTGGTGGATTGTTGCCTTATTAATGACCTCTGGTTCCTATAAGTGTAATTCACAAAGAACCATAAATCCTCACATAAAGCAACATTTAATGTATTTTACTCATCCTTCTGTATCTGTGTTCCTCAGCTCACTGCATGGACTTTCAACTGTTATGTTGCCACCTACCATATTTCACCTGTGCGTTTCAAAATGCCCCTCTCTGTTCCGCAGTTATGCTCAGAAGCTAGGCGGCAGGATGTAGTTAATCTCCTACTGTGCATATGTTGTGCAGACCTCATTTGGCCGTCTTCTTTACCAGTAGGTTTTACACCATAGGACTGCTTTGGATGGACGTTTTTTGTGGCTCATTCTTGATACACTGGTAATACTGTCATGCATAAAAAACAAACTGCTGTTCTTGATGCACTAACAGCAGCTGTCTAGTGCCCACTACTATGCCACATTCATCCATCCATTATCCAATCCGCTATATCCTAACTACAGGGTCGGGGGGGGTCTGCTGGAGCCAATCCCAGCCAACACAGGGTGCAAGGCAGGAAACAAACCCCAGGCAGGGCGCCTGCCCACCGCAGGGCACGCACACACACCAAGCACACACTAGGGCCAATTAAGAATCGCCAATGCACCTAACCTGCATGTCTTTGGACTGTGGGAGGAAACCGGAGTACCCGGAGGAAACCCACGCAGACACGGGGAGAACATGTAAACTCCACGCAGGGAGGACCCAGGAAGCGAACCCAGGTCTCCTTACTGTGCAGCAGCAGCGCTACCCGCTACCCACAACGCCACCATGCCACCCATGCCACATTCAAAACCAGTTAAATCTTTAATCTTGCCCATTCTGTATCTGAACATTTTGATGCCCTCACCATGCAAGAACTTAATCAGATGGAAAATGCAAGTGGAACCAACAAAGTGGCCAACAAATGTGCATATACATATTTTTGTATTAAGTTTGCACAAGGCTTAAACATAAAAAAACCCTACAGTGAATGTAAAAACACTAAATATAATGCACACTAACTGCCATACCTACAGTGCATCCGGAAAGTATTCACAGCGCATCACTTTTTCCACATTTTGTTATGTTACAGCCTTATTTCAAAATGGATTAAATTCATTTTTTTCCTCAGAATTCTACACACAACACCCCATAATGACAGCGTGAAAAAAAGTTTACTTGAGGTTTTGCAAATTTATTAAAAATAAAAAAACTGAGAAATCACATGTACATAAGTATTCACAGCCTTTGCTCAATACTTTCGGTGCACAATCATTTTAAGATCTTTCCAGAGATGTTCAATCGGACTCAAGTCATGGCTCTGGCTGGGTCACTCAAGGACACTCACAGAGTTGTCCTGAAGCTACTCCTTTGATATCTTCGCTGTGTGCTTAGGGTCGTTGTCCTGTTGAAAAATGAACCGTTGCCCCAGTCTGAGGTCAAGAGCGCTCTGGAGCAGGTTTTCATCCAGGATGTCTCTGTACCTTGCTGCAGTCATCTTTTCCTTTATCCTGCTAGTCTTCCAGTTCCTGCCGCTGAAAAACATCCCCACAGCATGATGCTGCCACCACCATGCTTCACTGTAGGGATGGTATTGGCCTGGTGATGAGCGGTGCCTGGTTTCCTCCAAACGTGATGCCTGGCATTCACACCAAAGAGTTCAATCTTTGTCTCATCAGACCAGAGAATTTTGTTTCTCATGGTCTGAGAGTCCTTCAGGTGCCTTTTGGCAAACTCCAGGTGGGCTGCCATGTGCCTTTTACTAAGTAGTGGCTTCCGTCTGGCCAATCTACCATACAGGCCTGATTGGTGGATTGCTGCAGAGATGGTTGTCCTTCTGGAAGGTTCTCCTCTGTCCACAGAGGACCTCTGGAGCTCTGACAGAGTGACCATCGGGTTCTTGGTCATCTCCCTTACTAAGGCCCTTCTCCCCCGATCGCTCAGTTTAGATGGCCAGCCAGCTCTAGGAAGAGTCCTGGTGGTTTGGAACTTCTTCCACTTACGGATGATGGAGGCCACTGTGCTCACTGGGACCTTCAAAGCAGCAGAACTTTTTCTGTAACCTTCCCCAGATTTGTGCCTCAAGACAATCCTGTCTCATAGGTCTACAGACAATTCTTTTGACTTCATACTTGTTTTGTGCTCTGACATGAACTGTCAACTGTGGGACCTTCTATAGACAGGTGTGTGCCTTTCCAAATCATGTCCAATCAACTGAATTTACCACAGGTGGACTCCAATTAAGCTGCAGAAACATCTCAAGGATGATCAGGGGAAACAGGATGCACCTGAGCTCAATTTTGAGCTTCATGGCAAAGGCTGTGAATACTTATGTACATGTGCTTTCTCAGTTTTTTTTATTTTTAATAAATTTGCAAAAATCTCAAGTAAACTTTTTTCACGTTGTTATTATGGGGTGTTGTGTGTAGAATTCTGAGGAAAAAAATGAATTTAATCCATTTTGGAATAAGGCTGTAACAACAAAATGTGGAAAAAGTGATGCGCTGTGAATACTTTCTAGATGCACTGTAATAATTTGTTTACCTACCTTTTCTCTAAGAAGGCAACGGTCATGAATGGTAGAGAGGTATCTGTAATGAATTTTAATAAGCTGATCTAGATCTTTTGCTTCCTCCACTTGGTGTTGAAATTCCAGGCCTGTGCTGTGTAAAATCTAAAATAAATGAAAATTCAGCAGCTTAGGATATCAGTTTAGGTTTACAAATAAGAGGATAAGTAATTATAATTTAAAGACATTTTGTAAGCCTGAAATACAATACATACAGCATTTGCTCTAGATGTAAAAAAGTTGCATTCTGGACATGGTTTGTAACCTTTTAACTATCCATTCAAATACATTACATTAAAAACTACAAAGTCACTAACAGGTCATCTTACCTTTAAGGTAGCCCATTAAAAATTTAGTATCCACTTTATTTTAACTATTCTTTTTCTACTAGAACTACTTAGTATCCGAAAAAGGACATATTGTTTTTTATCACAACTCCAAACATTAGTGTTAACTATTTTAAAAGTTTCCTTTAAAAAAAAGTATTGCCATGAGTAAATGCATGCATGATATTAGCCACATCTAACACGGGGAGCTGTGCAAACAAAACATTAGGATTTAGGATTTGTTCTTTCTAAATATTTCAAAATGGTTCTTGTGCTACAAAATATAATGGAGGTCTTGCAATTGGTGATGGTGGATTTATTAATCTTGTAATATTTAAAAACATGGGTCATACACAGAACACTAAGCACTGGTAATCCATCCATCCATTATCCAACCCACTATATCCTAACTACAGGGTCACGGGGGTCTGCTGGAGCCACTGCCAGCCAACACAGGGCGCAAGGCAGGAAACAAGCGCTGGCCACCGCAGAAGTACTGTTAATAAGAATGCTAAATAGTTTGTAACTGTGTTCAGTGTAGAGAAGTAGAGCACACATTAACGTTTTGTTTTACCCTCTTATGTAGCAGATAAATAACAGTAAAAACTAAAAACCACAAGCAAATGATTCTACTTTTTCACGTGGTACTGATAACTATAGTTAGGTTAACAGTGTGAAAAAATGCAATGTACACTGTGTAAAATGTATGCACTTGACACATTTAGCAACTTCAGTCTATGTAATTATTTTTTAAACTATTATTATTAATATTAAAATATATAGCATTAAGAACATGACACTTTTTTTCTTACAGCACTAAGCATTAGTGGTTAAAAGAAAACTACCTATCATTTTATCATTGACAATATTGTTATAAGCAGTTTCAGGCAGGTATGAAGTATGGTTTAATTTAAATTCAACAATTTGTTGATTTTTATTAGCAAAAAACTTTTTGTAATTTTGCTAGGGGGGAAAATACTATATTTACATATTTCTGCCATCTAGTGGATAAAAGGAACTGCTTATACTGTACTGTATATCATTTCTTTTAAATATCAGCAGTTCTTTGTAGGCCTATCCAAAGATACATTTGCATTATAGGCACTTTAACATGCAGGATCACAGGAATTTGTAACTTATCCTGACCACAATGAGTGCAGGTTAATAACCAAACAAGAGACACACACTTACACAGATACTCACATCCTCTTCAGGACGCCAGCTTCCCATTTACAGTTCTAAGACATGCTTTCATATTTTCTGCTAACACTAAATTAGCCTGCTACAAGTGAGAGTGGGGGGTATTTGTCTTATTCCTTTAACAAGAGATTACAGAACAAGAATACACTTCTTTGACTATGTAAGGCTACATACGTCATGGCCGAAATTATCGGCACCCCTGGAATTTTCCCAGAAAATGCACCATTTCTCCCAGAAAATTGTTGCAATTACAAATGTTTTGGTATACACATGTTTTTTTCCTTTATGTGCATTGGAACAACAGAAAAAAACAGAGAAAAAAAGCCAAATCTGACATCATTTCACACAAAGCTCAAAAACCGGGCTGGACAAAATTATTGGCACCCTCAACTTAATATTTGGTTGCACGCCCTTTGGAAAAAATAACTGAAATCAAGCGCTTCCTATAACCATCAACAAGCTTGTTACACCTCTCAACTGGAATTTCCGACCACTCTTCTTTTGCAAACTGCTCAAGGTCGCCTTCTCCCAACAGCAATTTTGAGATCTCTCCATAAGTGTTCAATTGGATTTAGATCCCAACTCATTGCTGGCCACTTCAGAACTCTCCAGCGCTTTGTTTTTAACTATTTCTGGGTGCTTTTAGAGGTATGTTTGGGGTCATTGTCCTCCTGGAACACCCATGACCTCTGACGCAGACCCAGCTTTCTGACACTGGGCCCTACATTGCGCCCCAATATCTTTTGGTAATCTTCAGATTCCATGATGCCTTGCACACAGTCAAGGCATCCAGTGCCAGAGGCAGCAAAACATCCCCAAAACATCTTAGAACCTCCACCATGTTTGATTGTAGGTACTGTGTTCTTTTTTTCATAGGCCTCATTCCGTTTTCTGTAAACAGTAGAATGATGAGCTTTACTAAAAAGCTCTACCTTGGCCTCAACTGTCCACAAGACATACGCCCAGAAGGATTTTGGCTTCCTCAAGTACATTTTGGCAAACTCCAGTCTGGCTTTTTTATGTTTCTGTGTCAGCAGTGAGGTCCTCCTGGCTCTCCTGTCATAGCGTTTCATTTCGTTCAGATGTCGACGGATAGTTCAAGCTGACACTGTTGCACCCTGAGTCTGCAGAACAGCTTGAATATGTTTTGAAGTTGATTGGGGCTGTTTATCCACCATTTGGACTATCCTTCGTTGCAGTCTTTTATCAATTTTTCTCTTCCGTCCACGTCCAGGGAGATTAGCTACAGTGCCATGGGTTGTGAACTTCTTGATTATGTTGCTCACGGTGGACAAAAGAATATGAAAATCTCTGGAGATGGACTTGTAGCCTTGAGATTGTTTATATCTTTCTACAATTTTTGTTCTCAAGTCCTCAGACAATTCTCTGTACTTCTTTCTGTTCTCCATGCTTAGTGTGGCACACTCAGACACACAACAGAAAGGTTGAGTCAACTTTTCTCCATTTTAACTGGCTTCAGGTGTGATTGCTATATTGCCAGCACCTGTTTCTTGCCATAGGTGAGTTCAAACGAGCATCATATGCTTGAAATTAAACAATTTACCCACAATTTTGAAAAGGTGCCAATAATTTTGTCCGGACCATTTTTGGAGTTCTGTGTGACATGATGTCAGATTTGGCTTTTTTTCTCTGTTTTTTTGTGTTGTTCCAATGCACATAAAGGAAATACAAATGTTTTGGTATACACATGTGTAACTGCAACAAGTTTCTTGGAGAAATGGTGCATTTTCTGGAAAAATTCCAGGGGTGCCGAGAATTTTGGCCATGATTGTATACTGAGCACATACATTCCATATGGATTAAAAAAACTTACTGAATGATGTTATATGTGGAAAAGATCAGCAAGTAAGGACTCACCCGCGTCATTATGTAGTTATGTAGGCTGTTAACAAAATGCATCAGCTTCACTCTCAACAAGAACATTCGATGTATTTGTTGTTTTATGGGTTCTTTGGCAGATTCCTGATCAAACAATCCTCCCTCATTCCTTCTAACTGCAGCTGACAGTTCTAAAAAAAAAAGAAAAAAAAAAGTAACTTATGCCTATCTTAGGATGCCATGGTACTTTACATCTAAAAACAGAGCTAAATAACGTTTAAAAAATAATGCTCAATGCCAATCTGTGTATTAATAAACATATTTTACAGTTTAACCTCTATTACTTTGAAATAACCTTCCTGATGCCTACCTGTTTTAGTCAGCCTTTACAACATGGTAGGAAACAGTAAAGCTAGGTCATAGGTGAAATTCTATATATCAAATAAACTATAAATGACTGTATAGTGAAGGGAATATTAGTAACTAAAAGGAGTATATGACACTTTCTCTCTGTGATAAACAAGCCTATCCATCCACTGTCTAACTAATTTACCCAATTGTAGCATGCGTAGGGAGCAGGTTGAGGAGACCCTGGAGAGGTGGAGTTATGCTCTAGAGAGGAGAGGAATGAAGGTCAGTAGGAACAAGACAAAATACATGTGTGTAAAATGAGAGGGAGTTCAGTGGAATGGTGAGGATGCAAGGAGTAGAGCTGGTGAAGGTAGATGAGTTTAAATACTTTGGATCAACAGTACAGAGTAATGGAGTGTGGAAGAGAGGTGAAAAAGAGAGTGCAGGCAGGGTGGAATGGGTGGAGAAGAATTTCAGGAGTAATTTGTGACAGATGAATATCAGCAAGAGTGAAAGGGACGGTAGTGAGACCAGCTATGTTGTATGGGTTGGAGACGATGGCACTGATCAGAAAGCAGGAGACAGAGCTGGAGGTAACAAAGTTAAAGATGCTAAGATTTGTATTGGGTGTGATGAGGAGGGATAGGATTAGAAATGAGTACATTAGAGGGTTGGCTCAAGTTGGACGGTTGGGAGACAAAGCCAGAGAAGCGAGACTGCGTTGGTTTGGACATGTGCAGAGGATAGATGCGGAGTATATTGGGAAAAGGATGTTAAGGATAGAGCTGCCAGGCAAGAGGAAAAGAGGAAGGCCTAAAAGGTTTATGGATGTGGTAAGAGAGGACATGCAGGTGATGGGTGTGAAAGAGCAAGATGCAGAGTACAGAAAGATATGGAAGAAGATGATCCGCTGTGGCAACCGCTAATGCGAGCAGCCAAAAGAAGAAGAAGAAGTACTGCAAAATGATTAACAAGTATTTATGACAATTTGGATTAAAAGAAAAATAATCTATATCACTGGTACTTAGATAAGGCATTGCAGTGGTGCAATTCCAGCAGGTTTTCACAGGTTAGAGGTTTGTAACTCGTTAATTTTATTTAAAGTTATTTTTCATGAAAGATGCAAAACATACACAGAAAAAATATGCTACTCATAGGTCCATCTAAATTCAGATGCTTCATACATACTAATACAGTTTTTCTTTGAAATGGTTCATTTATGTAAAACTAGCAAAATACCCGCGCTTCGCAGCGGCGAAGTACTGCATTAAAATTTTTATTAAGAAGAAAATTAAACCTTTTTCAAACTGAGAGAAAATATGCCAATAATTATTTATTTGTTAAGGATCTCTTTGTATACCACATTGTCAGTTCGGCTCTCCGGTTGTAACATGACCAAGCTGTGCGCTGAGCTTACTCTTGAGCATGTAACTTACAGTTGGCAATGTGAACAGTAATCTTGTCTCAAATCTCACAGTTTGGATTGCTGCTGTCATAATCGGTTTGAGTTTCATGGTTTGTTTCAATTACGACAGTATTTGCAGGATTTGTTGTGTTGAAGTGACATTTGGCATCTGTCAAGCGTTGTAAGCACACAACCGGTTTCATCGATAAAATCACATCCAGCTTTTGAGAGTTTAAACATTCATAAACATCAAAGTGTCCACTACTGAAATTGTCACCTGTGAATCTAAGATGTTTAAGAGGCATTGGCGGTTGTCAAAAGGTGTAAAATATTTGGCCATTTCGGTACACTTGAAAGCGACAACCGAACAATTCAGCGGCAGCCATCAACTCACATGCAGAACCATAGGTGAAGGGCTTAAGCATTTCACTCTTATAGTGCTCCTGTGTAGTATAATTATCTCCTGTACCGTCATCAGTCCACACCTTGAACCTGTCCCAGTCATTCAATACATAAGACAGAATGTTCCTCTGGATATCAAGAGTGAGCCTGATATGGCCGTGCAATATGTAAGAAAGAGAGTGGAAAAGGTAGGTGCTATCTCCGGGCATGGAAACCACTCGGTAAGTGACAGTTCTTTGATCGATAGTGATCATCTCGATAGACATGGTAATGGGGGTTGGAATGATAAAGGAAATGGATACCTGAGCAATGTAAAGTAAGTGTAAAATACCTATACAATAACTATAATTGTAATAAACAAACAATAAAACAGCGGAGAAGCCGTGGATTAAACAAAAAGGCTGTAGTTATCAGTAGGGAGATGTGAATCCCGTGGCGAAGCAAGGAAGGGAATGTAGAGACCAGAGCGACGGACGGTCTTATATAGGCAGGCAGCCAACAACGTGGGAGGTGTTGGGATGGGGGACCCAACACCACTTCACATGGTGACCGAGGTGCAGGCTATGGACGTAAGTAGGATTCAGTTAGCGTTGGGAACCCGTGTACCAAATTTCTTGAAGATGGGCCCATAAGTAACAAAGACTGTTGAAAAGTTCAATATGGCGGCCGACAGTGGCATCATACCACCGAAATAAGTATGTACATTGGTTTTGGTTAGTGCAGGGAAGCCGCCTACCAAATTTCGAGAAGATGGGGCCATAAATAAGAAAGTTCAACATGGCGGACGTTGTTGACCGTCATGACCATTACGCGTAGAATTTCGAAATGAAACCTCCTTAACTTTTGTAAGTAAGCTTGTAAGGAATGAGCCTGCCAAATTTCAGCCTTCTACCTACATGGGAAGTTGGAGAATTAGTGATGTTGGACAGTTCAATATGGCAGCTGACAGTGGCGTCATACCACCAAAATAAGTACGTACATTGGTTTCGGTTAGCTCAGGGAAGTCACCTACCAAATTTCGTGAAGATGGGGCCGTAAATAAGAAAGTTCAATATGGCGGACGTTGTTGACCGTTACGCGTAGAATTTCGAAATGAAACCTTTTTAATTTTTGTAAGTAAGCTGTAAGGAATGGGCCTGCCAAATTCCAGCCTTCTACCTACACAGGAAGTTGGAGAATTAGTGACTTTGGAAAATTCAATATGGCGGCCGACAGTGGCGTCATACCACCGAAATAAGTACATACATCGGTTTTGGTTAGCGCAGGAAAGCCACCTACGAAATTTCGTGAAGATGGGGTCAGCCTTCTAGTTTGAAAATTGGTGACGTTGGAAAGTTCAATATGGCGGCCGACAGTGGCGTCATACCATCGAAATAAGTAAGTACATCGGTTTTGGTTAGTGCAGGGAAGCCGCCTACCAAATTTCGTGAAGATGGGGCCATAAATAAGAAAGTTCAACATGGCGGACGTTGTCGTCTGTTATCAACCGTTACGTGTAGAATTTCGAAATGAAACCTGCTTAACTTTTGTAAGTAAGCTGTAAGGAATAAGCCTGCCAAATTTCAGCTTTCTACCTACATGGGAAGTTGGAGAATTAGTGATGTGTCAGTGAGTGAGTGAGTGAGTGAGTCAGTGAGGGCTTTGCCTTTTATTAGTATAGACTAGCAAAATACCCGCGCTTCGCAGCGGAGAAGTAGTGTGTTAAAGAAGCAATGAAAAAGAAAAGGAAACATTTTGAAAATAACGTAACATGATTGTCAATGTAATTGTTTTATCACTGTTGTGAGTGATGAGTGTTGCTGTCATATATATATATATATTTACACACACATAAACATATATATATACATATCTATACATATACACATATATATACACACACACATATATACATACATATATATATATCTACATATATACACATACATATACATACACACATACATACATACACACACACATATATACACACAAATACATATATATATATATACATATACACACACATATATATACATATACATACATATCTACATATATACACACACAGCTATTTCGTATCAGTGCAAGACGCTGCTTGTTAAAACGGATAACTCCCGCTCTTACGTGCAAGTCTGCGTGGATATTATGAACTATCGTATTTGTTCAAGTTCTATTTAAATTTTAAATAGAAGGAATTTTTATTTAGTCGACA
>JANRMT010028174.1:152201293-152214415 GCA_026402145.1 Polypterus bichir lapradei
ACTATAAGCAACAATTAGAAATAATACCTTATAACTAAGGGTCAAACCATCCAAGTTATTAATAGGCTGTTTCTTCTTAGATGGGTCGACAGATTCTAAAAATACTGACAACCTGTAAGAAAAAATTAATAAGATTAGAAATTAAATATAACTCTGGCCTTTACTTCCCAGCAGTGAGCCTTTATGATTAATGTAATTAACCTATAAATCAAGTGTCCCGAGTTAAAATCTTACTCCCAGTTGTTGTCTTTGTAGAGACTGCACATTCCCTGTATTGGTCATCGTCTGGGTACTCCAGATATCCTCAAGACATGAATGTTAGGTTAAGGGCAATTTCTAGATGATCCTTTAGATAGCAGGCAACCCCAGAAAATGACATTTCCAAGTGTTACTGCAGGTGGAATGTTCACTGTGACTAATGCATTGTATAATGGGCTGTAAAAGTAAAATCTTTTCTGCAATAGCATGACGTGACATGACAATCCAGAAGTGTCTTACATATGTATGAACACTGAATACAAAGGAACATTTCAGATTAAGGTGTCACACCACAAAGAGAAATGAGTTTTACCCATATTTACTTCTTTCACAGTTATGTTTTTTAGTCACTCTTTAAGCATGGCTGTAATAGGTTACATTGTCACTTTAATGACACTGCTTTGCTGATTGCTTTTTTTTTTTTCTTTTTTTAAAGGAAATGTTTCAAGGCTTTTCAGTAATATCACAGTGTTTTGTCTATAAATTCACCAGAACTGACAAAACAAAACA
Organism: Polypterus bichir lapradei; assembly: GCA_026402145.1. Lineage (NCBI taxonomy): Eukaryota > Metazoa > Chordata > Cladistia > Polypteriformes > Polypteridae > Polypterus > Polypterus bichir. The sequence goes on from JANRMT010028174.1 coordinate 152,202,062, forward strand.
GATTACCCGGATACTCCCACGAATGTCTGAGAAATGATAGGGGGACGTTTAGACTTTCCAGTTCCTGGAGATGTGATTTTGTTTCTCCCAAGCCTCTGTGTCAACTTAATCAACTTGAAGGAACTGCTCAAAAAGAACCTGTGTAGTTAAGACCAGTTCACAGCTTTTTACCATATCTCTATATGTAGTTAGGACAGTCAAATATAGTTTCCAATTTTGACAGGAAAAAAGCTAAGTGATATAGTAGCTGAAAATATTCTAGCCATAACATCTGGAAGCATTTTGAAGAATAAAGGCAAACCTAAAGCCCCACTAAATACTTCATTCGTTTCCCACCAGTTATCCACGATGAATCACAGGGGCAACAGTCTTAGCACTGAGGCCCACATCTTACTTTCCTCAGCCACACTTGCCATCTCATACTGTGGGATGAGGCATTCCTGGGCCATATGGGAGATATAATCCTCCAAGCAAGCCCTGGATTATCCCTGGGGTCTCCACCCAGCTGGTCATGCCCATAAAATTTCTACATAGAGGCACCAGTATCAGATACCCGAACCACCTCGGTTGGCCATCAGCTCTACTCTGAGCCTCTCTCGGATGTCTGTGCTGCTCACCCTTTTTCTAAGGGAGAGCCCAGCCACCCTTTGGAGAAAGCTCATTTCAGCTGCTTGTACCGGCAATCTCATTCTTATGGTCATTACCCAAAGCTCATGACAATAAAGGATGGCAGGGACCTAGATCGATGGGTCAAACACGAGGTTTGCCTTCAGGCTCAGCTTCTTTCTCACCACTAAGGATTGCTACAACGACCACATAACTGCGTTCAGCTCTCCTGTCTGTCTGTTGACTTCACAATCCTTTTTCCCCCTCAATCCACTCAGAGAGGACAGTCCACGTTTTTCCTACTGAGGACCATGGTCTCAGATTTGGAAATGCTAATCCTCATCCCTCCCACTTCACACTCAGTCACATTCCGTGCCCAATGCGTGCTGGAATTCACAGTCTGATGAAGCCAATAGGATCATGTTGTCTGCAAAAAGCAGTGACGCAAATCGTAAGGAAACTGAACTGGACCCCCTCCACAGCTTTTCCTTGATATCCTGTCTATGAAATTCACAACCAGGATAGGAGATAAAGCACTGCCCTGACAGAGTCCCACACCCACTAGGAGCAGTGCTGATGTTATCCGAGCATGGAGAAACAGCTCTCACCATGATTATACAGGGACTAATTAGCCCTCATTAACACTAGAATTACCAGAGCCTACGAAAAAACTCGTAGATCCGTCCCACCTTAAATCGCTTCTTAAAACCGTTCTCACCTCTCCGCCAGCCTCCTTTGTCCTGTAAATGTGCCGATAAAAACAAACTGCAAGCAGCTGGCTATTCCATCCCCCCACCGTTTAGAACGTGCACAAACTTCTCCGAGCTCATGCCTCGATTATCTGGGAGTGAAGTGGAGTTTTAGAGTGGAAATAATAGATTGTTATTTGGAACACACGCATTTCATGTGTGTTCCGTTTCTACAGTATAACTCCAGTTCTTAAATCCTTACACTGGCTCCCGGTTAAGTTTAGGGCAGATTTCAAAATCCTCCTTTTAACATATAAAGCATTAAATGGCCAAGGTCCGGCTTACTTGTCTGAACTTATCATGACTTACAAACCTGAGCGCACATTAAGATCTCAAGATGCCGGTCTGCTTATGATTCCAAGGATTAATAAAATAACAGTGGGAGGTCGAGCTTTTAGTTACAAGGCCCCTAAACTGTGGAATGGTCTTCCTGCTTCTATAAGAGATGCCCCTTCGGTCCCAGCCTTTAAATCCCGGCTGAAGACTTACTACTTCAGTTTAGCATATCCTGACTAGAGCTGCTGATTAACTGTACAGACTGCATCTCTGTTGTTAGTCATTAGCACTAAAACATAAGTAACATGATAAGTATAATTGAATACTAACCCTCACCTATTCTGTTTCTGTTCTCGGTACTCAAATGTGGCAATTGGTGCCACGGCCCACCTGCCAAGTTGTTAGCCTGCCTATGGTAAAATCAACCCTGGTGGAGGATCACAGGAATCATGGGAAAGAGGGGCCCTTTCATCGGATTGGCTGGCCGAGCAACGTTTCAGCCGTGGAATGGCCAAATGGGGAGGCAGCTTGACGGATGAGGTCTCCAGCACTCTAAAAATATCAAAATCTTATTATGTGATATCATCTACTGTTAAATTCTGCTCTGTACTTCTAAAATTTTTATTTTTATGCTGTATTAAGGATTTGTTCTGTTCTGTGTATTGTATTGTATTGAACCCCTTCTTTTGACACCCACTGCACGCCCAACCTACCTGGAAAGGGGTCTCTCTTTGAACTGCCTTTCCCGAGGTTTCTTCCATTTTTCCCTACAAGGTTTTTTTGGGAGTTTTTTCTTGTCTTCTTAGAGAGTCAAGGCTGGGGGGCTGTCAAGAGGCAGGGCCTGTTAAAGCCCATTGCGGCACTTCCTGTGTGATTTTGGGCTATACAAAAATAAACTGTATTGTGTATTGTATTGTACAGTAATCTGTGTAAACACAATGTTAAAACAGAAACTTTTTCATATTTTAGTAATAAATGTCACAAAATGTAGACAAACTATAAAATGTGTGAAGCCTGACAGCCAAAGAGCAAATACATTTGAACATTCATAAAAGGTTCAAAACTTTTACAACAGCTTCCGTGGTGTATTGGTAAGATTTCGTCACTTACAGCGCAGCAGACTTGCTGTACCTCAAGAGATCCGAGTTCGAATCCCCGCTGGGGAGAAAATTTATCTTAACCCTCGCCGTTCTGCCTGCCTGAACTCCCTGTCTATCTATATAGTAATAACAGTAATTTTATTATTATATAGGAGCTTCCCTGTCTGCCTATCATATAGTGCCTTTCCTTCCTACCTATCTATATATCTATCCCCTTATCTGTTTTTTATATATCTATTATAAAATGCCTTCCCTGTTTATTTATATATCTAGTGCCTTCTCTGCCTCTCTGTCTGCCTGATTGCATAAAGCGCTGAACTTACTGCTCTATACTATTCTGTCCTCTGCATGTCCTGGAGTACAAAAGAAACACCACCATACAGCAACAAGTGCGAACTGGCAAGATCGGGGAAAAAACACGCGGTCACTGATTACAAACCGCAAGATGAATGAAAGAGACAATATGTGTAAAAACATCATCGCACTAATGCAATATTATTTGAAAACGAACAGCGTCAGATTGGGTTTGAATATGCACCCAATCTGACGCTGTTCGTTTTCAATTAATATTGCATGTACTATGGGTTGAAACTGCTGCACTGAATAAGCTGACTTCTTCTGTAACAGTGTCAGCGTGTATTCAAACCCGATCTGACGCCGTTCGTTTTCAAATAATATTGCATGTATTGAACTATTTTAGAATAAAAACATACATTTGATTTCAGTCAGTCTGTAAGAGCCAGTGTAAATGCATGATAATTGTAAAGGTTATTTTTTTTTTTTTTTTAAATTCAGTTCCATTCTCTCAGTCGCGTTCACGATTCCCCCCCCCCCATCTGACACTGCTTTTTTCACATAAAGACGCGCTATAACTCAAATGTGATTTATTTGGAGACGCGCTATAGCTCGAATGTGATTTATTTGGAGACGCACTATACTCAAATGTTATTTATATAGGGAAGAAAGTACAATGTCAGGTGCTCATTCAGTGTAATAGGAACCATAGCACAGAGAGATGTGTACACTGCAACAAGTACACATGTCGTGAATGTAGGAAACGTGTGTGGGAATTGTTAATATTTGAATGTGATGATTTTATATAGCACGGATCGGAAATCAGCAGTTCTTAGCATTGCACCACGCAAGCTGTCGTATCAACCGCCTACTGTAACTTGCTTTATTTTTTCTTCACTTATAGTCTAGAATAAAAGTGCACTTGTTTTGTTATACTTGTACACCAACATATGTTCCTGTGTTTGAGCGACACGGGCATGCTCAAAAAAATAGACGTGTAATGCCACGAAAAGTGCACGCAGGCACTTCAGTTCGCAAGCATTGGTACGAGAACGCAGTCACAAATACACTGTAGAGCTATAGCGCATCTTTATGTGAAAACAGCATTCTCAGATGGGGAGGGGTAGGGAAGGATCCTGAACACGTCTGAGAGAATGAAAAGTGAATAAAAAAAAAAAACTAACCTTTACAAGTATCATAAATTACACCGGCTGTTACACACTGAAATCAAATGTATGTTTTTATTATAAAATAGTAAGAATAAGAGCAGTTTACGTCTCAAAATTGAATCGCGCGGGATCAAACTCATGACCTTTTGAATACTAGTTAGCGGCTGATACCGTTACGCTACCGTGGCAGTTGTAGTAAGTATGTGTCAATGTGGCATGCTAAGGTGGCTTTTTTCTGCAGTTATAGTTTTGAATAAAAGCATACTTGTTCTGTTATATTTGTACCTTTTGTGAATGTGTTTGATATTTGGACTTCAGGCTTTATACATTATATAGTTTATGCTTATATTTTGTCATTTACTACTACAATATGAAAAACGCTTCTGTTTTAAAAATGTGTTTACACGGATTACTGTAGAAACGGAACACACTTGAAATGCGTGTATTCCAAATAATGATCTATTATTTCCACTCTAAAACTCCACTTCACTCCCATATAATCAATCAAGGCATGAGCTGGGAGAAGTTTGTGCATGTTCTAAGTCGTTGGGGGGATGGAATAGCCGGCTACTTGCAGCTTTTCTTTTATCAGCACATTTAGATTAACAAAAGACGCTGGCAGAGAGGTGAGAACGGTTTTAAGAAGCGATTTAAGGTGGGACGGACCTACGAGTTTTTTCGTAGGCTCTGGTAATTCTAGTGTTAAGGACCCAGGAACCCCATACTCTCCCAGCACCCTCCACAGAATCCCTCAAGGAACACAATTATACACCTTCTCTACAAAACATACATAGACCAATTGGGTGTACTACCATGAACCCTCCCAGATCCTCATGAGGGTAAAGAACTGGTTCACTGTTCTGAAATCCACATTGCTGGATGGAGTCTCCTTTCCAGTACCCTGACATGAGCTTTATCAGGGAGGCCAAGGAGTGTGATTCTCCAGATAAATGGAGCACACCCTCCAGTCTTCATTTTTAAAAAGGGGACCACCATCTGGTCTGCCACTCCAGGGGCAAAGCTGCCATTGACCATGTATCATTGAAATGGTGTGACGGCTCAGTAATGGCAACAGCCTTCACGCATTTCTGGGTGGATCTCATCCATCCCTAGGACCTTGCCACTACAGAGTTGCTTACTACTTCAAGGACCTCCCTCAGGGAAATGGGTATTGATCACACTTCAGCTTCTGGCTCTGACACTAATCCAGAAAGGGTGTGTCCATCAAGTTCAGGAGCTCCTCCAAGTGTTCCTTCTAACATCAGACTACAGTACATCTTCAGACTGAGTCAGCACTTCTCCACCATTGCAGAGAACAGCCTGGGCGAAGCCCTACCTTCCCCTTCCTAGGCACCTGATGGTTTGTCAGAACCTTTGAGCCTAATAAATATTTGCTTTCAATGGTCTCTCCAAACTCCTCCCATACCCAGATTTTTGCTTCTCTGACCGCCTAGGCTGTAGCCTTTTTGGCCTGTCAGTATCCCTCTGTTGCTTCAGGTGTCTCCCATGTTAACCATACATGGAAGGCCTCCTTTTTCAGCCTGATGGCATCTCTCACCTCTATTGTCCACCACTGGGTCTTTGGACTATCAACCTGATCAGCACCCATGACCCAATTAAGGCACAAATCTGATTTCTTAATAATCTGCATTTACATGCACAATTAATCTTGTAGAATTCTCTTTGGCAAAATACTCATTGTGCAAAAAAAAAAAAAAAAACAGTTAAATGTCATCATTGGTCACTGTGAATTCAAAAATAAGCATGACACCTATGATAATTTTCTTGTATTTTATAAAATTGTTTAGTCATTTATAGGTTTCTGTTACTGGATAACACATAGTAAACAATTTCTGCTTGGCTGTGTGATTGAGCCCTGCAAAGAACCCAGTATGTGTACTTTGTGATTTACACCCAGTGCTGCTGAAGTGATAATAAATAACAAGTATTCCTACTTCAATAAGATATGCATTAGGTTACTTGGCTACCTGAAAAAGTAATCAGACTACGTAAACTTTTAACGTGTTGTCCTACTGCTCTTGAGATTGTGTTGCTGAGATTAGCACTGTATATTCAGCTCATCAACATAAATTTAGCAATTTCTGAAATGCTGGGATGGATTATTTTGGCCAGGAGAAGGATTAATACGATTGTATGAACATTTCCCTCTGGATATGTATTTTCTGGAAGCTTCTGCCTATGGTTGCTGAGAGTGTATGCAAAGTAAATACTTGTGCAGGTGGACAGAGTGGAATGGACATGCACATATAACATGGTATACCTATCCAAATAATCTGATTATTCGCGGAGAAATCTACATTGGTTAATCAGGTTTTTCAGTGGCCAATAACCCAATTTATCTAATCAGAATAAGGGTTTACATGGCATTTTAAAAAATGAGGTTTCTGTGAATAGTCAGGCTATTGAAGCACATGTAAATGCTCTAAGCATCAAAGCTCAACTTAAAACATGTCTGCTTACTAAATCATATGATGTTTGTCTGTGTATTGGGGGACCAAAGTATTATTAGCAAATAATATGAAGGGGTTACCTGTATTTAGTTTAATGTGTTCCTAAATTACTGATTCATAGAATATATTTTACATAATCTTTAATGACAATAAATAAGGGTCTGCAAAAACTGAAAGGTCAAAATATTGTTATGTTAAAAATTCAATGATATATACTTTGAAGCTCAAGGCAATTAGTTGAGCAGACCTGATATAATTCATTACTTTACACTATTAATAAAAACTAACTCCAAAATGTTAGTATGATAGTTTTCTATCCAGATATTTACAGAAGTCTCAAAAAAATCTGATCAAGACTTAAACCCTTTATTAAAAAAAAAAAAACACCTACAAATGACAATTTGAGAGAGAAAAAATGCTTACCTTGTACTGTCCTCAGGGTATCGCTGACCAACCGCTTCTTGTAGCTGAACACTAAGGAAGGACAGTTGCTGCCAACTTTCCTTTTCAAACACCTTGTCAAAGATTGCAGTATAGAAGTCATACATGGTATCTCCAGCTTCCAAGAGGAAAAAATTTCTCATTGCCTGTAAGTATTCTGTCAGTCTGTAAACAAACACAGTATTTTGTGCATTCCAGAGAGAATCATCAAGTTAAGTAAATTGCTCAAGATCACACAGTGAGTCAGCTGTGGATATGGTTAACGGTGACAATGAGGTTATTTCAAATATAAAATCAAGGATTCTTTTCAAGTTAATGTCACAGTACTGACTGGCTGTGTGACTGGTATGGCAACAATAATCTAGTTCTTTCTTTGTGATCATTTCTGTTAAGTTAGTAAGAGATGCAGATATTCTTCAGGCATCATGGACAAAATGTAATATAGTTAACTGACACAAAAATATACACAAAAAACACCTAAAGTTAAATAATTAGAATTTTTAAATTTGGTTCATGATTACAATCTTTGTGTGACCAATCTCACATTACATCTATTCAGTGTAGATTATAGGCATGAGTGGAGAATATCAGAGTGCTAAATTCACAGAAAAAGTGTTTTTGCAATTTTGTTTAGGCCACATACAACAAAATAAATTATAAAATGCAGAACATCAGTGTGCTGGTCTTAGAACTGATATGGGTTCAGAGTGCATATGAAAGGCCATTGCCATGCAAAGAAAAGCACTGTATAAATAAAATGTATATTTATTGTTATTGGTATCTGATCCAACTAAGGCCCTGGCAAGGGTTGTTCTCTTGACATTAAGCTGTCAAGTGGAAACAGAATATACAGCAGGCAAAGCCCTTAAACCAAGACAGTATAGGCTCAGTAGTGGAGCAGAATACCTTCCAAATTGGTCACAAATATACTAAAATGACCACTGATGTTGAAGTAACTCTAGAATGGGCTACAAATGGTTAGTATCTGACAGGATAACTAGAACAAAGATTGGATGTTAGCTAAAGGATGAGAGAAGGATAAACTAGTTTCATTTATTATGAGTGTTTATGGTGGACAAATGTGCGAGCCATACCACCTAAATGATTGAGGACAAAAAAAAAATCCTGTTTGGTAAGGTTCATGCAGGGTTATTTTATCATGTGGAACCAGTAACTTAATTTTGTAATTAATCCTGTTGAAAATTCTGTGTGTTCTGATTTTCTATGGAAATCTTCCAAGGCAGAAAAAAACCCCCTAAATTTTAAATTAGCGAATACTTAATAGTACTAATAATTTGAAGTTTTGTGTTAATTTAGCTGAATGTTTTAAGAAGAAATTTACTCTTTGAACTTCAATACAATGCATTCTGATCCATATCTACATGATTGTACATATCTAACACTAAACTTCACTCCATCCCACCCCCCAACAGATTCCAAAACACAGTAATTTCTCTTATCTGAATTTGTGTTTCAAATACAGTAGCAATTGATAGTCTCCAGCTGACACACATTTTTAAGGGTTAACCTTGACCATGAAGGTCACATATTTTGCTTATAAGAACTCCTACATGAAAAAGCACATCAACAAGCCAAGGATACATGTTGCTTTCATCACATTTCTTTTTAAATATGCTGAATAACGTACCTGTAGTCTTTTTTTAGTGTTTGCATGAGATTGCCACAACATTCAAAGTATCTCTTCTCAATATGAGGGTATAAACATGACCTTAAGGTAAGCTCAAATGTTTGGCATGTAACAGATTCTGAAGAACGGTCAAAGACAATATCTTCTCCAGTAAACTTTTCATGGAAATCATTTTGCTCCAAATATAGTCTAGACAAAGAAATCAAAAACAGATATCATTAACCTCTCATTCACTTATGTGCATTTTATAGTGATTGTGCAAATAAGAACAAATAGGTGTTAAAATAAAAAAGACAAAATTTTAGCTGAAGACTACAGCAGTGTTAATATATATTAAGCTTTTTTTCCCCCCCAACAACCGCCACAGGTGGCTTGAACAACAGTTATGAAAGTGAATTCAATTCGTCCAGGTTACAGGGGAATTTATCAAAAAAGAGTTTATGTTAACAGGGTAACATTACAACAAAAGTTAGAGAAAACCTTTAGTTCTCTGCTAAACCATCTTTTATACACCCTACTATACAGTCCCTGACAAAAGTCTTGTCGCTTCTCTGTTTTGTAGAAACTCCTGCTATTAACCTGACTTTTAATTAATCAACTGGTGTTAGAAATAGCTCATATGAAAAGCTAAAGCCCTCCCAAATGATGTTTAATGCACTGAAATAAATTAGTTTCACTGAAAAAAGATTTATCATTTAATCAAGACAGAAAGGTAAAATTTGGGCAAGACAAAAGTTTTGTCGCCTATACAGAAAATGAACAACTTTACTGCAAATCCAAAAATATGTCAGCAAATTAAGTAGTGGTGCTGTGAGATCCAAATTTAATATCTTGTATGACTTCCATGAGCTTGAAGGACAGCATCCATGCGGTTTAGCAAGGATTCATACAATTTATTGATGATGTCATCAGGAATAGCAAAGAAAACAGTCTTGTATGCCTCCCAGAGTTCATCAATATTCTTTGGTTTCTTCTTCCATGCTTCCTCTTTCATCCTACCCCACATATGCTCAATGATGTTCATGTCTGGTGACTGGGCTGGTCAATCCTGGAGCATCTTGATCTTCTTCGCTTTAAGGAACTTTGATGTGGAGATGGAAGTATGCGATGGAGCACCATCCTGCTGCAGAATTTGGCCTTTTTTATGGTTGGGAATATAAGAGGTAGCTAAGATTTCTTGGTATTTTAGACTATTGATGTTGCCTTCCACCCTGCAGATCCCTCGCATACTCCCATACTGGATGTAACCCCAGACCATGATTTTGCCTCCACCAAACTTCACTGTTTTCTGGGTAAATCTCGGCTCCATGCGGGTTCCAGTAGGTCTCCTGCAATATTTGCGGTGACTGTGGTGTAATTCAACAGAAGATTCATCTGAAAAATCCACCTTCTGCCACTTTTCCAGCGTCCATCCTTTTAGCAGGCTGTGGGCCTTGGCAAATGCTACACGGTTTTTCAATTGTCTTTTGTTTAGTGCTGGCTTATGGGCACTGATTCGACCATGGAGGCCATTTCGAGACAGAATCCGACAAACTGTTCTGGTTGACACAGGGACTATAGGTGACCAGGTCTCGTGGAGCTCTGCTGCAGTGGAAAATGAGCTGGCCTTGGATTTTCGAGCCAACAAACGGTCCTCTCGAGCAGTTGTCTTGCGGGGTCTTCCTGACCTGGGCTTGTCAAAAACGTCTCCCGTCTCTTCAGATCTTTTTTTTATCCTCTGAACTTGACGCTGAGACACATTGAAGGTGTTTGCCACATCAGCAGTGGATTTGGTCTTCAGCCTCTTGATAATCAGCACTTTAGTCTTAGGGTGAATCTTAGGCATGTTTGCAGAGGTCTAGTTGCAGTTGATGTGAAGGTCTAGTGTACTGGGATTCTTTTTATACACACCTGAGACCTAACTGATCCATTATTAGTCACAGGTGAAGCTCATATGACAAGGCGACAACACTTATGTCTTGCCAAAAATTGACTCAATGGGCTTTACCAAGCTGTGAATATTAGAATACTTTTTGTCAGTTTCGTTTTGCACTGAAACATTATTACAAAAGCTGATGGGATTAAAATGACCCATTTCTTGTAACAAAATCTTGATTAGAAATATATTTTAGCGGCACTTCAGGTCAATTTGTACACAAGCGACAAGACTTTTGTCAGGGACTGTAAGGTATATTTGTATAACAGCCAATTAAATGCTCACTCTCTCTCACTCACCCTCAACCTCTGTACTTGGGAGTCATGGTTAAAAAAAAAAAAAAAAAAAAAAAAAAACCACAAAGTTGGATTTTCAGACTTTTAACCTTTAAATGTAATCTGTTTTTGTCATTCAGTCATCTCATGCCATTTGTGCTTGATACAATTCCTGTGGAAAGTGCTTAATGTAGGGCTATTAAGTTAGTTCCAAGTAGGAGCCAAATTATGAAAATACTAGTCAAGGGGCCATTAAATTTTTTTCCAAAAGCCAAAAAAAAAAAAAAAAAATGTAACTTACGCCTTTCTGTATTTTAGTTACTTTTGTAATTGCAATTAAAATCTTTACACTAAATTGCAGAATGATTCAAAATAGATTCAAAATGTATACTGTACTTAAAAATTGTCAGTGTTTATCATTTTCTCACATTAATTTCACAAACAAGAATCATGCAAACAACTCACTGTCGTTTATACCACATCTGTAAACTGCACATCAGAGTGCATACTACTGTATAAAACACACAAATGCATAGTGATATATCAATATTTATGAATATACAGCACGCTGTCAAGTCACAAGTCATTTTCATTTTCAAATGGCATTATATATCCTCACACACATTTCACTCTTTTACCTAACAGAACACACCTTATTTACATATGCTGCATTTGTCATTAACTGAGAAAAAATGACATTTTGTCAATCTAACAATAGTATCTAAACCAGTCACATACACTGCAAGCACAATGCGCAGGCAGTAATGCAGGTGCTGACTGGTGATAAATGCTTGTCTTAACGGTATTCATATACAAGAATGCTGACTTCAGGAGTGGACAAAATCTGTAGTCCGGACAACCCGGAACTACCAGTTTTTAATTCAAGCCAACCAAACTACATACTTGCAAAGCCTGGCAGACTACCAGATGTGTCAGATCTTTAGTCCATGCAATACTTTCCATATTAAAAATAATTTGATCAAAACAAAAAACCCAGTTCTTCACGTATGATCTTAACCATGTCTAAAGTCTGGTTTATACTTTCTGCGTCTGCACTGGTTGTGATGATAGCACAACAAAAATAATGTGAGACGCAGCAACATGAGCTGGGTTTTTGGCACACAATGCGCACAGAATTTTTTCTAACTACGTTGTGAGGCTGGGTGTAGCACTGTGTCCAGTATATAGTGAATGTCGAAGAAAGGCTGGTTACGTTGGTGCCAGAATGATGAACAAAGGGATGAATACGAGACAACAATAGGTCATCAAAGTGCAAGGAAGACATGCATGTCACCCACTCATGACAATTTTGTACCTGATCACTGCTTTTGGTTAATGGGCTGTACATACGCATGCACGCGTGCACACACACACACACACACACACACACACACACACACACACACACAC
>JANRMT010028174.1:152214425-152241954 GCA_026402145.1 Polypterus bichir lapradei
CACACACACACACACACACACACACACACACACACACACACACACACTAGTGAGCAACATAGTGAAATCGTGCAGCAAATCTACAAAGCCAGTAAGAGAAGTAATAGCTTTAGCTGTAAAGCAACTGGGGAAGTAATGGCAAGAATGCCAAAAGTGAACAGTATCTGGTTGTCATTTACAGATACATAAGGCAATAATGCACATGTTGTTATGGATATTAAAAAAAAAGGGACAAGCAGCATTATGACAAAAATAAATAGAAAATAACACTTCAAATACTACAGTAGAAGAACTTTTTTAGCAGATTAAATACAGAGGATGTTATGCAAAGTAGTGATAACTGCAGGGAGGAAATGGCATCACCTATCAACCTATTCAGAAAATGAATCATACTGTATGCAGAGAGCATCCAGAAACCACAAATAAAAGTGATCCTTTGTTCTTTGGCAAAACTAATTTTAGGATTGAAATGGTGAGAAAGCACAGTAACATTAGACTGTTTACTTGTCAGCCTGCAATATCTAACAAATGCTGATGCAGTGCTGAGTCATTTCATGAAATGAACAACTTGGAAACAAAAATGTACACAGATGCAGCAGGTATAACTGTTCAACTGACAGAGCTTGCTACCACAGAGAAAATGACCTAACCTATTCAGCAGCTTGTTGATCACATGTAATGGCTCGAAAGTTCCAACAATGCTTCTGTCACATATTTTGAAATGTTCGACCTTAGGAAATGGACATTAACCTCTCAAAATCAGGGACATTACAAGCAGATCTTGTCCTATGCAGTCACAGAGGGGAGTCTCATAAAAAAATAAGTTGCTCACAAATAACTGATATATACTCTGGGCTCCAAACAGGTATATTGGAGGTAGTGAAAGTACTCCATAAAATTAGCCCAAACAGTATAGAGTGTGAACATGTTTTTTAGACCATACTTCGCCTTCACTACTAATACGAGGGTCCTCATATACACAGATGATAATAATAATAATTCTTTACATTTATATAGTGTTTTTCTCACTAATCAAAGCACTTTACATAGTGAATAGAGAGCCACTGCAACTACCACTAATATGTATCATCCACTTGGATGATCCGACAGCAGCCATTTTGCATCTGTACACTCATCACACATTAGCTATTAGGCGGTGAAGGGGTGAGAGACAGTTAATTAGAGACAGGGGATGATTAGGGGCATGAATAGAAGAGGCCATAATGTGCAATTTAGCCAGGACATCAGGATACACCCAACTCTTTACGGAGGATGCCCAGGGATATTTTATGACCACAGAGAGTCAGGACCTCTGAAGAACGGCTCCATTTTTACAGCACTGTGTCCTCTTCACTGCACTGGAGCACTGGGATAAACATTCAGACCACAGGGTAAGCACCCCCAGCTGGCCTCGCCAATGCCTCTTTCAGTAGAAACCCAAGCTTTCCTGGTTGGACTCTCATCCAAGTACTGGCCAGGCCCAAACACACTTAGCTATTTTGAAGGGCATGTTTTATGGCTGCCTCACTAGATCACTGGTTGTGTTTAACTAAAGATGTATTACACTGTAAAGGACAAATTGCACCTCAGAATAACCCTGAAGGTCAAACTGATGATGTTTCTGACAGAGAAACTAATTGGTGGGGGGTTTAGATTAGGTCTGAAAATAAAATTTTGGAATAAAATATTAATGCAGTATTTCAGTTCATTTTTGATCACATATATTTGTATACTTTAGAAAAAGACATAATCCTTTAAAAATCATCTATTTGCTAAAATATTCCCTTCCAAGATGCTGATTGTTTTTATATTGTGATTGAAGGGTGCTATGCAAGTAAAACTAGGCTACCAGAAAACATCCCTGGAATTCCAGGTTTGCAAAGCTTGTAGTCCAGCACACCACCATATTAATTTACAATCTGTCTACCCCAGCCACTTGCATGTATACATCATTCGAACATGGTGTATGCTTTAAAACAAATGGGGCATGTTTCATTGAATGAGTTAATATCTCCAAAAACAGCTGCTGAAGTTTCTAACAGTAAGCATGACAGCCCGGTGGCAAGCTGTTGAAGTCAGAGTACGTTGTATTGAAATACATTTGAAAGTTAAAATTCCTTCATCACCGAAGCTTTCATTCCACAGTAAATACACATTTTTACTCTAAATGGCACAAACATATAACCTTCTGCTCTAATCCTAAGAAAATTGCTTCTTTTCATTGACTAGTTAAAACTGATAGGGTGAGACAAGAAAGAATAACTGACACATTTTATATGTCTGATAAGTGCCAACAAAAATGAAAATTCTATATATTTTTTTTTTAATTAGTTGGGAAGAACCAATCAAAGGGCCAGTAAAATCTACCTGTGGGCCAAATCTGGTCCAGAGACTGCTAATTAAATAGCCCTAGCCTACAAATATTCTCACTATATGTCCAAAACATCTCATCTTCTCGTTAATCTAAAGAACCAGTAGTTGTACTAAAAGCTCCTCACCCAGACACAGAGAATTCTCATCAGTCCTGCCTAAGAGGCTAATTTCAGACTTCTGTTCTTGTGATCTAATTGTTTTGATTGCTACCCATAGGCTCAAGATTATATTGAAGGATGTGAATGAAGAGAGACAGGAAATTCAGCAAGCTAGAATGCCAGAGTAAAGTATCTTAAGTAGCACTCTATTCATAAAGTCCACTAGATGGTACTATAGACATTTGATATTCATAAAAACAATTTATGCCATACTTTGCTCATGACTAGCCACTATCTCAGGGCTTGTTTCCAATTATACTCTCCAGTATGAATTTTACCAAAGTATTTAGTTCTTTGACATGTTTTGCATTTTTATAGTTTTGCTCTGCATTTGAAAATATTTTGATACCTACTAGAAAATGAATTTTCATCAATTTTGTACTGTTGTTCTGCCTAATAATTAATTGAATTCAGTAATTCAGCTAAATGTTTATAACACGTTTTGTTCTAGTTTTGCAGTTGATATTTCCCTATCAATTAGAGATATGGGTTTTTTTAATTTAATTTGAGTTTTGATTTAAAGAAAGTTTGAAATTTTCCATGATTGTCAAGTTTTTTGTAAACATACATAAATTTACTCTTATTTTTCAAATGCTGTCTCTGCTCACACATTAACAAATGCTAATCTTTGCAATGGAAACAAATTAAGAAACAAAGGCACAGAAAGGCAGAAGTGGCTCAATAAAATTAAACTGCCTAAAATACATTGATAAGCTTATTTTAAATAAACTCAATCCTACTTCCTTTCTGCTCACTTACAGTAAATATTCTTCAAGGCCTTGCTACTAAGGTACTTAGCCAATGCATTTTAATATATTCCCATGTCTGAACTCTTAAGCTATAATGTGGAAAAAGCAGTATTTAATATCTTACTTTGCAGCCACTTTTATATTAAGTTATCTTGTTTTGTGATACTGCATATTTGGCATTCACTATAAACTTTTCTTTCTTTCTTTCTTTCTTTCCCTTTCTTTCTTTCAATTTAATTTAATTCTTTCTAATTATTCACAACAGTTCATCTCCAGTCATTCTCCTAGTTTTAAAGAGAAGGTGGCTCAAAAACAATGGCTTGTTCATGTGCTGAAAATTTCTGTTTTTGGCGGATTGGTAAAATTATTTTACATAGTTTGAAGTCAGCAGAACTAATGTTACTGAAAACTGTTTTTTCAGAGGTTTTGCTTCTAAAAATGTTTGGTGTATATGATAGGCAGCTTCAAGCTGAATACAAATATCATTTCAGATTGACTATATCATGTAAGAATATGGAGAAACATGAAATTAACTTATATTGAAATTAGCATGTTTAATCGCTTATTGATATTAACACACTGAATTAGTTCAATTAAGCTAAAACTATTTTGTCAATTTTCATTTGTATAAAGTAGAAGTATGTGATGCTTCTCATGTCAGTTTCCAACAAGAGCCAGACAGCTCTGGTGAATTCCACTTGCCTTGATATTGTTTTTCCATTGTTGGCAATGTCCTGACAAAATCTTTCACCATGTTGGTTACTGACCACACCAAGATTAGCAAGGACGTAATCCAAGTGAGAATACAGAAAGTTAAGCCTTAGCAACATGTTTTACTTCATGTTTTGGTATGCTTGAAGCACATTGTCAATCAGCTAGATGAAATTTAATGCTCAGTAGTTGCAAAGAAAATTCTCAACATTTTCCTTGAATGCTTTCCATGCAATTTCCTCCAGGCCCCACTAGCACATCTTTGAAAGCTTGTCTTTGATGTTTTGTCTGATTTGTGGACGAACAAAAAAGTCTTTGTTAATCTTGGTATCAGTTATTTATGGAAACATCTGTCTTAAATATTGAAATCCTTTACGTTCTTTGTTCATCACTTTCACAAAACTTTTTATCAGTCCAAGTAATATACTAAGAGGTGACAAAATATCTTTGTTGGGTCGACAAGTAGATTGTGCCACACTTTTGTGCCCTAGTACCAAATGCTCACAGAGTGGTCCGGTCTTTTTAATGTAATGGGATTCTTTAGGAAATCACAAAACTGGGTGATTACAATAAAACAGTATGTGATAGGGATACTTAAAGTTGATTTTTCTGAACAGCAGGCCAAAATCTATAAGATACAACCAAGGGAGTTCAGGTAACAAAATCTTCGTTGTCCAGTGTGGTCAGTAAAGGTTGCATAAAACCCAAATACTGTTGCAAAGTTTTATCCCATTAAAAATGTTTCTTACCTTGCAAAATTTATAGCAAGCAATGGATCATTGACATCATCCATTTCCAAGTGACGAGCTACAATGGACTGCATTTTGATTAAGCTACGCTTTGTTGCTTGTTGCTCTGTTACAATATCAGTAGGTGACTCCTCTCCAAACCGTAGCCTTGACTGTACAGATTCCAAGAACAGTGTGTACAGACTCTTCCTTTCAGCATCTACATAAAGTAAAACTTAATGAAACTATGGTATATCAAAACAAAGAGATTAACTATGCCTAGTACCACGACTGACAGAAAGTGATGCTTAGTAACATCTAGCGTATCATAGATAGTAAATTTTGTGTTATGCTAAATATACATTATTGGCTGGAAAAGCACATCTCGCAATTCACACAAGAACAAGATCGGGACCGATGCTGTCCCCATTCCCATCACACACACTAGACATGAAAAAGCATTGTAGCTGATAGCAGCCTACGTCATGATACCTAGTCTAGTTTGGTCTTAATTATTTAACAGAGTGCAAAAATTAATATATTTTCCAGAATGCCTTTATTAACATGCTGTGTTTTACACCAACACGTGCCCAAAAAAAGGGAATTTAAAAAAAAAAATCATCCCTCACATGTAAAATGCACTCTTTTTTTTTAATGTATGTCTATGCACGCAACCTAATACTACATTATTTTGGCAAGTCAGTAACCACCTCCAATCAAAAAAGTTCATAAATGCTTACCTATCATTTGTCAGGAAGTACTGTACCTGGATAAAAAAATACTCTATAGCTAAGCAAAATACAACTTTTTGGATGACATAGATCCCATTATGTCCAGGGTAAAACAAACACATTCCACAGTAAGAATATTGTAACAAAAGTGAAACATGGTGATGGTAGTGTGATGGACTGGGGATGTATTGCTGCCTCATTAACTAAACAATCTGCCATAATTAAAGGAAACATGCATCTTGTTTCGTATCAGAAAATTCTTAAGGAGAATACCAGGTAATGAGTCTGGAAGCTGAGGCTGTACCAAAGCTGGGTAATGTAACATGACAATAATCTAAAACACAAAAGCAAGTCCACATCAGAATCAGTGAAAAAAAGCAATATTAAAGGTTTAGACTGACCTCGTCAAAGTCAGAACTAAATCTAACTGAGTTACGAAATGAGCAGTTCAAGCTCAAAAACCTACCAATGTTTCTGATTTAAAGCACTTCTGCAAGGAAAAGTGGGCTAAAATTCCTTCAATGAGGTGTGAAAGACTAATATTGAATTATAGGAAGTATTTGTTTGTATCCACTGCAGCTAAAGGGGTATAATAAGTGATACACAAGCAGTAACTTTTCACACAATGCCAACTGGGATTGGATAACTTTATTCAACCAACACGAAGCATCAGTTAAGAGGAAAATAAAATATGTCCTGTGGCCAATACATTATTTTGATGACCTAAAAACATTTAATGTGAACAACTAGCAATAACAGATGAAGTCAGGAAGGGCTCAAATACTATTAACAGCACTGTATATTCTTGAGATGTGGAAGAAAAACATGAAACAGAAAAAAAAGAAGAATCATGAGAAAATGCATACTCCACAAACTGTCCTGGCCAGGATTTCATCTCAGGATTATGTAACTGTGAAGTAGCTTTGCTAACAATTATGCCACTGATAACTTAGTCTAAATATTATGTATTTCAAATTAACTTTCAGCACGTAATCTATTATTTATAAATTTGTCCAACCCATTCCTGAAGCTCCTTATCCTGCATATCATCACGAGTCCAGATCACAGCCCTTGAAAGGACGACTGTTCATGTCAGTTTTATTAATATGGAACACTAACAGTATTTTAAACTAGATTGTTTTTTCAGACCCCAATCAGACCTTCATTTTTAATCACCACCAAAAATTCAACAATATTTGAAAGCTAAATATCTGTATATTCTTACCTCGAAGAGAAAGCTGCTCTTGAGTGCTTTCTTTATTTTCCAGGTTTTTTAGCAGCTGCATAGACTTGCCAGCCATTATAATCTGCTTTAACACTGGTTTAAGGAAAGAGACCATAGTATGTTGTTTGCTAGCTGCAGAAGCAGCCTGGTCACTTGCAGAGCTGCCACTTGCTGTGTCACTTAGCTTTTCATCATTTTCAACTGTCTCCGAAACACTGTATAAGGTGTATGTAGCATACCAGAAATCTCTATGATTTACAGGCACATCCTTGTTCCTGAAAGGGAAACATACAAAAGCAGTTTGCAGATGCTACAAAAATTAAAGAAAGAAATGTCGCATCTGATGAACCTACAATGTAATCCAATAAAATACAATATTATCTAGTACAAATTCCTTGAAACAAAAATTCAGTATGACAAATATGAAACCTTATCCATGGTAAAAAAAATTATCTTCCAAAATTAGAGTATTACTGTGATATATATATATATATATATATATATATGGTAAGAACACAGCTTTAAAACCTAAAATAGCAAGTGATTTGACAATAAACTGAAGAGTGTGGAATGATTTTCCTGGGCTAACTTTAACTTTTGGCAATGCCATACCAGTTTGCTTCTATGCAAACAAAAGATTTTATGATGTCAGGACTAGCACTCTCATGACCATACATGTATAATCTTGACTAGTACAAGAGCATATCAGGATAAAGCATACATTTACACATAAAACCTAATAAATATGAACATCAGCAGATGTAGGATTTGCCAGGAACACCACAAAATATTATCGTAATTTGTGAGTAATGATAAAATATTCAGTTCTGCAATATATTGCACTGTATTATTCACATTTTTTTTAACTGAAGCAAACTGAGATCATAAACCTGTAGGAAAACTGCCAGTCTATTAAATCTAATAAGAATAATACTTAATTAGATTCAACCCAAATAAATCAAATTTTTTTCAAAGTGTAAAAACAAATTCTAAAAATTCAAACATTCTACTGTTCAAGATCAAAAATTATCAGTTATGGTACATAACATACCATATTAGTACATCATCTAAATTTAGCTCTGGCTGAATCCATTTGAAGTGATTCTTATCTCAATAGCAGAGCTAATTACTGGAGTATATACACCGGTACATTCAAACGTTTTTGCCAAATAAATTTAAGTTGCCAGAAGGTACACATAGACTATTAATGAGCTATTGTCACAATAAATTATTTCATTTTCATACACAAACATGCTGAACACTACTCAGTTCTCAAATACAGTAAATGACAAGAGGTTCATGTTAATTTTTCTAATGTTCTAATCAAGGTGAAAATATCATGCAATAAAAAAAAAGTACATTTTCAAACATGGATGAACTTTGGCTAATCAAGACAGGAAAAAACGTATGTGATTGTGAAAATAAACATGAACCTCCAAAGGCTCAATTAAAATATGAACAGAATATTTGGTTTCAGAATCAATGTAACAGTGATGACATTTATGGCATGCCATCTAAAGACAAGAAAATGCACTGCTTCTACTCAGTGTATGATTTTGTTTTCTTCCAATAAGACAGAATATTAATATTTTAACAATTTCATTTTCAGACAGTATTTATATAACTGATAATGAACCAATTATAACTGCTATATATCAGTTACTATTAGTGTACAAAGAGCAAACCTTGTGTCTATCCTATAAATGCTTTAAAGAGACAGACCTCTTGTACAGCACTTGTACCAGAGGTCTACTTGTGAACATAAAATTGTTCAACAACATATGCTGTTTGATCTATCTCTCAGTAAACTTTTTACCAAATGTAATTTGTCATGCAATTTATTTCAGTGAACACTATGAAAATAACAATACTCTGTTCTTCTGTAATCTACCAAATGATATTGACTATACTCTTATATGTTACTGCATACATTTAAACTGTGACACTAATTTGCTGTGTGAAAAACACATCCATTGATATATACTCAGCAAAAAAAGAAGAAACGTCCCTTTTTCAGGATTGTGTATTTCAACAATAATGTTTTAAAAATCCAAATAACTTTACAGATCTTCATTGTAAAGGGTTTAAACAATGTTTTCCATGCATGTTCAATTAACCATAATCAATTAATTAACATGCACCTGTGGAATGGTCGTTAAGACCTTAACAGCTTACAGAAAGTAGGCATTTAAGGTCACAGTTCTAAAAACGCAGGACACTAAAGAGACTTGTCTACCGACTGTGAAAAACACCCAAAGAAAGATGCCCAGGGTCCCTGCTCATCTGCGTGAACGTGCATTAGGCATGCTGCAGGGAGGCATGAGGACTGCTGATGTGGCTAGGGCAATAAATTGCCATGTCCACACTGTGAGACGCCTAAGACAGCGCTACAGGGAGACAGGAAGGACAGCTGATCATCCTCACAGTGGAAGACCACGTGTAACACCTGCACAGGATCGGTACATCCGAATATCACACCTGCGTGACAGGTACAGGATGGCCACAACAACTGCCCGAGTCACACCAGGAACACACAATCCCTCCATCAGTGCTCAGACTGTCCGCAATAGGCTGAGAGAGGCTGGACTGAGGGCTTGTAGGCCTGTTGTAAGGCAGGTCCTTACCAGACATCACCAGCAACAACGCCGCCTATGGGCACAAACCCACCTTTGCTGGACCAGACAGGAGTGGCAAAAAGTGCTCTTCACTGATGAGTCACGGTTTTGTCTCACCAGGGGTGATGGACGGATTCGTGTTTATCGTCGAAGGAATTGAGCACGTCTGGGACCTGTTGGATCGCAGGGTGAGGGCTAGGGCCATTCCCCCCAGAAATGTCCAGGAACTTGCAGGTGCCTTGGTGGAAGAGTGGGGTAACATCTCACAGCAAGAACTGACAAATCTGGTCCAGTCCATGAGGAGGAGATGCACTGCAGTACTTCAAGCAGCTGGTGGCCACACCAGATACTGACTGGTACTTTTGATTTTGAGCCTCCCTTCATTCAGGGACACATTGTGAAACATTTTTAGTTTATGTCTTATGGTGTTGACTCTTTTAGTGTTCATACAAATATTTACACATTAAGTTTACTGAAAGTAAAAACAGTTGAAAGTCAGAGGACGTTTCTTTTTTTGCTGAGTATATATTAACATCCCACAGCTAATTATAACATCATAGGTGTGGTCTCTGCTGTGTAGTACACAAAATTTAGTTTATTTCTGAAGGTACCTAATGTGCTATTTATAATAAAACTAGCTTAATTAGGCAATATGCATCTAACCTTTAAATATTATGAGGGCAAAAGCAATATGTGAGTCAGCATTTCAGTCTATTTCCAAGACTAACCAGGGGCAAACACAAGAATGTGTAATGAAGTGTATAAAGAATTAAGTAAAAGTAAAAATCTAAGAGTTTTAAATAAAATATAACACATATTGTTGTTGCATTCTGCTTTCAAATATATCTTTCACTGTTGCACATGAGTGAGTAGGGAGCATCCAGGCAATTCAGATAAGGTAAGGAGTCATGACTTGGTACCTTGGGATAACTAACAGACTCTTTCCTTTTACCCACAGCCCAGATGACAAAACTTCCTCACGTCACCTCTAACTTGACTGAGGAGGTCCAAACTCTTCCACCACGTGGGCACCCAAAACTGCTGGATTAACATTCAATCCCAGACTAAATTCTAAAGAGCATGGAGCTCTACGGGTTCAAAAAGAGAAAGATACCTGAAGGATGAGGACAAGGACATCTGCAATCATTCCAATTATTTGTTGGGACTTTCAGTTTATTTTGCCAGCATTAAACAAAGTACCTGCTGGTCCCCAACATTTTACTTTCTCCCTCATATTTCATACATGATAATACACTGATGAGCCAAAACATTAGGACCACCTGCCTTACATGTTGTCATTCATCTGTATGGGGCCAAAACATGTTTGATCTACTGAGACATAGACTGTATAAGACATGGAAACAGGATACCAGCAGCACATTCTCTAACTACTTTAGGAGGTGAATTGACACTGCTGTGAATCGGAGTTATTGTTCCAGCACATTCCACAAATGCTCAATTGGACTGAGATCTGGGGAATTCACAGGCCAGGGAAACACCTTAAACTCTTCATCATATTCCTCAGACCATTTCCAAACAATTTGTGCAGCTTAGCAGGGCAAATTATTCTGCAGGAAGATGCCAGATCCATCAAGGAATACTACTACCATAAAGGGGTACAGCAGGTCTTTAGGTAAGGTGGTACAGGTCAAATTAATGTCCACATAAATGCCTGGACCCACAGTTTTTCGGCATATCACAACTCAAGGCATTACACTCCCTCCACCAGTCTGTCTTCTTCTCACAGTATCTTGATGCCAGCTCCTCCCCAGGTAAATGACACACACGCTATATAAATAAACTACTACTACTTACCCAGCCATCCACACATTTCAACAAAAAACAATTCATCGGACCAGACAACCTTCTTCATTGATCCAAGGTCAAATTCTGATGCCCGCAAGCCCACTGTAGCTACTTCAGACATTGGAAAGGGGTTAGCATGGGTAACATTACTGACTTGCAGCTGCACAGTCCAAATAGCAGCAGGGTTCAATGCACCATGTATCATGATACATTTTTTCTGTAACCATCTAGCTCTTTTGTTGGTCAATATCAAACAGGATAGTCTTCATTGACCACTTGTACTGATGAGTCTTGACCACACAACACCTTGTTCAGCGGTATGTGGTTTTTCTCCATATCTGGCCATGAACACAACACAAGCATTTGCATTTTAGAAATGTTCTGACCTGTTCATCTGACCGTAATTATTTGGCCCTTATTAAAAATCTCTGAGGACACCTGCCTATATCTTCTGCATTCAACATGTTGACTACAAGCACCTAAGGTCAGCTTACTGCCTAATATATCCCTTACCTTGACATGCACAGTACTTACAAGGTAGTCAGTGTCATATGAGAGTGGTCATAGTATTTTGGCTCATCAGTGTATATTTATTAAATGTGAAAGCCAACTTGTCTAAGTATACTTTATACTGTATGGAAAAGGTATGTATGTATTTTATTACACAAATTGTGAATGTGTGTACCTTTGTATGATGAATTCTTTTGCAGGATCAAATAAATTTCCATGAACAATCCACTCATCCACAATTTCCAGGTATGGCCTCACTGTTTCAACCCACAGCAAAAAAAGGAGGGCTACCTGCAAACAAAAATCTATACTGAGTAATCAGGAAGTAACAATGTTTGTAAATTCCACCAAAAACAGAAAGCATGAATATTGGGCAGAATTATCCCATTACATTTTGCATGAAAACTCATAAAAGAATAACATAAATACACAGAATGTTGAAGAGTGTGTATAAATTTAAGATTGAATCCCAGGCCAAAGTTTTTTCAGTGGCTCAAAGGCTTCTTCAAACTGAAATTCTATAAAATGTGATTCTCTGCCATGGCAATGCACCCATTTACTGTACATTGTCCGTTGGGGTGTTTCTGGCCTCCAAACTAATTCTAGTGCCTATACTGTCACCTGTTCACCAGATCTGTCACCAGTGTTTTTTCCCTTTTGTCAGTTAAAGAATCACCTAAAAATACTGCATTTAAAGATTTCAAGGAGTTGTGGCCAATTTACTAAGGGACTTCACAAAAGAAGATTTCCAAGATTTTTTCCCAAGGTTGAAGGCCCAATAACGGCTGTGTGGTGCTTTGAAGGTAGAAATTTTGAGGGTTAAGATTAAAACATTTTCATTAAAAATCTCTTTAATATAAACCTCCTTAATTTCCTGATAGGCCCATACGTATGTCCAAGAATCCATACATTAATTTTCTAGTTAAATTATTTATTTTAAGGACACAAAAATCCAGTAGCCATCCTGACAGAACTGGTTACATGGCAGGACTCTTACCTCATGACAGGACACCACACTACTGCACATCAAACTCATGCACACTTCAGTTTAGAACTCACTGAAAGTCTTTGTGCAAATTTCAGGTAATCTAACTTTCAATCAACTTCGACATCCAAGGCATGGGGAGGACGTGGGAGAGAAAGTGTGAAAACATAAGTTTAATTTCTATTTGTCTGGCGTTAACGCTCAAAGGCATCTACTGATTAGACCCAAGGAAACTGGTCTTACTGTTTCTTTAATTGATTAGTTCAATCAGTTAAAACATTAGTTAAGTAATAAGTGATTGTCTTTAAATACCAATGAGAATAAAACAATCAGTTGATCTAGCAAGGGACTGTGGGTGGATTGTTTATATTATTTCCTGCTAAATTTTCTAACCAAATTGCTTTTGGGAAAGGTAAAAGAAAATCCAGATGTTTCCAGTGAGGATGTATATGTTTGACTAGTAATACTTTCTGAGCATGAACATTTTGCATGTTGTTCAGGCATCCAGGAAAGAATTTCACTGTACTTTGTAGAAATGACAAACCTGAGCTTGAAATTTTATACAAAGTAAGAATATACTGCCACTTTTTAAACACAGAACGTTATCCTTGGCACTTAAATGATCCTAAAATATTCACATTAGTACATTATCGAAGACCTGCTTATTATATATAAGAAATACAAAGACATGACGGTGTTTTCAACGAAGCAGGACATTTAAAATTCCGGCATACATTTATTTTAGGCAGTCTAGATCAATGAATGCTTTAATCAAAAGGTGTTCAAATAGTAGCCTGCTACCAATGTAAAATAATGCCACATGGGTTATTACTAGAATAGGAAAGTACAACTACTTTATATAACTTATGCTCTCAAGTCACCAAACTGCCTTTCAGTTCAGTTGTGTGTTGATTTCAAAATCTTCCTCCTAACGAATAAACATTTAAATAAATTTAACCCACTTTACTTAACAAAATATATTAATGTGAACACTCCATTGTGCATAATCACAAGCTGTTGATCTTTTAAAAATTAAAAAGACATTGTGGCAGGTGGCTGGGTGTGGTCACCAATCAGCCACCTACTTAAGGAGCCGCCGTCCGGCAATCAAGGCTGGAGTCGGGTGAGGAGGAGGACAAGGTCGTGGCAGTGGAGGCGAGGAGAGGCCCGAGTGTGTTGTGCTTAAAAGACAGTGGCTAGTGAGAGCCTAGACTTTGGGGAACTGGGGGGTTGGTGGCGGTGCACTTTTGTAAATACTGTGAATAAACGTGGTATGATGGATAAAACGGTGTCCGCCTGTGTGTGTCCGGGCCGCTATACTTCACAACATATAAAAGGGGTGAAGCCTTTAACTTTAAGACCCCAGAACTGCTGATGATTTTTTTTATCAGTTTAAGGGATGTTTCATTATTCTTAGCATTTAAATCTTGGCCAAAGTCTCACTACTTTAACTAGCACTTTTATGTTAAAGCTGCTGAATAAGCTGTTTATCTTACAACTACATTTACTAGTAGTAGGAGCCTGGTAGCTTTTACTAACTGTTACTGATCCTTCTTTATTCTTTTAACTAGCATACTTATGTTAGAGCTGATGATTTGGTTGTTTATATTGTAACTACATTTATTAGTTGTAAGACTCTGGAAGTTTTTACTCCCCATTATCGACCCTTCATTATTTTTTTACTCTTCTTGGTATCAAGTAATTGATACTTTTCCTTTGCATGGAATTATCAGTTATTAACACCACTAAACAAACATATCTTAGTACAGGTATTTTTCTTGAAAATCTGTAAACTTCAGCCTTTGTCAAAAGAAATTGTCAAAGGTCACCATAAATGTGACTTTGGCTATAGTTTCCTTCATTTGTAGCATAAATCAATCTTGATATAAAAGCTATCTTCAGATAATGAATTTATAATGGAGAGTGGTCAAACTTTTTGTTCTATATACTCACCGCCTGCTCAGATGCCTCTCCTATGCTGTCATATTCAATAATAGCTTTGTAGAGAGTATTAAGTAAATGGGAAGCACGGACAACATTTGGTGTGTCAGGTGGAACCTCTGCCACTCCAGTACAGAACACCTTATGAAGTACTTTCAGCTGGGCTAGATGTGGAGTCAACCTCTCCAACACTGCTGTCAGTGTGATAGTTTCATCTGTCAAGCAAATAAAATGTTTGCATTGTTAATGAAGTATTTAAAAAGTAAAGCAGAATTTGAATAGTGACTACCTATAAATGGGTAGATTATTTTTAAAAATGTATGCTACCATAACACAAAAATATAAAGCAGCCTTGGAAAAAGATCTGGATGTCTTAACTCCACAATGTTTAATCCAAAAAATTCTATCAATAATTACTAAAGTGAAATACATGTTTTAAAATAGCCTAATTAAAAGATCACGAAAAACTACTCAAAAGGCAACAAACAAATATCACAAAAATTAGGCAAAATGCAGAGATTTAGCATATTTATTATTGAAATTGAGGGAGCATGTTACAAAAGCAAATTCAACTTATGAAAATAGTCAAATTTAAAAATTGGGACAATTGCTTAAAGAAGGCAACAAATATTACAAAAATACTGCAGAGATTTAGAATATTCAGTCTTGACATGTTATCATACTATATGTAAATCAGAGATTGTCTTGAAACTAATCAGTCAATCAATGGCATCCACTTTAAACTGTTAAAAAAATAAATCAAACAGTTACCTCCATGTAATGCAATTCAAAATAGTTTTATATAGTTATTATTGTCAAAATGTAGGTCTTTGCAGTCATGGCCAGCAACTCCTGAATGATACTAATTGTTAGAGTTGCTACCTGCCTACCACACATGGTTCTTGCACCTCACTTGCCAATTAGTTTGAATTTGCTCTAGTGTGCATAAAGACAGGCTTTCCATCTGCAATGACTCTTCATGCAGCAAAGTCTGATTACAGTAATATAGCGTTTGTCACTATGTTGTGTTCTCAGTAACATACTGCATATTTTTGCACTGGATGGTGATTGTAGCCGGTTATATCTTTGTGCTGAAAAATGCTAAAGCTAGACTCCCAACCTTTTCGGAGAAACAGCTGATTGATATACTGTAACAGGACTGCAATTTATTAGTTTGAAAAAACGTTGTTAAAATGTCAGCATAATCAGAAAAACTCTGTTGCTGACTGAAATATGATTTTTGGGAAGGTTGTGATTCAGTGTTCAACAAAACATAATAATCAGTAAAACTTTGGGGTGTAAGTATATACTTTTACACAATAATAATATTAAGTGACAGCAAATGCTTTCCCCAAAACCAGTACAGTACAGTTATAAAAAATGACAAATTAACTTACATTATACACTTGTGTTAACAACAAAAATATTTAAATGACAAAAAAAAAAAAAAAAAAAAAAAGAACCTTTGACAATGATGCACCTCTCGATGTTTGTTAGTTCCTGTTTAAAGCTGCTGAAATACTTGTACAGTGCCCATACGAAAGCCTGATAGGTTCTGAAAGGAGGTTCAGAGGCTTTCTTTGCTCCACTGTGGACTACAGGTGGAGAACACTCTATACTGTATCCAGTAACATCATCAATGAAGGTCTGGAGCCTAAGAACTGCTTGTCCATATGCAGCTATGTGCTCCAAGACTGATCGTAAACAGTTCTGCAAAATGTAAAAAACAAAAAAAAAAAAAACAAATGTGCAATAACAGAGAGTTAATTCACCTACATTTTCCTCTATATGCAATAAACAATGGCAGCATAAGAAGAAGTTACACAAAACCACTCAAAAGGAAGACATAAGATGAATATTGCTCAAAAGAATCTACTTGTGCTTTTTGTTTACAGTTTAGAAAAATTGTCAGGAGAATTCCTTATCCCGTATACCAGATGAGGCACATGCTCAATACTCTACTGGGAAAACCTCACATGACCTAAAAAAATACATTTGATTAAATCCACGAGATTTCTCTAGATTCATTAAGGCTATGTGCCTGAAAAGCACTTTTAAAGCAAATATATCTTGGTATTCTCACAGCTCTGCACACAATTCACACAATTTTTAATAATGGTTCATTTGGATGAGTGGCACTTCATTACAAACACTCTGACTAATGTTTTGCCAAACAATAGAATCTTTCATAACTAATATTATCGCAAAACATTTTTCTAAGTAATCCAGAACAAGTAAAAACTTGCAAAATTAACAATAAAAAGACCTGGCACAGGCAAACCCATGGTCAAAGAATAAAGAGACATATACAATGCTAACCAGAGAACCTTGAGAAGCTTATATTCATTTTCCTGCTGTGCCAGCTTGATAACAAATGCAAATATTTTTTCAGTGAGGAAAAAAAAAAAAATTCTAAATTAATATAATTCCCTTAACTTACATTTGTCAGATGAGTAACCACAACATCATTTCTAACAGTTATCTTCCCATCATGCACTTGGAAAATGAAGAGTTTTTTCACTCCTGATAGAAGCCTGTAAGATAAAATCAGGCAATACTGTAGAAATGTACTAAAGATATTAAAAAAACACATTAAATAACAACTTCCCCCCCAACTAAACTCTAAATAACCAGAAAGTATTATGATGCTAGTTTGAAGAAAAAAAAAAAAAAAGCAAAGAAGATTAAGGACTTTGCTTAGCTTTTTTTAAGTATCTCTCAATTACATCATTCCATAAATTTCTGTACTTACCACAAGGTCTCACGTATCACTTGAGTTTCACTGACAAAGATTTTCTCCTCAGGAGTGTACAAGGGATCGATGTTATATAAATGCTGCTCCCTAAAGATGACAGAAAACAGGCTACACTATAATAGTATGGAATTATACATAAACGAAGAGTAATTCATGCCATAAATCAGATATAAGCAAATCTAAAAGTTGATTATCACATAAAACATAAGTTCTTTGCCATAAGATATTAATTTCATTTGTCCATTTCAGTGCTGGGGCTGTAGGTAATCCAGAAAAAGCTGAAACAATGCTGAAAACAACACAGAAAGCCAATGAATGGTCTGCAATTCAATTACAGAGCACTATCACGCACACAGTCATTTCTGGCAAGACTTTGATGAATTAGGTCTCTACAGAGAATGTAAACGTAAACACATTGTCCCCTTAGCATTAAGGAGACTTTTTCTATTGATCATTGTCACAAAAGCTAAATTAAAACCACTGTGATTTAATGTTGTATAATAATAAAAAATGTGAAAACTTCCAAAATACTTTTTATAAATATTGTATGAAACATTTAACATTTTCATAAACTGCATATATTTGTGCTTGAAGCTCTTAGCTAAAAAAAAATGTACATAATAGAACAGAAAACCAGCAATAAGAAAAACTAATTTGCACCTGTATTCTTCATATGGATGTGCTACCACTGGAACTGATTAGATAATTACGTATATCAATATTAGCACAGCACGGAGAAACAAATTGTATTTTGTAAAACAGCACCTGATAGCATATTCAATTTTAAGATACATATAAAGTTAGCATGCAGAAATAAATATACTGTACAATAAGCTTTAAAATTAACAAAAGTAATTTCAAGCATGTTGGATCAAACAGGCTCAGTAAATGGTAGTCCAAATGCAACAAAAGCATGCAAATACTGCTTTTCAAGTAAATTTTTTTCAAACCTATTATAGTCTTTTAGTCTTGTAATGAAAAGCAGTTTGTAACAATATTAATTATATTCTGTATTTATCATGTTATAAAATGTTTCATAAATAGAAATTGGGCTACTGCCACACTTAAAAAAAATCTAGTAAGCAAGCTTTTAGATATGAGTGGCCAGAAGCAGTGGCCTGATTCAGGCAACAACATAGCAATTTATATTCACCCAAAGGCTGTTTATGTGTGTTTTATATATATATATATATATATATATATATATATATACCGTATATGAGAGAGAGAGAGAGAGAGAGAGAGAAAAATAGATTTACTCACCACACATTGATAAGATTGGAGTGCAGATGTAAACTATGACTGAATCGAGATGATTTAGCAGTCCAATACTGAGTAACCACATGCTGCTCCAGCCATGTGCGAGCATCTGGTTCACCAACTTATGAAGAAAACAAAATCCAAAATTTAACACTGCTAAAAGAATTCATATTGTGCTGTATCCGTATATAGGTCAGTACCTGTATACATATACACAGACAGATTTTGAATTAAATAACTAAAAAAATATTATAAGTCCTGTGTTACCACACACTGGGATCTTTTTCAATAAAAGTACATCAACAATTACGTTGCAAAAGTACGGCAAAAATGTAACAGTCTCCAGTGACTCCTCCATGCAAGCATCAGCAAGTGAGGACAGCATATTTGATTACCTCAAATGTCTTCCTGACTCTTATCCACAAACCCTAAACTGGATTAAGTTGATTTGAGAATGAAAATATGCATGTACTATTTTGAATTTTGGAGTTAAGATTTATTTTTTTTTTAAATAGGAAAAAAAAAAATCAGAAATTTGATCATTCTTTATTTATATAACACTAACACAAAAAAAAAAAACATTGATAAATAAGAGAGAAAAAAAATCTGACCTTTCCAGGAAACCTGAACAGCTCTTTTTGCCTGATCATGATCATCAAGTGGCGTTCTGTCTACTTGGATTCCAGAATCCTCTCGACTTAAAGGCTCACTATCTTCCTCCACTTCATCATCTTCTTCCGACCACACCTGTAAATGATACATTAATTTTACAGGGAAATGTAATTTATACTGTTTAGCAGCTTGTCTGCTGAACATTAGTAAAGAGATATAGCTCTTCAAAATACACTTTAAAAAAAAAAAAAAAAAAAGTATTAGGTAGTAAGATATCATGATGTTCTCAATCACTTGCAATTATTGCTCAAATTTTTTTATTCCGTTAGACTATGTCATATAACTAATATAACTTACAGGAGTGTCTGGATATGGGCCCAATATAATCTCTTCACCTTCTAGGAGGTACTTGCCCCAGTCAAAGTAATTTTCACTATCTAAAATAATTAATGGAAAAAAAAAAATCAGGCATATCAATATATAATTCTGAAACGAAAGATTAAACAAATGTGACTAAGAAAGAGAATATGTACAGCCATGTGAAAAAGTAAGTACACCCAATTTTTTCTTTTTTAACATTGACTTGATCTTCATTTAAACTGTATGTACAGATAAAGGTGACATAAACATTTAACTGAATTTCTCTATGAAACTGAACTGCAGCTAATATATTAAAGAACATATTGGGATGATCCCACCGATTCCGTCCAAAAAAAGCCACACTGCATTTTCTATGATGCCAACCATTAGCCGAGTCACAAGGACACCTGGAAAGCAATCACTTTGCCTTTGTCCTACCTATCTCTCACTCCTTATACTAGCTATGCCCTGTCAGTCCTTTTTTAGTCTTACTCATTTTACCCCTTGTCTAAATACTTTTTTTCCCATTTGTCACAGATATAGCTATATTTAATTATCAATCACTCAGCTCTCCCTTAAAATAAATATTATTCTCTGTATTTTTTTTACCCCTGCCCTATCTCTTACTCTAAAAAAGTTCACATGCAGCTGCATGAAATATTAATGTATCATATTTGCCTCATGCTTTAATTTCAAAGCAGAATTATAAGCCAAGTCATTTGAGCATGTATGTTTTACATTGTATTTCGAAGATGAATGTGAAGTTTGAGTTTCCTTATTGGGACCTTTAAGGTGTTTTTATTAGCTATCAATCCATCTTGCTATCATTTCTAATGTCTACATTTAGTCAGAATAACCTGTTAGGCTAACTGCCACATACCAGAAGTCAAAACAGTTACCCGACAGAACACATCACCACACTATCAAAGGTCTGATCTCATAATACAACTGGACAGAACTGTTGGTAATGCTAGCCTTTTATTTCTCTTGAAGAAGAAGTGGGATTTCCCTGCTTAAGATAAACTGTGTAGAATGATTGCATTCTCATAACCCCACACTGCAGATGGTGGTGCTGCTATGTGTGGGTGGAAGTAGGAAACATAACCTCAAATTAATGCATAACCATTTAGAAAGGGGCATATTTAAATGAGGTTTGAGGCATGTATCAGATGCTTAGTAGTACAAACTAAATTCTAGTTGCTAGTACTCAGTAAACACACCTCCTGTGGAAGGTGTTTTCTTAATCATGACACATGGCTCTACTATGGTGCTCTTTGGGATAGGCAGCCTACTCATCCTATTATGAAGGGACAGAACCACAACATTACTGAGCAGCTTCATTTCTGCTGCTTGTATCTACAATCTGACTTTTTCAGTCAACACCCAAAATTCAGTAACAAAGGATAAGTTGGTTAAGTAGACTTTCTAAAAATAATTATATTTTTGTCCAAGGAACCAGATATTCATTCGGTCTACTATATAACACTAGCACAACTACTACTGCTGTCACATCCATCTAACAGTCAAGATTACAATACCTTCTAGTTTCACATATGAACATGATCCTAAGATGTCTAAACTCCTCCATTTGGAGCAGCGACTCACCTTCACTTGAAGAGAACATGACACTCTCTTCTAGAGGAGGACCATGACCTACGATTTGAAGCAACTCATTCTTAAATATTTCAAACACTTTGTGCTGCTTCTCCAATGCACAATAGAGATCCCAGTTTAATGTGTCCAAATGGAAAACAACATTCATAGAGAAAGAAAAGTCAAATCCACAAAAACTGGATACTGTTTAGGATTTAGTTATTTTGATATACTATGCACATTTACAAAAAAGGAAGATAACACAAGTTGATGTTGGCACCATAAAAAAAATGTGAATAAATATAACAATGGCAGTCACAACATTCCCTCTGCAAACACATGGGAAAATTGGCCCACAACAGCAGCTTCGCTATTTCAGAGACCCCTCCCTTTCTACTTGAGGAATCTAAGCTACTGGAGCACAAGCTCCCGACAACATAGCTATAACCAACTCAAAGTAGAGTTTTTAAGTATTAAGGCCTTTTTATAAATTCAAATTTGTTCTATTTAATCTGTCAAAAGATTGAAACAATAATGAATTACAAAAGCAGTTTTACATTTTTGACAGTATGTATAAGGATAAATAAAAGGTTTTGTAAATTATGTTTATATGTCTCGCTTCTTAATTACTACTTGATATTTTAATCCCACAATTGCCATACATTTTTAGGATGATGTGCGTTTTATTTATTTAAATATATAATATTTATGCTCAAAATGTGGTTATGAAACACTCAAAGAACAAGTTATTTCATCTTCCCCTACCTGGCTCCTTCAGTCTTGGTCTTTCAGTGTAACTTGCATTGGAAGGGGAATCCGAAAGGAAGAGTAATAACGAAAGAATGCTGTAATGGAGTTCTGTCTAAGGGAGTAAAACACACACAAGCATTAAATGTATGCAAACATATAACTATATAACTGATCAAATAAGAAATTTTCTTTTATAGATGTTATTTAAATTAAAAGTGTTCCATATCAATCATAATAAGGTTTTTTTTAATAATGATACCAAGATGGATACGAAGATCTGCTTAGATTTTTAGTTAAATGGTTTTATCAGTCATATATCACAGCCAATGAATTTCTCCATGCTTGTCCCCAAATCCGAAAACATTAAATAAAGATATTGTAAAAAGTGCAGAAACTATTGCACATAACAACAGCAGTCTACCATGTCTGCCAATACAGATCATTTAGTGCTTCACTTATTTTTAAGCCAGACACTTAAGATACCTTAACTAACCACATCTCATTTGTAGCTGGCACAGTTTGTGTGGAGAAACAGTGCACAAAGTTATAACATTATATTTACTCAACCCACCTGCCTCAGTATGGCATGCAGATTTGGCAAGTAGAGCAAATCATATTTTATATAGTCAAATGCTTACATTGGCACTTGGACTTAACTCTCAGGCATCAGAAAAAACACATGTCTTCACCAATTCAGACTGTGGCAGGTCCCACTCTCTATGTATGCAACAAGTCCTTAACTCAGTGATGTTCAATACCATGATGGGCAAGGAAGCCTGATCCATGATGCGCTTCTTTGTTAGATAAAAGCAGCTGCAAGGCCATGTTCTCATAGCAGCTGCTATACAGACTGCTTAGCACTACCTACATTTCTCATTAAAAAGTTACATTCAACATAAATAAAAAAAACTTTAACAGTTTGAGTGAAATGCATTACTAAGTTTAAATGGATAACACTTGTTCAAAATCCTTAAACGTACAACAGCAATTGATTTGGTCTCGGTACTCAAATATGGCACTTGGTGCCACTGCATTACTGAAAAGTCGTTTTGCCTGTCTAAGGTAAAGTCATCTCTGATGGAGGATCGCAGGAATTGTCAGGTAGAGGGGTCCTTTCATCAGATTGGCTGGTCCAGCACTGACTCAGCTGCGTAATGGCCAAAAGAGGGAGGCAGCTTGATGGCCAAGGTCTCCAGGACTCTGAACAAATCAGAGTCGTATTATGCGATATCATCTAATGTTGAATTCTGCTCTGTACTTGTAATACTTCTATTGTATTATTATATTGTATTGAGGAATACTTGTTTTCTTCTGTGTATTGTATTGATCCCCTATTTTGACACCCACTGCACACCCAACCTACCTGGAAAGGGGTCTCCCTTTGAACTGCCTTTACCAAGACTTCTTCCATTTTTTTTCCCTACAAGGGTTTTTTTTTTTTTTAGGAGTTTTTCCTTCTTAGAGAGTCAAGGCTGGGGGGCTGTCAAAAGTCAGGGCCTGTTACAGCCCATTGTGGCACTCCTTGTGTCATTTTGGGCTATACAAAATTAAATTGTATTGTATTGCATTTTCATTTTAGCAAAAAAAATCACTACAGTTTTAAAACTACTTGCATATTAAAAGGATGTACATTTTTGTTATCTGAATTATTCATTTGCGGACTTGCTTGAGTCTTTGGTATCACAGTCCTTTTGCAAGATTCATGTATTTTTTCAGTATCAGTGTTCACCATATTGGCTGAAATTCTGTTTGAAGCTTGGTAACATAACAGACAAATCTATAAAATCAAAACTGCCAACAGATGTCTTTCTAATGGTTAACTCAACTATATACATTATGGCTCATTTTGAATTTAGTAGGAGAGGAGATATTGTTTATGAATGAATACATAAATAAATAAAGAACAAACAGTCCAATGATTTGGATAAATCAATCAACAGCATATGTCTTAAAATTATCAGTCTTAATTGATGGAGTAATGTGTACTGCTAATTCCAATTGTGAATAAGAATTCAGCATGCTAGCTTCACATCATCAACTCATTTATAACCAGGTTCTTAGCTAAAGTGGTTTTGCAGTATTACTGCCCTTAAAAATCTTTCTGCCCTGTGCTCATTAGTCTACTTTGGCAGTAAATTTTGGTTTAGAGTGGATAACTGGGATGCCATACACTTCCATTCTACATTGCTCCACAATGCCTGGCTTTAAAAAGCATTGCACAAAACAAGAAGTTGAAAGAACTTTTATGAAATACAAAACATATTCTGACAACTAGTAAATATTGATTGTTGTTTAATAACTATGAAGAAGGAAAAACTTAAGGATCTAAATTAGTTTACATTTGCTATAACAAGGGAATGGACATCTTAATTTAAGTTTATGTTTTTAAATTTCTAAAAATTACTAGTACATCTTATTAACTGTTCAAACTGTGGAGTAATTATTTAGATCAGTGTTGTTGTTTTGATTAGTAGTAGCACTAAAACTTTAGTCATGACTTACTTTCAAATACTTTCACAAATAAGAATTTAAGCACACATTTTAAAATTTTATTTCTCTATACAACCATATTAGGTCCTGCTCCTCTGGCTCTACCCCATCTTTCTCAAGATTACAGAATCAGAGTCATCAATGAATACAGCAAGAACATAATACATCCATCCATACATGGTGTGACAGACATTTTCACTTCAACAACAAAACAAAAGCAGAAATATAACTAGAAAGAGAAGCCAGCCTTGACTTGGAAAAATAGACATTATGTTATATAAACACACGTAAACAAAGTTACCTTTGTCTTTCCATCACTAAGAAGCGGCGAGTTAAGGAACTCTGTTGTTAGCCTCTTCCATGTTTCTGCTTTAACCATATCGGAGTGAACCACAAGTTTTTCATGAATGCTAAAAACATAGCGAGGGAGAAATGTTTAAGATACTTTAAATAAATTTAAAACATAATATAGAGTGTGTTTAAAAATCATAAAATTACCCATCAACTGTATTTTGGACTTTGTGACTATTGACATCAAGAAACCTATGAAACCTGTTGAGACGGAAAAGAGAAAGTAAGTCAACTATGTAGTTTTAGTGCACTGTGTTATAATTAATTAAAATATGATATAATATTATACATTTGTACTAGGACCTGAATAATAAATATTACCAGCCATCCCACAAACTGCAGGAAAAACACATTTTTCACTAGGTGCCATCAACATTAATCTCAAAATTGTGCTTTTGTTTCATTCATTCATTCAAGAGTCTGAGGATGTGTCCTGCTTACAAAGCACAGTATTTTTTAAATGAGCAATCTATTTAATTGTTGTGGATAATACCTGAAATTGGACCAAGCAAACTTAAGCGCCAGCTGAAAGTTAACATCGTTCTCATCCTGGAGGCCGCTGACAGACTTTATCAGTTTCTTCACATCCTTGTCCAGATCTCTCTCAAATGTATTCCAATGTGACATGATAACAGCGCCAACTTATTTTTTCTTTCAAGTGCAAAGGATCAGGACCGCATTGTCAGTGTCACTCTCATTTGCCACCTGCACTATTACTTTTTATGTTTGTTTGAAAGTACACACAAGACTGCTTTCATATATTTACACTATTCTTGAGAAATACATATGCGTGGAAAACTGCACACGCCAGTTGTGTAGGTTTGCTTTCCGTGCAAACTTTTCACTTATTCTGCCTTCACTCACTCCCATGGCAGTTTTCTTATACTGTATATCCCTTCATTCACAACAGATGATCAGCAGCTACCGCCTTCAATACTCACAACAGTCCAAAACAAATGAACATCTCACTGGCCGATCAATTTCTTACCAAGTAACACAATCCTCTTTGCGAAAACCATACTATCATGGCTCGATTCTCGTCTACGTGCCCGCCCCTTTTTAAAATAGCCTATCAGAGCATTGACTGGTAAGTCGTCTTGAATATATAACGATGAGGCCTGCAGAAAGTGGCCGACCATATGATTACCCTGAATTTCTTAGTAAGGCCTGAGGTGGCTCATCGTTTGGTGGATGGTCTGTATTAGTGCATGCTCCCAAACGCTCTCTCAAGACAATTTGAAGATAATTTAAAAGTACGATCATTAAAAGATTAGAAAATAATAAGACTAAAAAATTAAGTGTTTCAGATTTAATTCGCCTAAAAGCAAATATTTCTAACTATTCTAATTAATCTGAAAGTTAATAGTTACGTTTTAAAATTTTGCATTTGTCACAGAGTCTCTAAGCGAAGCTGACAGGAATTTATCGAACACACTGTCATTCGGATTATAAGTACAGTATATGAAATATTTTTTAAATAATAATTATAGTGCATTACGCCAAAGTTTTAACTATGACAACTGGCCTGTGGTTCATGAAAATACGTATGTCTGTCTATGGCAAGAATTAGACTACAAGAGATAGACAGAAGCAGGAATCTTGGCTAAAATGCGGCGCAGTCACGTTCATTCATTCGCCCCGTGTATGGGAGGGTTTTTCTCAAACACTTTCGGTTTCCTTACATTCCAAAAACACGTGTTTGGTTGACTGGCTATTCTAAATTGGCTTTCTACAGTGTTACTGGGTCCCGCCAAAGGCTGCCAATCCATGCTGTTCTCAAGCAATGTACATGGTACGAGACAACCCTTGATTTGCATGTCTACTCAGAACTGAGGCAGTAGTGCAATAGCAACAAAAGACACACAGTAAACACAACACAGGCAGAATGTGTTTCTATAGAATATACTGGATTCTGGAAATAGTCAGACTCCTGATTTTTTTTCACCTTTTGTTGAGTTGCAGGGTTGTGCTAAAATAGTTTTAACCCCACAACACTCAATACCCCTGAACGGCAGAGCAAAAAAAAAAAACAGGGTATATATTTTTTGTAAATGCATTAAAAATAAAAAAACACAAGTATTCAGACAGTTTGCTATGACACTTGTAATTAAGCTCTGGTGCATCCCATTCTATTGATCTTCATTGAGATGCTATACCATTCCAATTGTGAAACATGGTGGTGGGAAAATCATGCTTTGGGGTTGTTTCTCAGCAACACGGACTGGGAGACTATACAGGGTTGAAGAAAAGCGTGAATGGAGCAAAGTGCAGAGATATCCTTAATAAAAGCCTGCTCCAGAGTGCTCTGGACCTCAGACTGTGCTGAAGGTTCACGTTCCAACAGAACAGCGGCCCTAAGCACAAAGCAGTGACAATGCAGAAGTGGCTTGTGACTTAAACCTAATCTATACTAATAAAAGGCAAAGCCCTCACTCACTCACTGACTGACTGACTGACTCATCACTAATTCTCCAACGTCCCGTGTAGGTAGAAGGCTGAAATTTGGCAGGCTCATTCCTTACAGCTTACTTACAAAAGTTGGGCAGGTTTCATTTCGAAATTCTACGCATAATGGTCATAACTAGAAGCTATTTTTCTCCATTTACTGTAATGGAGTTCAGCTGTAGGGGCAGAGTTTCGTATGACATCATCACGCCTCTCACGTAATCACGCATTACGTAGAAAGCCAGGAAGAGCTACAAAACGCGCTTTAGAAAACATGCATTATATAATTAAGAAGGCAGCGAAACAATTAGAAGCGAGCGAGTGACATATAAAACCATATTCAGCGGCTCACGTGAACTGACGCAGTGCGCAGACAAAAAG
>JANRMT010028174.1:152274739-152300646 GCA_026402145.1 Polypterus bichir lapradei
CATCGAAGCTTCTCAGCTGTGCTTGTGCTAAGAAAAGGAAACATTTTAAAAATAACGTAACACGATTGTCAATGTAACCTTTAGTAAGTAGTGCCTGGAGGATTCAGTGTGGAGAAACTCTAGAGGCAGCGTGTGTATTAACTTGTGGATTTTTCTGTGAGTATTTGGTGGCAGCGTCACAAAGTTGGTTCCTCAAGACTGCGTTAGCTGCGGAGCTTAGCTCACAGCGAAATGAGGTGAATGGGAGGGCAGATGATGACGTGACTCTCCCACCCGCCTTAACTGTCAATCCCCCCACAAAGACAGTCTCTCGGAATTTGCATAAGCACAGCCCTTCATCAGTAATTTTAACTTAGTTACAAAGTGATCAAAACTCTCGTTTATATCCGGTGTCCTCTCATTAAACTTGTATACTGCATTAGCCGTGGGCATGACAAACGCCAGCGGCAGCCTGTCTATGAACTTAATTTAAACTTTAGGTTTACACCGTGCTTTGTTTCCGAAGTAGCTGTACTCATGAATATGGTTGTATGTGTGACTTGGTTGCTTCTTATTGTTTTGCTGCCTTCTCAATTGTATAATGCATGTTTTCTTCGGCGCTTTTTGGAGTTCTTCCTTGTTTTCTACGTATTGCGTTGACAGTCAGTTCACGTGATTACGTGGGTGGCGTGATGATGTCACACGAAACTCCGCCCCACACGGCCATCGAGCTCAACTCCATTACATTATATGGAGAAAAATAGGTTCCAGTTATGACCATTACGCATAGAATTTCGAAATGAATCCTGCCCAACTTTTGTAAGTAAGCTGTAAGGAATGAGCCTGCCAAATTTCAGCCTTCTACCTACACGGGAAAAATTAGTGATGAGTCATTCAGTCAGTTAGTCAGTCAGTCAGTCCGTGAGGGCTTTGCCTTTTATTAGTATAGATATATATATATATACATATTGTATATACATACAAACACACACACACAGCATTTACAGTATCAGTCTGTTTCAGGGAAGGGACTATTACCCCCTGTGACATGCAAGTGAAATCATTCTAACATAAAAGCAATTCTGCAGCTAAGTCTCTTTCAGAAGACTATGTGCAGTACTAATTACATTTTATGCAGAGGATCCAACTCAGAAACTGTCCTGGCTGCCAGACCCTATAAATGTCCATGTACAGAGACATCTGGGGCCCCCGGAAGCTGCTACTTTAAGATAATCCCCAGGACTTTAAAGGAGTTTTCCCTATCTCTGGAGATCACCCTGAAATAAATCTCAGCTGACACCTACTTGGCCTATTGTTGGGTATGAATTAGACCAACTGATTAAATGACATGTGTGTCCAGAATATCCCTGACAGAGGTGCATCAAAATGTTTAATAAACTGTTTACCAAATGTTTCTAACCCATCAAGCTTGACTATACAGACTGTTTAGTGTTGTCTAATTGTGGTGGTAACTTGGCCACTTGACAACCTGAAAGTACTGACCCAGGCTCTACCTGTTAGCGTTCATGAGTTCCTCCTGAGAAGCAGCCTTAGCTTATCACCTGACTCTAGACTCAAAGTGTTCTGGCTGGCAACAACAATAGATTCTCTAGCATGCTGTTAGACTTCTGGATTAAGGGGTAGTCCTTCGAAATTCTGCAGCCACAAAGTCACAGTGTTACTCTTATGTCAAAACTTTGTTTAGGCTGCTTGTCCTTTATTGGTAAATAGCATCAGGTTGCTATCTGTTGTCTTTCTGGAAAACCCCCCCCCACCCATGTTATTTCTCTTAAAGACCTGCCTCTGCTTTCTGACGCCATCTGTTTAACCACATTAGTTCCCTTTCACAAGTGTAGTTTCCTCATTAATACATCTTCTTTGAACATTATACACTGCTTCTTATTGTGGCCATTTAGGCTATATTTTTATTACTTTTATTATTTTTTTAAATTTTATTTGTATTATTTTTTTGTGATTGGGATAAAATGTGATGATGACAAAATCTTTCAACCATTTCCATTTTAATGTGTAGATACATGACATGATGGGATACAAGTGTGAGATTTTAACCACCATCATATTTAATAGTCAAGCTGCATGTAATATCTTTGACAAAACTTTGTTTCAAAGAAATGCTGTATGTTAGAGTAGATTCCCAAACAATATCTTTTCAAGGCATACTGATATTTATGTTTGATCCAGCTTTTTTTAACTTTAGCTTGTCTAGTTCTTCCATTTTGGTTACTGATTTCTTAGAGTGAGTGAATAGACCACTGCTATGTTTGGACAACTCTTCCTGAGTTGCCTAGAATAAGATATCTGCCTCATTCGTGCAACTATTTTGACCTATTCAGTTATGTTTTTGAATATACGGATTGGTCATGACAGACAGACATAAGAATAGGAAAACGTGAGACATCTCTCTATTATAAAAAGAAATCCTGGAATGCAAAAGCAAGGCTACAAAACGTGATCTTCTCTCGGAAGACATTTAAAAGACCCGCGAGACAAAAGACACTTGCCACGGAGCGTCTCGCGGAGACCATAAACATGAGGCTTGGTGCCAAGAGACTGTTCCAGGGCTGTCTCGCAGGGACGTGGAACATGAGATTCTTGCAAGACACGCCCTACTCACAAATGATATCATACAAGAGCACATGCATCAAAAATAGTCAGTTGTGTAAAAGCACGTAGTGCACACACATCCTGTGCTCTCAACACATATAAAGCATATCAGGACAATACGGAGAATAGACACCCAAAGGCGTTGGAGAGAAAAAAAGGCAGATAGATTATGAAACCAGTAAAATTCTAAAGTATTGTAGCGCACCAGCCAGGTTGAGGCCTTTTTGGTTTTAAGTGATTGTTCGGTCCGATTGAGGGAAGGCGGAGTACAGCACGGAAGAGTGATAGCGGGGTATTGATTGATGCGGTAAGGGAGGGGGGCGAGTCGCAGAGGATGAGGGATTGGAGAGGGTGCTAGAAAGTTGTGTTTGGGGTTACGAAATCAGTGATTTTCAAGTAAAACTTTTGTGACACTTTATTATGTCAGTCGCTACAGTATCAAAAAAAAGATAGAAAAGATCGCATTACTACAAAACAAAAGGTGAATAACCATCAGAACCAGGTGTAATTGAAAAAAGAGCAGGACAGGTCAGAAATAAAAGGCAAAGAGCAGAGTCTTTTCGCATTCGCATCATTCTTATGCACAAAACGTGGATTTACACAATAATAGACCATACGCTATGAGAATCTGTGGTCCCACAACATTTAAAGCAACGACAAGTTGAATTTCAAAGAATACACAATTCGGTCAGGTGGATATTTATGATCACGGAGAAGCAATGCAAATTTTAACAGGCAAAAAGAAAGGCAATGTATATATTCCGTGAATAACATTACACACCAAAGGAGATCGTGATATGCCATTCTTACTAAAATGTTTACAGTTTACTGTGAGAATAGCTTTTGCTATGACAATCAATAAATCACAGGGACAAACATTAGAAAAAGTCGGATTATTTATTAGAGAAACAAACAATATTCACTCACGGGCAGTTACACGTTGCATTGTCACAATGTGTCTCCAAAAAAATATTGTTTTTAATGAGGTTTTAAAGCAAAAGTGCAAATAATGAAATTGAAACAATTCCAAAAAAAAAAAAAATTTAAATTGTATATCCTATTAACCAAACACAGGGGTTGGCGAGCGAAGCGAGCAAGGGGGGAAGCCCCCTAGTTTAATAAATGAACAGAATTTCTCCACCGTAATACAGTATTTAACAGCAGGGAGGTTCACTATGTTATGCATTAACCCTAGCTATGTATTATGGTGGAGAGGCTAACTGAGTAATGCTTAGGCCTTTAAGAGTATGTGCTGGGTTTTGGGCCTACAGAGATACCTTGGGCCCATAGGTAGAGTTTTAGGATGACAGCTACAGGATTTGCAGATGGCAATGGTGAAGTACAAAGCTGGGTACAGGGAGAAGTTTGGAAGTA
The DNA here is from genome assembly GCA_026402145.1 of Polypterus bichir lapradei. Classification (NCBI taxonomy): domain Eukaryota; kingdom Metazoa; phylum Chordata; class Cladistia; order Polypteriformes; family Polypteridae; genus Polypterus; species Polypterus bichir. The sequence continues at coordinate 152,278,718 of JANRMT010028174.1, forward strand.
GCACTGTGAACTTGGATGTGGGAGGTGGGCAGAACAAGAGTTTACTTGAAAGAGGACTAGTGGTCAGAGATTGAAGATAACAGTACCATATGGAAGGTGAGGAAGGAGTACTTAACTCTGTTACATTGGCGAGTGGGGGATCGGACAAAGACACTCCACTGCTTAGACCGAGAATTAGCAATTTGTGTTTTAAGGCCATAAGAGGCCTTGTTGTTGGTCTTGTTTTTATTGGATTCAGTTTTTCACGCCTGCTGTGTTGTCACTCCCTTGGGTTTATCAGTGTATAATAAACCTTTTATTTAAACTTTGGCCTTACTGTGACTATTCTTATTTCAGGTATGGTTCAGCAGAACTCCTTATTTATCATCCGCAACACCTTCAGAAACAATATTTTGGACTGGGTGGCAAGCCATACAGTACATGCATTTCTTTCTTTAATTCTTGATTACTGGCAAAACAAAAACCAAGAAGGACAGAGCTGTGAAAACAGCATTGTTTTATTATTTTACACACCCTTAGCCCAGTAATAGGTTTTATAGCATTCCTTAAAGATACAAAAGGACATGCAACATAGCCTTTTTAAATCTTAATATCTAACAGGAAGCCAGCAAAATTCTTCCAGACCATATGATGGCAGTAGACAAACATGGAGTGATAAACATGGAACCATGTTGTCCTTTTAGGAGAAGGGACTTCCTAAGAGACCAGAATGTTCAAGAATGTACTGGTGGTCTCAGCATTTTATAGATCAACAGTGATTCCAGCTTCATCAGAAAAAAGTGACATGGGAAGAGTCATGGCAAGACAACTCTTTAAGAAATGGAGGGCAAGGCCCACTAGAGAGAAGGAAAAGAATTTAGGATTGGGAGAGATGGACTTTAGGTGGGAGAAGGGAATGTTAAAGTGGGCAAGTGGCTTCAGTTGACAAATAGGGATTGTGGTGAAAATAGCTGAACAATCCATGTTCAAAAGGTAAAGTTTTTTGATAAACAAAAGAGGAAGTGAAAGCACTATGGGGCAAACAAAAGCAGAGCCTTAAACTGGGATAAGGCAGAAAATTCAATTGTCAGAACCAGAAATACCAACCAAAAATCATAAATGATGAGAACAGAGCTACAGTTCTTACTATCTTAAAATCCTTTATCTATGTACAGTAGTTCATTGATAATCTCAAAATTAATTTATTACTGGGCGAATTCAAAAAATTGGACAACAACAAATATTGTCTGAAAATTTACTGATTTTGTGTTCTAATGGGCTTTTTGTTGAGCCATTGTCATAACTCAGGGACCTGTCACAAGAGAGTGTGACCCAAGTAGTCTTGAGTAATGGCAACCATATAAACACTTTGATCATGACTGTGGATACTTCAGAATGTTTCTGACGGTTGTGGAACATGGCCTGGACACAGACAGGCAGACAGCGATGGTTCACCCAACACACATTTATTAACACGGTCCATATTTACAAGTGCCACACACAACCCCCAAAACTTCCCCAAAAGTCCAGGCTCTCACACAATGCCTCTTCTTACTTCAGGCTTCCTCCACTCCTCTCCACCAAGACTTTGTTCTCTGCACTCCCGACTCCAGCCCTCGAATGGAGGGAGGTGGCCCCTTTTATCCCCACCCGGACGTGCTCCTGGTGCTTCCTGATAATCTTCCGCTGGCACTCCCCAATGTGGCGGAAGTACCAGCCACGCACCCGGAAGCACTCTGAGTGTCCCTGGTCTTCTTCCCCTCAGCACTTCTGGGTGTGGCGGAAGTGCTGAGGGCCAGGGCTCCTCAGGCATTGGGGTGCCCCCTGGCGGTGACCACGGGCCTCTATAGAGTTGAGCTAACCAGCTCCGTTCCCGTGGTCCCCAAAGCCGCCACGCCGATCACCCCCTCGTGAACACTAAATAATCACAGCAATTACAATGTTATTCATGGTGTTGACATGGTCACATGACAGGCTACAAGTGCCAGTGCCAACAACAAAAGACCAAAGGATAGACATGGAACATAGAGTGACACTGTACTGATGTCACCATCAAGATGCTTAAACATAAAAATATGAAAAATATATGATTGGATTTGACATTGAAAATCTGACTGCTGCTGAATATAGAGCCATGGTTAACAAAGAAAAAAACAAGGCTGGCAACCAAAATTGTGGGACAAACTGAGGAGGAGTATCATGTTCTATGATTTTGATCACATGCTTCTCCTCACCCTCACTGCCACTTATCTTATGCTGCTTGATCCTTCCATCCTTTCAACACTCTTAATGCTGATCCAGTCTCTGACCCTATCTTTCCATTTATTTTCATGGCAATGAGTACAATAGGGGCAGTAATAAGATGCAGTGTGTGTGCATTTAATCACACCTCCTGTCTTATTAATCGAGTCTTTCATGCCTTCTAGTCTCATCTTTAGAATTAATACTACTTTCTTCTTAGTATATTTGTCCCTTACGCTGCTTCCTGCTCTGCATTCTACTCCCTAAGAAAGCTTCATACTTAACAGAGTGAAAGTTAAACTCCACATCATGGAAACAAGGGCAAAAGTTCTCGGAAGAATCATACAGTCATGTGAAACAGTAAGTAGATCCTGTTTCATTTTTATGGTTTTGCATATTACAACACAATTGACCATCAAGTATTTGTCATTGAGCTCTGAACGTACTTAAGTCCAATTTCTAGTGACAAACAACACATCAGAGATCTTACATTGTATTTTTTTTATTCAGCACATAGTAAGTCAACAGGGTGTTTTTACATTTTCACATGACTGTAACAACAACAACAACATTTATTTCTATAGCACATTTTCATACAAACAGCATAGCTCAAAGTGCTTGACAAGATGTCTATGAGAAAGTTACAAGAAAAGAAAAACAAATAACATTAGGCAATAATATTAAAGAATAAGTAAAAAAAACAAATGTATGCAATCTTAAAAAAACAGATAAATATCAAGTAGAAGAGTAGCACCCTTATATACAATATCATGATGTAAGTCTCTAAAGATGAGTCCAGTAATAAATCTTCAGGGGCTCCAAGGCCAAAAGACTGCCCATCTCCAACTGAGCATTCTACCTAACATAAATGTCCTTAATTCATTCCTCTTTATTTTCAGGCTTCACATGAGAGAATTTGGTGAGATTGGTCTTGCGGGCATCTGAGGCACCCGCCTTCATTCCAGCATCACAAGGGGCTGCATGGTGCCTTGATCGAGTGGTGGTGGCACAAAAGAACTGGAATAGACAGCAAATAAAAAGTAGAGGTTAGTAAAGATTGCAAATCATGAAGAATATAATAAGTCTATGCCTATATAGTCTACAAGGGGGGCAAGCCCCTTGGCACCTTTGGTGCCCAAGCCCGCGCCTTCAGTTGCGGCAAGAATATTAGTAAAATCAGTAAATGTACAAAAGAAAATGTATTATTTACTGGAGTCAAAAACACAAAATGCTATAAATATGTAAAAGAAAAATTACTTATTATTTAACGGAGTAAAAATCATGAAATGAGAATAAAATATTTACACTCTTACCGATTGGAGTATTCCCGTTAAACTGAGGTCCACTATGCTCGATGAGTATTTATAAATAAACTAAATAAACGTATTTATAAGAGACTAAATAAATAAATCCATTCATTTTAACTGACATTCTTACAGATATAAAAACTTTTTTTTAAAATGACTCATTTAAATAACAGGAAAAATCACGTGAAAACTAAAGTGGTATGCAATGGGTTATCGTAACTAGACCTTCAGCTAACTACATCACCTAAATACAAACATTGGTGTTATGAATATATCCTTTTTTTTTATAGTTTGTTCCTGTGAAGGAAAGTTTATTCGATCAAAAATTAAAACCACGACTTTCTTGATATTAAAAACCATGACTTTTTAAATATTTTAGTTTATAATTTAAAAATGGAATAAGAATCTGAAAATCTAACAACATCACATTAAAGTTCGATAAACTCTGAAAAGAATGAAACCTAACATATCTATGTAAGTTTTAAAATAAGCCCAATTTAAAGTGTGACAAAAAGATGTCACAGAAAATCATTGCACAAAATCGTTGCACTTTTAGGCTTAGGATTTTATATGTATAGAGTAAGTTAGGAATACAAATAAAATATAGCTACAAAAAGCCAAAATAAAATGGTTTTTTAGCATTTTTTTAAAAAGGTTCCACAGTATTAGTCTGGCGTATCTCTATTGGTAAAGTATTTCAGATTTTAGGTGCATAATAGCAAAAGGCCACCTCACCACTTCTTTTAAGCTTGGCTCTTGGAATTATAAAATCTACAGTTACAATTTGGAATGCAGGGGGAGAAGACATACCAAAGTATAAGAAGGGGTAAGATTATTTAAGGTTTTTATACCATTAGTAGTATCAATTCTAAATGACAATTTTAACCAATGCAATGACGCTAAATCTGGTAAGATGTGTTCAGATTTTCTTTTCCTTGTTAAGGTTCTGGTTGCTACATCCTGCACTAATTGCAACCGATTGACGTCTTTCTTAGATAATCCTCTTAGGAGTACATTACAGTAATCTAGTCGACAAAAACAAAAGCGTGAACTAATGTTTCAGTGTCTTGTACAGTTAAAAGAGGTGTAACTTTTCTTATATTCCTTAAATGAAAAAATGTAGAACTAGTGATCTGGTTAATATGTGATTTAATGTTTAGGCCAGAGTCAATGATTACCATTAATCATCTCCACATTGATTTTTAAACCTAAGGGATCAAGTTTATTTCTAATACCCTCGCTATTTCCATATTTGCTATTTCTGTTTTTTCCTGATTTACTTTGAGAAAGTTACTACTCATCCATTCGGGAATACTGCTAAGATATTGAATCAGAGAGCCAAGAGCAGCAGGGTCATCAGGCCCTATTGATTAATGAAACTGTGTATCATCTGCATAACTGTGGTACCGCCCCTTGTGTTTTTAGATAATATGACCTAATGGAAGCATGTAGATTGAAAAAAGAAGCCGACCCAGAATAGATCCTTGTGGTACACCATCTTTCTATGTAATATGCTATCGTGGCTGTTCGTTTGTCTGTCCAGGATTTTAAATCACCTGTAGCTAACAAACCGTTTGAACTATTGATCTGAAATTTGGTACACATATACTACATGACGTCTACTATCCACTTTCAGGGTAATGATTTTTTATGACTCTTTTAATTCTTATTTTATTTTATTGCAGAATCAACTCTCTGCAGCGCGCAGCAGGGCAGCCGTGCGGCACATGTGTATGGGCGCCATTCTCATTCCCTACCACCTTCGCTAATCATTCTTGAGGAAGATTGAAGACTTAAGTGCCAACTTAAGTGAAAAATTAAGAAAAACATACTAAGTAATTTCAACACAAAAACTAACTTAATCAGTTTTAACGCGAAAAGATGCCAACGAAAGAAGAGAAGCAGCAGGCCGCTAGGGTGGAGAAAAGAAGAGCTGCTCAGCAAGCAGTAAGCGCATCAACCTCTGAGCAAACGAATGCTAAACAGAGAAAGAGAAAGAATATGAAAACTAGGAATTCTCAAGTGAAGTGTATTCACTGCACGTTATCGTGCAGTACGCCGTTACTGGTATACAATATTATGGATATCCGAAGAACAATCACCACAACAAACAAAGACTTTTATAAATATTAAATTATACTGTAACCAATTTAAGCTACTGCCAGAGAAGCCCACCCATTGTCTAAGGTGATTTATAAGAATGCTGTGGTCTGTTGTGTCAAATGCTGCACTCAAGTCTAAGGGAACAAGAACAAATATATAGGCTTCTGTCCTCATTAACCCACAAACGATTTACTACTTCAACTAGCACAGTTTATGTACAGTACTATGACTTGTTCTAAAACCTGACTGAAACTTGTCAACAACGCAGGTGGAGGGTTTCAGCTGAGAAATTATTCTGTGTAATTCAGGTAGATCTACTGTATTTCAGTGAAAAATGTAACTTGCATGAAAAGGCATGCTTGGGTTTAGTAGGAGTAACTTTGTGGGGATATGCTATAGTATTTCTAATATCATTTAGTTTGTGTTTAAAAAATATAGCAAAAGCCACACAAGTTTCACTAGTAATTTTTAGTAGGTAAGTAAAGAACTGCAAGGAAAGGTAATAAAAACTAGGACTTCAAAAGCCAAATGAACAAATAAAGAAACATATACTAGCAGTGGTACAGGAAGATGATCTGTATGGAGGGGCAGATGGTTGTCCCTCTTGATTTGCAGTTGAAACTGGTTATGTCACTTTAACCTACACGAACTTGATAGTAGCAATCATTAAAAATTTCCCTAGAAAAGATGAGTGGTAATTGAGAACACATTCCTACTGTATTCTTATTGGGGAGCATCTGTGCAAGTTACAGGTTGTAAAAGTTCAGACAAATAAACGTATAAAGAACTGGGCTCCCAGGTGAGAACTCCCTGTTTAATTTCAGTATGGGCAAATGAAGACAGCAAAAAATCCATCAAAAAATATAAACACATATTGTCACCATCAGTGTGTTTTCGGTGCTTTGATCCTTCAGATCACCTCAGCTGCAAGAGATGAAGTTATCATTAGTCATCTTCTTGGGAAGTCTCCTCCAGTCAATGGGTGGAAGCAGAAAGTGGGTCAGTGATCACGTAATAACCATTTCCTTCCACAATGAACTCATAAAATTGATCCATACAAGAGATTTAATAAATCCACATATCTGACAAGACACTATCTCACCACTCCACTTCCTGCAACTATGGTGGCACTATTATTCCCCTAACTGGCAAATTCCATAGGATAATAAAACAAATTCAGAAAGGTTATGTATAGGCACAATGACTGTACAAATAACTAATACATAATGTATACAATTAAAGCAGGAGTCCAGTTACAGTATTAATAATAAATTGGCTGAAATAAAACCAACAGACAGTGTGGTACTCCAAGACCAAATTTGGGAAATATAAGTTTATTGGATTAGGCCAGCGTTTCTCAACCTTTAAGTATTTGCGACCCGAGTTTTCATAACAGTTTTAATCGCGTCCCCCCTAACGTTTTTTTGAAACGTAGATGCATATTTTATTATACCTACTTAACTTTTATTGACATTTATCTAACTCTATATTTATTTTTCTAGTATCAGAATGTAGTTTAAGTTAATTTGTTTTGGTTTCAATAGATGTATTTTTCATATTTTCGATTCTTGTTTTCTTTTTTTCACATCTTCGCGCCCCCCTTTTTGTTACTTCGCGCACCCCTAGGGGGGCCCGCCCCACAGGTTGAGAACCACTGGATTAGGCAGATTCAGAAAATAGATTAATAGATAAATCAAACTGTATTTGTCCACCAGGATTATATTGGCTTTTTACAGAAACTCTTTAAATAAATAAATATGCACACACTATGGTCTGAACACACACAATGCATGCTGCACAATGAAAAAGAAGATCTTCACCATCACCCAGACAAGATGTCTGTATTTTGCCTATTTTTGCCTTTTTCCGCCAATTATAAGGGTTCTGCCTTTAAGGTGCCCCAAATCTTCATCTTGTTTTTGTCTCCTGTTTTACACCATCTCTGCTTCTTTTTTGTCTTTTCTTTTTGATTTAAATTATTTTTCACATGTGTTATATTCTGTGGTGGGCTGGCGCCCTGCTTGGGGTTTGTTTCCTGCCTTGCACCCTGTGTTGGCTGGGATTGGCTCCAGCAGACGTCCATGACCCTGTAGTTAGGATATAGTGGGTTGAGTAATGGATGGATGGATGGATGTGTTATATTTGTTTATGTTTTGAGTATAATAATTTATTATGATTATTATGTAATTCTGTTCCTGTGTGTGGTCATGTGTTTTGCTAGGTCCCGTGTGCTTTGTGGGTGACTCCCATGGAGGCGGGGCCACCTCTCTGTCTTTATCTTTGAACAACCCCCAGCCCTATAAAGCCTAAGAAGATCCACTGTTCAATTGTGCTTCATTTTATATTGTCTTTTTTTCTGAATTTAAGTGAGTTTTTTGATTCTCTGGATTTCTGACCTCTTCTCTGTTGTTGACCTCACTTATCGGATTCTGTATTGGGATTTAGATTGCTATTGGATTGCCTTTGGCACATCCATTTTGACTTTTTGCACTTTTTGGAGGATTTGTCTGTTATGAAAATTTTCTTGGAAAATAAATCATTTTATTATTAAAATTTGGCGTCTGTTAGTTTTATACAGTTAAAGGGTTATGGCAATCCTTTCACTTTTGGGGGCATTTGCTAGTATTTTGGAAGGTTATATTTTTGTGGCCAGTGACCCATTTCAAGGAATTTGCTCCTTTCAGAAGCCAGCAGATTACTTTGAGACCTGGCTGAAGTTAAAGGTTCCTGTTCTGGGTGCTTTCTGTCTATCCATTCACTATCTGAAACTGCATTTCAGTTAGTGGGGCACAAACTTTATCCTGGCTGCATTGGGTTACAGCTATGGAAGAGATGAGAGTCCATTCCTGTGTGTATTCACTCAGACATAGAAATTCATTCATTCTGGGGCAGTTTTGAGTTTTCAATTAGAACGCACGCATTTTTGAACCAGGATGAAACCCAGGTGTTCATGCTGAGAATGTATAAATTTCACAAAGACAGCGAAAAGGCTGAGAGGTTAGTACAGGTCCCTATAGATGACAGATATGACTCAAGCTGCGTAGCTAAGCCCCCAATGCACAGAGAAGCAGATGTTTTGACTTATTTTTTCTTTTATGGTACATGTATTTCATCTGTCTATTGTGTGAGTATAAATCAGGGACACTAAAGAAGGAAAGAACATTTGTTCTCTGAGCTATACTGGTGCCCTTAAAAAGACACTTGAAAGAAATTGATTGAAGTCAGAACATTACCTTAAATTGACAATAATTCTTAAACATAAGTTAGAATTAAGAACTGACTAAAAATGAAGAAGCTAAAATTAACATTTACTGGGCAGTTTAATGTTTTCACATTTTAAAAATTTCTTAAATGCCCCAGATTATGTGGTCTGTTTTGTTCACCCTGCCTTTGCTGGCTCAAGCACTTTGTTAAAGTTTTTAATTGAACTCAACAAGCTCTCACATGCTGACAGCAACGTGTCGAAACACCTTCTCTATGTGTCCTCTCAGTGCCTGACTCATTGCATTCTACCTCAGTCTGTTATTGGAGGTGCTGATTTTAACACTTTTAAATTTAGTTCTTTGTCTATTCACTGGTTTTTAATGGCTAAATGTGGACTGTTTCAAGATGTAAAAGTTGCTTGGAGCCCTTAGTGTGGTTCACAAACTGGTCTAAAAACACTTCAGTGAATCTACTACTTTAGCAACACAAACTCGTGAAAATAATGGTGCCAGATTGGTTCTTCAGAGCGATGCCATAAGGGAACCATTTTTGGATCCCAAAAGATCCATTCACATGAAGGTTCCAGAAGGAACCTTTATTTATTTATCTATTTATTTATTTATTTATTTTTATTTTTTTATTAATTTTATTACAATCCATACAAAGCAATCAAGTTTTTACAAAGAGAAAAAATTAAGAACAGATCGATCCCCACCCCTGAGAGAGAGAGCAAGCCAAACGGCGTTAAATTTAAGGCTTGTAAACATACCTAAATTAATAAATTATCTGTGCTTTATGAACTTATTTTAAAATATTACTGATTAGATCCTGCCATGTTTTGAAAAAAGTCTGTACAGATCCTCTAACTGAGTATTTGATTTTTTCCAACTTCAAATAATATAACACATCGGTTTCCCACTGACTTAAAAGAGGAGAGTTTGGGTTCTTCCAGTTTAGCAGAATAAGTCTACGTGCCAAAAGTGTAGTGAATGCAATCACAATTTGTTTGTCTTTCTCCACTTTAAACCCATCTGGAAGAACACCAAACACAGCTGTTAATGGGTTTGGAGGGATTGTGAGACCCAGGCTGTCTGAAAGGTAGTTAAAAATTTTGGTCCAGAATGATGTTAATTTGGTGCAGGCCCAGAACAGGACCAGGAACCTTTACTTATTTAAATCTGTAACAGGCTCCATACAGTAAATAATCATACCAATAAGTTCTGATTTCAAAAGGACTCCTGCTTACAATAACATGAGCTAAGTCCAGGTTTTCTTGATCTGTTAGTGTCCTGCTAAGTAGCCTATCATACATTAAAGATTTCAGGTTTTTTTTCTACATATTAGGAAGTTTTTTAAAGCACAAAGTACCAACTTCATATGCAAAGTACTGTTCCCAGAATGAAATGGTGCTTTGTCCCGCAGTAGTTCTACAAGGAACCACAAAACCCAATAAAGAACCCTAAAATGCCATTAAAGAACCCTTATGTTTTTATATGTTCTTATTTTGAAGTTGTATCAATAGGAATATTTTCATTTTAAATGGAAAGCGTAAGATATTGTAAATGTGGTCATAGTTCTGAGAGAGCCTGAAAATGACCAGGAAAAAAAGAAAACACTGATAATGAAATCTGGCTTCACAGAAAGCTGCTTTTTTTAGAGCATATTTAATTATAGTTTATTCCCCAAATGCTGGAGGCAGCATTTCCAACTGAAAGCCAACAGCCTTATTCCCAGTTGTCAAGTTCATGTTGCTCAAATGTGACTTTACTTGCAGCAATCCTGTAAATCAGTTGAAAACAGGAAGACAATAAGCTGTGGTTACTGACATTTGGGTTAGGCTGCTTTGCCTAATATTAAGAAACTGTTCTGAACATCAAAATGACCCCCCAACAGAAGGTTATTTTTATAAAGGAATACGATAAGGCAGATTAATGGTGATAACAGACTCTGCAAAGAAGAACAGGATTTTTAAAATTAGGCCAAAAGTGAAGGATGTTTTGAAAGGCGAATTCTCCGCTAGCTTTTAGCATAGCTTTATTGTGTGTGTGTGTGTGTGTGTGTGTGTGTGTATATATATATATATATATGAAACCTTATCTCAGTCATTTACATTGCCTTTGCTTAATGTGTTCAGGTCATTCTGAATCCCTTTAAATGCAATTAGAAGCTTTGTGATTTACTGTCACACATTAACACCTGGACACCAGGGCAGAGGGGTCACTATAGGTCATGTATATTTAAGTATCAAATCATCTGAAACACGTCACCTGTAACCTAAATGCTCCATGCAAAGCATTAATCAGCCTGACTTCCTGTGACGCATCCATTCATGTTTTAAGGCCCACACCTCTACCCCCACCATTGCATTTTATGGTGTTCCTAGAACAAAGAAACATTTGGCCCTGTCCAACTGATAAAAAAAACAAGTCGGATCTCCCAGTAAAGGCTCAGGGGAAGGAAAAGGAATTTCAATAATCTCATAATACCCAGCATCTCAAAAGGCAATTTTGTGTGGGAATGATGATGTCTCAGAAGCAGAGGTCTGCGCACTTGTATTGCAGCCAAGTTGCTAGTTAGATCAGTCACTCATTCTTTACTTTATTTAGCATTCATCTCTGTGAATTTATTTCACATGGAGATTTATTAGCCAATGGTGGATAAAAGTCAGTTCCCAATTAAAAACAAAACATAAAGATCTATTCCTGTTTTGTTTCTGTTAAACTCTTGCTCAAAGCAATTCTGGCCAGGAAAGGGAAAACACAAAAAATGTATGTGAATGATAAAATGGGTGCAGAAAATGGATATATTGAGGAGTGGGTGTGTATCCAAGCTATATATTTTATTGCATCAAAATGTATGTTTACCTTAAGTGTAAACTGGGGCAGCACAGTCACGCAGAACCTAACAAAGTTGCCTAGCAGCTCCATGGACTCAGGTTCTATTCCAAGTCAAGTCACTTATATTGTAAAATCACTTAACTTGAATATACAATCGAGTGAAAAACTGATATGCAAGGTAGAGCAATATTAAAACAATAGAGCATGCACATAATAATACATTTAAATATGAATTCGCACACTGCAAATAGATAGATAGATAGATAGATAGATACTTTATTAATCCCAACGGGATATTCACATACTCCAGCAGCAGCATACTGATAATACGCACATTACATAAATAAACACTTAGACATGCTTAAATTTGTACTCAATACAGTACATACTAACAACACATAAAAAGTAAAAAGTACAATGGAATGGGTGGATGATGGATCAGCATCATGGATGTCTGCGTTACGGGACATGGTGTTGATAAGGGTTAGTACCAGTCACTGTGCAGAGTTCAGCATCCTAACAGCTTGATGGAAGAAATTGTTCTGGATCCTGTTGGTTTGGGAGATATGACGTTGTCTAGGTGAAGGTAATGGTGAGAACAGATCATGACTCAGATGACTGGGGTCATTAATATTTTTCTTGGTTTTCCTTACACAAAGAATAATTCTTTACATTTACAGTGGTGTGAAAAACTATTTGCCCCCTTCCTGATTTCTTATTCTTTTGCATGTTTGTCACACAAAATGTTTCTGATCATCAAAGACATTTAACCATTAGTCAAATATAACACAAGTAAACACAAAATGCAGTTTTTAAATGATGGTTTTTATTATTTAGGGAGAAAAAAAATCCAAACCTACATGGCCCTGTGTGAAAAAGTAATTGCCCCCTTGTTAAAAAATAACCTAACTGTGGTGTATCACACCTGAGTTCAATTTCCGTAGCCACCCACAGGCCTGATTACTGCCACACCTGTTTCAATCAAGAAATCACTTAAATAGGAGCTGCCTGACACAGAGAAGTAGACCAAAAGCACCTCAAAAGCTAGACATCATGCCAAGATCCAAAGAAATTCAGGAACAAATGAGAACAGAAGTAATTGAGATCTATCAGTCTGGTAAAGGTTATAAAGCCATTTCTAAAGCTTTGGGACTCCAGCGAACCACAGTGAGAGTCATTATCCACAAATGGCAAAAACATGGAACAGTGGTGAACCTTCCCAGGAGTGGCTGGCCGACCAAAATTACCCCAAGACCGAGAGGTCACAAAAGACCCCAGGACAACGTCTAAAGAACTGCAGGCCTCACTTGCCTCAATTAAGGTCAGTGTTCACGACTCCACCATAAGAAAGAGACTGGGCAAAAACGGCCTGCATGGCAGATTTCCAAGACGCAAACCACTGTTAAGCAAAAAGAACATTAGGGCTCGTCTCAATTTTGCTAAGAAACATCTCAATGATTGCCAAGACTTTTGGGAAAATACCTTGTGGACTGATGAGACAAAAGTTGAACATTTTGGAAGGCAAATGTCCCGTTACATCTGGCGTAAAAGGAACACAGCATTTCAGAAAAAGAACATCATACCAACAGTAAAATATGGTGGTGGTAGTGTGATGGTCTGGGGTTGTTTTGCTGCTTCAGGACCTGGAAGGCTTGCTGTGATAGATGGAACCATGAATTCTACTGTCTACCAAAAAATCCTGAAGGAGAATGTCCGGCCATCTGTTCGTCAACTCAAGCTGAAGCGATCTTGGGTGCTGCAACAGGACAATGACCCAAAACACACCAGCAAATCCACCTCTGAATGGCTGAAGAAAAACAAAATGAAGACTTTGGAGTGGCCTAGTTAAAGTCCTGACCTGAATCCAATTGAGATGCTATGGCATGACCTTAAAAAGGCGGTTCATGCTAGAAAACCCTCAAATAAAGCTGAATTACAACAATTCTGCAAAGATGAGTGGGCCAAAATTCCTCCAGAGTGCTGTAAAAGACTCATTGCAAGTTATCGCAAACGCTTGATTGCAGTTATTGCTGCTAAGGGTGGCCCAACCAGTTATTAGGTTCAGGGGGCAATTACTTTTTCACACAGGGCCATGTAGGTTTGGATTTTTTTTTCTCCCTAAATAATAAAAACCATCATTTAAAAACTGCATTTTGTGTTTATTTGTGTTATATTTGACTAATGGTTACATGTGTTTGATGATCAGAAACATTTTGTGTGACAAACATGCAAAAGAATAAGAAATCAGGAAGGGAGCAAATAGTTTTTCACACCACTGTATATAGCACTTTTTCTCGCTACTCAAAGTACTCCATGCCGGGAGGACCTGGGACACAAACCCATGATCTCCTTATTGCGAGGCAGTAGTGCTACCACTGAACCACATACTTCCTAACATATATGTCTTGTAGGTTGGAAACGTCACCATCAAAGATTTGCTGGAACAGAACACATTAGTTTCTGCAGGACTTTGTGGTTGATGGTAGGACAGTTCCAATACAAGTAATGCATCCAGTACAAGAGTAAAATGACCTGTGGGTGTGAAGACTCAGGGCGGCACGGTGGCGCAGTGGTAGCGCTGCTGCCTCGCAGTTAGGAGACCCGAGTTTGCTTCCCGGGTCCTCCCTGTGTGGAGTTTGCATGTTCTCCCCGTGTCTGCGTGGGTTTCCTCCAGGCGCTCCGGTTTCCTCCCACAGTCCAAAGACATGCAGGTTAGGTGGATTGGCGATTCTATATTGGCCCTAGTGTGTGCTTGGTGTTTGTGTGTGTCCTGTGGTGGGTTAGCACCCTGCCTGGGATTGGTTCCTGCCTTGTGCCCTGTGTTGGCTGGGATTGGCTCCAGCAGACCCCCATGACCCTGTGTTCGGATTTAGCAGGTTGGATAATGGATGGATGTGAAGACTCATGTCAAACCTCTTTAGCATCCTGAAATAAAAAGGCTTTGTTGAGACTTCTTTACCCCTATTTCAGTATGAACAGTCCATGTGAGTAATTTGGTGATGCATACACCAAGCAACTTAAAAGTACTCATTCTCTGTGTAGTAGTCTTAATGGTGATGATAGGGAAAGTCCAGTATTACCACCCTAATCTTGACAAAACTGAGGAAGAGGCAGTTTCCCTGGCACCAATGTGTCAGGGCTCTGATTTCCCCTCTGTATTTAGTTTCATCTCCATTAAAAATGAGACCCACTATTGTGGTGTCATCATCACTTTCACAATTATATTTTACCTGTTCCTAGTCATACAGTAATAGGTGTAGAGAGAAAATAGGAGATGATTCAGTACACATCATTGGGGGGCTGCTGTGTTGTGATTTAGTACAGAGGAAGTGATGTTATGTTATTATTAGCTGTGTGCAGTTTGTATGTGTGTGCTTAGATTTTCACAGGACACACTGTTTTTCCCCACATCTCAATACAGCTGGGTTGTTGACTGTGAATTTTTTGTTACAAAAGGGTGTAGATAATAATCTTCTTATATAATACGCTACTGTGGCTGTCTGTCTGTCCAGGATTTTAAATCATCTGTAGCTCACAAAACATTTGACCTATTGACCTGAAATTTGGTACACATATACTATGTGGCGTCTACTATTCGCTTTCGTGGCAATGATTGGCCTCCAAGGTTATTCCTCTTTTTATTTTTATTTTATTGTATTGTAGAATCAACTCTCGGCAGCGGCCAGCAGGGTGGCCGTGCGGTGCATGTGTACAGGTGCCGTTCTCATTCCCTACCACTTTCACGGTCACTTCCCCTACCTCTTCATATCTTAAATCATTCTTGAGGCAGATTGAAGACTTAAGTACTAGCTTAAGTGAAAAATTAAAGAAAACGTACTAAGTAATTGCAACACAAACACTGACTTAATCAATTTTAACGCAAAAAGATGGCGACGAAAGAAGAGAAGAAGCAGGCTGCTAGGTTGGAGAAAAGAAGAGCTGCTCAGGAAATAGCAAGCGCATCAACTTCTGAGCAAACAAATGCTAAACGTACAGAGAAAGAGTATGAAAACTATGAAAGTCAAGTGTATTCATTGCATGTTATCGTGCAGTGCACCGTTACTGCTAATAATAATAATAATAATAATTATAATGAATTTTATTTATATAGTGCCTTTCCCATTAGTGTCACCCTTTCAGTCTATGTCCACATTGCTATGTTTTCATTTAAAAACAGTGCTTTTAAATGAAAACGATCTCTGTACACACTAGCATTTTCACAACATTTACGAAAATATTTTTGTCCATATTAAAATCATCGAAAATGCATGTGACATAATTGCCCATGTGTACTGAGCATGTATGATGCATAGACATTTTAACTGGAGAAGCAAACACAGAAATTAGTTTTGTGATCATCTGTGATTTTACAAAACAAAATTTAGATGGAAACAGTTAAGGAACAGAACAAGTGCCACAGAAAGCAACTTTCCTGTGCTCGATGTGTCGTAATATGTTTTTCTTCCATGAAGGGTGACCAATCAAGGAATATGATGTTGTAATGAGCAAGATCCAATTGGGGTAGAGCACAAGCCAACCAGAGCACAATGGAGAAGAATGATAAGATAAGATGTTGTGTCACTTCAGAAACACACAGTTTTATTTCTGAGGCCATGCCTTTTCAGTTATTATTCATTCATTCTCTGAATGGGCTTTATGCATTTCAGTGTTACTAGATCAGGAGTAAGAAGTTTATTCTTTCGATTTCATGTTAATAGTGACAGGTAGATCTTGTGCATTTTGCACAAGCTGCCCCATTTTTTCAGCCTTATAGGCAGGCTAGTAAACAGTGGCTTACAAAAGACTTAAAACAAGAATGAATCAACTTTTTAGTACTTTGCAGAGCAAGGTTTAATGTGGTTTAACCTTCAAATTATTTTAAAGATAAGTGCTCTTGTTAATGCGCTATTTAAAATTTAATCGGATACTCTTTCCTCGCCTCATATAACTGGCTACCTAGTAAGTGACAATGGAATGTTTGCATTCAAGAAGGAAAATAGACCAGAATAAAGATTAATGCAGTGTTTATAATGGTGGACATCAAACATGGGGGTAGGAATGCAATCTACGGCCCTGCTGTGGTTTTAAAGCAGTGTCAGGGATGTTTTGAGAATGAACCTTTAAAACATTCACCCAATAGGGCCAGAATGAGTCCATCAATTAAATGTAATCAGAAGGTTTACAGTCCACATTTCAAGTTCAAAAGAGGCCACCAAAGGGTCAGATTAAAACTCAGTTTCTTGAAACTTTTCTCCAAATCCTCAGCCAGTTCTTAATTTTGTTGCTGAAAAACATGATAGTGTAGATTCACCGAGCTAAAGGACACAAACATTAAAAACAGGAGAATTGGATTTGCTGACTCATGGGTATGGTAGGATCAGGGTGTGGTAAAAACTCCATAAGTCCATAAATCAGTCCCACCCAGAGGTAAGAGTGTAGGCTGCTGGCAGTGGTATAATGCTGTGGCCTGCTTTTTTAAGGTACACACCTAGTTTCTTAATATGAGATGAACACTCTCATGTAATCACCAAATGGTTTCAAGGTAAGGTTGCTTTGCTCACTAATTATGGCTCTGGAAAGTGGCGACGTTCTACAAGTTGATTAGTATATGCCAGTAGGAATTTAACTGTACCTTGTACAAGTGATAATATTGAACCTTGTCACACATGTGCGCTTGGGGAACAGTTTACAGGCCTGAATAAGTGTGATTGTCCACCGGACCAGGAGTTGGTACCGTCAAATTACAGTTACTCCCTTTCTTTCTCTGCAGAACTCCAGAAGGAAATCCCGCCTGATGATCTCGCTTTCTGCCCCTGCACTTCTGACCTCACTTCCTGTCCTGGCTCTATATAACCACCATCTTGTTTCATTGTAATCCAGTTCTGTATTGAGCTCAGTCTGAAAAGACATCATTCTTTCATTTTTGATCAATATTTTTCAAGTATACCGGGTGACTACCCCAAATCTTCATCTTTGCATTTGTGATTCTTTTACAACCTATAACCCTATGATTAATTGCTGAACAAGAGAATTCCTCCAAAGCAGCAGTGTCTCTTTCAGAGGCACAAATCCAGAAAAGTCTTGGCCAGTGAATTCAGCTTAATGCAGTGACACCAAAAATCTCAATCCATGTCAGCATCATTAGAATGAAAAGAAATCAACTATTCAATATATAGGGTGGTCCAGATCTAATTATGCAATTTTCATTACGCTATAACTTATTAAGTTTATTACATAGAAAATCACCCGAAAAATCCCGGACCATCGAGAAGTGTGTGAACTGATGACATGAAGTAATGTCTTGGTGCCGAACTGGAATCGTCCCCACATAAATCAAAGTCATCCAGACGCTCTGGATCTGCATAATTAGATCTGGACCACCCTGTAGATCTCCACCACTAGTAAATTTATATCAACTATGGAGTTGAAGTGAGCCTTCCTCCATGTGCCACCCTTGAATTAAAGCCCCAACAAGCTCAGGCTGTCCTGAAGGCCTATTAAACCAGAATCAAATTCAGAATCAGAATCAGAATTACTTTTATTCAACATTACTTAATGTACAGGAATTTGACTTGATAGATTTGGAGGCATATCACAACATCACATACAAATAATATAAATAGCATAAGTTAAAAGTGAAAAAAAAACTTTATACAAAGTTGCATAATAAGTACACTTATAAAGAAGATGTGCAAATGATGATGTGCAAGTGAAAGTGTGAGTGTGTAAAGTGTATGCACATGCACACACATATACATGTACATACATTTTACACACACAATTTCATACAGTAGATGACTGAACACATGAATATGCAAAGAAATCATGCGAAACTACTGGTTTGAGAAGGCTATGGCTCCTGGGAAAGAAACTGTTTAGGTGTCTGTAAGTTTTAGTTTTAATTGTCCTGAAGTGTTTACCAGATGGGAGTTTTTGAAAAAAGTGATGAGCTGGATGAGAAGAGTACATGGTGATCCTTTTGACATACAGTAGTTAGTGACATGACAGGACTGCAGATGGAAGGGCTCAGCCAATTATTTTCTCAGCAGACCTCAAAACACACTGTAATTTAGATTTGGAGTGTGCCACTGCTGAACCAAACCAGACAACAATGGAGAATGTGATCACACTCTCAATTATGGCTTTGTAAAATTGAACTAGGATTAGCTGGGAACTATTTAATTTCTTTAGTTGGCATAAAAATTACATCTGCAGCTGGGCCTTTTTTGAAATGGAAGTGCTGTTTATGTCTCAGCTGAGAGTGTTTGTGATAGCTCTGCCCAAAAATGTGAAAGATTCCTCCATATTTACTGTAGAATCATTAATTTCTGATATGAGAGGTGGTAACTGCTGTTTGTGAAAGTCAATAACCATTTCCACTGTCTTGATGGTATTGAGGACCAGGTTATTTGTAGCACACCAAGATAAAAGAGACCTCCTTTCTGTAATCTGTTTTGTTACCATTAGGAACTAGTCCAATAATGTTGGTGTCATCAGCGAACTTAATGATTTTAAATGAAGGGATCAGTGGACCTGCAGTCATTGGTGTACAGGAAATAAATTAGGAGGGAAGTACACAACCTTGAGGTGTACCTGTGCTGACAAGGAGACAGTCTGAGAGGTGGGAGCTCACACAAATGCATTGTTCTTACTTTGTCAGAAAGTTGTAAATCCATTTACAGATTGAAGGATTTAGTTCTGTAGAAGTTTAGTTAACAACAGTTCAAGGACAATGGTGTTAAAAGCTGAAATGAAGTCCACAAAAAGAATTCTGGCATATGTTTCTATAGCTTATAGTCCAGATGTTCCAGCATAAAGTGAAGGCCCATGTCACAGATCTATTTGCTCGATATGCAAACTGAAGAGGGTCAAAGTCAGTAGCAGTAACAGACTTCAGATGGGTTAAAACAGATATTTTCATTAGAACTGATGTAAGAGCTATAAGCATATAATCATGGAGGCCGCTTATTTTATCACCCTTGGGAACTAGAACAATAACAGAAGATTTAAAACAATCTGGTATGATACACCGTACACCGAGGCTGGTTAAGGATGTCTGTGAAGAGAGGAGCAAGCTGCCTGGCACAGTGTTTGGTTGTTGTAGGTGAGACAGAATCTGGACCAGCTGACTTTCTGCAGTTCTGTGTTGTAAACAGCTTCCAGACATCATATTCTTTGATAGAAAAATGAAGAAGAGGCGTGAAGCTTTTGTGAAGAAGTCCCTACTGTCAAAAACCGCTTCAGAATTGGATGTGCAGAGGGAATGTAGATACTCAGCACCTTGTTGTTCAAATCTGCCACAATACTTGTTAAGCTAATCAGGGAGGGATGAATCTGAGTAAGCACTGGGTGATGTTGTGTAGTGGTTAGGGCACTGGACTTCAAACCCTGAAGTTGTGGTTCAAATCCTGCTACTGACACTGAGTGTAAGTAAGTCACTTGACCTGCCTGTGCTCCAATTGGAAAACCAAAAGAAATGTAACTAATTGCTCATATATCCTGTAAGTAGTCTTGGATAAAGGTGCCAGCCTAAAGAATGTAATTTGAAACAGACTGAAGGCTTTTCCATACAGAGGAGCTATTGTTTACTGAACATTGAAGCTCAAGTTGATTTTTCTCTTTTCATTAGGCCGTATACACACTTTCTTCCACATTCCGTGTCAGTCAGCTTCTTCACTTCCAGCACTGGGACTAACTATGGCATTTTTCACCTGGTTGCTTCAAGATGTGCCAGGACTTAACGGTAAACAACATAATTCACATTATTCAAACATTGTCATGATCTAAAAATAAGAAGGGCTTCAAACTATATGTTTCATATTAAAAACTTCTTGTCTATTATGAACTTACATGGCACAAATATGTGATTATATCAGGCTTCTTTAAAAAAATAGAATTTCAATAATTATTAATTAAACTTTATTCAGGGACAGATGACTATATATGTAAACTTAATACATAATATCACGAGTCTGCTAGACATCTTACCTTATAAAAAAGCAAAAGTCTCTGTCTGAACCAACAAAATGGTGAATGCCAAACCGCTGCTTCATTTAAGGATCTCAATTTGTTTCCTCAGCTGGAGGATCTCTTCTCTGAGAGAAATGTTTTCATCAAGCGCTAGATCGACAACTGCTGGATCCAGAGCTGAAGCGTAGTCATGGATTTTATCGTCCTCCTCCTCACACGGTATTCATCCTCCATTGGTTGTTTTCTTCTCTCCCTAACCCCCAGTCTTGAAAGTGGAACCGAGAAATTGTTCTATCGCTCCCTTCTTCAACAGTCGTCGCACTGTCTCATACCCTGGCTCGGGAAAATCCTCTTTTTTAAAATGCTGGCTACAAACTCAGGTATGAAGACTAACTGTAAAGCGCTCTCTCTCTGGATAGTGAACATCTATTTAGATCAGGTTTCCACATCGGAGGGAAATTTATGAAAACTAAGTATTTTGTTGTACATACTGGAAGCTGAACTCAAAGGTACACAACAATGTTCAGCTGTAGAGCTATCCGTATGCTGAAATTTAAACTTCTTTTTCTCATACATTCTCGCCACTAAACAAAAATCATAACTGCAGTATGGACAACAGAAATGACTGAGCTGGCCGAGATTTCTCCAGAAGTATGTCAGCACTACTGTGTGCATGTAGCCTTGTAGCGTATCTGACTGCCTGGTTTAACGCGTTCCTGGCCTGTTTGTAGGTGTTCTTATCACCACTTTTAGGGGCTTTTTCTTTTACCTGACATAGATTTCTTAGTTCTTTGATGAACCACAACTTTTCATTGTTATAGATTACAATAGTTTTGCTGAGAATGCAAGCCTGTTCACAGAAGCCTGATATATGTTGTAACAGTGTCAGTCAGTTCATGAATGTTTTCCAAATCAGCCAGGGCCCTTACCTGGCCGGGACACCTTCTTAAACGAAGGTCCCGGGGAAAGAGCATGCACAAGGCATTAGCTCCCCCAAAGTGCTAGATGGCAGCCCCCCTACATTGCAGTGGTGTCTCAGATTCATACAGCGTTCTATGGTAATTGGAGTTTGGCACAGCCCTGTTGGGTTCTGTGGGTGCCGCCAGGGACTATAGAGCCCTACTTTGCTGGGCTTCCACCTCATCCAGAAGTGCTCCCGGGTGCAGCCTTCATTCCAAGAGCCAGAATAGGGAGGGAGAAGACAAAAATTGCCAGGAAGAGTGGAGGTGGAGGAGAAAGAGAGAAAGAAAGAAAGAAAGAAAGAAAGAAAGAAAGAAAGAAAGAAAGA
>JANRMT010028174.1:152300656-152317890 GCA_026402145.1 Polypterus bichir lapradei
AGAAAGAAAGAAAGAAAGAAAGAAAGAAAGAAAGAAAGAAAGAAAGAAAGAAAGAAAGAAAGAAAGAAAGAAAACATGCCATGTGTATTGCTGTACTTTATTATTGTACTGTGCTAAGCAGGAGAGAAATGAGAGAAGCGTTTCCCACAGTCACATAAAAGCTGCCTGGTGTCTGTCTGTCTCTCTGTGTAGGGTTTGGGTAGCTGGTGTGCCCCCTGCAGGCCACAATCCCAATCAGTCCAGTCCATACAATCTTGTAATGATTCAATGGACTCATCAGTTCATGAAAATATTGATTTTCTTAATGGTTTAGATAATTTAACCATTTATTTATAAGTGGGTAGCAACTGTAGCATAACATGGTCAGAATTACCCAGCGGCAGGCAAGGTAAAGCCCAGTATTTATCCTTTATAGTGTATTAGCAGTGATCCAAAGTCTTCCTGTCCCTGGTAGGGCATTTAACTAGCTATTGATATCTGGGAAGTTCAGTGGTGAGGTTTGCATTAATTAAAGTATCCCATCAGCATAATCAGGGAGTTCACATTACTGTTCTCCAAACTAGTAATTAAATCTGCCAACTGCTCCTGCGTTTCATTCATGTTCGCCTCAGGCAGGATGTAAACTCCAATGAGAACTACTGAAGAAAATTCTCTAGATGAATGGAATGACTTACAGTTAGTAGTGAATATTTTTCACAGCCTTGATCAGGTATTTATTTAGCTAAACTAACAGCTTATGAAAAGCGGATCAATGAGAGCAATTACAGATCTCTGCCAGATGACCTACAAATTAGTTTGATTTTTGAGACTAGTAAGACAGTTTCTTCTATTTGCAAAAGTTGAAGCCAGCTTCAGGAAACTATTCTTCAAACTAGTCCAGATAGTGTGATCCAGTACTGTTGTTTAAAATATGATGAATTTTAAAACAGACAAAAGATGTAAATGAGAATACATCCTATAGAGTTGAAGCTAGTTTACTGCCATGCTCAGTCCTTCAAATTGATTTTTTTAAGAAGTATTTTATTTTGAGATGGATATTCAGTAATAAAAAGCAGCTCCAAATAAGGCTACAAAACAATGATGATCTTTGAAGAATTTGGAACAATGGTGTCATTCTGAAGTTTGAGCAGAAACAGGAAGACAAGATATCTAATTAAGAGATATGTTACGGTCCTTCAGGACTTGGATGGAGACCCCTGTAATTAGGGACTCAAATGACATAGCTTTCTGTTTTTCAGAGAGCCAACATTACTACACTTCCAAATCATGTGCTGAAACTTTGAGAAACAGTTAGATGGACTTAGGCTAGCACTATTGTATATGTGATTTTTGATTTGACATGCTTTATTAATCCCTAAGGAAATCATCTTTTCACATGATCTTTGGAGGTTTGAGTGTAGGGTCAGCCATTGTGCAGCACTCCTGAAGCAATTTTTAAGCTATGGGCTGTTCTCAAAGGCCCGTCAAAGAAGGATTACTTCTGGCAGTGATGGGATTTGAACCAGCAACCTTCCAGATACCAGCGCAGATCCTTAGCCTCAAAGCCACCACTCTGTCCCGTTGGGTGGTATTGCTGCCTCACAGCTGTTGGAAAGTTGCTTTGCACACTCCCTGTGTCGGGTTTACATATATTTGAAATGTAGAAGGAAGCTACGATACCCAGGGAAAAGGCTTCTAATACAATCTGCATTCGCCAGAGGTACTGTAAGTTATAAACTTTAAGTTAGGTTACTTTATGTGGAGTGTTCAAAGAAAATAACATCCGTGGTTAAAACTTAACATTCTAGTGATGGTTAAGGTAAAGGCAACATTTCCAGACTCTACTAACTTATCACAAAGAGTGCACCCATAGATGATCTAAGGCAACGTAGGGAATCGGAACTTTTAATGATAATGTTAGATAGTGAATGAACGTGATATGTCATTTATATGTTTGTGAAAAGCTTAGTGTAATCATGTTAAAATTGTACATCACACATACTTCTATTGCAAATAAGATAAATAAAAATATATTTGAAACTGTATATAAATTTTGAACTATTTTGTCAAGCACCTACCACCCCAAAAGGTCATATGTTTTGGGAAAATCATATTGGAAAAATATTTTGCTTATTTGCAGACAGTTTTGGATTTACAGTTTCTAGAATACCATGTAAAGAGAGAACAGAAACCAAAGAGGTTTATAGTATTATTAGTTGCTTCTTTGTTTTAAGCTAGACCGACCGGAAAGGGGAGAGTTGAAAGTATGCTTACCGGGTTCTAGATGTCCTGGTTAAGGTTGAAAAGGGGGAGGTTAAGTTAAATAAATCCTTCCCTTAGTGTTTTCTTGAAAGTGTTCACTGTAGCAGACAAACAACCTGCTAATTTACTCTAGGGGTGGCCTACAGGGGGGAATGATGAGAGTTGCATAGCTTTGATGTCTCATGGTGGTGATGCCAGCCTATACTGGTAAAGGCTGATGGCAGTCAAGAGTTGCACCAATGGTAGGAAAGCACAAGAGGCAACTAAGTCAACCCCAAATGTGTGCAGAGGGGCCACAGATGTTGGTTTGTGAACAGTTTATGCAGTGGCACATGTGCTGACACTTGGGCAGAAGTGGTTGTACTGGCACCTATGGCATGTTACCTTTCAAATTTTGATGTTAATTGTACAGCTGCATATGCTTAAACAGATAGTTTGGGACAGGGGTCTAATTAGCAATTAGACACAAACCAGTACAGATTAAAAATTCACACAATAGACTAAATTGTAGTGGGCTAGTTTAGTGGAAGGTGTGGACTTGTCTCATTTTGAACCACCAGATCTGATGACATATGAAGACTGCAGAAAGCTAAAGAAACGGTTGAAGCAAGCCGGAGCAGATACAAGTCATCAGCAGCGCTTCCAAGTTCTTAAGATTGTCTTTGAAATAAAGAAGATATGTAATGGACAAATGGTCACGGACAACTTTTAACACTGGGAGAGCAAATACTGCCAATCAATGCACAAGTTATTCAACAGACTCTTCAAACAATTTAAAGACATTGTTTATAAAGACATTGTACAAAACATTCATCGGGTGGAGTGTTGTGATGTGAGATTTTGCATATAACTTGATAAATGTTTTACATGTACTGTTCAGAGAAAAAACAGATGGGACAATACTGTGTTGTGAAAAAATCTTTATGGTACATTCAGCAAGTATGAAGATATCTTCACTTTTTCACATCTTGATATATTGCAGCATTATGCTAAATTGTTTAAATTCTTTTTTTCACATTATGAAAACACTCAATATCCTGGAATAATAAAATATAAAGAGAAGTTTAAATATTTTTGAGAAGGATTTTAGACATTTCAAGCAGGAGAGAGAGTGAACATGATGTGGTGTGGAGTGAACATGATAGGATCAAGAATAGATGGAAGAGGCACTTTGAAAAGCTGTTGAATGAAGGAACTCCAAGGGTACTTTTTGGGGACGGAGTCCCAAATGAAGGACAGCACCAAGAATAAGGATGTAGAAAGTAAAAGAGACACTGAAAAGAATAAAAAATGGAAAGGCAACAGGACCAGATGAAATACCAGCAGAAGTGTGGGAGAGTTTAGAAGAAGAAGGAGTAGAGGTGTTGTGGGATCTAATGCAGAAGATATATGAACAGGAGAGAATACCAGCGGAGTGGAGAAAGAGTGTAATTGTACCCAATTGTAAGGAGAAGGGCAATATTTAGAATTATGGAAACTATAGGGGGATAATAATAATAATAATAATAATAATAATAATAATAATAATAATAATAATAATTTTTATTTATATAGCACCTTTCCAATGCTCAGAATGTAAGATGTCACACATAATGAACATTTGGAAAAGGGCAATAGAGAGAAGGCTTAGGTAAGAGACCACCATAGGGGAGGAACAGTTTGGTTTTATGCCACAGAGAGGGACAGCTGATGCCGTTTTTGCATTGAGAACAATCACAGAGAAGCATTGAGAAAGACAGAAATGTTTGCAAATGGTGTTTATAGATCTGGAGAAGGTGTATGATAAAGTGCTACATCAAGAGGTCTGGTGGTGAATGAGAGAGAAAGAAGCACCAGAAAAGTATGTGAGGATTGCCCAGGATATACAGTACATAAGGGAGTGAGGACTCAGGTTAAAAGCAGTGTTGGGTAACAGGCAAGAGCCCAGTTAGAGTACATCTGCACCAAGGATCTTCTTTAAGTCCTTGCTTCTTTGATCTGATTATGCATGTGTTGAGTCATGGGATAAAAGACCAATGCCTCTGGTGCGGGCATTTTGCTGATGAAACTGTTTTGTGTAGCACCAGAAAAGAGGAAGTGGAGAGGAAGTTGGAAGAATGGAGAAGGGCTTTTGAAGAGTGGAAGGCAGACAGAATAAATGAAGTTTAATGATATATCAAGATTCAGATGTTAGCCTGCAAAGACAGCTTTTTGAAATAAATGGATATATTTATCAGGAGTATTGTGTGATTGAAGAATTAAGGCAAAGGTTAAAGCTAAGGTTTCTAAGACAGTGGTAAGACCAGCAATGATTTTTGGAGCTGAGACGTGGGTAGTAAAGAGAATGCCGGAGAAGGTGTTAGATGTGGCAGAAATGAGAATGTGGAGATGAATGTGTGGAATTACAAAAAATGAGGCAATCAGACATACAATAAAAGTGGGAGAGATATCTAAGAAACTACAGAAAAAGGGATGAAGTGGTATGGACATGTGATGAGGAGAGACAATGAATATGTGGCCAAAAGAGTAATGGGAATGAAAGTGCAGGGGAAGAGAAAGCCAGGAAGGCCAAAGCAGAGGTGCTTAGATAAAGTTAAAGAAGAATTGAAGGAAAAGGGTTTGAGTAGTGAAGAGGTGCAGGACTGAGCTGTATGGTGAAGGTTGATCATGCACATTGACTACACATAGAAGTGGGAAAAGATGATGAGGAAGAATAAGAAGAAAAGGGCATTTTTTACAAGTTTATTAAAAATAAAAAAACTGAAATAACATTGACTCAACTATTCAGACTCTTTGCTATGACAAATGAAGTTTGGCTCAGATGCATTCCATTCTATAGATCAACATTGAGATGTTTCTTTACCTTGTTTAAAGTTCACATGTGGACATTTTAATTGAAATGATTAGGAAAGGCACACACCTGTCTATATAACGCCTCACAGTTGACCATATATATCAGAGCAAAAACCAAGTCATTAGGTTGAAGGAGTTGCCAGCAGACCTTAGAAACAGGATTGTGTCATGGCACAGATCTGGGGAAGGCTACAAAAACTTTATGCCACATTGATAGCTTCCAAGATCACAGTGACCTCCATAATTTTTAAATGGAAGATATTTGGAACAAACTGTGCAATCCGGTGACATGGGCCTTTTAAAGAGATGGGAGAGACTTGAAGAAGGATAGCCATCACTGCAACACTCCACCAATCATATGGAAGAGTGACCAGAAGGAAGCCTAACCTCAGTAAAAGACAGAATAAATCACAATAATTATATGTTTAGTAATGAAATGTATAATGTGAACTTTTTCTTATATGGCATTTTGACTATGCCACCTAGGTGTCTGTAGGGTCTCTTTGGATTAATTATATCATTTTAAGGCAGCATGGAAGCACACTGGTGGGTGCTGCTGCCTCACACCACCAAGGTCTTAGGGTCATTGTCTTTTGTTGTGTTCACACGTTCTCCTTGTGTGCATGTGAGCTTTCTCTAGATCCACTAGTTTCCTCCTAAGGAAGTGCACGCCTTATACAGTATGAATTGGCTGCTGAGGAGTGGCCAGGTCTGAATTTGTGAGTGAATATGCTCTGCAACATGGTTTGCTCATGCATTATGCCTGTTTTTGAAAGGACAATCTCAAACTCCTGTGACCTAGTTTTGGAAAAAAAGGAAGTTTAGGACCTGAATTTATGGTAGAATATACCATTATACTACTGAAACTAATTTGCATCTGTTTACATTTACATTATGATTATTCACTAAGCAAATACAACTATTCAAATTAACTTACAAAAAAGGTCAACATAATCAATGAAACATTATTTTGGGGGACTATTTTGAAATAAGTGTTATTAGACAAAGTTACAAATATACCATTAGAAGTAAAGAGCTCTAAACCAAACAGAACTACACAAGAATAGTTACTGTTATCTTAGCTACTAAGATCCAAGCATCACACCACAAACAGGCAGGCAGTGTGGTGTAGTGGTTAAGGTTCTGGACTTCAATCCCAGAGGTTATGGGTTCAAATCCCATTATTGACACCGTGTGACTCTGAGCCAGTCACTTGACTTGTGTGTGCTCCAACTGGAAAAAAAACCAAAAAGAAATGTAAGCAATTGTATCACAAATGTTGAATATCGCCTTGGATAAAGGCATCAGCCAAATAAATAAATGTAAACAACCATTATCAATTAGAAAGACTATGGGGCTCTGCCCCCTACTCGCTTCGCTTGCCAATCCCTGGGCGGGCATTACACACTAACCACATTGTGGATCTGACACTTGTGTATTAGGGAAGTGGATGTACAATTTAAACATATTGTTATTTTCATGGGAATTGTTACATATACATAATAGAACTAATTATTTTACATTACATTGAGTAATTAACCATAGTAAAAAATAGTAAAACGTAATAAATTGAAAGAAAATTATGTTTCATGTTGCGTTAGAGGTACTCGTTGCGTTGTACGTTTTCATTCTGTTTGGCTTTGAAATTAACACGCAAATACCTTTTAAACTTACACGTTTACTGTAAAACTTCAGTAAAGACAATATTTGGAATTAACTTTTTGTCAATATCGCATTGAATTTTGATTCCATGTTTGGAGTTACATCATGACAATGCAACGTATAACTGCCCATGAGTGAATATCGTTTTTTTCTCTCTAATAAATAAACCGACTTTTTCAAATGTTTCTCCCTGTGATTTGTTAATTGTCATAGCAAAAGCTACTTTAACGGGAAACTGTAAACGTGTTAATATGAATGGCATGTCAGGATCTCCTTTGGTGTCTAATGTTATTCACGGAAGATGTACTACATTACCTTTCTTGTCGCCTGTTAAAGTTTTACATGTCAGAATTGTTTGACCAATTTTGAATACAATTAATCTTGTCCTATTGCACAGCCCATCACTCAAACATAAATTATGCAATAACATTACGATACATCCATCTTTCAATAGTAATTCGGTCGGTGGAAGACCGGATGGTGTTAACAGTTGTAGATATTCTATGGGATATTGCAAGTTGATGTTTTCATCTTCCACAACACCACCACCAAGTGTTTCAGCATAGTCTTTTGATACGCATTTAACCAATTTGCCATGTAACCAAATGACAATTTTCGCATTCATTCGTTTGACTTCATCGCTTTTCAGTGCTAGGACTGCCCATGTACTCGTTTCTTACTTCCACACTTAAAGTGAGGAAAACGTAAAAAGTTGTAAGAGCTGAGAGCACAGGAACTGTGTCTGAGAAAAGCATTCACACGAATGAGAGGAGAGAGGACAGTGGTTGAAAAGTTTTGAGAGGAGGGCGGGACTTGAAAAAATTTCTTGGCAATAGTCTTGTCTCAAGATTTTCTTTTATAATAGAGAGATATTCACAAAATAAGAGAGTCTTCCAACACAGCACCTTGTTCCACCAATTTATTATTGAGATTTGATGCTACACATACTTGGGATCACCAGATACTATTCATCATCATGACTTGGTGGGTGAGAAGGGGCATAGGATCTCATGAGTGCCTTCATATAGATTGGCACTGACCCAATGACTGCACTGTAGGTCAACATCAAGGAACTGAACTAAATGTGTGCTACATTAGGAAGCCTGTGTAGCAACCTGAAAATTGGAGAGACATGCGCCTGACTTGTTTGGTTGAACACCAGATATGGTGCTTCATTTGGAATCATCTTCAGGGTTGTGGTAATCTGTTGCCACTGAAGGAGATACCAGTCACCACCAGCAGAAGTACTTTATTATGCCATAGCCTAAAATGTACCCCCTATGTCACATTGTTCCAAAACTGATTGTGCTTACTAGTGCACTGAGCCAATCAAAGATGCATCAGCCCCTCTACCCTTCATTGCTCTTAGTCACCACCGAAGTTCATGGACAGGAGCACAACGGCCATTTTACTTTTAGACTTAATGTATTGCATGCTCTTGTACCATGTGCTGTGGAATAGTTTATGTGTTACGGCAAAAGACAATATGTTGTAATTTAGTATTAAAAAATGTTGACTATTTTTCAATAGAGGGATTGCAAGTGCAGCAATCAGTTACTTTTTCTATTTACTTCCTCCCCATGTCTTTGCAAGCTTTTTTCCAAATACATGTTTTTTTCTATCATATTCCAAAGGCTTATGTGTAAGTTATTTGGAAGCTTTAAGTTGTTTTAGTCTGAGAGTTCTTGGTCATGGATTGGAACCCCATCCTAGCTGGTGCAGACCTTGTAGTTGATAATGAATGAAACAGTCATTAGCAATTAAATCCATGGTGGATTGATTAAATAAAACTTCTATAGCAATTTTGGTAGCCTTCAATGCTTGGTAGAAATTTTTTGTAGTCATCCCCAGATCTGTGCCTTGACATAAGCTTGTCTCCATCGACATCATGGCTTGCATTTTGCTCTGATACACATTGACAGCTGTGGGACTTCATATAGAGAGCTGTGTGCCTTTCTTAATCATGTCCAATCCGTTAAATTGACCATAGGTGGGCTCCCAGCAAGGTGTGGAAACATCTCAATGATGATAAGTAAAATGGAATGCACCTGAGCCAAATTTCATGTTATAGCAAAGGCACTGAACACTTGTGTCAATGTGATATTTCAGTTTTTTATTTTAAATAAAGGTGCAAAAAGTCTTAAAATCCAGTTTTCATTTTGTCATTCTAGGGTATTAAAAGTTGTCTAGTGAGGGAAAAAATGAATTAAAATGATTTTACCCTCTGGCCACAACATGAAATGTAACAAAATGTGAAAAAACATGAAGAGGACTGAATACTTTGTGAAGGCACTGTAAATTGCGACGTGGCTTGATAATGAAATGGATAAAAATTAAGGATTTGTTGTCATTTGTATTTCTATGTGTGTGAATCTTTAATTTATTATGTGTTGAGCCGAACTTAGAAAGAAATGGACAGCAAGTTTGGAATTGCAGATGCGACTGACAGTGCAGCCTACCAGCTTTACATTAGATCAGGATCTGTTACCTGGCAATGCTTGTTTTAGCATGTTATTGTTTAATTAAAAGTGATATTTTGCTTGCATCATGTGAGTCTGGTTCTTTGATTACACGCGCAATTGTTTGCTTCCTTGTTTAGATGTGAGTTAAGCTTGAATTACTTCATATTCTGGCACACGTGTGACCACAAATAAAGGTTTTGGGCTCAAGCTTAAACAGAAGTGGCTTTCATTGGCTGTTGAAGGTGGCCATCTTGATTCATTGCTTCACATCTTTCCCTGTCATTAGTATTTGTTTTAAAATGATTGTTACAGTCAGAGAAGAAACTATTTAAAGTAGTGGCTATTGGAAGTAATTTTGTGTTTTTTCTTTTATCTTTTTGTGTTGGTCAAAACTGTAAATGTCTATAACTTGTACGTTGAATAATTCTATAAGATCTGAAAAAACAGAGACCCAAAAGAATGATTCAAGAATTGACACTCCTTTGCTTTTTCTTTGCTTCCTGTAAATGTATGAAGAGCACAATTTCTTTAAAGCTGGGCCATTTAATTTTGTGATCCTGTAGGGTGGGATTCCAGAGTCCAGGAAACAGAATAACGTACTGTGGGTGACCAGTCAACAGGGGACAGTGTGCTCTGTGGATGTGCAGAGTGCCCTGCACCCGGGCACCAGCACAAAGTCAAGCCAGCAGACATCAAGGTGTCTAGCCCTCAAAGCCCTCAATAGACAGGGGCACCAGTACAAATGACACAGAATTTTGTCCAGGATGTTAGTGGGCAGGCTAGCCAGGAGACTGTAGAGATGACTAGCCCTCTGGAAGAGGGTGGTTATGAAGGACCAGGAGAGGACTGTGAAATTCTCTTAACTTGCCAGATAGCAACACAGCGTGCTTCCATTGAATGGGGTCAGCCATGTTTTTCTGTTACATGGAACAGGCAAGGCTAGGAGTGCTAAGGACAAGTAGATATTGGGGTTCAAGGATGCAGGGAGGCTTGGGTGGAGGCCAACAGGCCTTGGAAATAATTCCACACTGGACTGTAAAAGAGTCTTAGATACGTTACACAAGTCTGGAGGTGAGTTGAGCAGGGGGACAACCTGGCAAGAATGTAGTGAGGCCAGTATGCTCGTAGGGTTGAAGAATTTGACAACTTTGCAGGTGAGTGGGGTAAACATTTGGTACTTTTGTTACAAGTTCATTAGGGGACAAGTGGACAATCCACACCACTAGAAAGATGTCATGAACGTATGCTTATTTATCACCTGAAATTCACTTTTCTAGTTTTTGCCAACAATGGAAAGCACAGAGAAATGAAACATGTACCAGCTGATAAGAAAAGCCAAAAACCCAGATCTAAATACAAGAAATGGCCAATACCAAAGTCGGTATTATCAAAAAGAATGAATACTGGAACTCTAACCAAAAAAGATGAGAAAACCTCACTAAAGATTCTAAACAGTCATGACTTCACAGTTGTCCTGCAATAACTTAACAAAGCTAAGCCCAAAATACTGTTGGCATACATTAAAACAAAGTGGCAGTGACTTAGGATGTGAAATTAATTGCTCATTTTCAAACACCCCAGTAGGAAATCAAAAGGGAAACTTTTCTGAAAAATGACAGATAGAAATTAAGAGAGTACAAAATCATAGCATATGTCTTTCTTTGTGTTGATCATTTCAATCGCTTTTCTGGAAATGACATTTTGTTTTTTTTCTTTTATGCTTTGGTATGGTTTGCCTCCATTTTGTGTTAATTCTTGAATGGCTGTGGCAGTTAAGAGACACACTGGTGTCCGTAGGGTGGTCCTGATCTAATTATGCAATTTTCATTACGCTATAACTTATTAAGTTTATTACATAGAGAATTCGCAACAAATTCTTTTTGTTGCTGATAGATGGCAGCACCTGCCCTGCTTTCCAAAATGGCGGGGAGACGGTT
Source organism: Polypterus bichir lapradei (assembly GCA_026402145.1). Lineage (NCBI taxonomy): Eukaryota > Metazoa > Chordata > Cladistia > Polypteriformes > Polypteridae > Polypterus > Polypterus bichir. The sequence continues at coordinate 152,311,791 of JANRMT010028174.1, forward strand.
GTCAGTCAAACAGCGGGTGCAATGTATTTGCCTTTTCATAATTGCATAATTAGATCTGGACCACCCTGTAGGATAACTGTGAATAACCAAAAGACTGGAAGATGATCAGAGACAGAAAAAGATCAAAGGGCAAGAAACTAATCAGATGCTGAATGCAAAACAAGTCAGAAAACAGAAAAGAAACCTCATGCTAAGGCCTGCTCTGAAAAATAAGCTGACTGCATTAAGGAATTAATCATGGAATATCCAGTGAGAGATAATGAACTGTAAAGTCGTTGCACTTTAATGTTGTCATGCGTGTCATAAAATGCTATTGTTATTTTCATACACCGTCATTTTGGTTTATGTTTCTTACTGGTGCCATATTTTGGTCAACAATGCAACCAACAAGATAGCCAGAAGTAGTGGATTGCTGTTCATGTTGTCCAACATTTCGGATTTGTGTTTTGCAGTGCTATAGTGTTAAACTCTGTTCAGGGTATTAGGACTTTACTTAACTACAAATTAGATTTTTGGCAAAGCTTTTGGATATTAGCAGCGTTTAAGTGGTCGACGGGGGTGCCTGGTCCCCCAACTGGTGCACTGTGTTACTAAAATGACTGTTAAATAATGTATATTTTTTCCTCATTTGTTTAAGGCCACAATTATTGTATATATGTTAATAATCAATGAATACACAGTACGGTGACCCATGAGTTGCAACTTGTGCCCTGAGACCACTCTGCTTGGAGTTTGCATGTGGGTCTGTGCAGGTTTCAAAGATACACAGATTAGGTGAAAGTGTCCCCCGAAGATCATCAGTAGTCAGTACAAGCCATTGAAGCAGCAGCAGAGCTTCTGTCTGAATGTGCCTCCTGTACAAATAGTGGCGTGATGGTCTGAGCAAACCTCCCTCATACATCACACATACTCCCTGTGAGAGGATATCAAAAATGTGACATCTGTCTCTGTGATGAAACAAATAAATAACAGAAATGCACCAACTTCCAGATCAGTTAACTAAGTTGCACCTGAATGTTACGCTATGTTGTACATTTTCTAAATTCTTAAAATACGAAAGTGCTTATTTTGCCACAATTAAAATAAGTAGACAAATAATCTTTTAAAAATAAACATATCTGTCAATTAGATACAGTTTTTCAAAAATTCAAAGTATTAAATGTGTTAATGTAAGAGAGTCTTACTTCATATTGTAAATTAACACATATTATAAATAATTTACCACATATGATATGGGATATGATGTAAATATATAGCAGTACAGTTGGGACTCTAAAAAATGCAAATATCTCTTATGGCTCCCAAAACCTAAATAATTCTTTACATTCTTATATAGCGCATTTCTCACTACTCAAAGCGCTCAGCAATTGTAGGTTAAGGGCCTTGCTCAAGGGCCCAACAGAGCAGAGTCCCTTTTGGCATTTACGGGATTCGAACCGGCAACCTACAGATTGTCTGTGCAGATCCCCAGCCTCAGAGCCACCACTCCACCCAAGTCATGTAAATAAATAAAATGTCAAACTCTCCCCGTGGTTTTGGGTTTTGTTTGCTTAATATTTTTGAAAATTAACAATTAAAAATTAATAATAATAATTAATTACCTTTATATATCACTTTTCAAGGTACTCAAAGCGCTTTACACAGTGAGTGGGGGAGCCATTTCAACCACCACTAACGTGCAGCATCCACCTGGATGATGTGACAGCAGCCATTTTGTGCCAGTAAACTCACCACACATTAGTTGTTAGGTGGTGAAAGGGTGAGATATAGTTAGCCAGTCAGAGACAGGGGATGATTAGGGTCCAGAATGACCAGGCCACAGTGGACAGTTTAGCCAGGACATTGGGATACACCCTGTTCTTTAAAAAGGATGGCCAAGGATTTTTAATTACCACACAGTGTTCGGTTTTATGTCTCATCTGAAGGACAGTGCCATTTTTACAATGCAGTGTCCCCATCATTACACTGAGGGATTGGGATCCACACAATGACTAGAGGGTAAGCACTCCTTGCTAGCCTCACCAACAGCACTTCCAAAAGCATCCCAAGCTTTTCCTGGTTGGCCTCCCATCCAAGTACTGTCTGGGCCTACATGCTTTGCTTCAGGTGGATGACCTGTGGCATGTGGTATGGCTGCTAAAATGAGAAAAACACTGATTGTGTGCAATACGGATGTATTACAGCATGGATTCTCTGGAATAACATGATGCTGAGATTAGTGCAAGGATAAATAAAGGATCATTCTTTTTTTACCATTGAATGTCAGCATTTGCCTTCAAATAAGATTTTTTTTCATACAGACTTGAATTATATTCGAATAGTGATATTCATTCTGACAGCCTTAATACTAATTGAAAATCCATCAAGGAAAAGCTATAAAAAATAAACTAAGAGTGCTAATCATGCAAGTGTGGAGTGATCTTTCTCCAAACTCAGGCTAGTGAAGGCTAGGCTCAGCTCCACAATGGGATATGGAAGAACTGAATTGTTTGACTCTGATGTCAATTGAGAGTGATCTGGTTCAGAAACGGATTTTAGTAATCTGATTAAAGACTTTGTTGCAAAGAAATGCAAAAAAGTCCAGTTTTGAAAAGCACACATGTGTCTGTGTTAATGCACAGAATGGCTTATGCGGCATTTGATATTCATGCTTTTGTAAGCATTTGAAGCTGGGTTCTATAGTTGACTTTTCAAGCTTTGGTTATTTGGTTACTTGCCATCTGTGCAGCAATAGCTTTTTAAAGATATAAGCTTTGATACAGCATATTTTGTTTCTCATCATTTGAGATATTTTTTTCTGCTCCTCAGATTTTTGCCACTCACCTTAATAGTAAGGGTCTGTAGTAGTCATTTATTTTACTAAGTGTTTCTTGGAGACCTTGAAGCTGTTGTGCACTCATAGTGTTTTGTGTCACTAGTGCACCAAAGGTCCAAACCCTCGATAATCCAGTCCTAGCAAACACTGCATTGTGTTTAGTAGCTTCAATAATTAAATCATAACCCAAATAAAATATGGTAATAAACTCAAATAGTGTTGATATTTGAACATTAGAACAATTTTGGTGATAACAGGCATTTCACCCAACAAGCCTGCCAATCCGATCAAGTTCATTTCTCCAGTATGATATCAAGCCAAGTTTCGAAGGTACCTGAAGTCTTACTGTCTAACACACGACTTGTTAATTTATTCCAAATGATTCATTGTGTAAAAAACATTTTCTAACATTTGTGTGAATCTGACCCTTAACTAGCTTCAATTTGTGTCTCTGTGTTCTTGTTGCAGAACTTATCCTAAAGTAAGCCAGGATCCACTGTACTTATATCTCCCTATTATAAAAGGAAATCCTGAGACAAGACTTTCTTGGAGGTAATTTCAACTCCCACGAAAGATAATTTCAGGTCCCGTGAGACGAGAGTTTTTGCCAAGAGATTTTGACAAGGCCCGCCTTCGTCTCAAACATTTATAACCACACCCATGGTCCACTCACTTCTCATTCGGGTGAATGCTATTGTCAGACACAGTTCCGGCACTCTCAACTCCAAGCGGGTTGGAAATAAAAGACAAAGAGTAGAAGACAAAATGGAAAGTCGTAAAGAGGTTCAAAAATGTTGCCTCAATACACATGCAGAGCAGGTTAGAGATGATGAAAGTACTAAAATTTAAAAGTCTCAAAAAACTGATAGTAAAGATTGCATTAGCACTAACAAATGGAAATTATTACTCGGTGAAATAACGGAACAGCGAAAAGAGATTAATTATATATGGACATAGGTGATATGACAGAAGTATGTAGATATTGTTCAGCTTTAAAGTTTAAGTCGGAGACTTGTAGATCGTCTAATTTGTGTTGCCATCAGGGAAAAGTGGTGTTTCTTCCCAGAATGAAAAGATTTGTTGTTTGGTGAAAGTGAAATCCACATACACGAGTGGCAGAGGTGCGAAGTGGCTGGCGCATAGTGCCCACCTAGGTGTAGGCGAATGAAACGAGCACAGGGCAGGGCCCCCTAGTGTTTTATAATTTTAAACACTTTGATCATATCATCTCTTAATCTCAGTTTACTTAAACTGAAAAAATTAAACTCCTTCAATTTTTCCTCATGGCTCATACTTTGCAGTCCAGGAATCTTTTCTCTGTTCATTTTTAGTGTTGCTGTGTCTTTGTTTTTGTCATATGCAGATCAACACTGAATGCAGTACTCCAGATGAGGTTTATAAATCTTAGGCATAACATCCATTAATTTGTACTCTACACATTGTGCCATATAATATTAGCTTTCTATTAGCTTTCTTGGTAACATTTTAGTTTAGGTACTTCAAAAATGCATCTATTACTCATTTACTGTTGTGTAGCAAGACCTTAAGAATGGCCTCTTTTGGTCTTCATGACACTTAAATGGCATCAGTAAAGTGGTTATTCACCTTTGGGCAGTATGGTAAGATGGTAAAATTACATATAAATATAAAGGATTGACAGGTCCTAAACTGAAACATGCAATACCAAGAGAGCCACCTCTCACAAATCCAAAGTGAAGTTTTTTTAGTAAATCATATCGTAGAGATGAATAAGCACTTTATTGATGCAAGTGTTATTATGACCAAAAGAAGCCCTTGTTAATGTCTTGTTCTCTAACAGCTGTCACACACGTGCAATTGGGAGACAGCTAAAGGGCCTAAATGATAGTAATTCCACGGCAGACCAGGAGGTGTCGAGGTGCACTGACTTTCTTTCTCAATCCCTTGCAGACCACCCATGGGAAATCTCGCATGGTTCCGGCACCACTTCTGATGCCACTTCTGGTCCCGGCACCACTGATGACATCACTTCCAGTCCTAGTGCCACTGCTGATGTCACTTCCAGTCTCTGCATATAAAGCTGCCATCTTTAGCAACCAAAGTTAGTTCTGTTTTGGATTCGGACTTATGAACATCACGCAGTTACTTAACCCTTTTGCAGCCAAGGCACATTATATATGTGGCTGCCCCAAATCTTTCTGATGACTTTGTGTAATTTTTGTGACACAACAAAGGAACAATTGACACAATTTTGCAGTACCTAAACTGAACTGCTTTCTTGATTGCTCCTGTCTTAATGTAGATAGAGATTAGTACACTGTGACTCCACCTCATAAGGTCTGCTTTCAAGTTTCAAACCTCCTATTCTGGATTCAAATCTAACAGTTTTTTATTTCCTACATTTAACAGCTTACATTTACTTGCATTCAATTTAAGTAAAGCTGCTGCAGATGAGGTATCACCTCCTTGCCACAAAGGAGTCTAAAATCATCATGAAAGGCTTAGTTTGTGCTGCTTTGGATATCATCTTTGGATTACCTGTCCCACCTCTAAGCACCGTGTTGGTCATGCTGACCTTTGACTGACATTTCCACCTATAGAAATCAAGTGCTTTTTTGCAACGGCTCAGTACGCAGAGATGAAGGAGGTAGTGAATGCACGTGCATCCTGTTCAAAGAGTGCAGATGACTTCCAACATGAGTCTGAGTCACAAAGAAAATGTGAGCAAAAAAAAAATCCCTCTGCTAAAGCCTATAAAGGGCATGTGCGTTAGATGCATTTGATAATCTCGCCTACGCGTTTTGGGGGAGATAGCAAATGGCTTAAAAAAATTAGCTGCAAAAGAAGACGCTCAAAAATAAATGTCACCAAAACTGCAGCACACTGTGTTTTAAGCTTTTTGTTGGCACATAGACAAATCTGTTTCTGCAACACTTTAAGGTGGCTTGGTAGCATGATGATATACTGTATGAGCCTAGTAGTCCAAGACATTTTGGAAGCTATCCGAACACAGGGTCACGGGGGTCTGCTGGAGCCAATCCCAGCCAACACAGGGTGCAAAGCAGGAACCAATCCCGGGCAGGGCACCAACCCACCGCAGGACACACACACCCCAAGCACAAACTAGGGACAATTTAGAATCGCCAATCCACCTAACCTGCATGTCTTTGGACTGTGGGAGGAAACCAGAGTGCCCAGAGGAAACCCATGCAGACACGGGGAGAACATGCAAACTCCACGCAGGGAGGACCTGGGAAATGAACCCGGGTCTCCTAAATGCGAGGCAGCAGCGCTACCACTGTGCCA
>JANRMT010028174.1:152318290-152407834 GCA_026402145.1 Polypterus bichir lapradei
GGGGGCAAATAGTTTTTCACACCACTATATATATATATATATATATATATATATATATATATATATATATATACACACACATTATATATAGTGATCCTGCAAACTGCAAGTGAACAGCTTTTAGCAGAAGAACATAATGATGAACAATTAACTAAAGAGAGTGGCAGGAGTTCAAAATATTGAAAAGCTAACAAAACACCGACTGTCAAGGCCCAATACACACATGAAAGACTTATTATCAAAAGGAACAAAGCAAAGTCAAAATTCAGACTGCAATTCTTAGGCTCCCACGATCCAAAAGACAAAAACCTGACTTGCAAAGATTTTATTTAAAACAAGGACATTGAACCATGCGTGGTAACATATTTTATATGCACGGGGCATGTAGTAATTTGAGATTCAAATTTTTAATACTCATTATTGTTACCTTTTGTGTAGGTATAATTTAGTTTTACACTTTTTGAATTAGTATATTGGTTTTCTGGTGCTATTTTGTAGTCTGAATTTTGAAATGTCATCCTATTTTGGGTCATTCTCTGTATAGCTATGCTACACTCTTAAAAATATATGTGACAGAGAGATTCTTTAGAGCAATGCCATGTTTTCTCCCAAAAGGCCCATCCACATGAAGGCTCCAGAAAGAATGTTTATTTATTTCAATTTGTAACAGACTCCTGTAACAGAAAGAGAGAACAACAATAAAGAGTTGGGTTGCCAAGATGGCCACCCCATATATTTGGAGGCATAAAAAAAACATGCAAAATATTTTGGAGTCATCCTTACAGATGCAAGCTCAAAACAGAACAGTTCTGGTTTTGGGCCACTCTGACAAGAAGAGGCAGATCCAGGTGAACGGACACCGAAAGTGACATCAGGTTTCCTTGCCGTCAATCAACTGGTCTGCAGGGGGCAAAAGAGGGAGAGGTGTTAGGACACAGTGCCGACCCCTGGAGTGTTGGTAGAATTGCAGTTACTAGCGCCCTGTAGCTGTTCCCTATGCATACATGCGTGACACTCCATAAAGTAAATAAATGCAAATGGCTCATGATTTTAAAAGGACTTTCTCACATACAACAACACAGACTAAGTCCAGGTTTCTTAATCTGTTAGTGTCCTGTAAGGTACCCTACCATACATTAAAGATTTTGTTTTCTACTTATTAGGGAGTTTTTCAAAGCACAAAGAACCAACTTCATATGCAAAGAGCCTTTCCCAGAATAAAATAGTGCTTTGTCAAGCAATAGTTCTATAAAGTGTCATACAACCCGATAAAGAACCATAATGTGTTATTAAAGAAGCATTATAATCTGGTTATACAGGTATAATTACCTTTAAGAGTTTAGATCAAGAGTTCCCAAACTTTTTTCGGCCACAGACCCCTTTACTAAAAACTTTCAAAACCGTCGACCCCCTAGTCATTTACTTTACTTACTCAAATTAATAAATTTGTACAGTACTCGATATTAAATATTTCACTAGATATCAAAATTTTTGTTTTAATCACTTGTAATTAATGATTGAAAAAGATAAAAGGACTACGAAATATGGCATTATCTTGTGCAACATTTAATATCGAAACCTGCACTGAACGAACGAAAATTAAAGCAAAAAAATACGAGCAGAGTTTTTTTTACATTTTTGACATTTATGAAATAAATATGTAAATTCAAAATAAGTACAAATAGTCCAAGCTGTACTGTCTGCATTTCTTTTTTGGTTCAGTCGTATTATTATCTGAAGAAATAAAAACTTTTATTAACAAACAATTTCGACAGCCCCTGTGATAAAAAAACAATAAAGTATGTACTTACTTGAAATAGAAGATTTTTGTTCAAACTCGAATAAATAAACTGTGTCCTCTGATTTTCTTTTTCGTAGTACTGCTCCTCAATAAATAATTATATTCAAAGTTCAAATCACAAATAAGTACATGTCACATCAAAAAAAACAATTTATAGTGTTTTATGAAAGCATGACCGTACAAGAGTGATAGACTCTGCTAATATCGAATATCCGTCGTCTCGTCAACCATGCAATGGTTTTTTATGTCCGCACTTGCTTTGATACGTTCGATAAGACAATGCACAGACATGTTTGTGCTACATGTATTTTCATGTATTCTTATGTGTAACTCTTTTAATGACACATTTTACCTTTTCGTTCGCAAGTTTGGTATGTAATGTTTTTTTATCAAAAAAGTGTTTTTTTGAATTATTTTACTTCTTAATTAGGTACCTATTGGAATCATAGATATTTTGAAGTAACAAACAAATAGCAGTAGTAGGGGGGTCTATTTTTGCTGTTGTTGGCACCCAAATTTTTTTATTGAAACTATCAACCCCTAGAAAGTTCAAATCGACCCCAGGGGGTCGATATCGACCACTTTAGGAACTCTTGGTTTAGATGAAATGTTGACTTCTAGTACAAGTAAACAGCAGAGTTTCATTTTGCATACAGTTTCAAGACATTTCCCCTGTAATTTGCTTTGCAATTGTGAAATGCAAAACTAATTAAAACAAGATTTTGTGGGATTTTTTAGTATTTTTCATGGGAAGTCAGGAATATTCTTTCCTAAGTGTTATTCCCCAGCCCAAACCATTCTCACTTTCCACCACTATGGCTGTGAAGTTTGACAGCTCCTTCCATATGGCTTCACTCAGTATTATCATACTGCACCACTCATTTAGGAGTAGATAACACCATTTACACACAGTTGCCCCAACTTCGTAAACTGATTGCTGGTGGTAAATGGATTTTAGCAGTGGGGAAATGCTTGCATGTATTTCCCATTCTACACTTTGCGCCATAATAAACTGTTCCAGGCTTTTTGCACATGGAGGAAAAAGCTGAAGATGAGATTAAAATATATGCGTTATTGGCACAGATTTCACTTGTGAAATTTTTTGCGAAGTGAAACTTTTATGTTTCTCAGCAAAATAATTTTGGGGGAAATTGTTTTGCTCATTGTTGCTGACTACCATTGACAGCTTTGTCATAGGCCTATGGAATTTTAAGTCCGCAGTCGACAAACCTGACTTCATCCCCACATTTGCTACTTAGCACCATTCCAAGTCAAGGCAATTCCTGACACTTGGACCTGCCCAGACAATAGATCAATACCAACTTCAACTTCTTCATGCCTGTTGTTCCAATTGAAAGCAGGGAAGGACTGATAAATTCATTGCAAAAAACTGTAAGTTTACACCTCTGGATACTTCAGATAACACCTTTGAGTACCATCCATGACTGTCTCCTATCCTATTAACATTTATATCACCATCTAGGCCAGTTTAGGAAAATTTTTGATAAGCTGCACATGTGGCTCTTTTAGATCCCAGGTGACAGTAATCCACATCCTAGACGGTCCACCTAGTACTGACTTCCTTGCTGTCCTATATTTCTTGAACCTGATGCTGCTCTACGTCCTAACATTTCACAAAGGTGACAAAAACCTGAACATTGCTGTGTCTTGTAATTGTGCACCTGCTAATATGACTGCCTCTACATACTCTACATACGTCTGACCATTTTTTCATTGTTTTCTCTACTACTCCCCTCTTCTCCCAAAACTGTTCCTCCCCTTGTGTCTTTTCATTGTCACTTCTGCTTTCCTCCACCTGTTTAACTTTTCTAACCTCCTCTGCCCTCCCTTCCCTGGACTACTTCTCTTCATTCGATATTAAAGCTTCCACCAATACCCTGTGCTAAACTCTATACTCATGTCTTGAAACTATCTGTCCCGTCATCTCCAGGCCTGCACGTGAAAGCCACTCCTGCCCATTGTTCCCTGAAATACTAAGTAGTTTATGGACCAAGCTTAGGATACCCAAAAGGATGATGTGAATTCTACCTCTTGGGTAGATCTTATTAGACATCAGGGAGGGGAAAGGTGTCAAAACCATATCAGGTAAGCATGAAGATGCCACAAGAATTGGATTGGGGCCCTCTCTTCTTCTCTTTATACACCCCCTCACTGGATTCTATTACCCAACCCCATGGCTTCTCATGTCACTGCTATGCTGATGATTTTCAGCTGTACCTGCCATTCCCCCTTGATGAAAAAATGGCCTCAATTAGAATCTCAGCACGTTTCAGTGACATCTCAGTTTGGATGAAAGAACATAATCACCAACTCAACCTGATGAAGATTGAGCCTCATATCATCACAGCCAGCCCTTCAGTTTAACACAATATGTCTGTAAAGCTCAGTTCATCATCACTAGCAGCTACCAAATCAGCATATAACCTTGGGGTGATGATTGTTGATCTACTAACTTTCATTGAACATACTGAGACATTCTTAATAGAAGTTTAATAAGTGTCGGCTTGTTTGTTGTGATCAAAATCAGATTAACACCTGGGCTATGACATCTCTCTGACTCCTACCTCTGTCCCTGTTTTGTAAAATAACATAAAACTAGGAAAACTAATGGGTTGAAAAAAAAAGAAATCAACTGAATAACAGTGATATCACAAATTAAACCAAAACACAGAAATTGTAGTGCCCAGATCTAAACAAAACACAATATATTCCACACTGCAATTTACAGAGAGCATTACGCTTTCAAGACACTCAAATGAGGAAGGGTAGCTTGCCATAGAGGACAACTAAATACCATATGACTTATTTTAGGAAACCGGCCAAGTAGACCAGCCATTCTAAAAACTTTTTTCTCCCACACATAGTAATAACTTTTTTCTCTGGTAACATGATTGCCAAAACCGGAACAAACACCATGTTATTTGTTTTAACAACTATGTGAATTGAAATTTATCAAAGCAGTATTTCAAAAATATAAGTAGCTGAGCAGATCTGCTTATATCTATAAGTAACCTGGGAGTTCCTTCAAACAAAGTCCCAGAAACTTTAGCAAAAAGATCCACAGAGGATGGGTCCATCAGCCTTTAGTTTGTAAAGAAAAGGCGAACAAAGAACCTTTATAAATTAAAAAGATTTATTTTCAAAATGTAACAAAAGAAACTCAGAGGAGCAGAAAAAGCACAGAAGATGGTGCCTTCAAAAAAAGGCAAACCAATAGTAAGCAAGTCCTGAAAAAACAAATCTGAAGAGAGGTTAAGAAACAACCTTTTGATTGCCAGTGCAGATCCCAAGCCTCAGAGCCACCGCTCCGCCTGAAATAGAAACTAATAGAAATTAAGTAATACACAAAACTAATAATAAACATAGAATAATGCAAATAATTTACATAATAACAATATTAACATAAATAAATTAATCAAAACTGGGCAAAGAAGAAATAACAGAAGAATCTGAACACCGGGGATAGGTGGAACCCTGGTTGAAACTTAACCATATCTTTTAACTCATCTAACTGGAGTGTACTTTTTTCATTCTCTAAGACTATTTTCAATCAACTGACCTTTAATGTCTTGTGCAGGTCATCAATGCGTCGCAAACCACATCTCAGAAAGAGGTTACTTTTTCAAGCTGGCAAACAAACGTATCACCATGTGCAACTTTACTCATTGCAACAGCATCGGGACCAACAAGGCTTTTCTGCACTTGCCTAGTAGGTACGCTGTTTGTGCGTCATAAATAAAATTCCATTCTTTAGTTTTAATATTCCTCTGACCCTATAACTTATTTCTAAAGAATTCCTTTTTTATATTTATTTATTTTTGTGCGTGCGATGCTCTATTTCTAAATGTTTAACAGGTGTTAAGCTGCCATGGGCAAGAAATTCTAAGCAGAAAACACAGCAGATAAGAGCTCAGCTTCAGTGACCAAGCAATTAAGTCCAGACGGCAGAAAATCTGTGATTTTTCACTTTCTTTTTCAATAAGTGCTTCCTTTTTGCCTTACCTTTATTATAATCGTTTTGAGTGAACCATTCAAATTGATCTATTATTTATTGATTATAAATTGATCTATTGATTAAAATAAACTGATCTATTATACATTGATCTATTTGTGACTTAAAGATAGTCTGGATTTGTTGTTCATTTTTCTTTAACATCAGACTCATTTCCATCTAAAAGGATTGTTATGAGAATGAGTGAGGCTGTGAATTTGAAGAAACTAATGTCTACAACAAATGCACTACTGCTGTCTACAACTGGCAAAATTAAACTGTTAAAGTAACAAGGTGCTACTAAACTACTGCATGATATTACACCATGGTTTACAGAGCCTCTTACACGCCCTCCGTTTTGAGAAGTCACACTACAAGCCTTAAATGATTTAATTGATACTTTTAAATGAAACTATTATTTATTTTTTATTATTTTAACAACTCAGAAATATAACCCTAAATTTAAAAGAAGTCATGAATCTTTATTAAATAGCCATGTGCCCCTCTCCATTAGGCCCTTGGGCTTAAGCCGAGGCAAGCCTGTGCATTAATCAGGCCCTTGCCGTGATCTCATGGGTCATATGGCTCATAAATCAATTCCTAGCAGTTTGTAGCATCACAGCAACCATTCTGGCAAAAAGATAACATCCTTGTAAAACAAATGCACAAAATGCATACAAAATAACATTATCAGAACAATAATATGAATATAAATTTAATTTTTCTAGATAATAAACAGACATTAATAAAAAAAAATGAAGAATGTGTTCCTGATGATTGGCAACTTTATTCAATTTGTTTTTCTATCCTGGCTGCTTGAAAACATTTAACCTGGACTGCTGGGATTTGATGTTTTGACACTATATAACAAGCTGCTGAGAGCTGAATACCCATGTTTCCCAATTGGTTAGAATAATGTAGGAAATTACATTTTTGAGGACTGACAATCTTATCCCACTGTAGCCAGTGAAAAAGTTGGTTGTACTGGTGTCGCTGCTTTGTATGGTTATCTGGTGGCTGCAGGTCCTGAAGTCATTTCAGGTCTGTCCAAATGACCTAAATACATGTTCAGTTTGCACTAATGCACCAAAACTGGTATCAGCTTTTATAAAAATCGTTATGCACATTTTGAAATTTGATGCTGTGGTTTTTAGAGTCTGATATCAATATTTTAAAATTTGATACTGCCTGCAGGGAAAACCTGGGGGTTGGTGGCAGAATTGGCACTCCAGCCACCATAAAAAACTCACATTGGTTCCATTCCATCTGAACTAGTGTGGTGCTGAGGTGTCACCCGTTGCATAGCTGCACTTGCATCCTAATCTGGGATCATGAGGTGGTTTGTCATGTGGCGGGTGCAGCAATGCGCTGTATCAGTGCGTACTCCTAACCTCTCTGAAAATGAGATATGAGTTCTTTGTAATCTGATAAAATCAGTTTAAAATCTGATATTAGCCTTTTGAAGTTATATATCATAGTATATGTGATGGATAGTGTGAATGGGCAGGTGTCCCAGCTGGAGTGGAGCAAGGTTCCTTACCTGGACGGGAGGCCAGCCCTTCAAAGGCACAAGATCATCCTGCCTCAGCCAGGAGACAGGCAGAAGAATGCCAGTGTGGCAGCAGGAGACCAGTGCGGTTGAAGGAGAGAGGGAGACAACCTGGTAGGGAAACATGCTCCGCCCGATTTGCTAGGTGGCAACATTACCTGTGCGGACACTTGCAAAGCACACTGGGAACTGTAGTCCCATAATGAACGCTTGTCAAGTTCTGTGGGTGTTGCCTGGGGTTGCTGCAGGGATTCATCATCTCTTCCTTGTGGGACTTTATTTGATCTGGAAGTACTTCCATGGGGTATGCCTTAGAACTCCCAGATGCAACATAAAGGAAGCCTCTCAACCTCATCCAGGCGAGTTGGATTCAGGTGGAAGAATGATAAAGTTCACCTGGAGGAATGGAAGGGGAGAGAAAAGGAGAAGGAGAAGAAAATAAGTATTTTCAAAGCCTTTTGTAAGATGTTTGTGTAATAAACCTATTTATTGTACTGGGACTTGTGTCGTGGTGGTTTTGTTTGGGGTGTGGGGTGCTATAACACCCCCCTAAAGGTCAAATACAATTTTAATGAAGTAGTGGTAGTTTTTAGTCACAAATGGATTGTAGTGCAATGAGGCACAATGTTACACTATAGATAATATTTATTTTCATACTTTGAGGATAATGTGCTAAAGTTCTGGGAGTAGTTAATCTGGGAATAAAAATTAATTAAAAGTAGCCAGTAAGTTCAAAAGCACAGTGTAATACTTCGCCATAGTTTTGCTGATAAATGCTGCAATTAATGATTAAGAGTATCAAACAGAATCTGTAAAGATGTAGTATGCACAGAATGCACACATTTCTGAACATTATGTGAACTAGAAGAAATGTTTGTTTTCCCCATTTTAAAATCTGACACCAATATATCAGGTTTACGCAAACTTAATATCAGATTTTAAGTACTTATCATGAAATTTCAAAACCTTGATACTGAATTTCAAAAGCACCCTATCATTGTTTTAAAAGTTGATATCAAATTTTAAATGGTCGATTTTCAAATTTTAAAATCCTGATGCCCAGTTTTAAAAGCATGATATGGTTACTGGTGTGACGGTAGACCAGTGCTGTAGATTCCCAACCCCGTTTAATACTTGCCTCCTCTTCATTTTTGCTCTGTTTTGTTGACAGACTAACAATAAGTTTTTTAAAGTAAACTTCATGCATAATAAATACAAGCACCCTACATTTCTTAGAACATTACAACAATTTTAATGAGAACAGGCCATTCAGCCCAACTAGCTTGTTAAGCCTATTTACCTAGTGTCCAAAATGACCATCAAGTTGAGATCTGAAAACCCCAGGAGCCCTGCTGTCTACCACACTACTTGTAATTTATTCCATGTGTCTATGATTCTCCATGTGAAGAAAATCTTGCTAACATTTGTGTGAAGTATGAAATATTAACAAGTGTCCAACTGTGTTCCTGTGCTCTCGTTAAACCCCTTTTAAAGAAACAGTCTTTATCCACTGTACTAATCCCCTTCATTATTTTTAAGCACTTCGATCAAGTTACACCTTAATGTTTGCTTAAACTGAAAAGGTTCACATCCTTCAGTCTCTCCTCATAGCTCATTCCTCTTAGTCTTGGAATCAGCCTAGCCATTGTTGTCAGACCTTACTGTCTAGCACTGTTATGGGTAACACTTTACATTAAGTGTCTATAATTACACTGTAACTACTATGTAATTACCTGTATAAGTACAGTGTAACTATGAGTTATTACTCCATACTTACTGTGTAATACAAAGTAACGCTATAGTTAATTACTCAGTTGTCATTGTTATTTCACAACAAGTGGACTTACATAGTTACATTGTATCTGTGCTTTCAAAATGTAATAAAAACATTAGGGTATGTAACTACAACTATGTAACAAATGTTCCATGGTCTGGACAATTTTAATGGAAAATTGCAGTGATAACTGCATAGGTTTTCTATGATAATTCAAGACCTTTTTTAAATGGTTAACGCTTTTTCCCAAAATCTAGATGGGCACCTCCTTGACATGTTTTGCTTAAACAAGCACTTGTCACATTCTTGTAGTTGTGTTACACTATTTATTGTTGAATTTTCTGGGCTATTATTATACCCATCCCTAACATAATACTGACGAACTTGCATCTTTCATTCAAGGTACACAGGGCTGCTGTGCCATTCCAATCATCACTGGGCACAAGGCATGAAACAGCCCAGGATGGGGAGCCATCCCATTGCAAGGCTTACTGACAAACATACCAGCAGTCACGCAACTCTCACACATATGGCCACGTAACCCAACCGACATGTCCCCGGGATTTGGCAGTAAAACCCATGAAGGAGACCTAGGGAGACATGGGTAGAACATACAAATTTGACACACATATCTCCAGACCGAATTCCATCTCAGGATAATGGATCTGTGAGGCAAAAACATTAACCATTTTGCAAAGGTGTTTTCACCATTTAAAAATGATCTTGAAATATCATCAAAAACCTATTTATCACTGCAATTCTCCAATAAAATTGCCATGGAACATCTGTTACATAGTTGTAGTTACATACCCTAATGTTTTTATTACATTTTGAAAGCACAGATACAATGTAACTATGTAAAGTACACTTGTTTTTGGATCAGTGATAAATTGTTATATTGTAATTATATTAACAGTGGAATAACAATGACAACTGAGTAATTAACTATAGCGTTACTTTGTATTACACAGTAAGTACAGAGTAATAACTCATAATTACACTGTACTTATACAGGTAATTACAAAGTAGTTACAGTGTAATTATGGACACTTAATGTAAAGTGTTACCCTGTTAGGTCTATGATATGGAGTCCAAAACTGCACACATTACTCCAAATGAGGCCTCAACCTTAAATTACAAAGCTTAAGCATAACCTTCTTGGACTTGTGCTATATAACCCTAACATTCTGGTAGCATTCTTGATCACTTCTGCACACTGTCTGGAGTTTGATAGTGAAGAGTCAACTATGACTCCCAAGTTCTTCTCATAAGCAGTACTTTGAAGTTTCAAGTCCTCTGTAGTTATCATATGAACAGCACGCTCTAAGAAAATTGTGCTTCATTCTGTTTCATTGTGGCTTAGCTCTCTTGCACCTTATAACAATATGCACTGTGCTGTTTTTTTCATAAATGTAATTGTTCTGATACAAAATGTAGTATCATCAGTTAATTTCAGATTTATTGTCACGTGTACACAGTACAGTGAAATTCCTATCTGTACCATTGACAATGTGCACCATGTTGCCACAATTGCTACCACTGACCTTGCCCAGCTGATGAACTTAAGTGCTTAATACCAAATTTTAAAATATATGGTATTGAAAATGTCAATTATGATAACAAAAGAACATGCTGAAATGGCATGTCCAGTGTGTAATGGTAACAGATGGTATAAAGAGACTCTGACTATCCAGGATAATTGGCTTAGTCTGTAAGGAGGCCTTTTTATATCTAACTAGCAGAATACCCGCGCTTCGCAGCGGAGAAGTAGTGTGTTAAAGAAGGTATGAAAAAGAAAAGGAAAAATTTAAAAAAAAACGTAACATGATTGTCAAAGTAATTGTTTTGTGTATTTGGCGGCAGCGTCACAAAGTTGTTTTCGTCTAGCTGCATCAGAAAATGTACCACGACGTCTGACACGCCTCCTTTTTACTGTTTTCTCACAGCTTGGATTGCTGCTGTCATAATGGGTTTGAGTCTACATATAT
Organism: Polypterus bichir lapradei; assembly: GCA_026402145.1. NCBI lineage: Eukaryota > Metazoa > Chordata > Cladistia > Polypteriformes > Polypteridae > Polypterus > Polypterus bichir. The sequence continues at coordinate 152,329,415 of JANRMT010028174.1, forward strand.
ATATACATACATATATACATATACACATACATATCTTCATATCTATATGCTGTGAACGCTGGCCCCGGCACAGACAGACGGACAACATTGCTTCACCCAACACACGTTTATTTTCACACTATATACAAATGTCACTCACAACCCCAGTGCCTCTTGCACCGATTTCCCCAAAGTCCAGGGCCCACAGTCTCTGTGCCTTCCTGGCCGCCTCCCGTCCTCTCTCTCCCTCCAGCTCCGTCTGCTTCCTCCCGACTTCCACCTGCTGACTGGAGAGAGGCGGCCCCTTTTATGGGGACCCGGACGAGCTTCAGCTGCTTTCCGGCACCTGACGTTGGCCACACCCCTGTGTGGCGGAAGTGCCGGCTGCGCACCTGGAAGCCGTCCGTGCATCCCCGGTCGTCTTCCCCCCGGCACTTCCTGGTGTGGCGGAAGTGCCGGGCTCCCGGGATAATTAGGCACTGGGGCGCCGCCTGGCGGTGGCCACGGGTCCCTGCAGGGCTGGGCTTCCAAGCCCTGTACCCGAGGCCCCCTGCATAACCAGGACGGACGCCCCCACTCGGTCTGGAGGAGGCACACGCCCTCCTCCGGTCCTCCAAGGCGTCCCGACCGGGCTCCAGCCCTGGCCGAGGACCAGATGGGATAAACCGGCATCGGGGCGCCGCCTGGCGGTGACCACGGGCCCCTACAGGGTAGGGCTTCCATGCCCTGGACCCGTGGACCCCAACAGAACCAAGACGGACGCCCCTTCGCGGTCTGGAGGAGGCACAAGCCCTCCTCACGTCCTCCTGGGCGTCCCGGCCGGGCTCCAGCCCCGGCCGGGGACCACAATGCATATATACATATCTATAAACATATCTACATATACACATATATATATATGCATACCTATCTACATCATATATACACACACATATAAATTCATACATGCATACACACATATATATATAATTTGTGTGTGTGTATGTATGTATGTATGTGTGTGTGTGTGTGTGTGTATACACATACATACAAACATACACACAGGTATATATAAATATATGTGTATATATATATATATATATATGTATGTGTCTATATGTGTGTGTATAGCTTTGATCACTGAGTGCAAGGGAAAAATAATAAAATGTAATCTATAAGTTATTAAACAGTAAAACATTAACGTTTTAAGAAGTAAAGTTACATTGAGCACTACTGGAGTGGTTGCGGGTAAACTACATTTTAAAGACGGTATAACAGAAGAGGTAAGTAGTACTAACAGCAGCTAAAATGTATATGGATCATCTCTCGGTAGTAGATCCCTTTTGAAAGGCGCTACACGACGGCTGTGGTATAGAAATTACATTTTCTATGTGAAAGTCCAAATTTCTGCCTCTAATAATGTGCCTTACCAGCAATTAAAGAAAATTAGTTTTGTGTCCTCTGCAGTGTTAAGAGAGAAAGGCTTTGGTTTGGGATAAAAGGAAAAAAGGTGTAAAGAAAGGAAAGTTGCGTTTTTCTTTTATATAGTATAGAGAGATGTGTTCGGTGACGATATGAGCGCCTTTTGGGGACAGTCGCGGTGGGTCTTGTGCAGACTGGTGAGACGTCCCAGCTATTAATCGGCTGTGATGGCACTGTCAGTCCTTCACTCCTGTGCGTGTCTTCATAATCCGAGCTGACGACCTCATAATCGTATACGTGCAAAATAAAGTGCGAAGCGCCTTAATATTATTTTGCCGCGGTGTAGAAAAGGGGTCCCGTGTTTGCACTTGTCTGGGCTATAGCTCAGGGGGAGGATGAAAAAAATTAAAAGTGCTCACTTTGACTTAAAGCAGAAGCGCAGTCAGCGTCTCAAAGGCCGGCACAGCTATGCGCGCGCACCGGCTGCTCGACTTTTGCTGGGCAGGAGACGCCAGTTTTTGCAGACACGTTCACGATATCAAAAGTCTCCGCGCTCTTTGGAGGTCATTCATATATATATATATATATATATAGCAAAATACCCACGCCTCGCAGCGGAGAAGTAGTGTGTTAAAGAAGTAATGAAAAAGAAAAGGCAACATTTTAATAATAACGTAACATGATTGACATTGTCATGAGTGTTGCTGTCATATATATGCCTGCCTAAATAAGTCACCCTCGCTTCGCTGTTACTTTTTTACCGTTCATTTAATCATGACTAGTGGCGGAAAAATGATAAAATGGAAGGAGGATTACACTGAGTATGGCTTTACCAAAACAATTATTGATGGCGAATCGATTATTCAGAAAGCTTGAATTGGTGATCTGTTTTTCTGTGTTAACCTCATATTTTTTCATACTTCTTCTCAAAGTAGCTGTACTGATGAATATGGTAGTATGTCACTCGCTCGCTTCTTATTGTTTCGCTGCCCCGCTAACTTAAAAGCCTTGTGCAGCGCCTGTCAGTTGAAAATTGATTGTTTGCTTGCTTTTATCGCTCTCTCTCTCTGCTCCTAGCGGAACTGTCATCTCTGAATTGTCATGGAGCACGTTTAAGCTCATGTGTTTGCAGTGTTTGAATAAAAATCCTTCTTGTTTCTACGACCTCCTGTGTCTCTGTGCAAATCTGTGACCCAAGCGTGACAATATATTCCGACGCTGACTTTATATATTCCAGCGCTGAGTTTATATATTCCGACGCTGACTTTATATATTTAAGTTTTGACTTTAGGTGGCAGTGTGACGAAGTTGCTTCGGAAGACGGCGTTAGCCGCGGAGCTCAGCTCAGAGCGAAATGAGGTAAATGGGAGGGAATATGATGACGTGACTCCTCCACCCGCCTTAACTGTCAATCCCCCACAAACATAGTCTCTCGGGATTTGCATAAGCACACCCCTTCACCTGCAATTTTAACTTAGTTACAAAGTGATCAAAACTCTCGTTTATATCCTGCGTCCTCTCATTAAACTTGTATCCCGCATTACCCGTGGGCATGAAAAATGCCAGCGGCAGCCTGTCTATTAACTTAATTGAAAGTTTAGGTTTATACCTTGCTTTGTTTCCGAAGTAGCTGCAATGATGAATATGGTAGTATATGTCACTCGCTCGCTTCTTATTGTTTCGCTGCCTTCTCAATTATATAATGCATGTTTTCTTCAGCGTATTTTGGAGCTCTTCCTGGTTTTCTACATAGTGCGTTGACAGTCAGTTCACGTGATTACGTGGGCGGCGTGATGATGTCACACGAAACACCGCCCCCACGGCGGTCAAGCTCAACTCCATTACAGTAAATGGAGAAAAATACCTTTCAGTTATGACCATTACGCGTAGAATTTCGAAATGAAACCTGCCCAACTTTTGTAAGGAAGCTGTAAGGAATGAGCCTGCCAAATTTCAGCCTCCTACCTAAACAGGAAGTTGGAGAATTAGTGATGAGTCAGTCAGTGAGTGAGTCAGTGAGTCAGTGAGGGCTTTGCCTTTTATTAGTATAGATATACAAAAGGCTAATGTTAGCATGGACTGTTTGTGTCCAGTGTATATAATGGGCTTATGTAATTATGGAGTTTTTTTCTTCTCATATATGGCAAATGCTAGTATTAACTCTTTGCCTTCACTACACAAAGAGGCTGACACTAGTACTAAACCTCACTCTATCCAGTAACTAATAGACCGATGCTATTATGACCTCCCAGCTTATGTCAGTATCGTAAAGACAAATCACACAGGAATGTTGACACTGAGCACTTACTGAGTGAGGGTGGTGTGGCAGACTTTACAAAGAGGCTGTCATGGTTAAACATCAGTTGCCTTTTCCACAATATTCCACCAAGCCATCTATTAACACACATATTCACTCTGCGCCCCTTGAACATGAACTAGATAAATGTATTAGAAATAAGAAGGATGCACTAGATTAACTCTGAGATACAGTTCTGATCTGAGTCGGGTTTCCTTTGGGCCATGTCTCTGACTGGATAGTTGTGTGAAACTGACGCTCACTACAGTCTGTTGTTCTTAGTCACAGCAGTAATTTAAAAGAGGAGGCTTTTGTTTCTTTTCTCAAAGCAGATCATGAATCATTAATTCTGTCAAGCTTTCAACAGTAAGTATTGGTCAATAAATTATTTAAAGACTTGTTTTTTCACACCTGACATTTTGTAATAATAAGAAACAAGGTTGTCAGAAATTTTTTGTAAAAAGTTATATTTATAATACTGAAGTAACACATTTAGTGAAGCTCAGTCATTTTGTCAGCATGAATTTCTGTGAAATGTGTGTATGATTTTTAAGCCTTTGGCCTTCATGACGTGTATTATCACATATTGTGATTGATCATCTACATTGACACACACACATAGTATGTATAGAAGAAATGTTAATATTGCATTTAAAGTGCCTAAGAAAACAAAAGTGGACTATCTGAATGACTACAGACCAGTGTTAACTCACTTCAATCGTGATGAAGTATTTTGAGAGACACATTAAGCATAATATTCTAGAGAGTCCTGATCACCCCCAGTTTGGATATAATCACTATCAGTCCACAGAGGTTGCCATATCCCTTGCACTTCATAACATCCTGGCACATCTGGATAATACAAACTGCTATGCCAGAGTCCTATTTATAGACTATAGCTCTGTGTTTAATACTGTCGTAGAATTAAAAATGACCTTCGAACTTCTCAGTTTAGGACCTCATCCCTCCCTATGTGACTGGATCTTGGACTTTAAATCATGTGCAGCATCACATCCTCCATTCTGACCCTCAGCACAGACACTCCACGGGGTAGTGCACTGAGCCCCCTTCTTTTGTTTAACTCTAACTGTGTGGTCCATCATCATAAGTCTATGAGACAGCGCACAGAAAAGAGGTCTACCTGCTGATTCAGTGGTGCCATGACAACAATCTTACCCTTAATATAAGCAAAGCTGATCTGGTCATAGACTTCAGGGAGCAAAAGGCAAACCACAGTGACATCTACATAGGAAATACAGTAATGAGCAACTTTAGATCTTTTGGAGTGACTATCATACAGTATGCGACATTCTGGCTCGTGTCAAAAAGGCTAACCTCAAATGTCTGAGGTTAGTTCACATTTCTCTATGTGTTCTTATGAATATTTAAAGGTGCACAGTGGAGTCCATCATCACTGCCTCCCTTTATTTCCTGGTTTGGCACTCATTCTGCTCTAGAATGTAAAGCACTGAAGAGGGTAGTGAAGTCAGCACAGAATATTACTGGCATCCAGCTCCATTTCGTTCGGGACATGTACAACACTCGCTGTCTAAGACAGGCAAAAAATATTATTGAAGACCTTAGCCATGCTGCACAGCTACTTTCTTCACTCCTCCCCTCTGGCAAACAGTACAGGGTGCTCACACCAGCAGATTCAGAGAGTTTCTATCCACAGGTCATCATGCTGCTGAACAGTCAGTCATAAGAACAAATATTGTAACATTAGAATATTAGAAAGATTTCAATGAGAACAGGCCATTCAGCCCAACAAAGCCTACCCATCCTATCTACAATATTTAATTTCTCCAAAATAACATTAAGTGAAGTTTTGAAGGTCCCTAATGTCATACTGTCTACCACACTAAGGGTCCATGTTTCTCTGTGTTATGAGTAATTTCCTAATGTTTGTGCAAAATTTTGCCCTTAATTAGTTGTAATTGTGTTCCTGTGTTGTTGATGAACTCATATTTAAGTAACTGTCTCATGTACTGTACTAATTCCCTTCATAATTTTAAACACTTCAATTATGTCTCCTCTTAATCTTCTTTTGCTTAAACTGAAAAGGCTCAGCTCTTTTAATCTTTCCTCATAATTCAACCCCTATAGCCCTGGAAAGATCCTACTTGCGTTTCTCTGGACCTTTTCTAGTGCTGCTATGTCCCTTTTGTAGCCTGGTGACCAAAACTGCACACAGCACTCAAGATGAGGCCTCACCAGTGTGTTAAAAAGCTTCAGCATAACCTCCTTGGATTTGTACTCCATACATCGTGCTATATAACCAAACATTGTGTTTCCCTACTTAATGGCTTCTGAACAATGTCCGGAAGTCGATAGCTTAGAGTCCACTATGACTCCTAAATCCTTCTCATAAGGTGTACTCTCAATTTTCCGACCGCCCATTGTGTATTCAAACCCCTAACATTTTTACTTCCTATGCGTAATACGTTACATTTACTGACATTAAATTTAATCTGCTTCAAATCTGCTCAAGCTTGTATGCTGTCCAAGTGACGGACATAACATAACAAACAGTGTTTATAAATATATAATGTAATAATAATTAATAACAAAATAATATAATTTATATTATGTAAAAATATAATAATTGAAATTACATATTGTATATATTTGAATATACATATATATATGTTGCATGCTAAGTATACTTTTTAGATATTTATTTATTTTCTTTTGTATTATATTTTTGTTAGTTGTTCAGAAGAGACATGTTAGTGCAAATTTAATTGTGAATACAATAGCATTGACTGGACTTGACTTGAAAAGAACAACAAAAGCTGAAGTAAACAAAATTTCATGCGGAAAAACACAAAGAAATATAATCAAATAAAGACACAAGCCAATATTGGACTCCAAAACTGTCGGAAACAATGAATGCCAAACACAAACTGTTCCTGAAGCTGTTTGCAGGTAGACAGGAAAATGTTCATGATATATTAGACATAAAGCTAGACTACAGGTATGTGAAGTGATTTGCACAGGGACACAACATTCTCTCTCTGTTTCAAGAACTGTTAAATTGAACAACTGTTAGCTGTTTTAAGAACTAAGGCAGGAAATTTTAAATGTCATGCAATTGTAGCATTCAGCATCTCATTTCTTACAGAGCTATCCAAGTAATCTGTGTCTGCCACCTTGATTATCAGAATGACAGTTAACCTGGCTTGCTCTTGTTGTGCAGGCCCTCTGCTATCTGTCTGCGGTGCCTGTTCTGCCTCCAGGACATGGAAAGTAACCAAGGAGTGTCCCTGAGGGGTAACGTTACAGTTCGGAAAACCTATGCAGTTTAGTGTTTTTTTAAAGGGTTATCATCAGCAGCGTGATGTAACGATGCTCCAGATAATATTAACTAACACAACAACAATGTTATTTAAAACAAAACAAGTTTAATACACTTGTATTGTCATAGATTTGTCACCATAAAGGTCCATTAAAGATGTTGTTTTCCACTTTTAACCACTGTAGTAAACTAGTGACTTCTCTGAATGCTTAAAAATTTGGTCCACTGCTGTCAGCCCATTAAATGCAGAATATGGCAGGGAAAATGGCACTATTTAAATTCTGCTTTCAGAGTAGAAAATACTACATTTCTTCTCCATCTTTATGTTTTGTAGTGGTAGATGTTGCATGCTTCTTGTGTCCATTATGTAAGGTATGTACTAGAGAGGGAGACGCAACACACTATAGCTGGAGAACAGTGGCATCAAACTAGTGTCTACCAGCTCATTATGTTCTGGATAGAGAGGAGCTCCATACTGGCCAAAGTCCATTATATCAAGAATAGAGAGACAGATGCTCCATAATACTGTGTCATATTGAACAGCTAGAGACCTCATACTAGTGTCAGTTCATTATGTACAGGAACAAAGAGAAATTCCATACTGGCCTAAGCTTTTTATAGCGAGAAAAATGAGACAGAGGCTCCATAATACCATCTCATATTAAACAGCTAGAGGTGCCATGCTTGTGTCAGCTCATTATGAAGTAGTGATGGGTATTACAATTCACTTTACAGATTTGATTCTCTCAAACTACCCATTTAAGTGAACCAATTCTTTTCATTAGTTTAAATGTTCCTTGGTAAGATAGTCCTCCTTGGATGAATCAAAAATATATGATCAAATTACTCATTTACCTGCCATGGTGAAAATTAAATTATACATAAAATGGAGGAGGAAATAGAATGAAAAATGTGTAATTAAAATAAGAAAATAAGTTAGTTGTATTTAGTCTTGCTGTGGTAAAAAAATCTCTTGTTTTGGATTTGGGATTTGCTTTGTAGTGTACAAACTGCCCGCGAGTCAGGAGTTTGATTCAGTACAAAGAAACTAACGAGAATTGTGCAACTCTTTCTTGGGTAATGATTCCATTTCGAAAGAACCAGTAAACGATTTCTGACAGGGTTTCAGTCAATGAGCTGTAAAAAGTCTGCACTATGATCTATACGTACAATGCAGAACTGAAAACAAAAAACTGATACAATATTAGAATATTATTTTATAAGTTTCAGTTTTCTGTGACTGTAATTGAATTTGTTGACTGCACAAAGGGACGTTAATTCATTAGTTTAATATTAAGCTCTGCCTGAGTAAGAGGTGATATATACTTCAGACTCCAACATGGTATTAACATCATCCTACAAACAGCTGGGTTGTGTGCTACAGGGTTTGTGGAGTGACGTGGAGTAGCGACATGCCATGTGTACTGGTTCTCTCTGTGAAAAATGGGTCACATGACAAATTTGCCAAAGGCCATAGTGTACAGGAAGTTGCTGACTTTGCGGGTGCATGAAAGAATATGGCACAATGGATCTTCAGGCAGTGGCATGCATCGCAGTCAACTGCCAATTATAGCCAGAAATGTGGTCAAAAAATGGTGCTCACGGATTAGGACTGTGCAACACACGTTTTGACAGTAAACCACTTTGAATTGCTGCAGACAGTCGGTCAAGGCCACAACAACCATTTTGAAAGAACACTCCGAAGGCAACTGTAAGTCATGGATATCTGCAGCAGATTACTACAGAACAGACCCTTGCTAACAGCTATTCACAAAACTTGCTGTTACAGTGGGTCATGATGGCACATAAACTGGACTATTGACATCTGGAAACATGTTATCTGGTCTGACGAGTCCATTTCTGCTTATACATTGTGAAAATAAAGACAAATGATCATAAAGGTTTGGGGTTTCCGGCCCCATATACTGTAGAAAAATGATTTGCAATAATTATAGTTTGTCAAAAACAGTACACAATTGCACCATACAGTTGACAGTCAAAATGGCGGAGTGGGGAATATTTATGAAGAGGGACCGGAAGTAGAGAGAGAGGTATGCTGGGAAGGAGCCGAGATGGATGTTGGGATGGCTGACGTCATCAGGAGTTGACAGAGGAAGGGCGGAAATGGTGATGCGTGGTTAGTGAGTCAGGCAGAGTCATGGTGGCGGTGTGTCTTTCTTTCTGCAGGAAATAAAGAGAGAAAGGTTAGTACCCTGCCATTCCCTTCTGGCATACGACTTTACGATACCGTTTAGGTCCGTACGTGGCCCCCTACTCGCACGTGCGTGACAACATGAATGATGTGAGACAACAGATACATCGTAAACCGCATGAAGCCTTCCTGTTAGAGCAGTGTGCATGGTGCTTTTCAAGTGTGACTGTGGTGTTCTGATGTTCTGGAGGTGTTTCAGCTACAAGGAAATGGGTCATTTGGTTGAGGTGACAATGTACTTGAACCAGAAGGGATACCCTGGGCTTCTGAATGACCATGTGTTACATTTTGTGCTTCATCTCCAGAATGGCTACCCCAGTCTTCCAAGATGACAGTTGTCACGTGCATAAGGTTGGAACTGTACATGACTGGCAACAAGAACATTCTGAAGCATTCTTGCATCTCTGGGACTATTTGGAGCAGGAAGTGAAACTCAATGAAACCAATCTAGAAGAGAGAATGAAAATTAATGTCATTTATACGCCAGACAGAATTGCAGCTGCTGTTTGGTCTCACGGAAGGGTTACATGGTAATTTCTTGTTTGGTTAGCTTAAATTTATATACTTTGCTCAAAACTATTCTAATAGAGAATTGCACAAAAACATTAATGCAAACATAGTCAATGCTTCTGTTACTCTATTGTACTAGTTTGATGAACAAGAGTCAGTGAATGAGTTCTCTTTTACAGGTAATGACTCAGTTTGAACTTGAAAGAATCATAAGTGATCAGAAATCATGAGAATCAAGCTGATGGCCTTTACATATCTACCTGCAAAACAAAAAAATGCTGATGACATCATGCAAGCGACCTAGCACTACTGATTCACTTGAGCCTGCAAATCGATTCATATGACTCAATGAAAAGTTTCCTTCAAACAAAAGAATCATTCATGAATTGCCTATCACTGCTTCCTGGTGCTATCTTGATCTTGTGTTCTTGTTAGTGTTTTGGGTATTCTTGACGTTCAGTCTGTTTTGTTTTGCATTTTTTAGTTTTGTGTGTGCTTGTGATCATGTGATTTTTTGGCTGTGATATTTGTTAATGGATTTTTTGCGTTGTGTTTTTTGGATGCACATGAATCAGATATATTAAAGGTAATAATAATTTACTTAAACAGGCCTGTAATCCAAAAAGCAATATCCAAAATACAATCAATATTTTTGATATATTTATCTATTTTCTTATTGTATAAAACATTATGACAACTAGTTATATATCTTGATAGACTGAACGGTCTCCTCTTTTTTGTCAAATTTCTTATATTTTTTGCCTGTTCTTTTTGAAGGCATTCACTTCCATACAGTACCTGGCTGCCAACATTACTCTTGCTTAGAACCGCAGCTCTACATCCAGTGGCTGAATGATTCCTCCAGATGGAATCAATATTTAATTTTATGTTTTTCTAGTTTTGGGGCTTGAAATGTCATAGTATTTTGTAGAAATTCTTTTTCTCAAAGACAAGCTGAGTGTAATGGGAAAAGAGGAGGAGGAAAGTGTTTGCAGAGTAGAACTGAGTACGCTTTGCCCAGGTGGAACAGAAGAGCTTATCATATGCACTTCTTTGTAGTCACCCCCAACAATTGCAGATTATAACAAAACATCACAGAGATGATTCCTGTTTGAAGGAAAACACTCATCAGTACATGTTCATACATTGTTTTGGCTCTAGTCTGTGATACTTCTTGCCCTGCTGCCTGCCATAATGAGAATAAATGGTTTAAAAATATTTAAAATAGAATGTTCCTTCTGTAGACAGCAGAGTGTTTTACACTGCTACCCCACAGCAGTTGGTCCAGTTACAGGATGTGTGGAGTTTGCTATTTATTTGTGTTTGTGTGGGTGGTTCTTGGTGTTTTTTTTTCTAAAAGCCATGCTTGTTAAGTTAACTGATCACTCTAAACCAATATTATTAAGTGTGGTGTAATAAGGAAACAAATAAGTCATAAAGATTTGGTATTTTTAGGCCCCATATACTGTAACAAAAAGGTCTTCCAAAATCTCCAAACAAAACAGAGAAATGCATTAGACAAACAGGGATGGATGCACGGACATTATAAAGAGCCGGACCGGAAATTAGGGACGTGGAATGCTGGGAAGGCGTGGTGGTGGATGGGTATTGGACGTCATCAACAGGGGACCAGAGGGAAGAAAGGAACCCGGAAGTGACAGTGCTTTGTTTATGCGGGATGGATCATGGCGGCAGCGCTTCGTCCTTTCTATGGGAAAAGAGAGAGAAAGGGTAGTACCCCGCCTGGCACGAGTTGTCGTGATGCGCGTCAGGTCCTTCAGCTGTTCCCCGTGCGCTCGTGCGTGACAGTGGACATGGGTATGACTGAGTAGTGGCTACAAGGCAATCAGATTCACAGAATCTAAAAAGCAGTAATTTGCTTATTTTAAATTGGGAAGGAACTCCTCTGCAGCCTACTTGACAACAAGGCACTCCTTGGCAGTGGAATGATTATACTCTGGACCCTTTAGTGATCTTGATGCAAATGCTATTACTTTTTCCACTCCTGTTCAGTTTGGGAGAGGATGACACCAAGCCCAAATTCACTTGTGTCTGTGTGGACCTGAAAGGTCAATGATGGATTTAAATTTTAAGTTAAACAGTGAATACAAAAACAAAACAAGCAGAAGAACCATGACAACAACAAAGTTCATGGCACAAATAACGTATAAAAAATATATCATTTTTGGGTGGATTATTCCTTTAAGGGTAATTACAAAATGTTTGTGAACTGTTGAAGACTTAGCCCTGTTTTTAGGCCAGTGCTGGCATGAATCCCACCTTTTAGAATTTAGGGTTAGACTGCCTAAGGTGAGGCCTTCTTTGAAGATCCAGATCTGGTAGAGCACTGGTCTGGCCTGCACCTATTACGCTATGTGTGTGTGTGACAGAATTCACAATTTGTGGGTCAGCAAACTTAACTTCCGATGTCAATTCAGAGAGATACATCAGCTGAGATATTTTAGCCCTGGATAGCATCAACAGAGTTCTTGCTCTTAAGACATGTTTATTTCAGCTTCCGTTCTTGATAATACCACCATGCTGTTTTACATTTATTTCTGCTGATTATGAACATTTTGATTATAATTAACTGATCAATATTTTTGGGGTGACACAATGGTTAATGTAGCTCTCTCACATATTCAGTCTTCTGACTTTGAATCCCAGAAAGATTACAAGTTTTGCAGAGTTTGCACATTTTCCTAATGTCTGTGTGAGTTTTTCTTTTTTATTTTAAAGCTGTTAATGGGTTAGGAGGGATTGTGACACCAAGGCTGTCTGAAAAGCACTTAAAAAGTTTTGTCCAGAATGATGTTAATTTGGTGCAGGCCCAAAACATGTGACCCAGTGAGGCTGCAAAGATGTTGTCTATATAAAGATCTCTAAGTGATTTAATCCCAAATGTTTTCCAAATATTAAAAACTGCATATGTTTGCGAGGGTTGAAAAAGGTGGTTCTCATGCAGAAGTGCCACAGATAAAAGATTCTCCATCTTAAAATGCTTTCTATATTGGTCCCATATTCTGAGTAAGTGAAGCACAATTGGGTTATTAGTATATTGCCGATAACTTGCATTAATAGGGGCACAAAGCAGGATTTTATTTCTATTACGGACCAAGCCTGTGTATGTTCATCTATTTGTGTCCAGGTTTTTATACCTTATAGCTATAAAACTGAAAGTTAGGTAGAGCCATGCCACCATCTGCCTTAGGTCTTTGTAGGGTCACTCTTTGGATACGTGGATGTTTTGAGTTCCAAATAAATGAGGTTATGGTTGAATCTAATTGCTTAAAAAATTATTTATTGATGTATGTTGGAATGTTTTGAAATAAAAAGAGAAGCTTAGGAAGGATATTCATCTTAACGTTAATTCTTCCAGCTACAGTGAGATGAAGGGTTGACCAACCATGCAAGTCTTGCTTAATTTTTTCTATACAGACGGCAAAATTTTATTGACAAAGCGCTTTATGTTTACTTGTGATGTTTACCCCTAGGTATTTAAACTGATCTACAATTATAAAAAGGAAGGAGTCCAATCTAATATTGTATGCTTGAGAATTCACTGGAAAAAGCACACTTTTATTTAAATTAATTCTGAGACCAGAGATCTTTTGAAATTGCTGTTAAGTCTGCAGGCACAGCATTTTGTGGATCTGATATATACAAAACCATATCATTTGCATATAGAGAAATGTTCTGTTCAAGTCCTTCTCTGATAATCCCCTTTATCTGATAAGCATTTCGACAGTGAACTGCCAGTGGTTCAATGGCAATTGCAAAAAGTAGTGGTGACAGGGGGCATCCTTGTCTGGTACCATGTTCTAGTTTAAAGTAGTCTGAATTAATGTTGTTAATACAAAATTAAGCTTCTGGACTGGTATACAGTAGTTTGATCCATGCACAAATGTTCGGGCCAAACACAAATTTCTCTAATGTAGTGAAAAGGTAGTTCCATTCAATCATAACAAATGCTTATTCTGTATCCAACGATAATAATATAACTGGGGTGTTTGATTTTGCAGGTGAATATATTACATTAAACATGCGTCAAAGACTGGAAGCTAAATGTCGGCCTTTAATAAATTGAGTTTGATCTTGTGATATTACCAAAGGCAGCACTTTCTCCATCCTTCTAGCTAGGACTTTGGAGAGTATCTTAACATCATTATTCAGAAGTGAAATTGGTCTGTATGATGCACATTGTAATAAGTCCTTATTTTGTTTAGGAAAGACGGTAATTAATGCTTGGCGAAAAGTTTGAGGTAGAATTTGATTGTCTCTATCTTCTGTAAATGTTGCTAATAAGAGGGGAGCTAGCTAAGTGGAGAATTTCTTATAAAATTCGACAGGGTAGCCATCAGGGCCTGCTGCTTTCCCACTCTGAAGTGACTTTATAGCATCTAGTAATTCTGTTAGCGCCAGAGGTTTATCCAATTCCTCTGCTCTAAGAGTATCTATTTGTGGTATCTGTAATGTATCCAGAAATACATTAGCTTGTGTGCTGTCTTCTTTAAACTCAGTAGAATATAAAGATTTATAGTAGTCCCTAAATGTGTGCATTATATTTTTATGGTCAATGATTTTATCTCCTTTCGTGTTGGTGATTGCTGGGATTGCATTGCGAACTTCTTGCTTGTGAATTTGTTAAGCTAAGAGGTTATTAGCTTTCTCTCCGTGTTCATAGTAATGATGTCTTGATTTAAAAATTAGTTTTTCAGTTTCTTTGGTTGTTAAGAGGTTGAGCTCTGAATGCAGAGCCTATCTTTTCCTATGAACAGCCTCACTTGGACACCTGGCATGTTCTTGATCTATTCTAGTAATTTCTCTGGTTAGCTCTGATACCTTCTTGGTTTCTAATTTACTGTATTTCTGTGGGAAAGATATGAAATAATCTGTCCTCTTAAGAAAGCCTTTAGAGTTTCCCAGAGTATTCCTGCAGAGACCTCTGGGGATGTATTTGTCTCTAGAAAGAAACTGATTTGTTTTGATATAAATTCTGTACAGTTCTCGTCTGCTAATAGAAGTGGGTGAAGACGCCATCTGTGAGGTGAGTATGTATATGTGGGCCATAATGATTTTAGCTCCAAGATCATAGGTGCATGGTCAGAAATAATAATAGCATCATTCTTGCAAGATTTAATTATGTGCAAGAAGTTATTATCTATAAAGAAATAAAGAAATAGTCAATTCTTGAGTATCAATGATGCACTGGTGAGTAGAAGGAATATGTTCTTGAGTTTGGGTTCAAAAACCACCAGGGGTCTGATAAGTTGTGGTCAGTTACAAACTGTGTAATTGTCTTTGCAGTGTTAGATGTCATCCCCCCTGTGACAGGAGTCCTATCTATGAGTGGGTTTAAAACACAATTAAAGTCCCCAGCCATTATAATTTTATGAGTGTTCACATTGGGAATGGATGCAAATACATTTTGCATGAATTCCCTATCATCAACATTGGGTGCATAAACATTTATCAAAATCACTTTACAGTTAAATAAATTGCCCATGACAATCACATATCTCCCTTCAGGATCAGATACTACATCTGATGCTACAAATGAGACTGTTCTATGTATGAGAATTCCCACACCTCTAGTTTTCTTTGTGAAGCTGGAATGGAACATTTGGCCAGTCTTTTTGCAGCTGGAACTGACCTTTGCTTAGTAAGTGGGTCTCCTGTAAAAATACTATTTTAGCGTTTAGACCTGTGCCCAGTTATTTTATATTTGTAAAAAATAATCGTGACAAAATGTCAAAAACAGTTGGGCTACCATAGGCTACCCCATTTAACGATGATAATAAAAATATAGTGCTGGTTTTTATAACAACAGTGCATTTAATAATGAGCTGTTCCACAAATCATAAGGACCTTGCATGTTGATTTAAAGGTAGCAGACAGGAAGGGGCAGGGGAGAAGATGGGGATCAGGAGGACATCATAGACCCTTGAATTTGCTAGCTTCTCCTTGGCTGAGGGCAGAATAACTTAACAACAACAACAACAACATTTATTTATATAGCACATTTTCATACAAAAAATGTAGCTCAAATTGCTTTACAAAATGAAGAATGGAAAAATAAAAGACACAGTAAGAAAGTAAAATAAGTCAACATTAATTAACATAGAATAAGAGTAAGGTCCGATGGCCAGGGTGGACAGAAAAAACAAAAAAAACTCTAGATGGCTGGAGAAAAAAATAAAATCTGCAGGGATTCCAGACCATGAGACCGCCCAGTCCCCTCTGGGCATTCTACCTAACATAAATGAAACAGTCCTCTTTGTATTTAGGATTCTCACGGAAGGACTTGATGATGATCGTCACGTAGACTTCTGGCTTTTAGTCCATCAATGTTGGAGCATCATGATGCTTTGAGTAGTTGGTGGTGGCGCAGGCCGCCACCACAAAAAAACCGAAAAAAGAAACAGAAGAGAGAGTAGGGGTCAGTACGGATTTTAGAGCCACTATGAATAGTTATTATGATGAATTGAACATACAGAGTATCAGGATTAAATTACAGTGAAGTTATGAGAAGGCCATATTAAAGTAATGTGTTTTCAGCAGTGTTTTAAAGTGCTCCACTGTATTAGCCTGGCAAATTCCTATTGGCAGGCTATTCCAGATTTTAGGTGCATAACAGCAGAAGGCCGCCTCACCACTTCTTTTAAGTTTAGCTTTTGGAATTGTAAGGAGACACTCATTTGAGGATCTAAGGTTACGATTTGGAATATAGGGTGTCAGACATTCCGATATATAAGATAGAGCGAGATTATTTAAGGCTTTATAAACCATAAGCAGAATTTTAAAGTCAATTCTGAAAGACACAGGTAACCAGTGTAGTGACATCAAAACTGGAGAAATGTGTTCGGATTTTCTTTTCCTAGTTAAGATTCTTGCAGCTGCATTCTGCACTCGTTACAAATGATTTATGTCTTTTTTTGGGTAGTCCTGAGAGGAGTGCATTACAGTAATCTAGTCGACTGAAAACAAAAGCGTGAATTAATTTCTCAGCATCTTTCAATGATATAAGAGGTCTAACTTTTGCTATGTTTCTTAAGTGAAAAAATGCTGTCCTAGTGGTCTGATGAATATGCGATTTAAAATTCAGGTTACAGTCAACAGTTACCCCTAAGTTTTTTACTTCCGTCTAAACTTTTAATCCTAATGCATCAAGTTTATTTCTGATAACCTCACTGAATCCATTATTGCCAATCACTAAAATTTCAGTTTTCTCTTTATTTAGCTTGAGAAAATTACTATTCATCTATTCAGAAATACCAGTAAGACATTGTGTTAGTGAATCGAGAGAGTCGGAGTCATCAGGTGCTATTGATAAGTACACCTGTGTGTCATCAGCATAGCTGTGGTAGCTCACGTTGTAACCTGAGATAATCTGACCTAACGGAAGCATGTAGATTGAGAAGAGCAGCAGACCCAGGATAGAGCCTTGTGGAACACCATGTAGAATATCATGTGTCTTTGAGTTGTAATTACCACAACTAACACAGAATTTTCTCCCTGCCAGGTAGGATTCAAACCAATTTAAGACACTGCCAGAGTGGCCCACTCATTGACTAAGGTGATTTCTAAGAATATTGTGATCAATGGTGTCAAATGCGGCACTCAGATCTAAGAGGATGAGAACAGATAAATGGCCTCTGTCTGCATTTACCCGCAAGTCATTTACTACTTTAACGAGTGCAGTTTCTGTGCTGAGATTTGTTCTAAAACCTGACTGAAATTTATCAAGAATAGCATGTTTATTGAGGTGGTCATTTAACTGCATAATGACTGCCTTCTGTAGAATTTTACTTAAGAAGGGCAGGTTAGAGATGGGTTTAAAATTTTCAAAAGCAGAGGGGTCAAGATTATTTTTCTTGAGTAGGGGTTTAACTACAGCAGTCTTAAGACAGTCTGGGAAGACCCCCGTATCTAATGACGAATTTACTATGTCAAGAATATTATCAATTAGCACACCCGATACTTCTTTGAAAAAACTTGTTGATATTGGGTCAAGGACGCAGGTGGAGGGTCTCAGTTGAAAGATTATTCTATGTAAATCGGGTAAATCTATCCTAGTGAAAGAGTTTAATTTGTTTATAACAGAATGGTGGGGTTTAGGAGGATCCTTAGTGTTGGGGAGATATACTATGTTATTTCTAATATAATTAATTTTTTGATTGAAAAATACAACAATGTTCTCACAGGTTTCACTGGAAGTATTTTGGGGGCATTCCTTTGTGTTACCTGGGTTTAACAGACGATCAATTGTAAAAAATAAGACTCTGGGATTACTAGCATTGTTATTTATAATCTTAGAGAAACAGCAGCGCCTCTCAAGACGGACTGCGTTATTGTATTCTGTTATTTTAACCTTCAATATCTCATAATGGATAGTTAGTTTAGTTTTCCTCCATTTACGCTCAGCTCTACGACATGTTCTTTTTAAATCAGACACTCTTTGGGTCTTCCATGGAATAACAATGCTAGAAGATTTTTTAACTGTCTTTTCAGGTGCAACTATGTCAACAGCAGCAGCTCTTACTTAACAGGTAAGCTACAATATAACCTTCAGATCATTCCCTGTGTACCCTTCAAACTGGACTCCATAAATGACAGATCAACCTGGCGTGTGAGAAATCTGGTACAACTAATTGTCCATTTAGTCTGGTGCTTTATAATGACTAGATTCACTATTTAAGCAGAATTTCAAAAGCATTACATTTTTAAAAACTCCAATTAAGTACTGATTCCACTGTGAAAAGCATTTTGTCTGATTGCTTCATTTTAGAAATTCTGTCAAAAGGTTTCCTGTCTTGTGTTTTACTTCTTGTTTAGCACATCATAGTGTGTGACTAACTTCTCCAAAAAGTTTGGAAGAATCTGTATTTGCTGTCATATTGTTAATGACACACTTTTACAAGAAGCAGGGTGAATGAGCTGATTCATGACTTAGTTCTATTATGGCTTTTTTGAGCCATGCTTTCCTTTTGGTTTCACTTTTAACACATTCAAGCCTACTTTTAGTGTTCTCATTGTGCTTTATACTTCTCAAATCCCCTTTCACTCTTTAATCTTTTTCCATTAATCTTGTAAATTATGTTTCCTAGAAAGGTGGCACCCGTCAAGTTGAAAGTCAAGTGGAAAGGATAGAGAGCATGGGTACCTGCATGAAGGGACCCCTTTAAATGTAGGGCACAGAATTTGAATAATTGAAGTGCCAAAAACCATCTAGTGACAAGGGGGTTCAACTCTGTGAAGGTGGCAAACGGCTGGGGAGGGGCATGGTATGTAATAAGAGTAAATTTCCAGCCAAGATGGAAGTACCTTAACTGTTGAATCACCCACTTTCTCTCCACAGCTTCCCTTTCTACACCTGCACACCTTGTCTCACAGTCCAAATGTTTCTGGCTCAGAAACATTACAGGGTGTTCAGCACCATTGACGCTTTGGCTCAACATGGCCCCAGGTCTGTGTCCAAAGCATTGATTTGGAGAATAAAAGGGAGAGAAAAACTAGGCAAGACAAGAACAATGGCGTGTTTTAAGCCTCTGAATGCTGCCTCCACACATTCATCCCATGCCAACAAATTAGGTGAATGCTTTTTTGTAAATGGGAGAAGAGCGCAGCCCACTCTGAAAACCCAGAAAGAGTATCCTGCCAATCCCAAGAAAGCCTGGATTTGCTGCTTGATTTGCAGACAGGGCCAATTTTTTATGGAGCTAATTTTGGAACATTATAGTTTGACCTGTCCACTACCCATTACATAGACTAAATACTTTGCCTCCAATTAGCAAATAAACATTTCAAAACCTTAAATAGGTGCACCTCTGACATGTTAGATTGAATTATCATGTCATCCAGGTAGGCGGCACTTTAGGCATTATGGGGCCACAGGACTTTATGTGTCAAGCTCCCCATAAAAACCAAATGAAAGTACACATTATTTTCAATGTCCACTAGGGGTGCTAAATGCAGTCTACTCCTTGGAAGACTCCATTAGAGGAATCTGCAAATAGCCTTTTGCCATATTCAACGTAGCCATCCCTAGTCACTCAAAGAGTTCATCCACTCACAGGCTAGGATAAGCATTGAAACGGGGCACCTGAGAAGTCATTGCAAAAGTGCCAATTTTCATTGGGTTTGGTAATAGAACAATAGGGCTATACCAGGGACTAAAATGTTCCTCAATTACTCCTAAGTCTGGATTTATTTGAATCTCCAGCTCTAGTTCTGTTCTTTTTGCTTCTGGGAGTTGATACAGGCATTCACTGACAACTACCGCCTGGTTCTGTAGCAATGTTGTGTACAATCAACATAGTTCGGCCGAGCTTCTCAACTATAACTTTTGCACCCAATGTTGTTTTTCTGTGAGAATGTCACCAAAATTTAATTTTAAAGTGTTGGAGAAAAAGGACAGAGTAATCTCGGAATTAATGTTGGGTTCCCTTGCCTTCCACAGTTTTAACATGAATAGTAGTGAAATGTCAAGATTACATCTTCCCTGAAGAAGGGGTCTGCATTGCCTCGAAAGCTTGCATATTGTAATCTTTTTAGTTAGCCAATAAAAGGTGTCATTTTGCTTGACCTTTCACTACATCCATAATTGCTATCATGGTACAACACCCTAGCACTACAAATAGACATGATACATTTTTTGACCTTTTGGCAACTTGGTTGCTTAACCAAATAATCAACCTAGCTTTTCCTTTCTTTAAATACAGTCCCTGCCAGTAAGTCAATTATGTAGAATGTGAATTCAGAACTAGAATCATAACACGATCTCTGGGGTTGACCTTACAGAGAGTCATGCTACAATCACATAAAACTGTGCTGTTTGTGCATGCTCCAAGAAGTCTTTTAGTCAAAGACTGATTTTTCCAAATATATTGCATAATTGAGCAATATATTCTAAAATATTAGTGGAAGGGAACACCTCTGATTCCCAAACTCCTTTTACTATGTCCAGAAGACCATGGGGTTGTCTCCCATATCATAATTCAAATGGGGGTTATCACTGCTGCACATGGCCTTTTCTATGGTAGATTCTGTTAAGGGAATTTGCAAATAGTTTTTAGTCACATTGCGAGTGGTTAAGTATTGAGTCTATTGAGTCTTACCGAATTGCTCGAGTAGGTTGGCCATGTGTGGCATCAAATAGGCATCAAAATGTGAGACTTAATTAAGACAGCAGAAATCATTGAAAATGTGCCAGTTACAATTGGGTTTTGCACTTACACAATTGAGCTTGGCTAGGGGATGAAGCTCTCTTCAATAACTCGTAGTTCAAGCATTCATTTAATTTCCAACTCCACCACTATCTTCTTTGTCTCCAGGAAGTGATAAGCTTATTCTTGAACCACAATACCTGGCTCTGTCACAATGTCATGCACAATCAGGGAAGTCAGACCTGTTTTGGAACTAACAACATACTTTATGGAAAGGCCGGTCAATTCAAGCTGTTTTCTTTGAGAGGGTTTTAATTCAAAACTGAAATTAAGACATAGAACATTAATGAATTGTGATCTACCTCTGCAGAGACTGGCAGGGCCTCCTGACATTCCCTCCATGGCTTTAACAAATTAACATGGTATACTCGCTGTTTCAGATGTCAGTTAGGTTGACATACAAGGTAATCAAGCAACTTGCGTTAATTTTGTGTGGCCCCTACCAATGAGCCAAATATTTTGCATAGTTGGAACCAATTCCATAACCATTTCATGTGGTTGAAATTTCTTCAGGGTGGCCCCTCTGTTGCAGGGTCTGGATTGCACTCTGGAACTCTGCGTGCTTGTCTATTAGGGATAGTATATTCAAATATCTATCATGTTACTTGGTGTATTTGCTTATATCATCTAAAGAAAGAGTTACGGACTTTCAGCTTTTCTTTAGAATATCCAGGAATACATGTGGCTGTCTCCTATAAATTCAAAGGGAAGAAAACACATATAGGCCTGAGGCACCTCCACGAAAGCAAACAAGACAAGGGGGTCTTTGTCTCTCCTGTCCTCACTTATGACTTTTTTAAGCATCTGTTTCAGCATTTGGTTGAACCACTCAAAAATCCCATCTGTTTATTGGTAATACACAAAAGTCTTAAGATATTTAATTCTAAGCAATTTGGCAACCTTTCTGAACTTATCTAATGTAAGGGGAGCCCTTTGGTCCATTAGGACTTTGTTAGGGATCCTGACATATTTAAAGACCCCTACAAGTTTCCAATCTATTGCTTTTGCATTATCCTGTCTCATGAAAATGGCCTCTGGTTGCATAATCCACAAGAGCCAGGATGTACAGTTAGGTCCATAAATATTTGGACAGAGACATCTTTTTTCTAATTTTGGTTCTGTACATTACCACAATAAATTTTAAATTAAACAACTCAGATGCAGTTGAAGTGCAGACTTTCAGCTTTAATTCAGTGGGGTGAACAAAATGATTGCATACAAATGTGAGGCAAATAAAGCATTTTTTAACACAATCCCTTCATTTCAGGGGCTCAAAAGTAATTGGACAATTGACTCAAAGGCTATTTCGTGGGCAGGTTTGGCAAGTCCGTCATTATGTCATTATCAATTAAGTAGATAAAAGGCCTGGAGTTGATTTGAGGTGTGGTGCTTGCATGTGGAAGATTTTGCTGTGAACAGACAACATGCAGTCAAAGAAGCTCTCCATGCAGGTGAAAGAAGCCATCCTTAAGCTGCGAAAACAGAAAAAACCCATCCGAGAAATTGCTACAATATTACGAGTGGCAAAATCTACAGTTTGGTACATCCTGAGAAAGAAAGCAAGCACTGGTGAACTCAGCAACGCAAAAAGACCTGGATGTCCACGGAGAACAACAGTGGTGGATGATCGCAGAATCATTTCCATGGTGAAGAGAAACCCCTTCACAACAGCCAACCAAGTGAACAACACTCTCCAGGGGGTAGGCGTATCGATATCCAAGTCTACCATAAAGAGAAGACTGCATGAAAGTAAATACAGAGGGTGCACTGCAAGGTGCAAGCCACTCATAAGCCTCAAGAATAGAAAGGCTAGATTGGACTTTGCTAAAGAACATCTAAAAAAGCCAGCACATTTCTGGAAAAACATTCTTTGGACAGATGAAACCAAGATCAACCTCTACCAGAATGATGGCAAGAAAAAAGTATGGAGAAGGCGTGGAACAGCTCATCATCCAAAGCATACAACATCATCTGTAAAACACGGTGGAGGCAGTGTGATGGCTTGGGCATGCATGGCTGTCAGTGGCACTGGGACACTAGTGTTTATTGATGATGTGACACAGGACAGAAGCA
The DNA here is from genome assembly GCA_026402145.1 of Polypterus bichir lapradei. Lineage (NCBI taxonomy): Eukaryota > Metazoa > Chordata > Cladistia > Polypteriformes > Polypteridae > Polypterus > Polypterus bichir. Next base: position 152,352,409 of record JANRMT010028174.1, read on the forward strand.
GCCAAATGAATTCTGAGGTGTTCAGAGACATACTGTCTGCTCATATCCAGCCAAATGCAGTCAAATTGATTGGCGGCGTTTCATGATACAGATGGACAATGACCCAAAACATACAGCCAAAGCAACCCAGGAGTTTATTAAAGCAAAGAAGTGGAAAATTCTTGAATGGCCAAGTCAGTCACCTGATCTTAGCTCAATTGAGCATGCATTTCACTTGTTGAAGACTAAGCTTCGGACAGAAAGGCCCACAAACAAACAGCAACTGAAAGCCGCTGCAGTAAAGGCCTGGCAGAGCATTAAAAAGGAGGAAAGCCAGCATCTGGTGATGTCCATGAGTTCAAGACTTCAGGCTGTCATTGCCAGCAAAGGGTTTTCAACCAAGTATTAGAAATGAACATTTTATTTCCAGTTATTTAATTTGTCCAATTACTTCTGAGCCCCTGAAATAAAAGAATTGTATTAAAAAAATACTTTAGTTGCCTCACATTTTTATGCAATCGTTCACCCCACTGAATTAAAGCTGAAAGTCTGCACTTCAACTGCATCTGAGTTATTTCATTTAAAATTCATTGTGGTAATGTACAGAACCAAAATTAGACAAAAGTTGTCTCTGTCCAAATATTTATGGACCTAACTGTACTTATTCCCTACAGCGGACTGATTAAGTGGACACAAGATAGCCACTCCTATTCGATTAAAAGGAATATTCATTATTGGCATGGGTATGACAGGACTATGTTCATGTAGTAGAAGTTGGCAGTGTTGACACTCATGATAGTCACAGCATATAGAAACACTATACTCCAGGCTAAGTACTTTAAATGTACCCCCAAACAGCAGGCTTGTACCAGCTTGCAGACCTCTGTCTGTAAGGGTTGAGGGATCAGGAGTTGGCAATATGTCTCCCCCTGATGTTCAGCTACCTGACATAACAGATTGTTTTCAATCTCAAAATCAGGACCTGAGAGAATGGGATCATGGAGACAAATTAGCCATTTACTGCATCATAGCATTGCATGCAAACTTCAGAAAATCATTGTTTCACTGTACACACTTAAATGGATCATCCTTCATAATGTCATTCTTGATCATGTCATCAACTCATACTCCCAATGCATGATGGGAGTGTTACTGAGGCAATTGGTGATACAAGGCTTTCAAAATTGCAGCACCCATTACCAAAACAAAATGGTGTTGAAATTAACATTAAAGTAAAAATAAAAAAACAAAATCCTGAAACGGCGAGAAAACCCCAGAATAGATATAATGATTATTTTTTACACTTAAGGAAAGCTCAAGAAAAATAAAAAAAGTTAATTACAACTACTGCTACAATCCAACTAAAATTAGTAAACTCAGATTTGTGATATCTGGATTGGCACCAAAACACAGAAACAGTGAAATAACAACTTGTTTAATGAGACTAGGAGTTCAATAAAAACAGACATTGGTTGCGAGAAAAACATGCAGCCACCAGGGCCCCAAGGTCTGAACTTGAAAGCCATTGAAGTATGTGTATACAGTATATGTACAGTATGTACTTCCCTTTCTGAGTTTACGGTATATCTAGACTTCTTCATATGCTCAATATATATAGAATCCAGAAATCAGATTGGTGATATCTTTAGAGAGAGGAAGGTCCAAATGTGGATATTGTATATGTATACATAGACCTTACTTAAGGCAGTTGTCTACACACAAGGAGAGAACCACTATCAGCAAAGGGCTTCTAGGAATGTGGAGGGCAGCTCTCTTCATAGAAATCATTTTACAGGTTGGACTGGTTAAATAAAAGTGCATTAAGGGCTTGGCAAAAGGAAACTTCTTCAACTCTTCTCCTTCTGCATAACATTGGTTTCATCTGGCAAAGGAATGCTAGGGCCCTGTTGTGGTCAGCGTATAAAAGCAGGAATAGGATTCAAGGATCTATTGTGCTTAGGAGAAATCAGAGAGAAATGTGGACTAACCTTCCGCCCCCTAGCAGTCTCAGAACATAAAATGGCTGTTTTGTACTAATAAAATACAATACAATACAATTTATTTTTGTATAGCCCAAAATCACACAAGTAGTGCCACAATGGGCTTTAACACGCCCTGCCACTTGACAGCCCCCCAGCCTTGACTCTCTAAGAAGACAAGGAAAAACTCCCAAAAAAACCCCAATAGGGAAAAAAATGGAAGAAACCTTGGGAAAGGCAGTTCAAAGAAGACCCCTTTCCAGGTAGGTTGGGCGTGCAGTGGGTGTCAAAAAGAAGGGGGTCAATACAATACAATACAATACACAGAACAGAACAAATCCTCAATACAGTATTAAAATAAAAATTTTAGAAGTACGGAGCAGAATTTAACAGTAGATGATATCACGTAATATGATTTGGATTTGTTTAGAGTCCTGGAGCTCTCATCCATCAAGCTGCCTCCCCCATTTGGCCATTCCACAGCTGAAATAGCGCTAATCTGATGAAAGGACCCCTCTTTCCAATGATTCCTGTGATCCTCCATCAGGGATGACTTTACTTTAGGCAGGCAAAACAACTTGGCAGGTGGGCCGTGGCACCAAGTGCCACATTTGAGTACTGAGAAGAGAAACAGAATAGGTGAGGGTTAGTATCCAATTATAACTATCATGTTACTTATGTTTTAGTGCTAATGACTAACAACAGAGATGCAGTCTGTACAGTTAATCAGCAGCTCAAGTCAGGATATGCTAAACTGAAGTAGTGAGTCTTCAGCTGGGATTTAAAAGCTGAGTCCGAAGGGGCATCTCTTATTATAGCAGTCAGACCATTCCACAGTTTAGGGGCCCCGAATCTAAAAGCTTGACCTCACACTGTTATTTTATTAATAATTGGAAACATAAGCAGACCGGTATCTTGAGATCTTAATGTGCGCTCTGGTTTGTAAGTCATGATAAGTTCAGACAAATAAGCCAGACCTTGGCCATTTAATGCTTTATATGTGAAAAGGAGGATTTTGAAATCTGCCCTAAACTTAACCGGGAGCCAGTGTAAGGATTTAAGAACTGGAGTTATGTGTTTGTATTTTCTTGTTCTTGTAATAATTCTTGCAGCAGCATTTTGGATTAACTGGAGGCTGTATAAAGAACAGTTTGAACATTCAGTGAAACACTGCATTGCAGTAGTCAATCCTAATATAAATAAATGCATGAATTAATTTCTCAGAATCCTGTTTATTTAGAAACGCCTTAATTTCCCAACATTTTTAAGATGGAAGAAACATGATTTGGACAACTTTGTAACATGTGCTTTAAATGACATGCTACAGTCAAAGATAACTCCTAGATTGTGGGCTGATTCAATAAAATTAATGGTGATTAAAACTGAGTTAAATGATGTCATTACCTCCAACAATTAACATTTCTGTTTTATCTGTGTTTAAAGACAAGTAGTTCTCATCCATCCACTCCTTTAATTCACTAACACAACTAATTAAAGACAACATCGGAGAAACTTCATTTGATTTAAATGAAAGGTATAACTGGGTGTCATTTGCATACGAATGAAAATTAACATTATGTTTCCTAATGATAGATCCCAGTGGAAGCATGTAAAGTGAAAACAGTAAAGGTCCCAGTACTGAGCCCTGCGGGACACCATATCTCACTTCTGTGTATAATGATGGAGTACTGTCAGCACATTTCTGTACATATTGGAATCGATTTGATAAATAAGAACTAAACCAAGCGAGCACAGTGCCTGTGAGCCCAACATCATTTTCTAGCCTATGCAGTAAAATAGAATGGTCAATGGTGTCAAATGCTGCGCTTAAGTCTAACAACATAATTACAGTGGAGTTTCCTTCATCAGAGGATATCAGAATGTTGTTTACAACCCACGTTAGTGCCATTTCTGTACTATGACCAGTGCGGAAACCAGACTAGAATTTCTCAAATAAATTGTAATGCGTAAGGTGTGACTGAAGCTGATTGACGACTACTTTTTCTAGTATTTTAGAGAGAAACGGTAAATTTGAAATAGGCCTATAATTATTAAGTATGTGTGGGTCTAGGTCTGACTTTTTAAGTAATGGTTTAATGACTGACACTTTTAGTGCATTAGGTACTGTGCCATGCAATAATGAACTATTGATAATGGTTAGAATAGGCGCTGCAAGAACATCCATTACACTTTTTACTAGTTCTGTTGGCACTGGATCTAGGGAACAAGTAGTGGGTTTCATTTTAGAAATTAAAGTTAAGACTTCCTGCTCAGTTACAGGATTAAAATTACTAAAGTGCTGAATGCAATGTGAGACAGGGTCTGCTAAGCTAGTATTTGGTTTGTACTCTGATGCTGAGATCTGGGATCTTATATTTTTAATTTTCTCATTGAAGAAATTCATAAAGTCTGTACCGCTAATATCTGTTGGTATTTTGCACTGTAGATCTGAATTTCCATTTGCTAATTCAGCCACTGTTCTAAACAGTACCCGAGGATTTTTATTATTGCTATCTATTTTTGTAGAATAGTATTCTGAGCGAGCTTTAAAGAGAGCTTTTTTATATTTTTTAACAATCTCAGCCCATGCAATTCGAAAGACACGTAGCTTTGTTGTTTTCAATCTTTACTCCAGTTTTCGATACTCTAATTTAAGAGCTTGAGTGTTTTCATTAAACCAGGGAGAATTTCTATGTGCTTTGATCATTTTTGTTTTAAGGGGAGCCACTGCGTCCAGAGCATCTCTCAAGGTCACATTATAATGTGATGTTAGCTGATCTAAATTGTTTTCCACGTTTACATTTGATGTTAACTGATCTAAATGGTTTTCCACAATTACACTCGACTTACTCAAAGTATCTATACATTTTGAAGCAGAATTACAACCTAGATATCGCACTGTCTTTGTTTTAATCTGTGAATGCATTGGCTAGGGCAGAACTAAATCAAATGTAATTAAGTAGTGATCGGAAATAACTTCAATTAAGGAATAATATTTAAATTTTGAATTTCAACTTTATAAAGTTATAATTAAATCTAATGTGTGGGTATGATTATGAGTTGGACCTTTAACATTCTGACAAAGCCCTACTGAATTTAACAAGTAAGTAAAACATTTGCTAAAAGTGTCAGTTTTAATGTTATCAAGGCTTGTAGTCAAGAGGTGAAAGCAACAAAGAGGTCAGTTCCAATTAGGCAGTATGACCAGATGTTAAAGTTGCCTTTGGTTATGTTCACTGGCAACCCATAACTGGTTCTAGTGAGTAGACCAAGAATAACCACTAAAAGAGATCACTTTACAAAGGAAATAATTTTATTATAGTAAAATAAGAGAACAGGGAGAATATCAAAAAAGGAGCAATGTGTTGTAATACAAACACAGCACAATAAAGACTAAGCACACTGGGCTCACTATACAAAATAAACCTCCATGTCCGTCACACACTCCATTCACACACATCCTCTCCTCTTGTTTCTCTGATACTGGCATCTTCTTTTTGCTTCTAAGCTCTGCCAAGGTGGACCCTTGAAGCTACTCCGCTCTGAACCAGGAGTTCTTATGGTGCCATCTCTGCATTCACAAGAAGCACTTCTGGGTCAGCTGGATATTCGTAAAAAACCTGGGCCACCTTGCTGCAGGTTATTCCAGTGGCCTCATTTTGTGTACTGAATCTAAAACAGCTAGGTAACACTGTGAAAGTATGAATCTTGGCAGCAGTACTCACCTATTTGTCTGGAAGACCAGCAATTGCTTTATCCAAATCCTCAAAACTTCCTTTATTATGGAATCTTTGCCAAGGATGGTCCAGACCACTTACAGGTTTTAATATCCTGTCTTGACAGTGCTTGGGACCACAACCTGGACAATATGTCCATCTCAGTGCAGTGTGCCCATCACCTTACTGCCTTCTATTCCAAAAAAATCCAAAGAGCTGCAGACTTCTCTTGGTTCAACAAGGGTCAGTGTTTACAACTCCACTATCAGAAAGACACTGGCTTAAAATGAGCTTTGTCTGAGAGCAGCAAAGTTGAAATTTTGGCTAACAATGAAGAACATATATCTAGGTGCAAAGACAAACCGAAGTGAACTTTCTGGGTGACATGGATCCCATTATATCCAGCATAAGAAAGCATACCAGAAACATCATGCCAGCAGTCAAACCTGGTGGTGCTAGTCTGACGGTTTGGAGATGCCTTACTGTTTCACAGCCTGAATGACTTGCATTAATTGAAGGAACCATACATTTTCTTCTGCTTTATAAAATTGTTATGGAGAATGTTTGGTCATTTTTCTGTGAGCTGAAGCGTAGCTGGGTGATGCGGTAAGAGAATAATCAAAACACAAAAGCAAGTGCACAGTAGATTACAGTAGATCAGAAGAAGCAACATTACAGTCTTGGACTGAACTTGTCAAAGACCACACCTAAACACAAAAGAAGTCACAAGACCAAACCAGATTTAATGAAGGCAGACACTCAGCCTCAAGCCTTCAGCACTTATTTAATGTAATATACTCACCCACCAATTTTGACTCACCAGAACTCTTACTGCCTTTGGATGCAGAGAAAGACTTTGATAGAGTTGAAAAGAACTATCTGTTTACTACAATGCAATGATTTGGGTTTGGCCAACGATATCTGCATGGATTAAACTACTTTATACTAGTCCAGATGCCTCAGTCTGTATTCATAACACAAACTCAGATTACTTCAAATCAGAACAAGGTACTCGACGGGTGTGCCCACTGTCATCAATGCTTTTTGTGTTAACCATCGAATAATTGGCTATTCATCTCTGGAAGAAACAAGAGATAAAGGTTAATTATCAGAAAAGGACTTAAATAGAAAATATCACTATATTCAAATGATATATATATATATATATATATATATAGTGGCAGACGACTGGAGACCTTGCCCCACCTGGACGCCTGGAGAAGGGAAGGAGAGGGGCAATATCTTCCTCAGGGCACAAGAGGGCAGCCCCCCAGATTGCATCAGGGCCACGGACACGGAGTTTGGAAACTCAACCCTGTGGGGGGGGCTGTGGCCACCGCCAGGGGGCGCCTGGATGGTTCCAGAGCCATGGACTGCAGCACTTCCGCCACACCATGAAGTGTTGCCAGAACAAGAACAGTGTGACAATGATAGGGGGCGTAGCAGCCACTCAACCCAACACAGGCAGACACAAGAGGCACTCACGCTTTTTCATTTTTTTTTTCTGTACACGCACAGTGCACCAACCACCACAATAAACTCAGGCCTTTCCCTTCTTCTCTATCTATTGCTTGCTCTAATCCACTTGTCGCAAGCTCCGTCCACTTCCACCTGACTCCGGCTCCCTGTTTGGATTGAGGCAGCCCCTTTAATAATGAACCCGGAAGTGCTCCAGGTACTCCATGATGACCATCCTGCAGCACTTGCTGGTCTGGCAGAAGTGCTGCATTGGAACCCAAAAGCATTCCGGGTGTACCTGGTTCCTATTCCGGCAGCACTTCCTGGTGTGGCGGAAGTGCTGCAGTCCATGGCTCTGGAACCATCCAGGCGCCCCCTGGCGGTGGCCACAGCTCCCCACAGGGTTGAGCTTCCAAACTCTGTGTCTGTGGCCCTGATGCAATCCAGGAGGGCTGCCCACTTGCACCCCATGGAAGATATTGCCCCTCTCCTGGTCCTTCCCTTCTCCAGGTGTCCAGGAGGGGCATATATATAAAACAGACAAACAATTATCTTTACCATGTTGGGAAAATTTCAAATTATCACTGGATTCAAAATTTATTTGCATAAAAGTGTGTTTTTTTTCCAGTGAATTCTCTAACACATAATTTTAGACTGGATAGCTATTTGTTCATAGTATAAAAATAGTTTCAGTTTCTGGCAACAATTATCACAAGTAAATATAAAGATTTTTTTCAATACAGTTTCTGAAGTGCTATTGAGAAAATCAAATAAGATGTTAACAGATGCTCCTCTATCCGCTCTATCAATTCCAGAGTAACCCTATATACATAAACAATTCATTATTTAAGAAATTAGACTCAGTTACTACATCATTCATCTGGAATTCAAAACGGCCACACATTCAAAATGTGACTCGACAAAGATCTAAAACAGAAGGTGGCACGGCACTACCTAATTTTCAATTTTACTGCACACACACAATAAAATCTTAGAAATTGGCAGAAACGTATTCATTCACACCAGCCTAACTTGCAATGAAAACCAAATCCTGCCCTTGCATGCCCTGCTGTATGCTTCAATCAATAGTCCATCCATCCATCCATTATCCAACCCGCTTTATCCTAACCACAGGGTCACGGGGGTCCGCTGGAGCCAATCCCAGCCAACACAGGGCGAAAGGCAGGAAACAAACCCTGGGCAGGGCGCCAGCCCACCGCAGGGCACACACACACACACACCAAGCACACACTAGGGACAATTTAGAATCGCCAATGCACCTAACCTGCATGTCTTTGGACTGTGGGAGGAAACCGGAGTACCCGGAGGAAACCCACGCAGACACATCACTATTGTCAATTTATCAGCAATCCAGTTGTCTGCCAATTACATAAAATATGGAAGCAATGCAGTACACATTTAAAGACAGAGACCCTCTTATTTGCTGCTCCTATTCATGATAATCATCATTTTTCACCTTCTCAAACCTACTCACTATTTAACCCAAAGAAAACACTAGGAATTTAGACGCTTCAGAGGCTTGTATATATATACAATGTATTTTCATCTCATGAACAACTATGCTCCAAATTCAATTTTGCAGCTACATTCTATTTTTCTTATATACAAATTAGACATTTTGCTAAAAGTAACCTACCCAACTTTCCATATCTCACGCCCATATCTATCCCAGAGACAATACTGGTTAGTCTTGATGAAGATTCAGACAGCTTTTCAACATTATATAAAAATATTTCAAAGAATCTATCCTGCAATGATCCTAGGGAATGGAAGGAGAGGGACCGTTCAATTAGCATCTCAGAAAATTAATGGAACTCATCCATCCACAGAATGGACTCTAGTTTTATATGCACCAAAATACTTCCTTTGATGACATGTACCTCGTTTTAAATTGTATAAAATATAACCAGGGCAAGATCCAACCTGCAAGCATTGCCATCTACCTCCACATTCACTAGGCCATGCATGTTGGGAATGCACTAAAGTAACACATTTTTGGACACAAATCTAGACATACTTCTAAGATAGCCTTGGTGTTTCAATTACTCTTAATCCATTAACACTGATAACTGGTGTACTCCAGGATAGCATTAAAATGCATAGACATAAATCGATCGTAATGTCCTATATATTACACTACTAGCACACACACTTATTTTGCTTAAGCGGAAGAATCCCAAATGACCATATAGCTCAGTGGGTAAGCAAAATTCTGTATTATCTTAAATTAGAAAAAAAATCAATTTCTCTCTCAAGAAGAGAGACTAAGAAGTTTTTAAAGCATAGTAAGAATTTAATTATTTTAGATTAGGCCTGTGATTAACTCTCTTCCATGCATCCATTATCCAACCCACTATATCCTAACTACAGGGTCACGGGGGTCTGCTGGAGCCGATCCCAGCCAACACAGGGAGCAAGGCAGGAAACAAATCCTGGGCAGGGTGCCAGCCCACCACAGGGTGCGCACACACCCACACACCATTATTCTATTAATTATTCCATGACATTTAAAGTTAGATTTTTTTATTTGCTTGTGTCCCTCTACTTTTACTCTTTCTGTTAGGTGGGGGCTACTTCTTGCTTTGTTTTTTCCCTTTGTATTTCTATTTTTCATTTGTTTTCTCTGTATTGATTTTGAAGTATGTTATGTTATTATTATTATTTGTTTAACAGTGTGGTATGTCATTGTAATGTTCAGCTATTCAAAAATAAAAGATGGGTTTATGCATAAAGTTGAGGGGCTGTGGCAGCAACTGAAATGAGCAGTTCATGTTTGAAAAACCTAGTCATATTTCTTAATTACAGCAATTCTGCAAGAGTGGGCTAAAATTCCTTCTGAGCAACGGGAAGCCTGCTATGGAATTATAAGTAATGTCTGGTTGCAGTCATTGAAGGTAAACATTAGGACTGTTTATTAAGTATAAGGGGACGCTTACTTCTTCAGTGTCAATATCAGAAAGCTTTGTTTATGCAATAAATTACTTAAGTATTTATAAAAATGTTTTATTTGTTCAACAAAGTGCTCTTCAGATTTTGGATGAAGACCTGAAAAATGTCCACTATCAAAAATATGAAATGAAGAAAATTTAGGAAGGGGCATATTCTTCCTCAAGAAACCAAAATTCAGTTTGTGATAAAGGTGTTGCAATAAAACAAGTATTGGGGTCACCAAATTCTACACTTTCATATTTAGCATATTTGAAAATGCTTCAAGAGTTGTTGATCTAATGCATCTTTTACTGGGATGTTTAAACTCAAATATAACAAGAGTTGCTATCATCCACACTACCTCTAGATGTCTTACGTTTTACATTGTTAAATAGTTATTTGCTGAAGAGCACACAGGTGTTAATGGCACATTCTTCTTTCGGGCATGTCATTTGCACCTCTGTTGGATCTCTGTTTATTGTCAAGCTTACAAGACAACGTTTAGAAACAAGTAAGGGTGCTGATTGCTCACAAGAAAGAAAATTGCAATGAATAGGGAAATGAAGAAGCAGCTGTGGAGTGACAAATGTACCTTTTTTAATTCGTCGTTTGATGTGCTTCCAGTACTTTTGAACTTAATCGAGACGAATAAACAAATGTAATGAAAATCAGGAATCCGCTGCAAACTAAACAAACCGGCCTTACTTTTGTGTCGATGTTCCTTTTATCCGGCGCCCCAGTTTCGATCTCATCGTTTTTCCGGGTTTTTCAGTATTTCGCTGCTTGACAAAAGTATTGCTGGAGCATAAAGAATCCCACGATGCCTGCCGATTGGTTACATAATCCGCCCTAGCTGCTTTCATTGGTAGAAGTTCCCCCGGGTGTTTTATTCTTTTTGGAAAAAAGGAGGACGGGGCTAAAAAGCCGTTCTGTTGCTATTTTATCCGTTTATTGAAAGAGTTTAATCTGTTTTTTTCGGGATCTGGCAGAGCAAAGGCCTTCTGCTGCAGCAGCACGGGTGCAAGAAAGACATCCACAGAAGATGAGGCTTCGGTCAGTCGCCAGCCAGTTTAGAACATGATCGCCGCCGAGGCAGTTAAACTATGTCTGTCAAGTTTACCTGTGAATTTAATTTGAATACCCGCATTGGGCAGTCCAAAATTCACATGCAGTCAAAACGTTGAATATTTGTTTTTCGAATTGTTGATCAACTTTAATGACTCAAATCAATGTAAACATTCCATCGTACCATCCTGTAAACAAGAAAAAGTAGACGGCGTGATAAAAATGAGCGAGTAACTAACTGGCGTGAGTCAATGTGTAATAACGTAAGCATCGTGACTTGGCGCAGCCAATAAAAAATAGCTAGTCGTGTAAATTTATAGTTCCTATCACGTAGCACAATAGACACAAGGAAGGAACCTTACACGAGTCGACAGTCCATCACAGGATATCAGTTACTCTTAGCACCAGTTTAGTGGCACCACTGAATTGAACGCGTTTCAATCTCAGGATGAAAGCCGTATAAACCTCTTGCGATTGTGCAGTCTTCAAACGGTAACGGAGTCGGTGACCCTGGAATAGTCAACATGGGCTGCGTTACTTTCGGGTAACGGGGCACCAACAGACATTCTTTGAGAATAAATATTTTTTATTTTTAATACATGCGTTTTATATAACGAAATTATGTAAAATGTGACTTCTGAACAGCAATACGAGGTGATTTTGCTGCAGACTCAGTTCATAGTCTCGCCGAATTCAGCTTTTCGACTGGAGACTTATGTTTCTTAACATCTACCACAGTATACTTGTGGTTTTAACCCCGCGGTCTCACACGTCAGCCTATAGGATGTTAAAAGCAGAGGTCCAAAAAATGGTTCTTCAGAGCAATGCCATCCACACTAGGGTTCCGATAAAAAAGAGCGGCGTTACCTCTGCAACAGGCTCCATAAACAACTACTGTATGAACTGATGATAACAGTGGGTTGATGATTTTAAAAGGACTCTTTTTGCATACAATTCAGGCTTTCCTGATCAGCAGCCTGTTGGATAACCTACTATATATGAAAGATTTCTGTTTTGACCACATATTTAGACAAAGTCCAAAGAACACATTTCGTATGCAAAGATCCCCTTCCCACAGTTAAATAGTTATTTGTCAAGCAGTGGCTCAATGAGGAGCTGGGAAAACCAGTTAAATGCCGTTTTAGAGACATTAGACAGTGTAGGTGCTGATTTACTTTATCTACAGGCTTTATTTGCGCACGTCTGCGTGCACTGGTAGGCAAAGCTACCGGATAATCATTTTTAAATTTCGAGGACTACGTTTATCAATTTATTTTATTAATGTTTTTATTAATTGCTTGATCATCCTTTGCACCGAATCGTACTTCCAGTGCTGTCGTATGGTCTCCTATATGCTTTGGCTTACGGTCTGTCGCTGACGGACTCTACTTCCTCAACAAGCCACAGTGCTAACCTGCGGTGTTGCCTTTTGTAGGTTTGTAGTACTGTTTCTCTGACGTGCATTGTCGGACATACGTGTTTGGATTTAGAAATAGTGTGGTTGTATTTGTATTGTATTTAAATACCGCTCTATATTTACTCATGTACAAGTTCGCCACGATTCACTGAAGAGCATTTAGTCAATTGCAAGTTCAGTGCAGAGCCAGTCATGGGAGCATTATGCAGAATTGCACTGAACGGGCCGAAACTCTATTCACATTCTTGCTTATTGTCCTCTGTTAAGAATACAATGCAATCATTACTTGCTCCGACAAAGATGTGATACAGCGGTGCTATCCACTGCACCACCATCCTCTCCGGAACTAAGCGATGATTTCTTGAAATGATCATGGACTTTCTGGTGTTAAAAAAGGTCCACTGCTTTGTTTCGAAGCCACTATGTGTTTAATTAATGAAAAGCTCTTACTACGAGCATCAGTTGGCACGAGCTGTGAGTTCAGCCTTCAGACTCCACCGCACGAGAGGCAAAACCAATTAAGTGCGCAAGTCTCCCGGTTACGTAAGAGTCAAGAGGGAAGGCCTCCAGATCGCCCCCATCACCCAAAATGCTCTTATTCTGAAAGTAACTGGGCGTGCCTCTGCGCACTGGCGGACTGGTGAGACGGCGAGCGAGTGCTCCTCCAAAGAAAGTTTGCAGAGAGTGGCGTGCGGTGAGGGCAGAGTTATCAAAGCAGCCAGGCGAACGAAGCGTTCTTCACACGCCAACGGAAGAAATGAAGAGAAGGCTGCAGAAGCGCTATCTTGTCTTAATCGTCGGCTATTCCGTAGTACTGCTTTTCATTCCCTACATGCTGGACTACAGCAGCAAGACGCGACAGTTGAAGTCTGCCCTGCATCGCCAGAGATGCCCCGATCTTGTGGGCTCGTTTGGTCTGTGGAATATGTTGGAGGGCAAAGGAGTCAACGAAAGCGAGTTTCCCGAGAGCTCCGGCAACCGCAGTAGCAGCAGCGGAAAGACGCATATCTACCTGCATGCTACCTGGAGGACGGGCTCCTCATTTCTCGGGGAGCTTTTCAACCAGCACCCTGACGTGTTCTATTTGTACGAACCCATGTGGCACATGTGGCAGGCACTGTATCCAGGGGATGCGGAGAGCCTGCAAGGAGCGCTGCGCGACATGATGAGCTCGCTGTTCCGCTGCGACTTCTCCGTCTTACGTCTCTACTCCTCGAACAAGAACCTTACCGCCTCCGGATTATTCGGCTGGAAGAATAACAAGGTAATCTGCTCGGAGCCCCTGTGCAGTGCGTACCAGCGGGGCGCCATCGGTCTCATTGACGGGACGCTCTGCGAGAGGTGCAAAGGGATTGAGTTACAGCGGCTGGAGCAAGAGTGCAAAAAGTACCCGGTGGTGGTGATCAAGGACGTTCGCGTCTTGGACCTGGGGGTGCTGGCGCCCCTCATGAGAGACCCTGAATTGAACTTGCAGGTCATCCAGATATTCCGTGACCCGCGGGCAGTGCACAATTCCCGACTAAAGTCCAAGCAAGCCCTCGTCCGCGAGAGCATCCAGGTGCTTAGGAGCAGGAAACGCGCAGACAAGCGCTTGTTGGTGCCCAGTCGTTCGCAGCGGGCCGAAAGTTACGTCTCTAGTGCCATGGAGGTGATCTGCGACAGCTGGCTTGGCGACATCCTGCTGGTCCGGAGCGCGCCCGACTGGGTGCGGAAGAATTACTTGAGCTTACGTTACGAAGATATGGTCCTCCATCCCGTACGGGAGCTGCACCGTCTGTATCACTTCTCTGGCCTCCGGAACGTGCCGGCCATGGAGGACTTTGTTCTGAACATGACGCGGGGTGAAGGCTACTCGTCGGAAAAGCCCTTCATGATTTCTTCCCGGGATGCCAGAGAGGCCATTTACGCGTGGAGGGAGAGGCTGAGCACTGAGCAGGTCAACCAGGTCGAGGCTTACTGCCACGAAGTGATGCGCCTTCTAGCCTACCAACAGATGAATGGTGACAAGACGTAACCCTTGGTGACCCGTGCGCAGGTATGTATATGCTTTAAGTGACCCACATCATACACGGGAGAAGGTACCAGAAGTAACCAAGCTCAAGTTAATGCTGCCCTGCTTAGAGCTGTGCTTGGTCGTTGGGAATGACCATGTGAAAGTGGAGTCAGGGGTGGTGGTAACTCTGTCCTGGACATTATTCTCACCCGCAATGGCACGTAGTCTGTCTTCCCTTCGTGTATATACATGAGCAATAGAGCGTAATGCAGTACAGATGAATCTGTTCTGTTCCCCATCTCATTCATTCTCTTACACAGTATCCATTTCCCATTCATTCATTTAGCTTGTTCTTCAAAGCAGTCTTGATCCATTTCTTCAACGTCAAGACTCCGCATTTATAAATTACATTAAGCACAGGAGTAAAGGGATTCATTCTCCTTAGAGCACTGAACTGGAAGAAATAGTTTGTACTATTACACAATTCTGTTGTATTCCTGAGATGGCAGTGATAGCTGGGCCATCTAGCCATGTGAAGAGGATTACTTGTGTTCTGTTTTGTGTATTTTATTTACCCCAAATTTTGACACCCGTTGCACACCCAACCTACTTGGGTCTCTCTCTGAATTGTCTTTTCCCAGGATTTGTTTCAGTTTTTTTACCCCTACTAAAATTTTTTTGGGGGGGGGGGTGGGTTCCTTACCACCTTAGGGAATCAAGGATGGGGCTGGGGGCTGTCAAAATACAGGGCCTGTTAAAGCCAATTGCTGACCTCCTTGTGTGAATTGAACTATACAAAAAAATAAACTGTTGTTGTTGACCATTAGATTAGTGCCATGTTTGATTTAAAGTCAGAGTAGAATGTGGGATTGCTTTCTTATTATGCATGTTTAGATTAAAAAAAAAAACAACTTTGATTTCAGGGTTTTCGGATCCCATCAAAGGGCTTTGTGATTCTGAGCATAACTGTTGTATACCAGAATGTAATGCATCCACTTGGTAAGAATTTCATTGTGTATGTGTAAAGGTAGGTGAGTGCTGATGTAGACATCCAACATTTCCTCAAGCATCTATGGAAGTAAATTATTGGTGAGCCATTTAACAATAGCAGAGATGTTACGCCCACATTAGACCATCTATAATGCTGAGTCCAAAAAGTTTAAAGCTCTCTCCAGTGTGGTCAGTCATTTGCTTCCTGAAGGCTGACCAATACTTTAATTTTGCTGACATTAATGGTTTGTATGATAGTCTGGTCATTGACTTTGCAGTATTAACATGTACTGTCTGTTCTCTTTTGGGTATCTTTCTGTATTTATTCGATTGCTTATAAATCCATGTAATAGTGAGCTTGTCTTGCAGTAGCATGGCATCCTTTGCTCTTGCCCACTATTAGGAGAGTTTCCTTGTGATCTGAAAAATTGGATTAAGAAGGTTAAACTAGTAAGTGGGTGTGTTTTGAGGCAGTAAGCTGCTTATTGCTGGTGTTCTGTTTAATGCCTGGTCTATAAAATCACCATGGCAGAAGGAAAGCTAAGGAATTTAAGGTTGATATAATGTTTGTGGGGAAACCAGACATCTTAGAATTGTGAAAGAAGGACCTAAACTAAATAGTCACAGCAGCAAAGCTATTTTTGGAGACCATGCTAAAACCAAGAGAGTCAAAGGTGAAACCAGTTTGAACAGATGGCTACAGATGAAATTGATAAGAGTCTCGATTTTTTTATAGTAAATGACCAATTGCAGGAAATTATACTTTTTTTGTTTAAAAATACATACATGTTTAGGACCGAGTGATTTAAAAATGCTGTCATGATGAAAGGAGTCTGCCAAGTGAGAAAATGTGGAGGCAATCTGGCTAGGATATACACAGAATTATGAACCCTTTGCTAAAAATTTGGGCACAAGCCTGTAGTTGTTATCCCCAAATCCCCAGGATCCACCCTCGATCACATTTTAAAACACATTGTCTAAGCAGGTTAAAGTCTGTTATAGTGCTTTTCAGATCTGTAATGTATAACAAATATAATATAATTTGTTTTTTGGATTTTTCAGGTAGGAAGGTTGACCTTTTGAGATAAGGTAGTTCTGCTTCCTAATTATAGCACTAGAGAGTGGCAGTGTATGTCCTGTTGATTAGCATATGCAAGTAAGGATTATATTAACACACAAACAGTAATAACCCCATAAACATTTTTGAATAGTCATTGAAAATTTATTTAAGAATATTCCATTTCCAGGGAACTTTTTATTGTACTGTTTTTAAGGGTTCTTTCAGTGCACAGATCAGAATCATTACTGTGGTATAATTTCAGACGACTGCGTCATGAACAGGAATTAGAAAACTAAAATATCTGTAGTGATGTGTGTGTATGTGATTTCCCCCAGGATCAGATTTCATTTGTGTTCAAAGTGTAAAACCTTTTCTAGAATAATCCTAGATGTACATTTACTCACTTAGCACATGCATTTATCCAAAGGAAATCGCAAAAGAGGGCAAAATACTCAAGTAAATAGTCTGCTATTTTTGAATGTTTTACTGCAGTGATCATTGAAGATCAGTGAAAATACTTTGGAGTAAACTTAAGAAGTTTTGGGGATACAAAAGCACTTTAGTACTTTGATTTCTATACTATTGTGCAGGTACAGTATTAGAATGGGGAAGAATTTGTAGCTGTTTAGTAGTTCTGAACTCTGATTTAGTACTCTGTAGAACAGAGTACTAATAGTGTTGTTGTACAGTGTCTAAAAAGAGGAAAAAAAGCAGAAGAGCAGACAGGCCTCTGCCAACAGGGTAAAGATTAGACTACATGCTGCCATTTGAATATGTTCTTAACTTGCTCGAAGTAATTGTTTCTAGTGCTTTAAATGACGTAGTGTGAAATTAACTAGACCTTAGCTTCAGAAACTGTGTTGAATTTGGGCAGTTTTTTTGGCATGAATTGTAGTTAAGAGCATACTGCTTCTGGGATGTAGCAACCAGATTGTTGCTTTTTACAGGACTGTGCACTTTGGTCTACATCCTGTAAGTTGCTGCCATTACAAAGCAGGCAAGCAAATAGTCTCCCTTGTGCTGCAGGCCTCTAAAATAATACAATAAGGAAGGCTTTTTGCATGCCCAGGCAGTGTTTCTGGTTAATTCCAGGGCACAAGATGTTAAGGTTTCACCTTTTCCAGGGGTGCGGTTAGGATTTTAAGTTCATATGTTTTAGGCAATTGGGGAAAATGGTTTACTGTAGGTTTACTATTTAAAAGATCTGCACACTACATTACTGTATCTTCCACACCCCTAACCTAAAAAGTGGCTTTTTTAACTTAAATGAGAGCGAGAGAGAGTTATGTATTCAGCCCTTGGAAGTCTTCACATTTTTATTACACAACACTGAATCACAATGAATTTAATTTGTCTTTTTTTGGCATCGATTTAATGTCAAAGTGAGAACCGTTGTATGAAAAGTGATCTTAAATGATTACAAATATTAAACACACAATTGATTGCGTAATTATTCACCCTGTTTAAGTCCGCCTTTAGTAAACACACCTTTGGCAGCAATGACAGCTTTGAATCTGTGTGAATTGGTTTTTATAAACTTTGCACACATAGACACATTTAACTCCTGTTAAAGCCCATTGCGGCACTTCCTGTGTGATTTTTGGCTATACAAAAATAAACTGTATTGTATTGTATAGACACAGACATTTTTCCCCAAATCTTCTTTGAAAAACTGTTTAAGCACAGTCCGGTTGCATGGAGATAATTAGTGAAAAGCTTTTCCGAAATGCAGCAACAAATTCTCAAATGAATTGATATCTGTGCCCAAATTTATGAAACGTCTTAGAGTAGAAAAGCAGTCCTAACTGGCTCAAAAATCTCAGAGTGTTGCACACATGGTCCTACTCTTAGAATTAGGAATAATAGTATTTTATCAGTTTTTCAAATATAGGGAACCACTCTTAGCTTTACCTGGATTTAGGAGAACACGTGAGCTGTTGTAACTTACTAGGAGATGCCAGAAGATGGCATTCAGACAGTGGTTAGATTATATTAGATAACTAGGCATGCACATATCAGGAAAGGATGAATGTTTTGAAACACTGGACAACAATGAACTCCTTAAAAGATATCGGTTTGACAGAGATGGAATAATATGTGAAATGATCACTCAATCTACATGAAGAAGCCATGAGCTGTCTGCCGTAATAAAAGTGTTGGTGAAGTTTGATTTTTTTTTTTTTTTGGCCACGATGAACATGCAACTTTACGATAGTGAAAATTTGGGTAAGTGACAACCAACTTGTAGCTGATGTGATTGATGGCACACACATCAAGGTCATTGCACCAAGTATGGATGAGCACGCATATGTGAATCACAAGCAGTTTTACTGTATGAATATATAGGCGCTAACTGAGTTGTAGTAGCTGGCAAATTGCCCTAAAGATAGTAGGGCTATATGGGTGATTTGACCGCAAAATGTCATACAGCTATGGTGAGCTTTGCATTCCACAAACTTCTGGAGCATTCAAGTTACTCTTTTTACAAACCCAAGAAGGTTCAGGTAGTCATGCAGAGCCTCACAGGCTAGTTTTATCGGGTTGGGGTGGAAGAGAAGACAATACGGAACACTGGAAGAGAGAATGTGACTTCAGAAACGATGCTGGAATAGCAGTGGTTAGTTTTGGTAATTGTTAGTTTACAAGATGTTTCCTGTGGCCCACCCAGCCGGAAGGTGATTCTTCTGGGTGTACAGCCGTAGATCGTTAATTATTAAGTAAACATGGCTGTTATCTGGCTTAATCTCATTGGATGTGTCTTGGTCTTTCCATCTTGGTGCTTGTTACTGTATTATTCTTGATGTTCTTGTGAAGTAGTCCGGTCCAATGCATGTCCCTAGAGTACTTCATGAGAGTGGAATAAACATTTTATTTGAATGTAATCATGTTTCTTTGAATATTATCTT
Organism: Polypterus bichir lapradei; assembly: GCA_026402145.1. Classification (NCBI taxonomy): domain Eukaryota; kingdom Metazoa; phylum Chordata; class Cladistia; order Polypteriformes; family Polypteridae; genus Polypterus; species Polypterus bichir. Next base: position 152,371,921 of record JANRMT010028174.1, read on the forward strand.
TGTGGAGAAGCCTTAGTGATAGTATCAGAAAACTACAAAGCGTCATAATTTCCAAGGAAACTACAATACATCTTCATGAGTGTCATTTTGCAGCTTGGTGTGCTATAAAATCGTGATGTCATTCATTCTCAAATGTGAAATCCTACACCTCACTGGGTGTAAGATGCTTCTTAAAGACTTCTCATTTCTGACTCTGCGATAGGACAAATTCTTATCCTAGCCAGGTTTTTAGTACAATTCCTAGGAGTAATTCTAAGATGTTTGATAAATATGGACCCTGGACTCTGAATAGGCCATTCCAGGACATGAACGTTGTATTAATTTTTTTAAGCCATTCCTGTGTAGCCTTGGCTTTAAGCTTGGGGTTGTTGTTTTGCTGGAAACCGAATGTTCTCCAAATCTGCAAGTTACTTGCAGCCTGAATCAGGTTTTCCTCCAGGATTTCCCAATATTTTGCTGCATTCATTGTACCCTGTACACTTCAGGGCATGTTGCAGGGAAGCATCCTCACATTATGATCCTGCCACCATCATGCTTCATGGTGAGAGATAGTTTTGATAAAATGCAGTGTTTAGCTTATACAGGATGAGGCAGAAAGGACGGACGTTTTTTACAAAATCACAAAATTGTTAATTTTGTCTTACAAAGAAATTTATTGAAAGATTTGAGTTCATATTGAAATAGCATTTGACAATTTGTAGGAATGGAAATGCAGGTCTAAATGCAAAATACTCCTTACCGAACAAACGAGGCCAAGTTCAGAAGAATGCTTCTGAGCAGATCTACTTGGACTGCGCTGCAGGGCTAGTCGTACGCTTTCACACATTTTCAGGGGTACGTGCCATTCGTGTAGCCCCCGGCGGTCTTTTGTTCATCAGTGTATCTCATGTACGATGTGCTTTAACCCAACGTAGGATAGTGTTACGAGCAGGAACAGCTTTATTTCTGTGGATATTGAAATGGCAACGAAACTCACGCTGAACTGCGGTAATAGATTGGCTGTTCTTGACAAAACAGTCGTGCGCAAAAATGCGGTGTTCTATCGTCCCTGGCTTCAACTAAAAAGAAAATAAAAAATGCTAAGACTAACTAACCTAACGCCACCTACCACACATCTGTCACTCCACCTAGTGGTGGGTTCTAGCCATTTCAAAGACATCTATCCTTTCTGCCTCACCTTGTACCAAACATGATATTTTAGTCATGAGCTCAATTTTGGTCTTTCTCAGACCACAGAACCTTTTAGCTGATTTCAGAGTTTCTCATATGCCTTTTGGCAAACTCTAGCTTAGATGTCCTGTGTGGCGGTGTTTTTGCTTTCATTGGGTAAGTTGTCCATGATACTGACCCACATGAACCTGGACCTTCTAGGTACAGGTTCATGTATACTGCAGTCAATTCAAACCCCCTTCCATTTAACCAATTATGTGACTTCTTGAACCAACTGGCTGCACCAATGATGACTTAGGTGTGTCCTGTTAAAGGAGGTGAATACTTGTGCAATCAGCTATTTTGTGTTCTGTAGTATATTAGTAAATAATTTTATATCACCTTGCAGAGATCTGTTTTCGCTTTGACATTAAAGCAGGCATGTCAAACTCACTACCATTGGTGGGCCGCTTCGACTGCCATATGTGCGTTAGCGGGCCACACTGTAACAAATACTATTATACTATTATACAAAGTTACTGTAGCTTTCTTTCCAATACTGAAAACTTTAAAAAAATGTAACACTTAAAGTTTAAAGAAAAGCAATTTATTTCCATACAATCTCCGTACAACTAGTACAATCTGTACAATTAGTCTTAGCCTCTTAACTAGGTCCTTATATAGGAGTCTTACAGTCTGAGACTTCTTTCTTTTGTCCCAATACTTGGCATCTCTTGTTAGTAACCAGTTCGTCAATATCAGACTTGAAATCTTGTGTAGCTGCAAGTTTTATGAGGGATGAAAGGTGCTTGACAGTAAGTCTTGAGCGATGTGGGGTTTTGGAAGCTTTAATTAACGAAAACAATTGCTCATAAAGGTAAGTGCTTCCGCACATAGACAGTACTCTCGATGCCAACTTACGGATCTGTACATATGAGGGTGGCACCAACTTCATTGTATTTTGCCTTCAGAATAAAATCTCACTGTAGTTCAATCAATTCCATTTGGATATTCCCAGGCGCATTCTCAACGTTGTAAGAGTATGGCGACGTAAACAGCGCTAAGTCCTGTTCGTATGAACTGAAATCACGAAAACGCTCGCTGAATTCATTGCTCAGTAATTCAAGTTGGAAAACAAATCCTCCAAAAATCTAATTTTACTTTACTAAGTTTACTTCAAAGTTTATATTGTAAAATAAGCCGATATGCAAAAAAGCCCCCTGACCTACACTAATTTTACAAACTCAAAATCACAAAAAATTGTTAATAAGCAACTCGCCAACTTCTCGCATCCACTTCAGATCTTCAGCTGTTGTCTGCACTGTGTTATAATACTAGCACAAAATTACTGTACATAAAACTAGAGCAAAAAAACATGAAAATATCCATCCATCCATCCATCCTCTTCCGCTTATCACTAGCTCTTCCGGGGGAATCCTGAGGCGTTCCCAGGCCAGCCGAGAGACATAGCCCCTCCAGCGTGTCCTGGGTCTTCCCCTCACCAGGAGGCATCCTGATCAGATGCACGAGCCACCTCATCTGAATCGTCTCGATACGGAGGAGCAGTGGCTCTACTCTGAGTTCCTCCCGGATGACTGAGCTTCTCACCCTATCTTTAAGGGAAAGCCCAGACATCCTGCAGAGGAAACTCCTTTCAGCCGCTTGTATTCGCGATCTTGTTCTTTCGGTCACTTCCCACAGCTCATGACCATAGGTGAGGGTAGGAACGTAGATCGACCTGTAAATTGAAAGCTTTGCCTAACAGCTCAGCTCTGTTTTCACCATGACCGACCGATGCAGAGCCCGCATCACTGCGTACGCTGCACCGATCCACCTGTCAATCTCCCGCTCCATTACGTGAAAATATGCAAGCTATTATTACTCATGATGGTCAGTTCTGCCCAGTGGCCAGTCTCCGCAGCCAAGCCAGTAGTGTAGCCTGTCAGGCTGCTGCAGCCTAGCACTTCAGTTGTGACGTCGCGGCTAAATTAACTTTGTTCAGGCGGGGGGCAGTTTCATGCCTAGGATATCAAGGAGCTGATGCCGCAGCTTTAACTATACTAGCAGATGACGTTTCCAGTACCATAATGCCATGAGAAAATGCGCTTTTGTCAGAAGGCGGAAGTAAGAGAAGTCAATAAGTAATGCCGAAGATGCAGGATGATTCAATTACAAACGATAGTAATCATTTTTACAAGTTTAGTGCTAACTAGGATCTGTCCTGCGGGCCGCACAGATTTCTGTTGAGGGCCGTATGTGGCTCGTGTGTTTCATGTACCTGCATTAAAGCATCTTTTTTTTTTTTTTTTTTTTTTTTTGGTCATTGTCAAAAAAGTGAATAAATCCTCTGTTATTCAATGTTGTAGAATAACAATAAAATGAGAAAACTTCTATAAAGGTGAAAACTTTTTACAGACCGTATATAGATAAATTGATATAAATGCATATCTCTATACTGTGGGTATGTTTTTTTTTTTTTTTTTCTTTATTTCCCCAAAGTACATGCATTATTGTCCTATATAAACAGTATAGTGAGATTGTTTGTTTGCAGCTATCCCTCAGACTAATGTAATGGTAGCTTCAAACAATGGGAGACAAAGTCAGAGAGGCGAGATTGTGTTGGTTTGGACATGTGCAGAGGAGAGATAATGGGTATATTGGGAGAAGGATGTTAAGGATAGAGCTGCCAAGCAAGAGAAAGTGGAAGGCCTAAGAGAAGGTTTATGGATGTGGTGAGAGGGGACATGCAGGTGATGGGCATAGCAGAACATGATATAGAGGACAGAAAGATATGGAAGAAAGTGATCTGCTGTGGCAACCCCTTACTGGAGCAGCTGAAAGAAGTAGTCAATTAATACATCACTATACATTAAATGAACCATCTGGTGATATATCTAAGGAACACAATGTGCATTTTGAGAGCATCAATTTGAAATATAAATTTCAATGGGTCAACCAAGTGGTCCAGTTTACAGATTACATATTCTTGCAGTTTTTCTGTGTGGATGTCAGTTACTGTCTAGATTTGATTTCCACTTTGTGCCTAATGCTACTCTGATAGAAAGGGTTCTCCCTGTAACAACATTTTGGATAATTGATTTGGATGTGGGAATTTGGGGAATGTTGGGGCATTAAGCCTGTCCTAGTTTTGGTTTGCAAAGAACTTGCAATTTTGGCAAGGCATTTAAACAGGTACTTCTTAAATTGAGAGTAGTTATTACAAGGCACTATATTGTGCTCTGGGTTTTTCTTTCACGTTCCTAAAGTGTTTGGTTAGTTGGTGTTTCTAAATTGTGTGTATAGGGATATGCAATCCAGTGAATATTTGCCCTATTCAGTAATGATAAATGCTTTACTGCTGATGCTGCTGGGATAATCTTCAGGTACCACAAATTACTAATGGACTAAACAAGATGAGAAAATGCACGGGATGATGTACAACTAGTATTACCTTTGCAAAAACAACTCGCTCAGAGACAAACTACTGCTTTGTCAAAAAAGAAGTCCAACTTCTTATGTAAGGAAGGCAGAATAAGGCTGTTGGCCATATACTTTTTGTTTTGTTAAGCCAGATGTGTTAGAGGCAGGGGGATGTAAATGGGTACCAGCGGTTGAATAGTCTAATATTCATTTACCACCTTTTTAGTTAGCTTGTGATTGAGGCCACATTTCACTGACATAACTTGCACTCAAGTAGATTTTTTCTGACATGTTTTCTTTGATATCTAGTTTTATGTCAGTTCAGTAATTCTGAGCTGTGGGTGCTTTAACTTCAAGGACTGTATTTTTGCCGGAGTACTCCAGAACAATGTGCAGATAGTCCGCCCAACTGTAAAGCTTGTGATTGGCTGGAAGAATATATCTTTGGTCATATAATTAGAAATTGTTTACAGTATGTCAGAAGGTCGTTTCAACACTTTTTTAAGACTAATTCCTGGGTATTCTCGAAAAATACATTTATAATTTAAATTTCACACTGACTTTACATGGTAGAAACGTTAGCAATATTAATGAGTAATTAGTTATTGGGTTGTAATGGTTAAATGAGCAGAAAAATTTAAAACGGTTCGATAAAATGTAGATCAAAGCACTTCAATTCATTCTGCTACTTGTTTCGAGTCATACTGACACATACAACTTTCTGATAAACACCAAGTGGCTTAATCTGTGCTATAAATAAACGCACAGCTTTGAATGATGGCTGAATGACAAGGATGATGTATCTTTTAATCTTACTTACGGTCTGCTTTAGCACATTCTGAAACAAGTAATACTGTTTCGTCAGTACCTCAATGTATCAAGTGTTATACACTGCAAATGGAAATAAATCTGTTTCTAAAGCTACAAAAACATTATTTTACGTGTTTGGATATATATGATTTACATTGAGGCCAGTACATAATGTAATCATTTGATCAATTCTATAGTTGTGTGTTTTTTTTTTTTTTTTTTTTTTTCCCATGCATGCCTCTTGTGTTGAGCAGTTCTATTAAATTATTTTGCAGGGCCCTATACTAGCAGATTAGGCAGGGTTTCTGCCTCACAGTCCTCAAATACCAATTTGAATGTTAGCTGTGGTCTTTTATATTGAGTTGACATTCTTCCTGTGCTGGTGAGGGCCATACTCTGGGTTTATGTGTTTCACGCAGAGCTGCTGCTTTAGGCTCAAGCGTATGCATTTGCCGTGCAACACTGCTTAAGAAATTAAATGGATGCATAGACTAATTACAAAACATCTTGACCCTAAGCTTGATATGTTCTCTGTACTTGGCAAAGGGAAGTAATGTAGGGACAAGTAATTTTCTGAGATTTGAAAGCTCAAATATTCCTGCAGAAAGTTAAGATGTAGTGAACAATTCAAATGCTTTTAATACTAAATCAGACTGTATGTGGAATGTCACTATGACTGATCAGCATAATGTGATGAACCTTTAGAGTGGGGATATAGAGCATAGCGCAGGATTCGAAAAACTCGTCTGCCTTAATTTTCTGTGTAGTATGTCCTCTTAGTCTGGAAGTAGATTGCAGTGCTTGGCAATTTATCTTGGAAGAGTGTAAAAATATTAAGTTATGTCAGCTTCAATTATATTTAATTTGTAAGAATTGTGGACATTCAAAGAGAACACATTTATAGGCTGTTGAGCAGAAAAATGCACCATTGTGTTCTGAAAAAGAGAAACAAATGAAACAAAAGAATGCAGACCCCTGCTACTCCTGCATTTGAGGCTGGAAGTGTGGAGATTTTTTTTTTTTTTTTTCTTGTACTGTAAAGTGCTCTGTAAGGGTTCTTACGTAAAGCTTGATTGAAAATTGTAAACGTAAGGCTTGACATTCCCATCCTGTTTATCACTTATGTTTATATCCAAGACGTAAAGCTGAAGCTTCTTTTTCCTAAACCTAGATGTACAGATCTAAACAATTTCTGAAGAGATGCCAGTCTTTGTTGGGATATAATCAAGTATGTACCTGTGTACTGTACATGTAGGACTGATCTGAAGGCAAGAATTAACCATGAATGGTCCATTTTGTTTGGGATGGGGGTGGAGTACCCAAAAAAATTAGTCTCCAACACAAATAGTTAGCAGGTTGTGATCTCTCGAGTTGCTGCACAAAATATTTCTAATGCTTTTTTACAGTTTTACCACTGTGCATTTATATAAGCCACCACTGGCACTTAGTTTCAGAATTAACCAAATACTTACCAATAAACAATGTTCTGAGAAAAAACTTTGTTGGAATTTTCTACCAAATTTGCAATGGTGTCTGAATAAATGAAAATTGCATAACCTTTTATGCAAAACAACCAACATAAAAGCATGCTGCATACTACTGTCCTACTACGTTAAATGAAACTGTGAAAATGATAATATTGAAATAAAAAAATGACAGGTGTACAAAGCAAGCAACTGATTGCCTATACCTTATGTATTATAAATAAAAGTGTAAATTGAAAATAATCATTCACAACAAAATTTGTTTCAGGCTGAAATGGTAGAGGAGATGTTTTGAAAAACTATTGCTCCATCCAAAATGTATTGTTCTTGTGTGATTATTGCTGACTTACTGTTGTGAGATGCACTCATTCTTGGCAGTAGCCAAGTTGGTTTAATCCAAATGAACATTTCCATGCTGATTTTCACTTCAGTGCACTCACATGTGTAATGCATTTGCTTGTACAGAGCTTGCTTTACATGAATATATACATTGAGACATGATGTAATAAGAATAATGCACACTAAGCAGTAGTAAGCTAGCATGTATAATGCATGTAGCATCTGATATGAAGGTACTATGCATGCATACATACATACATACCAACCCAGTAAAGCACATTTGGAGTACACTGTCAGTGATATCTTATGCTCCCATTTTCTTCCAAGCGTTCTTCCCATTGTATAGCTGTTTCTTTGTTTTACAGGTGTAAGTGACAGTGCTTAACAAATGTGATGTCTGTAGAACCATGAATTGTTCTGTGGTGTTGAGAATTTGAAGCTAACTATGGGTTTTTGTGTATGTTTTGTAATATGTTTTAATATAATATGAGATAAAAAGTAATTTGGGAAATCAAACAAGTAAGGAAAACAATTGGATATGAAAACTAAATATAAAGGTTTTGGTTCACTTACAGTATTTTGCCCTGCAGCTGTCTTAAAGCTGTTTGCAATTAAATAATTTGAGTTTTACTTAAAAAGCCTAATCTGCAGATTCAGATCCTTTCCTTGGCTCTCTCTCTGTCTCTCTCTCTCTCTGACCCTGAGCAAGACTGTACATCTGTACAAATTTATGTTAAGCACTTCAGGGGATAGCATGTACAATAAAAGCAGATTTTTATTGAGCAGTATTGAGTCATGCAGCAGTCACTAATGCTGTTTACATTATGTAGCACTGTTCATGGTGAGCACTTTTCATGAAAGATTTATGTGTACATTCTAATACAGGCTACCCAAGGTGTATAATTTAAGCATTACCTGGTTAAGTGATGGGAGTTTAGTCTGCAGCTTGACCTAAAGATTTTAAATGTAACTTTTTTTTTTTTATTATTTAATCTGATTTGGAAAATTCTAAACAGGTTAAGCAAAAGTACTCTCCCAAAATAAGTGTTCATGTTGATTGATTATTTATTTATTTATTTATTTATTTTATTTATTTAGTAAAATTGTGGGTACTGTGAAACTACTATTTAAAACAAAAAATGAAGCTTCACTCTAGTATATGTTATATTAAGAGCAATAAAGTGGTAATTTGTGGGGAAAATAAAAGGTAAGCCTGTTCTTTTTCCTGATTGGAGTGCCAGACTCTTTCAGAATGAAGCCGACTCACTTCACCTCCATGGTAAATCCCTTTCCGCAGTTGTGTTTTAACCCAGGTTCAGGTTTTTCCCCTGATGCCTTTATCAATCATGCATGGCCTACATTTTTGTTGTGACCCAGACATAAGAATTGCAGACTTGGAGTTGGCCTATTATAAATGTGACTCTACATCTGACACTGAGTCATGTTTTATGTTGCGCATTATTCTCATACCCTCTTAATCTGATTCAGAATTGTGGGGGATCTGAGTTTATCCTGGAAACATTGGAGACAAGGCAGAAACTAACCCTGCACAGACTGCCAATTTGTTGCAGAGACCACTCATGCAGACACCCACCAATTAATCTAGTACACCTGCATTTGGCATGCAGAGAAAAATCTGTGTACCAGAGGAAAACTTTACATTATTATTATTATTACTAATAATAATCTAGAAGCTGGATTATCCACTGCTCCAAGACTGAAAAATATTGCGAAGTCCGGATTAATTTATTTAACATTTATGTGGATGATTAACTACAAACAGAAATGGATGTGTCTTTTCAAAGTTCTCCAATCTATAACTTCATTTAATAGGGAAAATGACACTCTGCCAAAAGTGTAAAGTCAAATTATTAAAAGCAAAAAAACCAAACTCTGAGAAACAAAGAGTACATATAGTAAAATATCTATAATGAATGAAAGGCGTTTGGTTTTGAAATTTGTTTTTTTTAAACTGAGCAAGTTACTTTCCTGTAAGTGAACTGTCTTAATAGATGAAATTTCATTACTTATTAACCATTATGGTGTCCAGCTGCTCTTTAAGTGAAGCAAGTTGCAGCCAGTGGGTAGCAGTCGACACATCAGAGGATGCTAGGTGCAATGTGCAGAAATATTTGCGGTTATCACCAACCCTATTTCATTTGGATTTGCTTTCAGTAACCCATAACCCCTCATCGAATGCATTTTTTATTTACAAAGCATTTCACTCAAAAATTACTTTGTCACAAATAACCTTAATGTATTAGAATTTTGTGAATTTATTTTGTCCCAATATTTTACAAGACTAATTCCTCTCTAACAAAGTCTCACTTTTTTCTTTAATTTCTGTGTACAGTGATCCCTTGCTATATCGAGCTTCGACTTTTGCGGCTTCACTCCATCACGGATTTTATATATAAGCATATCTCAATATATATCACAGATTTTTCGCTGGTTCGCGGATTTCTGCAGACAGTGGGTCTTTTAATTTATGGTACAGTACATGATTCCTCAGTTAACTTGACCAGTTGATTTCATACAAGGGACGCTATTGGCGGATGGCTGAAAAGCTACCCAATCAGAGCACGTATTACGTATTAAATAAAACTCCTCAATGATATACTGTATGCTTCCCGCGCGGTGCTTCGCATACTTAAAAGCCCGAACAGCATGTATTGATTTTTGGTTGTTTGCTTTTCTCTGTCTCTCTCACTGTCTCTGACATTCTCTGCTCCTGACGGAGGGGGTGTGAGCAGACGGGCTGTTCGCACACTGGCCTAGAGGATACGGACGCTCCTCTGAAAAATGCTGAAAGACTACTTTCACATTGCTCCCTTCATTGCAGCTGCTTTGTCGGACGGTGCTTTGCATGCTTAAAAGTCCAAACAGCATTTTTTTGAATGTTTGCTTCTCCTTCTCTCTCTCTCTCTCTCTCTCTCTCTCTCTCTCTCTCTCTCTCTCTGACATTCTCTGCTCCTGACGCACACTCCTTTGAAGAGGAAGATATGTTTGCATTCTTTTAATTGTGAGACGGAACTGTCATCTCTGTCTTCTCATGGAGCACACTTTAAACTTTTGAAAAAGAGACAAATGTTTGTTTGCTGTGTTTTAAAGTCACTGTCTGTACAACCTCCTGTGTTTCTGTGCAAATCTGTGACCCAAGTGTGACAATATAAAAATAACAATATAAACGTATGGTTTTTACTTCGCGGATTTTCACCTTTCGCCGGGGGTTCTGGAACGCAACCCCCGTGATTGAGGAGGGATCACTGTACTGTTGCTCCACCCAGATTTCATCTCTCATCAATATACATTTTTTTGAGGTGGGGTCAAGTTTCTATTTATATGTCAAATACAAGAATAGGCAAGCTCACAGTTTATATGTAAGGCTGATAAGCAATACAGACAGTTTTCTATGCTAATTTAAATTTGCAGGGCCTTTTACCGGCGAAATAGTATTTAATTTCCTCTGTTGGTCTCCAGAACCCACTTCTGCTTTTTACATTGCAGTACATAATAGGGATATCTCCCAAGTCCAGTTTGGTCCTGTAAAACCAGTCTTCTACAAAGTTCATAAATAATCAAGTATTAATACCTTCATGAATATATAAAGTACAGTAGAATGTACAAAGGAACTCTCATGACTGTTTAACTGCGCATTCCAGTTCTTTTTAAATAACCTCTTTAAGTGTCAATTTTTAATAACTTCCTAAGTAGTTGGCAAATCAAGGAAATTCCAGTGCAAAAGTATGCAGATCTTCAGTATCACTGCCACATAAGAGAAACATTGGTGACATCAGGGAAGTATATTCTTCTTGATCTATACTAATAAAAGGCAAAGCCCTCACTCACTCACTCACTCACTCACTCACTCACTCATCACTAATTCTCCAACTTCCCGTGTAGGTAGAAGGCTGAAATTTGGCAGGCTCATTCCTTACAGCTTACTTACAAAAGTTAAGCAGGTTTCATTTCGAAATTCTACACGTAACGGTCATAACGGTTGATAACGGTCGACAACGTCCGCCATGTTGAACTTTCTTATTTATGGCCCCATCTTCACGAAATTTGGTAGGCGGCTTCCCTGCGCTAACCGAAACCGATGTACTTACTTATTTCGATGGTATGACGCCACTGTCGGCCGCCATATTGAACTTTCCAACATCACCAATTTTCCAACTTCCCGTGTAGGTAGAAGAATGACCCCGTCTTCACGAAATTTGGTAGGTGGCTTCCCTGCGCTAACCAAAACCGATGTACGTACTTATTTCGGTGGTATGACGCCACTGTCGGCCGCCATATTGAATTTTCCAAACGTCACAAATTCTCCAACTTCCCGCGTAGGTAGAAGGCTGAAATTTGGCAGGCCCATTCCTTACAGCTTACTTACAAAAGTTAAGCAGGTTTCATTTCGAAATTCTACGCGTAATGGTCATAACGGTCAACGACGTCCGCCATATTGAACTTTCTTATTCATGGCCCCATCTTCACGAAATTTGGTAGGCGGCTTCCCTGCGCTAACCGAAACCAATGTACATACTTATTTCGGTGGTATGATGCCACTGTCAGCCGCCATATTGAACTTTCCAACGTCACTAATTCTCCAACTTCCCGTGTAGGTAGAAGGCTGAAATTTGGTACTTATTTCGGTGGTATGATGCCACTGTCGGCCGCCATATTAAACTTTTAACGGAAACTGATGTACGTACTTATTTTGTTGGTATCACACCACTGTTGGCCGCCATATTGAACTTTCCAACGTCACTAATTCTCAAACTTCCCGTGCAGGTAGAAGGCTGAAATTTGGCAGGCTCATTCCTTACAGCTTACTTACAAAAGTTAAGCAGGTTTCATTTCGAAATTCTACGCGTAATGGTCATAATGGTCAACAACGTCCGCCATGTTGAACTTTCTTATTTATGGCCCGATCTTCTCGAAATTTTATAGGCGGCTTCCCTGCACTAACCGAAACCAATGTACGTACTTATTTCGGTGGTATGATGCCACTGTCGGCCACCATATTGAACTTTTCAACAGTCCTTGTTACTTATGGGCCCATCTTCAAGAAATTTGGTACATGGGTTCCCAACGCTAACTGAATCCTACTTACGTACATATATACGTCCATAGCCTGCAGCTCAGTCACTGTGTGAGGTGGCGTTGGGTCCCCCATCCCAACGCATCCCACGTTGTTGGCTGCCTGCCTATATAAGACCGTCCGTCGCTCCGGTCTCTACATTCCCTTCCTTGCTTCGCCACGGGATTCACGTCTCCCTACTGATAACTACAGCCTTTTTGTTTAATCCACGGCTTCTCCGCTGTTTTATTGTTTGTTTATTACAATTATAGTTATTGTATAGGTATTTTAGACTTACTTTACATTGCTCAGGTACCCATTTCCTTTATCATTCCAACCCCCATTACCATGTCTATCGAGGTGATCACTATCGATCAAAGAACTGTCACTTACTGAGTGGTTTCCATGCCCGGAGATGGCACCTACCTTTTCCATTCTCTTTGTTACATATTGCACGGCCATATCAGGCTCACTCTTGATATCCGGAGGAACATTGTGTCTTATGTATTGAATGACTGGGACAGGTTCAAGGTGTGGACTGATGACGGTACAGGAGATAATTATACTACACAGGAGTACTATAAGAGTGAAATGCTTAAGCCCTTCACCTATGGTTCTGCATGTGAGTTGATGGCTGCCGCTGAATTGTTCGGTTGTCGCTTTCAAGTGTACCGAAATGGCAAATATTTTACACCTTTCGACAACCGCCAATGCTTATTAAAGATCTTAGATTCACAGGTGACGATTTCAGTAGTGGACACTTTGATGTTTATGAGTGTTTAAACTCTCAAAAGCTGGATGTGATTTTTATCGATGAAACCGGTTGTGTGCTTACAATGCTTGACAGATGCCGAATGTCACTTCAACACAACAAATCCTGCAAATACTATCGTAATTGAAACAAACCATGAAACTCAATCCGATTATGACAGCAGCAATCCAAGCTGTGAGATTTGAGACAAGATTACTGTTCACATGGCCAACTGTAAGTTACATGCTCAAGAGTAAGCTCAGCGCACAGCTTGGTCATGTTACAACCGGAGGGCCGAACTGACAACATGGTATACAAAGAGATCCTTAACAAATAATTATTGGCATATTTTCCCTCAGTTTAAAAAGGTTAAATTTTCTTCTTAATAAAAATTTTAAGGCAGTACTTCTCCGCTGCGAAGCGCGGGTATTTTGCTAGTTGACAATAAAATGAAAAATGGAGAAGCAGAAGCTTAAGTCATGATTTCCACCTAACATAAGCAGACTTGGCTTGAGCGTACAAGTAGTTTTTCTTGTACAAATTATACTATTGGTGATTCCTATAGTGCCGACGCTTAAGTCTTGCTTTTATTGCCTCCAGTTTAAGTATATTTGCATGCCTTTATGTGAAATATTCTTTTACTTTGTATTCCTCTGCACTGTATTCACCTGTGTTTTGTTAGTTTATGTGTGTTGATAGTATGTTGTAGCACATTAATTGTATTTTAACAGCCCTAACCTGGAAAGGGAGGGATGGGAAGTGATGACATGTTAAGGACAAGATTGTACAAAAATGAACTGATGACATGGTTATAAAAATGAATTCTTTCTATTGATAGTCCTCTAGTGCCTCCAATATTAATTTTGTTAGAGTTCTATTTTCTTCACTATTATCCAGCAAAGGTTATTCTTTTTAGGTACAATTGCTGCAAAAACAAATGTTAGCCTCATGCTGAAAATACTCTGACTCTCTTTTTGTTTTGAAAATCATCCTTCTATAATGACTTTTACATAAACTCTTCATAGCGCAGATCAAAAGGTCACCTGGCTGCAGTTTTAAAAGGTGAACAGTGGTGGCAAGGCAGGTTCAAGATCAGACCATGGGTCCCAGTGCACATACCTTACTCTTAATGTCTGATCTTTCCCTTTTTCATTTTCTCACTTCACTTTCTTTCCCATTAACTATGCTGTCGGATGTTGTCCTTGTTTCCAGGTATGATACACATGTGTCCACTTTGGAATTTATTTAAATACATTTTTCCATATTCTCTACGTTCTCCACAGGGTTTTGGTCCACCAGAGCTCTCTCAGTATATGTCTGTGACTTCTTTCTTTGTTGTAATATTGAAAAAGTTTAAATTAGAATGACAGTATTTTTATGGGAATCTCTGTAGAAGTCTTAATGCATGCAGTAATCATCTGTTTGAATAAAGAAGAAATGTAACCAAAATAATGATACATTTATATAACACCTTTATCATGTTCAAGGTCTCAGAAAGAACAGCAGGATATATGTAATATTGGATACAAATGTCCGCATATAACACTAAAAATGGATAAATACAGGATATACAAAGCATTTAATAGAATAAAAGATAAATCAGAGTAAAATACTAAATCCAATACTAGAATAAAGGCCTGAACAAATGACATAATTTGTGATATAACACACACGCACAAATTACCCTAAGCATCTGGACAAAGAGGTAAACTGGAAGAAGGACAGAATGTTAATTGAAATGCCTTCCTGAACAGATGAGTTTTCAGTTGTTTTTTTTTTTTTTGTTTAAAAGAATGAGTTCAGTCAGCTGATGTAATTAATTTCGGGATGTCGTTCCAAAGTCTGGGCGCTATACAGCTGAGACACAACAAGATTGTTAGAATCGGAGGACATTAGTGGGTGAACAGGAGCATAGTGGTGGAGAAGGTCACTGATATAGTCTGGTACAAAGCTATTTAAAGCTTTGTAGATTATTTAATAAAATTTTATATTCAATCCTGTAAGACACAGGGAGCCAGTGAAGGCAAAGCAGGATGGTTTCTCACTATTGCAGCAAATATTTGAATCAACTGGAGCTGTGATATAAGATTAGAAGGGGCACCTGCCAGCAGCGATTTACAATAATCGATGTGAGGTGTGATAAAAGCATGGAAAAGTTTCTCAGCGTTAGTAAAGGAGACAAATGAGTGAACATGGGATATGTTACGGAGATGGAAGTAAGAAAGTTTCTTAATGGTTTTTGTGTGGGAGAAATAAGAAAATGACACCACGATTCCTTGCATCAGAAGAAGGTCTGATGAGATCACCGTCAAGAGTGACTAAAAAAGGAGCTCATTTTATTAAGTTGTGCTTTAGTGCCAATTTGCAGGAGTTCAGTTTTGTTGCAGTTTAATTTTAAAGAGTTCTGCTCCATTCAGGTTTTAATTTCATTGAGGCATGTTGTGAGCTGATAGAGCACTGATAAAATTTCGCTTTTAACATTGAAGTAGAGTTGAGTATCCTCTGCATAAAAATGATAACCCAGTCCAAAGCTACAGATAATATGGCCAAGGGGAAGCATAGACACAGAAGAACAGAGGGCCGAGGACAGAGCCCTGTGGAACTTCTTGTGTGACTGGCGCTGAGCTGGATCTGCCGTTGCCAAGACTAACAAATACTTGCCTCTCAGTCAGGTAGGAATTAAACCACTGGAGGGCAGTGCCAGAGATATCCAGAATGTTATCCACTATGGACAGTAGAATGTCATGTCTGACAGCGTCATATGTTGCACTGAGGTCTTTCAGAATTTAATATGCTGGTTTGTCCAGAGTCTGCTGCCATAAGCAAATCATTGGTTACCTGAATGAGAGCAGCTTCATAGCTGTGCTTTGCTGTGAACCCAGACTGAAAGGGAAAGGGTTCCATCATATTATTAGAAGCTAAGTAATTGGTGAGTTAGGAGGCTACAACACGCTGAAGAACCTTTGACAGAAAAGGTAAGTGAGGAACAGGGTGAAAACTGTTAAGATTGTCAGCATGAATACCAGATTGGGAATACATAAACACTTTTAAAAGTGGCTGGCGCAAAGCCTGTGTCAAGGGATGTATTTATTATTGGCGTAATAGTCGGGATTAATGCAAGAAGGCAGGATTTTAAAAAGTGTGGTTGGGATGGGGTCAAGTACACAAGTAGTTGGCATCCTGTTACAGAGCAGGTCATTAACAAAAGCAGATGTGACTGGTGAAAATATAGAAGAGGGGCTGGATGGAATGGGAAGACAGGAAGAGCTATGAATGAATGTTGGATTTGTTAGTTGAATTGTTTACATTTTTAATTTTATTATGGAAAAAGTAGAGGAATTTTTCACATTTCAGTAGTGGAGGTAATTGGGTTAGATACAAGTTGAAGTAATGTATTAACTACAGAGAATAAAACCCTTGTGTTATCATGGCCACCTTTCTATTATTCTGCCATAATGTGTGTTCTTGGCTGTAGTTAGTGCATCTCTCTAAGCCCTTTGATGGATATGCACAGTTGAGGCCACTCATATGTGACATTTTCTCAAAGTGTCAGCTGCTTCCATAAACCTTAATTCTGAATTATACCCTGAAGTTTAGTATTAAAGGAAACCTCCTTATGTTTTAAAGGAGCTGTTTTATATAATGCTGAATGAAGGGTTGAGTTATAGTTGTCAACAAAACTATCTAGTGTGGATGGAATAGAGGAAGACCAAAAAAGACAGGAAATGGATCCAGCAAGGACAGAGGGACAAATAATTTTTAGGTGGGAAGGAGGGAAAGGTAATTCCAGTCTGACTATTTGATGTGGACAAATTGTTTAGTATGCAGAAGTTTTATAACAGGAGTATGTTGTATGTATTTTTGTTATGCAAGTATTATTTCTTTATCCCAACACTAGCAAAATACCCACACTTCGCAGCAGAGAAGTAGTGTGTTAAAGAAGTAATGAAAAAGAATGAAACATTTTAAAAATAACGTAACATGATTGACAATGTAATTGTTTTGTCACTGTTATGAGTGTTGCTGTGTGTGTGTGTATATATATATATATATATATATATATATATATAATATATATATATACGCGTGCGCGCACACACTTATATACATATACATACATATCTACACACATATATATCAATGTAATTTTTGTCACTGTTATGAGTGTTGCTGTCATCAAGGATTTGATTATCATTATTTCTTTCAATCAGGTTCATATTTCGAGGATGTGTTGTGTTCAAGTTATATTCCGTGTTTGTCAACCATTGTAAAGATAACAGGTTTCATTCATCGAAGTGTTCACTACCCAAATCGGTACTCGTGAATCTAAGATGTTTAACAGGCATTCCTGGTATTAAGTTGTGCATTTGCCTGCTAATATTTAGCGGTAGCGTGTTTATGAACTTAATTTAACCTTTCCCAGTCCTGCAAAGTCGGTTCACGTGAGCCGCTCGGAGTACATGCATCGAAGCTTGTCCACGGCTTTATTTAATGTTAGCTCAGACCTGGCATACCAGCAATTTAAACTCCGTTACAGCAATTTTAACTCTGTTACAAAGTGATCAAAAGTCTCGTTTAAGCCCTGCGTCTTCTCATTAAACTTGTATCTTGCGAATATCGTATTCGTCGTGGGCATGACAAACGCCAGTGGCAGCCTGTCTAAGAATTTAATTTAAACTTTAGGTTTACACTGCGCTTTGTCTCCAAAGTAGCTGCACTCATGAATTTGCTTGTATGCGTCACTCGCTTCATATTCTTTTGCTGCCTTCTCAATTGTGTAATGCGTTTTTTGAACAGGTTTCATTCGTCGAAGTGATCACTCATACTGCGTTCAGTCAGTTCACGTGAGCCGCTCTCTTGTGTGATCTTGCGATGTCCACGGCTTTATTTAATGTTAGCTAAGACCCAGCACTTAAGTTTCTCGCTACAGCAATTTTAACTCCGTTACAAAGTGATCCAAAGTCTCGTTTATACCTCGTGCCTTCTCATTAAACTTGTATCTCGCGAATATCGTATTCGTCGTAGGCATGACAAACGGCAGCGGGAGCGTGTCTATAAACTTAGTTTAAACTTACGGTTTACACAGTGCTTTGTTTCCGCAGTAGCTGCACTTATGAATATGCTTGTATGCGTCACTCGCTTCATATTCTTTTGCTGCCTTCTCAATCAATTGTGTAATGCGTTTTTTGTTCAGCGCTCTTTGGAGCTCTTCCTTGTTCTCTACATATTGCATTCACAGTCAGTTCACGTGAGCCGCTAGTCCTTCACCCGCGAATATTTACCTTATATGGGCAGGCACTCAATTACGTGTGATGAAGCGGTATGCAACTCCACCTCGCACGCCGACCGAGCTGCAGGCTATGGCTATGGCCGTATATATGGATGAAATTAGGTTCCAGTTACGACCATTACGCTTAGAATTTCGAAATGAAACCTGTCTAACTTTTGTAAGTGAGCTGTAAGGAATGAACCTGCCAAATTTCAGCCTTCCACCTACACGGGAAGTTGGAGAATTAGTGATGAGTCAGTGAGTGAGTCAGTCAGTCAGTCAGTGAGTGAGGGCTTTGCCTTTTATTAGTATAGATTGCAAATGTTGAGACTGTAGTATTCTGAAAGTTGCACAGAAAATGCATACCCCCATCTGTAAAATGACAAATAATGGAGGGGCTAATAATTTTGCAAATTTTCCACAGGCTCTAACAGGAAAGTCAAAAGTATCTCCAAAAACTCTCAACAGAGTGGGCCAAGAAATGATCGAGAAAAAGAAAAAAAATTACAAAAGCTGTAGGGCTACCTGCAGTTAATGGTGCATAGCTCCTAAAATAAAAATTGAACTCCATATTTTGTTGTATTATGTCGTTTCCAGTAATTGAGAGTGATTGTGGAAGATAGCAGAGAAATAGAACAACTGTGATCAAAGTTTGCTTGTTAATATATGGCTTATATTTAGCTTATTACTCTAGATAAGGATCAACAAAAGACAACTTAGTTTGAATTCAGCATTGAAAAACCATACATTACCTTGTTTCTGGAGACAGCATTTGTGTCTCAGGTTTTTTTTCTTCCTGTTTGATTATAATCTTTACAATGTTCCTTTGTGGCATCTCTTCTTAGCATCAGTTGCATATTGTTTACAAACATTGACTGCTTCTCACTTTAAGACTTAAGAAGAAGGAAAAAAAGCCTGTGAAATAATTATTGATTATAATTATTGATGTGCTGTCAAATGTGTACTTCCCAAAAGGAAATTTCATAGGAATGCCCTGCCATGTGATAGGCACCAGTGGGAGAAGTTGATGACAACTTTCTTAGCCAAATTTGTCAAGCTTTCCTTTCTCCTCAGGGGTGTGGAAATCAGATTTTTTTCTACTTGTCCATGGACAAGTAAACTTGGAAAATCCACTTGTCCGCCAGTTAAATTCACTTGCCCATAAACAAATAACAAAATTGAAAAATGGTTTATTATTTCTGATCTCTTTTATTGATACCAAAACTGCCTTCCATTTTAAAGCTGAAAATAAGTTCTTTCAGGGAGGAGTATTTTGCCACCTTGCTCTAGAACATTTATATGAAAGATTCCCTTATCATTTTATCGCACTAATAAACAGTGCCTTCATTATAGCTACACTAGTTCTGTTTCACATATTACAGTTACATAATAGAACACTGTCCTTGAGGCATCATTCAACAAAACACACAATATTGGCTTCACAAACTCAACATAGGCGTCCCTGCCTCGATGGTCACTCCCTAAATTTACACCATTCTTTTCCTGCACAGAACACAGAAATTAAGTCAGTAAATGGCCTGTTGTGCTTTGCAACAGCGTAAGCAGTATCGAACAGCCTAGCCTAACTCTCAACCTCTGAGCGTTCAACTTTAGAAAACGCTTTTTCAATTGAACCAACTTTTTTCTTACTTTTAGACTCATGCTTTGACATACAGGCAATGTGTTTCGCAGACTGCTAATGCGACAGTAGTGGCGACTTTCTTGCCGGTAAATAATGTCGATGTTTTGTCGGCAATAAGTGGATACTGACGGGAAATTTGGCAAAAAACGGAGTCAGTGTCTTCTGCATTTACCCACGGAAACTCTTTGAGCCATTGCGACTGAAAAGACTGATTGTGTTTTTTATCATACTTACGGTCACTTTCAGCTTTTGTTTTTCTTTTCTTGCCCTCATTGTCAGGTTTTTCAGGGCCTGTTGTGCCAGTTTTAATCAAGAAATGATCCATTTCTCATCCGCGATGCTACTTGCTTCAGTTTCAGCAACACGTATATAGCGAGAAAACGTGTTTACCGCAGTACATTATGGGCAACGCAGGGAATTCCTAAAGACGTATTCGAAATTCTGCAAGATGGTACATTTCCAAAGAAGTAAATATTACCGCTGTTGTCGGGGAAAAAATAATCGCGTCTAAGCGAAGATTTTTTTATAGATATTTCATAACATTTGGAAACCAAACCGTTAGAATGTTTTCTTCTTTATTTTTAATAAACTGACAGCGCAAAACCAACTTGTTTTTATATGAAAAATTCTCTAATCAAAAATGATCTATGGACGGCTCATCAAAATTGATGTTGTCACGCAATAAATTTCTTAATCCCTGAATATATCACAACCTATGCGAAATCACAAATTTCAGGAAAGATTAACTGCCTAACAAGCTTTATGTGGTGAAAACATTTGCATTGTAAGTAAAATGACCACATTTTTATGTAGAAACAATGAATTTTATCAATAATGTATAAAAGTTATTGATTATAATGAAAAAGCATCAGATTACATCGTAATGTCAGCATGAAAAAAATGACCGCATCTCTAAGCGTGTAAATAGTAGGGTAAAATACTTATGTAAGACCATAAGAGTGCTTCCCCTTTGAAAAATCAGCCGTCATTTTGTAAACAATATTAAAGACCAGTTTGAGACATGAAGAACATGCCTATGTAGACTGTTTCCACACAAAGTACGTACCCAAATGTTTAAAATTTGAAAGTAGTGGTAAAAATGTGCCCTGCATAGCACATATAATTCTTTTTTTCTCCAGAAAATTGCACTTGTCCATGGACAACTGAAACCAGAAAAACACGCTTGTCCGACAGTCAATTTACCCGTGTCGGACGAGTCGGGCGTTGGATTTCCGCACCCCTGCTCCTCATTTCATTATGCAAACATATCTACACAAGCAGAAATAGAATTTTGTGGTTGTGCTGTATTTGGAGAGATGTGATACTTGGCTAACAAGTTTCTTTTGCTTTTTATTTTCACAAAAAGCACAAATCTGTAATTAGTTTTTTTTTGTACTAATGGTGCAGCATATAAAGAGGATTTGCATTTGTCCATAATTTCCAACCTGGAAATGTGAATAGACTGAAGTAGGAAAGCATGATGACATACAGTTGCTCTAAAAACTCATGTAGCACATTTTCTGTTTGTGTAGTGTTGCACATATATCATACTAAAGGAGAGTTACTTGGCTTGGGGTATGATACCAGTAGTATTAGCATGGTGGGTTTTTGTCTTGTTTAGTGGTGGTAATGTCATAGGTACTGTACAGGTTTACCATTTTAAAACTTTTATCAGCATTTTTGTAATTTAATATCAAAATGTTACTCACAGTACATTTCTAGTTATAATGCAGTCACAAAGTTTTTACACTCCTGACGTGCACCTTGTGTACATCTGAGCTGGATTACCAGACTGCCTCATGCTTCGCAGAGGGAAGAGCAGAGTTTACTTTAAACATTATAAGTGGCCCAGTGCTGCAATTTTAGGTGCAACAATGCTTTCGGAAGCTAAATGTTTAACTTGGATGAAGGAAAAAAAATAATTATGATAGCTTGCTACTATAGCTTTTGAGTTCTACTATTGTCTCCTATAGCCTGATTGTGTGATCTGCCAGCTCTACAATTATAGAATGGAAGGAGCTACACCTTGTGTTGAAGGCTGCTTAACGAATCATCAGGGCAGACCTCCCAAACAAGGACACCTTCTATGCTAGCCGACTTTGGACAAAGGCTAGCAACATTATTAGAGACCTAACACATCCAGGCCACCATCTGTTTACACCGCTACCGTCTGGAAAGAGGTTTGGGGAAGTCAGATTACACACTAACAGACTGAGAAATAGCTTTTTCCCCTAGAGCTGTGATTTCCATCACACCTCTCCAAATCCAATTTCCTCCAGTTCACAGGAACTATAATATAAACATAAAATATACAATACAGACAACTTTTTTTTTTTTAAGCTGTACATAATTATGTCATTTTGTATGTAGCAGTTGAATATATGCTGCTTTCATCTTCATTACCTGAATTTTTTTTTTCTTTGCTGCACATGAAAAGTTGTCATTAGAATTTCATTGTACGGAAGTATAATGACAAATAAATAAACTTGAACTCAAAACCATTTCTCGACTGTTTTTAAAGTAAATGATTGTTAGCTGCAAATTTTTTAATGGTGGTTCCCAACCATTGTTGGTTTTGTAAACGCTTTCCAGACAGATATGCATTAGGGCTGTCAGATTGAACGTGTCAATTCAAATATAATTGAATTTTAATAAATGTGTTCCTTAGAGGCAAAAGCTGACATCTAATTGTAAAAGAACAGTTGTTTTTACCTGCACTAATTTTGGAATTTGGTTAATACAGACAAGCTATGTAAAACTGTAGTATTATACTATTTGTTTTTGAACTTCACATCCATGATCAATTTTTAAGAGCTTGTTATCTTCATTAGCAAAACTTGTATCCAGACCCTTTCAGATTTTTTTTCTCATGTTCCACTGCCCTACACTTTGACCTACAGGTATACTTGGAGCAGTTTCTCTAAATGCTTCTCTGGTGCAGTGTCCCTCAATTAGTCTCAGTCTTAAGTAGCTACTGGTTTGACTTTTAATGCCTGAAACAGTGAGGTGTAATTAAAAATATTCAGGTCACCTGTAATAAAATATTGCTGCATCCGTAAAGGAGATAAAATAAACGGATCAAGCAGGTCCGGACTTGATACTGTGATGATCCCATAATGCTCACGGGAGTGCTTTTCCAGATGAGTGCCAACAGTGACTCCAAGCTGTTTCATTGTGTGGTGTGTGCGGCAACGTGTTGTACCAGTGCATGCTCCCCAGGCTGATCAGACCCTTTGGTCTTTGATTTTGCTGTGGCTGCCGCTGTCGCCATAATAAAGTATACTTAAATAAAAAAGCATGTACAAATATACATGCAACACCCAGTATTGTTAGCCTAAGTTTGAATATTTGAATATCTACTTAAACATTCTAACCTTATTTTTTGGCTAATCTGAAGGGCTTAAACCTGTCCTGATGTCATCAAGAGGCTTGCAAGAGCTAACCTGGATAGAGTATTGGTCCATCACAGGACATACTCTTGCACACTCCCACTCCTACTCATACCGTGCATATTTAAACGAACACAAACTTCTTTGGCATATGTAGTAAAAACCTGATCAGACACAAGCAGAATGAACAGTCTCCCCTTTCATTGTAGCATATTAATTGTTTGGCCAAAATTGAAGCAAATCAGGGCTCTGCTGTATTTTTATTGCCGCACTACTTCATAAAATGTTACTGTTCACTTCGTGTGAGTCCTTTGCACCTGAAAGTTGACTATGTATTTGAGAATAATTTTTCTCCCCTTGCAAGATGACGCGCTCTTCTATTGTCCTGTCCAATTATGTCCTCTGACAGGACATGGGCCTTTTCTTTGGTTAAGAATTTGAAACAAACAAGGTAATAGTTTACTTTCCCTTGTTTGCGGTTTACTTCTTGGTTATAGTGTTGAGGTATTCTGAAAAGGCTCTTATCTAGCTGGTATCAAAGGTCCTTTGTATTTTAGGATGACAAAATTGACACTAGCACCCAGTGTGACTGCATCTTTTTTTTGTGTAGCCCTCTATAATGGTGCCTTTTGTTTATCTGTATGGAGAAACTCTCGGTCAATATTTGTTTGATTCTTAATGCTCATCAGTATGTTATTCAAATAGGGTGTCCTACAACTAGTCAAGGCCTCTATAGTTGTACACCCCTTATTTTATATAAAACCTATCCCCCTTTTTTTTTTTTCTCTGCCCTTACAGTATTTTTTGACATAACTGCCTTGGGGGACAGGGGGTAATGTCAATAAATAATATTGCAAAGCCAAACACAACTTTTTCAGTTTAGACCAAATGACCAGGAAATAGAAGAGGCTTTTTATTGGTATTGCCTAAAATGGTAGTTGCTAAATTGTCAAGGGTATTATAAATAAAACATTCAGTCTGATGCTTTGTTCTGATGATACCCTATGCTTTCTAATCAGCCTTGGGGCTTTTTAAAATATCATATTGCTTATAAAAGTGTTATTCCAAAAATACTGTTACAACTTATGGTCATTTATTTCTAGTGTAGGCTGTTTATTTTTAATTTTTGTTATACCTGAACAAAATACATTATACTGATGCATGTCTTTTAGGCTAGTGTTAATGGTGAAGCGATTAGAACTGTTTAAATAAAGAGCACTATTTGCTTAAATGAAAAAAAAAAAGATGACCACAACCATACATCTACTCTCCCACCCACTATAAAGTCCGTATAACTTTTCATTACTTTTATTTTTAGTTGCCTGTGAAAGATAAATTGCATACTGGCTCACACCTAAGCCCAGTCCATCCTGTTCATGTTAACTATAAATGACTTGGACTTGCAGTGTAAACATTTGTGATACAGCTGTAACCTGATATACTCCCATATTAGACTTGTTAAGCTTGTAAAATGATGAAGAATGATAAAGAGCTTTAACGACTGCAATGACTTCACAATGTATGTACACTATATAGTATGATTTTTATTTTCCGTCTAACACCTGGTGAGGACTGAAGTTCGGAGACAAAAGTATCATCTTCTGAATAAGAGTCGTAAATTTTTTTTCAGTACTGTGGGGGTCAGCCACTTTCTTTTGGCTGTGGCTGGGCACTTCTGGTCATTGTTTTGCTAAAAAGTGAAATGTTTGGCCAGCTGTCAAATTCTTTGCCGATTTAAGCAGGTTTTCCTGTAGGTCAGCAGTTCCTGTCTCTGGGGGGTTGGGTGGTGCCCCTACAGCTTTAGATTTTGTTCCAGCCTGTTTCATGATCTTACGCCTCCCAAGCTACTTGTCAATTTGGGCAATCCTAACACTTTTCTAACAAAGTTTTTGTGTTTGTGATCCAGCTCATGCTGTTACTGCATTTTTTGAAAAGGTGATGTTTATGATTAGTGATTATTTCTAATAAGCAGACTGGAGTAAATGAAGCTAACTTACTTGCATTAGCTGATCGATCATTTCAATGTGTAAGAAACTTGTTTCATTTTATTTAAATGGATTATGGTAAACTGAGACTAATGTGAGCTAAAAGCTATAAAAACAATACTCTTCTATGTAAATGTTTAACCATGGTCTGTGATTAACTTTGTATTCCATTGTTCTTTTAGTACAAGGAATTGTTCCCTGATTTCAAGCCTATTTGTAAGTAAAACCAGCAATAGTTACCTGTTCTTGATTCTGTTTTACAGATGATGAGTTGTATGAGAGGTTGAACACTAAGGAGGGAGAAAAGGACCTGTACTGATTGGCTAGACAGAGGGACCGAGCTGGGAAAGCTGTGCAACAGGTTAGGGTGATAGACGGAAACGTACTCCCAAGCGAGGAGAGTGTGTTGAGCAGATGGAAAGAGTTCTTTGAGAGGCTGATGAATGAAGAGAACGAGAGAGAGAGTGAATCAGGAAGTGCAACTGATTAGCAAGGAGGAAGTAAGGACAGCTATGAAGATGATGGAAAAATGGAAAGGCAGTTGGTCCAGATGACATACCTGTGGAAGCATGGAGGTGTTTAGGAGAGATGGCAGTGGAGTTTTTAACCAGATTGTTTAACGGAATCTTGGAAAGCGAGAGTGCTGATATTTAAGAATAAGGGGGATGTGCAGGACTGCAGTAACTACAGGGGAATAAAATTGATGAGCCACAATGTGAAGTTATGGGAAAGAGTAGTGGAAGCTATGTTAAGAAGTGAGATGATTATTAGTGAGCAGCAGTATGGTTTCATACCAAGAAAGAGCACCACAGATGCAATATTTGCTCTGAGGATGTTGATGGAGAAGTTTAGAGAGGGCCAGAAGGAGCTGCATTGCGTCTTTGTGGACCTAGAGAAAGCATATGACAGGGTGTCTCGAGAGGAGCTGTGGTATTGTATGAGGAAGTCAGGAGTGGTAGACAAGTATGTAAGAGTTGTACAGGATATGTACGAGGGAAGTGTGACAGTGGTGAGGTCTGCTGTTGGAGTGACAGATGCATTCAAGGTGGAGGTGGTATTACATCAGGGATCAGCTCTGAGCCCTTTCTTACTTGCAATGGTGATGGACAGGTTGACAGACGAGATTAGACAGGAGGCCCTGTGGACTATGATGTTTGCTGATGACATTGTGATCTGTAGCGATAGTAGGGAGCAGGTTGAGGAGACCCTGGAGAGGTGGAGATATGCTCTAGAGAGGAGAGGAATGAAGGTCAGTAGGAACAAGACAGAATACATGTGTGTAAATGAGAGGGAGGTCAAAGGAATGGTGAGGATGCAGGGAGTAGAGCTGGCGAAGGTGGATGAGTTTAAATACTTGGGATCAATAGTACAGAGTAATGGGGATTGTGGAAGAGATGTGAAGAATGAAGTGCTGGCAGGGTGGAATGGGTGGAGAAGAGTGTCGGGAGTTATTTGTGACAGACGGGTATCAGCAGGAGTGAAAGGGAAGGTCTATAGGACGGTAGTGAGACCAGCTATGTTATATGGGTTGGAGATGGTGGCACTGACCAGAAAGCAGGAGACAGAGCAGGAGGTACCAGAGTTAAAGATGCTAAGATTTGCACAGGGTGTGATGAGGATGAACAGGATTAGAAATTAGTACATTAGAGGGTCCGCTCAGGTTGGACGGTTGGGAGGGACATGTGTAGAGGAGAGATGCTGGGTATATTGGGAGAAGGATGCTAAGGATAGAGCTGCCAGGGAAGAGGAAAGGCCTAAGTGAAGGTTTATGGATGTGGTGAGAGAGGACATGCAGGTGATGGGTGTAACAGAACAAGATGCAGAGGCCAGACAGATATGGAAGATGATCCGTTGTGGCGACCCCTAACGGGAACAGCCAAAAGAAAACTAGTCATCAGGAACAGGGCAGGAATAAACCCTGAATGGGACACTAGGCTGTCATAACTGTGCATTTAAATTGAAAATACATTTTAGAAACTGTGTTTCATTAATTTAATCTGCTATGTGATCTGGCATGGTTTTTACTGGTACTTTTTTATACTTCAGTTAACTCATTTCTATACTTAATGTCTGAGGCTACTTTTTGGTTTATCTTCAGTGATACTCTTATTGCTGCTTTATAAAACTCTTAAGTGGCATATTATGAAGGGCATTAAATAAGCTAAGAAGTACTCCTCTGTTCAATAAAATTCCATTTTTATCCTTGTGACCACATGTTTTGTTTGGCATGCCTAAAATTTCAATGTCTTGAATTGCAAGCAAGATGTAAAGAAGAGTTGTTAAGTCATTCTTTCTGTCTTTAGTGCTACAACTTAGTATGCTAACCTCTGACCTAGTAGCTTGTGTTGTGAAAGTTCTGATTTGTGTTGAGACCAACTGATATGAACCACACACTGCTTGTTTATTGTAGGCCCATAGTGCTATACTTTAGTTGTGGCTTGAGATATTTGCTACAAGGCCAACTAAGGCATTTTCATGATAAGCAGACCTTTGCAACTATTTATAGGATATCAGTCCTGGATAATTTAGGGTGCCCACACCATTGGAGTTAATTGGGCATCTTCTAACTTACTGTATACAATGTCTGTCTTTCTTTGTATAGTTGATTCAAAATACATTGTTACATTCATTTGGAAATTTCCACGGTGGGATTGTCATACTGTATGGTGTTGGAAGGTGGAGCACTAGGAAGGACAGAGTGAACATGGCTGCTATTATCTGTATTTGGAAGGCTGTGTGCTGTGAAGTTTGATAAGTCAGCCAGTCAGAAGCTTCATTTACTGGCCTTTTGAAATGCTGGGGGGGGGGCTGGGTGTTGGGGCATGGCCAGCTCTTATGAGGTGCAACTAGCTTGGAGTTGAATTTCATTAAATTGTAATAAAATAGTACTTCTAATATCCTATTCCCGATTACCAGATCAATAAGCTGTCACATAAAGGTTTGTAGGAAACATGATTGTTTTACCATAAGGCTGCAGCTCCCAGGTTGTAAGTATAAGCAAGTATGAGAATGTAATATTACTTGATCTCTTGCCTGGCAATGCCATATAAAGCCGCAAGCTTTAGTTTCACAGAATGCCTGCCAAGGAAGCCCAGTTTAAGCAGGGGTATTGCCGGAACTGCCAGGGGCCAAGTATAATTTCATCTACACAACACATTCCAGCTTTAGAACATAACACTCCGGTGACATTTTGCACATGCAGATGACCTTTTCTTTCTGAAATGTGTCTGGTATTATTAGCGAGACGAGCTCCATAACCTCTAATACGTTTCAGCAATTTGAATCACTAGCTTTTGGCAGTTCCTGACATGTAAGGTAAAGTGTCCGTTTTCTAGAGACCTGAACACTTGCAGCATTTTTCTTTTTCTTAAGGGTGACGGTATAGTCAGCCAAGCAAGAAGTACACGCACGTGCACATACAGCACATATAACTTCTGTTTAAAGTGTAACGTATGCAAGAAAAGCTGATATTTTGGGAAATTTTAAATTGTTTTTAGTAATGTGTTACCTCTTTAATGCAATATTTTAACACAAGTAATGTCAATTTTTACTAGCATCTTTGAAGCCGTGAAGAAAAATATTGTCCCAGCACTTTTGGAAGTCATCACTCAGTGCGTTTACACATGCTTTAATAATCTCATTATTCACAAAATACCATATAAACTCCTATTCTGGTTACAGAAGCTGATATATTGGTGTATGAGGTGCCAGATTAACACATACCGATTTATCCGCAAGTAATCTGGTTATGTGTTAACTAGGTTACAGTTAATAATTTTGTAGTCCGTGCATCAATTGCACTCTGTTTGCCTGTGCATGGGTTAGCTTCTCGCACACACACACACACACACACTTTTTCAGCAGCCATGGGTAGATGCAGCCACAAGATACATTTACCAAGGCAAATGCTCTGGAGAGTGCATTATTCTTTCTGTTGGTTGAAATAAATAATAAAAATAATATTTCAGAAATAACTAAATTGATGTTAATGAGCTGAATTTACACTGCTAAGTTCAGCAGCACAATTTTAAGAACAGTTTTGGGGTTAACACATTAAAAGTAGCGTGCCTTACGTAGTCCAGTTACTTTACATCATGAGTAACCAAATTTATTTTATTGAAGTAAAGATACCTGCATTGTTGTTCTCCCAGGACCACTAGGTTAAAGACAAGAGTTGCACATGGTATGCTGCTCCTTTGCAGGGATCAATCCCACAGCCAAGCAGCAAAGAGTGTGCGGTGTGCAATCCGGTAAGAGAAACCTACTAATAAATTGTCACTTCAGTTTTCATCCATTGTTACAGATATGTTGAAAAAGTGTGATCGGGTGTCATGGTGGTTAGTGTTTATACCATGAACCATCAGTGGCTCAAATCGAGGTTGTAAAAAGGGGAAGGATGTTAATTTACTTGACATGATGGATTAAATGTATTTATTAAACACAAGAACATCATGCTTGTTTTTATATTCATAGCAGTCAATGACTTTTTTTTTTTTTTCCATTCAGAACTTTTTTGCAGAAGGAGAACTCCAGTATATTTGTGCCTGTAAACGTAGGTTTTTAAGAAAGCAGGTTTCTGCCTTAAGTGGTTTACTCGCCTTATCCCAGTTTTGTGTGTGCATGTCAACTTGCTGACCATCTCAAGAATCACTTGGCAGCTATCAAACTGACAGGCCATTGTGTTGAGCTTTCCCTAAAAGTGAATTGTCTGAAATTAAAAGAAATTGCTCAACTGCAACATGGATAAACTTGACCTTTTCAAGCATTACTGTTGACCAAATCCATTACTGGAAGTTTATTTTTAAAGCAAAACAAAATAAAAATTGAGTAAGGGCCATGAGAGGAGTCAGAGGAGCCTGGTGGTGCTGAAATGTTTTGATGGACGAGTTTCTACCTGTTGTCTTATCAATTAAAGACTGTGGCCTCCTCAATATCCTCACAGTCGGTGAGCAACTGTTCTATGTGTCTACTCTGGCATAATGTCTTGGCCACTGTCGTGTTTGAGTCAAGGCATTGCACAGCGGACACAAAACAGAAATAGTAATGCAGTCAAAAGGGGCTGTAGCCACTTATGCATGAGGTATCCTGTCAGTGGGACACCACCATATTTTAAAGTTGTTTCTGTAAGTCCACAAGTGAATCTATAGCGGTAACTGCATTTTTACAATCCAAGGGTGTCTTCTTTTTTTATTTAAAAAAAAAAAAAAAAAAATTTCCATGTTCTTTGATCTTTCTTAGTAAAATATACTGTACAATTAGCACATACTGTATATATGCCAAAATAAACAACTTGTCCCAGCTGAGTGAATCTGTTTTATCATAAATCACACCTGCGTCACACTATGTACAATAAAAGGCTCATTACCATTAGATAGCTGAGGTTCAGAGTATTTCAGTGATGTATAGCTACCTCTAGTATATTAGTCATACTACATGCCACAGCTATACGTAAAAGGCAGGAAATAAATTACATATGTGACCGCTCATCTTTACACACACAGCCTCTGTAAGACTGCATGGAGATTGTCTTGGTTGATGTGCAAGATGACACTGTCTCAAGGACTGGCATGAAAGTAAAAGTTTAGATGAGTGTATAATTTATACATACATAGTTACAAATTGTTTTCTTGTTACTGCAGAGTAAAACCAGGTTAACGGAAATGGACTATGGCAGAAGTAGTCACTGGTTTGAATCCTTTATTACATTTCATACATGTTTGGGATGCCGGAGCAAACTGGTGTACTGGGAGAAAATTAATGCTGACACTTGCAGAACTTGCAAACTCCGCACCATTAGTGACATGGCCAGGATTTGAACCGAGGTTGCTTTATTTGTGGTAATGGCACATCTAAACTTCCGCAAATTCTCATTTGTTCATCTCCTTAAACTAATTTCTTGGTTTTGGTATTGAGGCAGGCAGAAAGAACAATGCTGAAGTTGCGTAGGCGGGGAACTTGAGGCCTGGGTTAAGTAAACAGACAGATGTTTTAGTGAAGATGGATTTTCATTTATTGTAAATGGACTGGTTGATGTATCAGAGCAAGGCAATAATGTAACGTCAGCCCTTTATCTGAACTTGTGAGTGTTCTATGCGTTTATCAAACTTTTCATACTTGCCATGTACATTTGATTCTTGGTTCTCTTTTTTTTTTTTTTTTTTTCTCTTTCCCCCTCTTTTTCTTTTTGATGTTACACTTTACTTGTTGTTCTTTTGTTATTTTTGTCATATGCTGATATCACTTCCTTCCATAATGATAGGGTGCTTTTTTTGTCTACAGTTCACATGAGTGCTGCACATTTCATTTTTTTAAACAGTTGAAGACAAGTCTCATTTGTGGCACTGATTTTCAGCCTTGGCACCATTCAAAAGTCTGTGGCCACCGTTAGTTTGCAAGTGCCAAAAAAAGGTTTAGAAAACTGAAACTTCATCACAGGTTTATCAGATCGCAAGTTGCCTCTGTGAAATTTGAAACCTGGATGAAATTTAACTCTTTAAAACAAAACTGCAACAAAACCAAAGTCCATATAGCTGGCACTAAAGTTCAGCATAAGATCGTGAGCTCCTTCTCATTCTCTTTTGGTGATGATATCATCAGACCTTCTTCTTCTTCTACTTCTGCTTGGGAACCTTGGAGTTCCTTTTTATTTCTCCCTTTCTTATTCTACCCACAGAAATCATATTAAGAAAGTTTCTTAATCTCCATAACATATCCCACGCTTGCTCTTTCCCTTTTCTTTGTAACACTGAGAACTTATCCATACTTTTATCACATCCTGCATTGACTATTGTAAATCCCTACTGGCATTTGTACAGTTTCTAATCTTCTATCACAGCTGCAGTTAATGCAAAACTCTGCTGCAAGAGTCCTTACACAGACCTGCAACAGCGAGCATATAACACCCACCCTGCTTCACCTTCACTGGCTACCTGTGTCTTACAGGACGGAATAGAAAATTCTGTTAATAAAACTATAAAGGCTTTAAATGGCCTTGCATCAGACTACGTGTGTAGCGTTTTCCATCACTACGCTCCTGTCTGCCCACTAAAGTCCACTGATTTTGACAATCTTACACTAACCTGCACTCTATGGGGGGATGGGGCCTTCAGCTGTATAGTGTCCAGACTTTGGAATGACCTCCATCCATAAATTAGATCAGCTGACTTAATTCATCCATCCATCCATCCATCCTCCAACCTGCTATATCCTAACTACAGGGTTATGGGGGGGTCTGCTGGAGCCAATCCCAGCCAACACAGGGCGCAAGGCAGGAAACAAACCCTGGGAAGGGCGCCAGCCCACCGCAGGGCACACACCCACACACCAAGGACAATTTAGAATCGCCAGTGCACCTAACCTGCATGTCTTTGGACTGTGGGAGGAAACCGGAGCACCCGGAGAAAATCCACACACACACGGGGAGAACAAGCAAACTCCTTTATTCTAGAAGGTATTTAATTCTCACCCTTCTTTCAGTTTACTCTCTTGATGCTCAAGATGATTTGTGTTTGTATCATAAATTTGTTTTTTTTTGTTTATTCTATTTAAATGCTTTGTACATTGTGTGTTTTTTTATTTTGTGTTGTTTGTATCCAATGTTGTATATGCCCTGTTGTTCTTTCTGAATTTCTTTGAAGCACTTTAAGCATGGACAAGGAGCTATAGAAATAAAATGTGTTATTATTATTTATTATTTCAGCACTGCTTCTACATTTGGGATGGGAATGGTGGGATGAGGAGTGTGCTAGTGTTTGGTTTTTCAGTTTTTAGAATAGAATGAGTCCTGACCATATTGAGTTGGGCTCCTTGAGCCTATCTTGTCTGCATCTGCAGTAAAGACGAGGCCCACTCACTCTTCTGGCAACTCTAAATTGGTCCTAGATTATATTCACATGTTTGGGATGTGAGAAGAAACTGACAGAGACCTGGGAGAACATGTAAACTCCACACAGACTAGGATTGATTGGGAATTCTGGTAGCAAAACACACTCTAGTATATTTTAATTTTGGGTCAAGACGTCTTTTAAATAAATGTTGTTGTCATTAGATGGGTAGTCAATGCCCTGGTAGTTACCATGCAGCAAGTGTGTCCTCATGATAATACATAATAATAATAATAAAAAGGTGCAGAAAGAGTAGAATCAGTCACTCTGCCTAGCATTCGCCAAGGAGGAGCCACAGTGACACAAGTGTCATGAATAAATTGAAAGAAGAAACTGGGTCATGGCTATGCTTAATTTTTGGTTTATTCTTTTCAGGGACAGATCTTGCACAGGAAGGACGGTGAGGTGATAACCCTCATTTGGCTGAGAGTGTGAGCAGGCAGACATTGACTCCATACTAAAGGAAGGATCATCTTCTAGACTGCCCCGAGACACCGTCTCTCTTTCCATGACCACACTACATGCTGACGACGAGGGGGGTGCAGCCAGAACAGTAGGATACTGGGAGCACTGAAGTGCTAGCAATGATCCCTTCATCCCCCAGCCGCCACCGACGGGGAAATCGACTGACATGGCTACAAGACTACTGGAAAGGACAAAGAGTATCGAGATAATTGTGTGGCCTTTACCTGTTTGTTTTTCAATAGAACTGTACTGTCGTCATTTAGTGCATCTATGTGAAGGACCAGTGGTGCACTAGTACCTCTTTGAAATGTTTTTAACCAATATTCCCAGTGGCTTCTCAAGAATGGATACTTGAATTGCTACATGTTTCCTTCACTGTAGTAATTCTCTAAGTGGTTGCCCCCTCTCTTGGTGCCTTAACTGACGAGTGCCTTTATGTCTTCTGGGAGGATTCAATTCATGCAAACCCAGGCTCTGTTAAAGGTGCTGTAGATGAAGACTGAATACAGGATGCCTGTTTCAAAAGAAGTCACTTTAACAATCATGGCTTCATTTATGAAGCCAGATCTCTTGCACGGCCAGTTGGGGAGGAAACAAAGGATCGTCATTCAAAATGTGAACCAGCTTTCCCAAGCTTTTTTATTGTTTATATTTTTAAGTTGCTTTGATCTATCCCCACCTAGCACTGTAGTAATGATAATTCTTTACATTTATATAGCATTTTGCAAACTCCACACAAGGAGGACCCAGAACATGAACCCATGATCTCCGTATGTTAGGGTAAGACGCCCTTCACACAGTAAAAGCGTTCAAAGCTCAAAAAGAGTTTGAGAACTGTTGTGTTTTCGGTAACTTTCCAGGCCTCTTTTGGAACGATCAAAACAGGATGGCGACTAGAAATGACTGCGAGAGCAGAAAAGTCAAAATCTCCCCACACTCCATGACTTCACACTAAGTTGGTGTTGTTCACTCTGTCATAGTTTGTCCTTGTCTTGTGCCCTCACCGAGCACATTTTTGTCACATTTGCCAGATATTTTTAATGACTGAATGATTCTTTGTGAAGTAGTGGGCAGTATTTATTTAAGCTGAATCACCTTGAGAGATGAGCAGAAATGTGTCAAGGTGAAAAGACGAAAAAAAAAAGGAGTTCTGAAAAACATGGCTGCTTCAGTGTATGTTTGGAAAAGAATAAATAAGAGATGGAAACTCAGGTCTTTGGTTGTTATCTGGGGAGCCTCTTTAAGGTTGCAAAGCTGAAACTCTGGAGGAAGTCTGATCAGAAAGATTTGGAAGCGGGAGGCCAATTTGGGGAGGGGAACATCACGACAGTTATCACACTGGCGGCCTCACCGCTGTTGACCAGGCCTCATGCACACACATGCAGACAAAAGTTTGCAAAGGGTCTGCAGAAGTGGCTGCTTTATTCACAGAAAGTGTTTCTATTTATAAAAAACAAAAAAAAAAACAAAACCCTATCTCAGTCTTTGTGTTCAACAGTACTCTGTCAGATTACTCAGATACAGATTGAAAACGCAGAAGTGGCTGCTATTACAGTAAGTCTTGATCTGCTGGTTGTGGGGCAGCAAGCACACAAAGAAATGGGTGAGGAGGAATAACCACATTTTAGTTGCAGTGAAAATCCTCTGGGAGCCAATGACCAACAAATATCATGCTTCAAACTCCAGACCAGACTCTCCTTAAAGGTCCAGCCATCTGTTCTGACATTACAGATTCAGCCTCCCAAGACAAACCTTCATTTTGTGCACTTCAGGCAGATCATCAGTAGCTTAATATCTACCTTCCTTCCTGTTCTGAAAACATAAGTGATGCTATTGTGAGGAAGGGGCTATGTGATTAAGAATGTCACGTTTTAACTTTGACAAATGGGATGCAACTCTCTTTCAAAAGCGTGTAGCTGCCTCCCAACTCGGAGAACTTGGGTTTAAAGCCTGACCAGGTCGCTGTCTGTAGGTTCACCCCATGTCTGTGGTGTTGTGGTGGGGACACCCAGTCTCTGGCTTGCCCTGTGATGGTCTGGCATCACATAAACAGTTGTTGTCTTGTGCCCAGTGCTGATGTTATGTCACCCTGTATTGGAATAATGAGAATGGACAGAC
This sequence comes from Polypterus bichir lapradei, assembly GCA_026402145.1. Taxonomy (NCBI): domain Eukaryota; kingdom Metazoa; phylum Chordata; class Cladistia; order Polypteriformes; family Polypteridae; genus Polypterus; species Polypterus bichir. Next base: position 152,407,699 of record JANRMT010028174.1, read on the forward strand.
AACTGGATCCATAAAACAAGGCTTATTTTAAGGAAGATAAGTGTGGCACGTGGAGGAGTGAATAGAAATGGCGTACCCTTTAATAAACCTAAATTGAAAGGTACAAGTACTACATATGAGTGGTGTGTGTGTGTGT
>JANRMT010028174.1:152407844-152439302 GCA_026402145.1 Polypterus bichir lapradei
GTGTGTGTGTGTGTGTGTGTGTGTGTGTGTGTGTGTGTGTAAAGAATATAAACAGACTAAGGTGTTTTCAAGGTCTCTCCCAATGCCAATTTTCTGGTAATAGGAGCATACAAACAGGAGTAAGGAAGGAGTACATCAGGTAAGCTGATCTCCATTTTCATTAAATTAAATGAAAGGTTTTTTTTAATATATACTTTGTCTCCCATGGCATTGGAGTGTGGGGTTTGTTGCATTTTAGTTGGAAATGGAAATGACATTTTTCCTGTACACACAGTACGTATATATGATACATGACAGTATCAATGAGCTACTGAAGCTTGTTGCCATTTCCTTTTCCCTTCATTGATTTTCCTTAGAAAGGACATTCCTAAAGCCGGCGCAGCACTTCCTTTCAATTAGAATACAACTGTGCAGGTCAGGGAAAAAAATACATCCAAACAAGCCATGGCGCATGAGAGTTACAAAAATAGACAAAAGAGAAGTAGGCAAGATGGAGTGGGATATGAGAGTAAGGGCCTGCAAATGGTGTCCTATGCCTTGGCAGTGCTGAAAATTTTCTCATTCTGCTTCTAACAGACTCTCACCACACAAAGCGCTTCAGTGAGTGGGGAGCCACTTCGCCCACCACTAATGTGTAGCATCCATCTGGATGATGTGAGGGCAGCCATTTAGCTCCAGTTAGGTGGTGAAAGTGGCAAGAATGACTAGGCCATGGAGGGTAATGTAGTCTGGACACTGGGAAACACCCTACTCTTTACGAAGGATGGCCAGGAATCTTTTATGACCACAAAGAGTCAGGACCTCAGTTTTACATCTCATCCAAAGAATGGTGCCATTTATACAACACAGCACTGTGTCCCCATCACTGCACTGGGGTAAACATTCAGACCACAGGGTAAACTGCCCATTAACGCCTCTTCCAGGGGCAACCCAAGCTTTTCCTAGATGGTCTTCTATTCAAGTACTGGAAGGGCCGGAACATGCTTAACTTCAGGTGGAGGACCTCTTCTGACATGCATGTTGTATGGCTGCTTCAGCCAGTTTCTTTTTTAGAGATCTTTTCTTGCTGTCAAACTTATTTAATTTTGCTACCCCATGCAAATCTACTGATTTCCTTTTTCTGAACGCTCAACATGTTTTATGTCCGTTCCTCAGACCTTTGCTTTGTTCATTTCAAATACATTATTAAAACAGATACTGTATGATGGACCCATACCTGCGAATGGGATCAAGTTGTCTAGATATTTGTTGGCTTGCATTGCATCTCATTATTGTTTGGCTGTTGGAAACCATTAAGGGTTCTGAATCTTAAAAAGCAAGTCACTTCAAATTATGGTGAAGTAGTCTGTTCTTCGAGCTGCAATAAATGGGGACTAATTAAGAAAGCGGTTAGAATAAATGCCCTCCAGGATCTGTGTATGACGTTCTTGTAGCCCAGTTTTGGCCTTTTTGCATATCTGCCAACACATTAGCCCAAAAAAAAAGATCAAATTACTAAAAAAAACAACAAAAAAAAAAAGTTTAAAGGAGTACACCCCAATGTTTTTTTTTTTTAAATACCCCATGTGGTTTGTGGAGATGCTTGAGAAATCTCAAATCTTACATTTTCATGAAGAACAGAGGGGGTTTCTTAAGAAAGGGGGAGCCTTTGGCAACCAACAGTGGATAACATCAAAAATCTCCATAAAAACACTTGCATTACTTGTGTCACATAATCCACATATCGTGTAGTTGTATGGTTATAATAGACAAAATGTATGCATTTTATGCTAGAATATTGTTCAATACAGTAAATATGTCTAGAAAATGAAGTGGTTTTAAAACAACATCCTTTCACGTAGGACTGCATTTTTGAATTGACAGGAGTCTTGACCAATGAATGAAGGGGAGAGGCAGGGCTTCAGTTCAAATGTGTGATAGGTTCCCATTCTATCAGAAACTATCATCAGTGTTCTCCATGAAAATATTAAATTAAAATAAAATTCTTGGTCATCACTGCAAACCGTATGGAACAAGTAAGTAACAGATTCCTTTAATTAGCTACACAGTTCTAAATTAGAACAAGATGCATTTTCAGTAGCAATTGAAGACTTTTAATTGGTCTGAACACTTTTGGTTTCTGACTAGAGAGCCAAGATTGGTTTTTTTTTTTAATATATTTATTATATGGATGTATTTGATTATACACACTGGTTGATTCATGATTGAACTGTCTCTCTCCTTTGTGTTCTTAAAAAAATGAAACATGGCCACTTTCCTGCTTGTGATGTTATTGGCTCCTAAAATGCTTGTTTTGAAAGGTGCGATATTACATAATGACTGACTGAGCAATCTGTAATACGTTTGGGCAATAATTCGCATGTCGGGAGTCCAAAGGGCCACCTACACAAAGCACTGGAAAGCAACTCGGCAGGCTGAGAACGCAGATGGACTGCAGCGTGGAGCGCAAGCGGGATGCCTTATGGTTTCCAAGCCTCATTGCAGTTTAGTAAATCTTGCGGATTAGTAATTGTTGGACAGTTTTCTTTTTGTTTTTTTTTTCTGCCTCTCTTGCTCCTGGCCCATCTGCTATTCAGTGTTTTGAAGTTCAGTAACTTGAATTATGCATTGACTAACAATATTTCCTTTTCCATTGTGCATAATTGCCAAGGCCTTCTTTTCTGTATTGATTTTTTTCCAAGTTGCCTTGAATAGAAGCTTTAGCTAAATAAAGGAAAAAAAAAATAGCTCCTAAGTTATGCCATCAGTGCGTAGGAGGTTAAAGACTCAAACTGTCAGGAACACTTGCAGCGCAGAGCAGCAAGAATGGGGGGTTTAGGAGACTGCATTAATTTGGGCGTACAGTCAAAGAAGGAAGGGTGTGAACATGGAGGGTCCTCATTTGATTCCTCAGGGCCGCCATTCCTTCCTATAGAATTGTTATTTAAACATGATGACTTTTATTCAGCCATGTCAGATCATTCTTATATTGCCTAGGGTTAGGCCGGAATAATAGTAAGTCTTTACATTGATACAGCACTTTTCTCACAACTCAAAGCGTTCTCCACACTCGGAGGACCCGGGACACTCACCCATGATCACCTTACTGCGAGACCGCAGTGCTACCACTGCGCCACCAGCAGGACACCTTCACCAACACCATACTTTTAATATTTAAAAGTATTTGTTTAAATAAAGCTCCAAAAAATAAACCATTTTAGTTTGTCAGAAATTACATTTGACAAGAATACAAAATGCACAAAACTAAAGTTTCATCAAAGGAAAAATCAAAGAACTGGAAAAGTTCAGCAAAAGAAAAGCCAAACAAGGCAAAGTCCAAAATACAAAACTGACAGGCCTAGCCATAGCTGAGATAATCCAATGCCAGAGGCACACACACACCCTGGTGATGGGAAGCAGAAGGCCCCCCTGAGAATAGCCTCACTACTGGCACTGATGCCGAGGCAGAGGGGCTCCAAGTAACTGCAGCACAATTGACAACCACAGCCGAGAGCCACAGAAGACAGAAGCACAAACTTGACAAATGCACTGTAGATTTTTATCTTCTGAGTGACCCTTCAAATTTTTTGCGTCCCAGAACAGACTTTGTGTCCAATGAACGGTAGCTCACGGAGTCCCAAATGAGGCACATTACCTGCGTTGTGAGGGAGCGTCAGTTACGGCACTATGGCCATGTGGCACAATTTCCTGAGGGTGATCAGCTCGTAAGATCTTCATTGTTGAGGACCCAAGTCACTGGACCAGGCCAAGGGGCTTTCATGTAACACCTGGCTGCGGCAGATAGAGGATTATTTGTGGAGGGTGGGACTGGAACGCGTGTCTGCCTGGGGGGCTGCCAGCCGGGATCTTGAGCTGTTTCGTCATGTGGTGGGTACGGCAACGTGGTGTACCAGTGCAGGCTCCCCATCCTGAACTGACCGGACCTGATTAGTAATTCTCTGTTCTTTACTTTTTCTGATTTCGTTTGAGGTGTTCTATTAAAACAGATGCATCATGGTGAACACACACGGGTGGAAACGGAATCCCATTCGATGGTTAACACTTTAGTCATTATCCTCATCTTGTTAATTTGTAGCTAGTGGAGTAAATGAAGTCATTTAAAAATCGCCTTTAACAGACTAAAGAAGTAATTAACAAGCGGGTCAACTAAAATGAAGTTTGTAAGTAGGGAAGGAGCCGTAGCTGTAATTAACAAGTTTGGCTGCAATAAAAACCTGCAACCACATAGGCCCACCAGGACTGAACTTGAGGGCCCCTTTAGAATGTGGACACCCAAATTCTCTGTGTACATTACACCCTGAGGGCATTTTTCAGCAATCTCCGCTTGAGGGGGATATCACCAAAATAAAGCAATATTATTCAAAAAGTAAAGGCAGGACAGTCAATTTTGCATTAAAACCTGACCGATAACTTCTCAGATGTGCCCAAATGCGTGTTTGTGTCCAATTTAAACATTCCTGTACTTAGAAACTGCTGCTAAACTATGAAGAAAAAAACACAAAAAAACAACCAATGCTCACAATACCATTTTCAAATATATCTCATGCACAAGTTATGCCAGGGCAGTTTTTTCACCTCCGAGGCATTCCAAGGAATGTCAACTGTACCTTTCTAAAGTTCCATGTTGATAACACAAAGAAATAAATAATTACAGGGCCACCTCCAGAACCTTTCCAGGCAGGGATGCCCCCTGCTTGCTTTGCTCGCCAACCCCGGGCGGGCGTTACACACTAGCCACTTCATAGATCTGCCACTTGCGTATGGGGAAGTGGATGTACAATTTAAACAGATTGTTATTTTCATGGGAATTGTTACATATGCATAATAGAACTATTTTATTTTACAGCAAGTAATTAACCATAGTAAAAAATAGCAAAATGTAATAAAGTGAAAAAAAATTATGTTTCTTGTTGCGTTTTACATTTTCGTTCTGTTTGGCTTTAAAATTAATACGCAAATACTTTTTAAACTGTACAACTTCAGTAAAGACAATATTTGGAACTAACTTTTCATCAGTATCGCATTGAATTTTGATTCCGTGTTTGGACTTGCATCGTGACAACGCAACATATGCAAGTGAATATCGTTTCTTTCTCTCTAATAAATAAACCAACTTTGATTTGTTAACTGTCATAGTAAAAGCTATTCTAACAGGAAACTGTAAACGTTTTAATATGAATGGCATATCAAGATCTCCTTTGGTGTCTAATGTTATCCATGGAAGTACTACATTACCTGTCTTGTCGCCTGTTAAAATTTCACATGTCAGAATTGTTCGACCAATTTTGAATACAACTAATCTTGTCCTATTGTATAGCCCATCACTCATACATAAATTACGCAATAACATTACGATACATCATTCTTATAACAGTAATTCAGCCGGTGGAAGACCGGACGGTGTTAATGCTTATAGATATTCTACGGGATATTGTTGCGGAAGATTAAAACATCAACTTACATCACCACCAACTGTTTCACCATAGTCGATTGACACGCATTTAAACACTTTGCCGTGTAACTGAATGACAGTTTTCACGTTAATTTGTTTGACTTCATTGTTTCTCGGTGCTAGGATTGCCCATGTAATCTTTTCTCTTGTCGATAACCCTTTGTGATGAAATTCTTCAATAAGATTTGGACATAATACATCTTCTTTAATTGGGAACTTAAAATGAGGAAAACTTAAAAATTTATAAGAGCCGAGAGCGCAGGAACTGTGTCTGACAAAAGCATTCACACAAATGAGAGGTGAGAGGACCTTGGACGTGGGGTGTTAACCGAAAATGGTTGGGAGGAGGGTGGGACTTGAAAAAATTTCTTGGCAATAGTCTCGTCTCAAGATTTTCTTTTATAATAGAGAGATAAAAAAGTTTATATAAAATATTAATAATTTCTCACACATATGCATCTATTTATCGTATACATATGCTCACCTTTTGGCTCTCTTCTTTTTTCAAACATGGGCGTGTTACCTGTCGTTGAAAACCTCACAGTCGCAGCTATCCAATGGTATGAAGTTTGCGATGGTATGATCCACTAAGCCGTAGTTCCTCCTACCAGAAACACGAGATGGTATGTACCAGTCATGGTTGCCCGGCTCATCTTCTGTGGAGGATAGTTCAAGATTGATGCATCATACAGTAATGTGCTGTAAGCACTGATGTGTCATTTGTAATATGTGAGAGCATCCAAAAAGTCAGATGAGCTGTGTGATGGTCTTTCCAGTTTTCGGCCTGTAGCTCACGTTTGCTCGTTCGGTGCACTCGTTGAAGTCTACTGATCGAGGCCTTTTGATTGATGTATTACACTTGGGGATTCCATGAACAGAATAATTGCTACTTCACTGAGCGTGAAGTCGATACCTCTCACTTGAAAACGAGGTTGTGTTTGTGTGGCGTACTTCATTTGGATGATGTGATGAAAGATTTTTTTTAAAACATTTTTGAACCCTCTTGAACCACTTCGGGTTTATTAATTGGAATTTATCTTTGTTTAGTCCAGGGTTGCCATTAGTTTTGGATCAGTATTGAAAGTTTGATTTTGGTATTGCTATCATCCTTCAGACTGCAGTACTGGAACCAAAATGGTACCAAAGTCTTTAAAGTACAACTCGTTAATTAACGTAGAGTCTCACGGCAGCTTCCCTGGTGCTCTGTACTTCGCGTCAATACAAGGAGAGCTTCCTGTTTGTAGTCGTAGCCATGGCAATGAGGGTGGTAGGTTGGGGGACTGGTGATTATGGAGGACGAATCAAACTACATGTAATGGGTGAGCAGGAGGTACTTGAAAACTACAATTCACCACTGATACTGAAAAGACCGAAATGCTGGTTCCCCTCCTGTCTTAAAATATTTTCTTTTTGTGCTTTTCCAGTATTGGTATGCCACACAACCCTACTTACAATTTTGCCCGTGTGAATCTGTAGTAACATTTACATTAAGGACAGATAAAAGAATAGAGCTGATAATAGATTTTGTCACATAAACAGTATGACTAATGCGAGTCACAGCCCCGCTTGTCCCTAATGCTCAGCGGTTCACAAACAGGAGATCAGAGTCACAAGGCTGAGAGCGTGTGGGCCTGCAGCTATGCAAGTGGCACTGCCAGCCTCTGTACCCATAGGAGCTGCCTGCTTCAGCTCCACTGGTTAAAACATCTGCAGTGTAATCCAAAATAGAGACAATAATGATGATTCTTTACATTTATATAGTGCTTTTCTCACTCACTACTCAAAGTATTTTACACTGTGAGTGGGGGGCCACCATTAATGTGCAGCATTCACCTGGATCTTTGCTACAGTACGCTCACCACACATTAGCTGTTAAGCGAGAGAGAAAGATAGCCAATCAGAGATGGGATGATTAGGGGGCCCGAATGACCAGGCTGTGGAGGGCAATTTAGCCTGGACATTGGGATACACCCTACACTTTAGGAAGGATGTCCAGGGATCTCCGAGTCAGGACTTTGGTTGTACGTCTCATCTGAAGGACGGCTTCATTTTTGCAGCACAGCGTCCCCATGGATTGGGATGCACATTCAGACCACAGGGTAAGCACCCTCTGCTGGCCTCACCAACACCTCTTTCAGCAGCAGCCCAAGCTTCTCCTAGATGGTCTCCCATCCAAGTGCTGGCCGGGCCCGAACATGCTGAGCTTCAGGTAGATGTCCTGTCTGTCCTGAAGTGCATGTGGTATGGCTGCTGGCCCCACTGATGCTGCCTCAGGGTAGATGAAGTGAAACAGGGACATGGTCCTCCACAATGCCTTATCCGATTCAAATTGCAGTCTCACAGCCCGTTTCTCAGAGGAGAAATTCAAAATTGTTGGCCCCTTCACTGTAACCGGTGCTGCTGGAATAGGCTCTGGATTCTCATCACCCTCTGTCCGATTAAGAAGGTCTGATGAAATTGATTTTATATTCCACAATCTGGTTACAGTCTTGATGGAATGTCCTGCTGTGGCCTTGAGCTGCTTGTTCATTTTGGTCTCCGGTTAACGAATTTGAATTTCTATCCACAGTTGTTCTCATAGCTGCTGATGGCCTCTCCTACGGCTTTCATTGCCAGATCACCGTTGTTCATCTGTATTTCCAGCAGAGAGTGTCAGCCCCACTTCAATACTAGGAAATGCACCGTGGAAAGGCAGCTCTATTCACAAGATGGCCAAATATCTAATGTTCAAAAATGGACACACGGGACTTAAATTAAACTGCTTTGAAAGTTTGAGCATTTTAATTTTTTTTGGGTGCATCAAAGAGTCACGTATGTTTTTTTTTAAATTATGTTTGTAAAAATGAGTCATATTTATAAATAACAATGATAATAAATTGTATTCCATGTACTAGTAGACTACATTAAATACTTGCTTTTCAGCGGCACTTTACAATGAGTGTTTACATGCGCGTTAATAACTCGATTATTCACTGATGTCTAAAATGCCATATAAACCCTTAGTGTGGTTAACAGAAGTGGATCTCTCCACGAAAATCCCCGTCATTTGGCTTTGTAAACCCTTAACAGGGTTACAATTTCTACTTTGCCTCACAGAGCTCCACCTGTTGAAGTGCAGCAGATGTTCAGCATTGCAAACTGACCGAATCTGTTCAATGCAGGGTCTCCCTAGCATACTGTCACTTACATACAAGACAAGGAATGCAGTTTGGCCCCCGAGCCCACATTGCAACAGTAGACCACTTACACTGACTTTGATGCATCTCTGTGCCCAAAATGCATTGCTCAGGCATGTTCGGAGCTGTCTTTGTCCTGACCTGACTGTGCTGGAGGACTTCTGGTAGGGAGGAGATGCTGCTGAAAGATTCATTCTGGGCGAGGCCCCCACAGCTGCTCATCCTCACTGAGAGAGCCTTGGGTTTTACACAGAGCTGAAGGGAGACCCCTAAACCTCAACCCTAGCCCTCCCTGGACACAGCACCTCAGCCATGCAGGTTTCTAGTGGGGTGGGTGCCTGTCACATAGCAGAAGGCCCTCTGCCCTTCAGCCTCCCATCTAAAGAGGACCTTAATGGAAATGGCAACTAATGGACGAGGTGGGATTGCAGTCAGGCGTTGACTGGGGGGTCTGGGGGTCAACAGAGAGCCGAGTTTGCTAAGTAGGCCTAAATCACAGAACAAAAAAAAAAAGAGAGGAGCCCACAGCGTTCACGGGCTAACACTAAGACTCAGACGTTTTCAGTTCTTGTTTTGTATAAACAGTCGAGAGCAAGACGAGCTAAAGGAGAACAAGCAGAAGAAAAAGTAGAGACCACCTTCTTAAGGGAACTGTGGACGTCTCAGCAGTCCACTTCTTTAGTTTTAATTTTAGCTGGCCTTCTCCAACTCTCACTAGCTGTGTGACTGTGTGACCATGACTTCCCTGAGGCCTTTACATTTACGTGGCTCCTGATGCAGCCCTAAACTGGATCAAACAGGTTTGAAAACAGATGAATGGCTGGATCACAATACGTGTGCAAGGCGCAGGTCACATTTAGTTTTAGTGAGCCAATCAACTTGTCACACCTCTCAACCTCCATTCAGTGGTGTTAATACTATAGTGCCTTTCATGGTTAACAGTAGTGATGGTATTGTCACACGCTCAGTATGCATGTCTGACCAACATCCAACACATCGCTACTCTATGGCACAATGATAAACGATAATGTATTAAGACACAGAACTTAATGTTATTTAACAGAAAAGCCACACCAGCTCACCTGATGCACTCCTGACCCTCATCTCCATACATCTGGTCCAGCGACAGTTTTAGTGCACCTCCCAGGCTTGGGGCAGAACCTTGAGGGACCCACCAGCTCTGTAATATAATTAAATCATAAAGAACGGCCATATTGACTCATGCTGCAGTGGAACTTTGATCTGATTTCTGATAGCTACAGTGCTATTCCATATTGAAGAACCTGAATGAACTGTAAGACCTGCTCCATGGTCTTGTTTGATGAGACGTGCTAAACTTTCCTGAAAGACCTGAGAAGTTGGGAACATTAAGTTGACTCAAGTCAAGAATGCCTGAAATCGGTCTGTCCTTGTGATGTGCTCACAGCGTGCTTGGCTTCTGCTCTTGAAACCAACATGAGTGACGAATTGCAGCCCCAGCAGTCTCAGCTGCAGTTTGTGAATAACCAAACAGTTCATAATGGAGTGGTCACACGGGCTCACACTGACCACCACATCTTAACAAATGACTAAAACGTCTGTGTCACAGTGACTGACCTGGCATTCACTTGTGCCATCGTGACGGATGGTTAGTCACCTGTTCAGGTTTAGTCCAAGAGACCTGAGGCACTAAATCTGCTCCCATCATATGTCTAAGATCAATCTTATTTTTTAGGTGTGTTTGCTTATAATGTGAAGCACACCTACTGCAAAAGTCACGTCTGTCTGCCTGCCTGCCTGCCTGCCTGTATGAAACAACTCAGCCCCCTTGTGGACCAACTTTGTTGAAATGTGGCACAGTTCTTCCAAGCTGTGGCTTTGTGGTTGAGTAGTTCCTGTCGTGGCGAAAAATTCATCATCAGAAGGCATTTTACCTAAAAATAAAGGCTATTAGGACTCGAGATAGACAGAGTTTTAAGGCTTTATTGCAATAAATCAACCACACGGACTCAACCCAATTCGGCTGAATGAGATTGAGCCCCGAACATTACAGCAATTGAAGTTTTTATAACAATTTCTTATCATTTTTACCTCGTTCGATTAGCTCATTCTGCACCTGGTTTTACTGTCCATTATTCCTTTTGGTGTCTGTTCAGCTTATTTTGATTGGTCTAAGACTGGGTGGATGGCTTCCTCTTACCATCTTTGGGCTTTTCTTATGTCATTTCCTATCTTTTCTGACCTCGCTCGAATGAGCTCTCTTGCCCATCTTCTCTGACTCCCTTCTACTCCTGTCCGGCCGAACCTTGAGTTTCCATGGGAATCCTTATTATCTCCTTACTTTCCTATCACTGGCCCCCTCGTGGTATTTGTTATTTTTCTATGCTGTTCCCATTTTCTCAAACTGGCCAAGGCTTCAATTCCATATATGGGTTTCCGCTCATCATTTTCTTTCTTAAACCTTCCAAACTTTTTATAATAGTGACCTGAAGCTTAAGCTTTTAATAAAAAGAAATATAGTATGTGCTTTCATTTAATCATTGCTTGGCATGCTTGATTTGTCTTAATTTCTACACTAAAGTTAATTGCTAATATATTCTTCTAATATTTTTGCTAATGCCTGAATTTACTAAGATTTTCTCTTCATGCATTATGTCAGCGTGACCCTGCTTACAGCAAAAGCCTTTCTGCTGATTCAGCAACCCAGCTGGTTTTCGATACGCGCCTTTCAGATTCATCTTCTCTGTGTTATCGCTTCCTAGCCTTGAATCACAGGTGTTCTCAAACTCTTATCTTGTCCAAAGCTGGTTTCGGTGCATCTATTTGCTGTTCTTTTCTTACTCTGGAAATTTTACTGTAAGCCTAAAAATAACGCAATATAACTGATTTTTAGTTAACTATTTGCTTGACCTATATTATTTGCTTAACATTCTAATTTATGCTTAATCTTAATATTTTAGAAGCTTTTAATTACTTTTTATGGCTCTATATGTTAATTTGCTATTATCTATGTTTATATAAAAATTTTCCTTCTACATTCCACCCATCGGGTAAAATAGTCCATAACTGTCAGCTGAAAGGTCTTCTGGTCCTTGCTGGTAGGAAATGGTCTCAGTAGTCCACGCCTAGGCACTCCTGGGGCCTCAGGTATGAACGGTGCGTACGCACAGAAATGTTGCGTAAGAACTTTTCCACGTTCAAATCGCGATGTATAAAACCTACACTTGGCGTAAAGCCACACACTTTTCCACGGAACCTCATACCTTGTCGTACGCAAGTTCTCCGCTCATTTTTGCAGACTGGCGGCACCCAGCGTCAAAGCAGTGCTACTGTTCCTGTGTGGTTACTCTTTTATTTTCCTGACGCAGCTTTATAAATACACTGAAACTAACCGCATATTGTTTATTAGTGTAATGCATCTGATTGTAATTAACTTGTAACAATATAATGGTCCAGGGAATAGCCATAGTATTCCAAATACCATAACTGCTTTAGCGTTGTTACTCTCTCTGCACCTTCTTCTTCTTCTTCTTTTTCTTCTTTCAGCTACTCCTGTTAGGAGTTGCCACAGCAGATCATCTTTTTCCATAATACTCTCACTGCACCACTCGGAGTATTTATATCACTGTATCTGAGTGGGGAATCACAGCAGCAGCAGATCGGAAAGAGAATTATCGGTATATGGCATTAAGCACACGCTGCCTCAGCCAAGGCAAAACGTTTCAAAGCCTTTCCTGTACGGACTTCGCAGTTCAGAAACAGTTTCATCCCAAGAACTATAAACACACTCAATCAAGTGCTCCTTGTAGAACTGTTTGTACTTATAAGTACAATTATCTCACTGTAAACTTGCACTACAGTTATAATATTGCACAACCTGAGCCACTTTATAAAGCAGGTATTTACATATGATGACGATATAATTTTTAAGATGAAATGCAGCAAAATATGTTTATTATATTATACAGGTAAAACTTTAACTTCATTTAAATAATCTATATTCTTCACTGGGAGTGTCGTGAAGGACAGAATAATTAAACATGTACTACGAAGATAGTTCAATGTTCCTTAAATGTTTTGAAGAATCGGCGCTCTAAGCATACAGATGGCTTAACGTCTATTACAGAGCTGATTGTGTGACGATCGGTTACTTGGAGAAAGAAAAGCAAGGACTGCAGGGGCAGCCACGCCAATATATATTGAATATAAAACAGAAAGAGAAAATAACGACACAGCTAAAAACGCAGCGGCAAATTTCGACAAAAGTTAAACGCTTGTGTCATCAGCACGAGGCAGCTATGCAGTGTCCGCAATGGACGTGGCCATCCACCGTGCATGAGATACCATATTGACATTGGAGGGCGAAGGAGCCACCTCTGCCCAGGGCCACCACAAGCCTAGAGCCGCCCTTGAGTGCTGCTGCAATAAATTATTTCATCGAAGGTCGTACACAATCACTGCGCCGTGAAACCCATGTTTAATAATGTGCTGTAACTCCTATCATCATGAAAATGATATCACATATACATCTCAGTATTTTAGTTATCCAGAGAGCTGTAATATCACAAATGTAATGGATTCTATGTCCAGTCGGAGGAAGAGAGCCGGTTTAAGAAGCAAATAGTTATTCACACACATACAGCGCAGAGAAGATCACATACAAAACAAAGCATTTAACGTGCTACTTTAATTACGATGTGATTTAAGAAACTGGTTATTTAAACGATTTTAAGATGACGTTTATGATGTTCTACTTTAATGACAAAATAAACAACATGATTAAAGTCCAAATTTCGAGATTGAAGTTGACATTTGTGCTTTTTCCCCACTGTGTGCCTTTTTTTTTGTCTGTACCCTAATAAGCTTTCATATGACACTCAGACGGTGGGCTACAACTCACCTTTTCACGGCGACTTTGATATGTGATTTCTTTTTTATTTCCGGCACTGTGCAACTTTGTGAACGTGAGCTTTCGAGTTTCTCCAACACGTTATGTCACTCGATCAACTGCCTTTTGTTGATTATACCACTGTTTAATTAAACAAATAGTATGTTTTTCATTTGCCTCCACTTGGTATTCGCTGAAATTCTTATATTTTCCCCTGTGCTTTTCCCATTGTCTTTTCACAGAAGGCTGAGCTTAAGGGCAATTTATATTGATTTGCATATTCAAAGAGGCATAATTCTGGGAGGAGTTGGGGCGTTACATAAAGCGCGTGCACGAGTGTTACTTTCCACGCTGACCGGGATTTATGGAGCGGCAGAACGTGGAAGTTGGAGTACGCACAGATTCCTGCATCTGGATTTTTCTGTGCGTAAGCACATTTCGGCTTTTGTGCTTACGTCATGTTATAGTGCAAATTCTACGCACGGCATTATACATGAGGCCCCTGGTGAGGTGATGGTCATGGGTTGTAGCTGCTCAGATGGGAGACCAGGAGGTGTCTTGTGTCTGAACATGGGAACAGACGTCTTTGCATATGGTCGGCCACCATGCCACCTCTAGGATCTTCAACAGTGTGTCCAAGTTGACCACTGATCGATCTGTCATGGTAGTATTGTAGGAACTTGGGCACATACAGTGGTGTGAAAAACTATTTGCCCCCTTCCTGTTTTCTTATTCTTTTGCATGTTTGTCACACAAAATGTTTCTGATCATCAAACACATGTAACCATTAGTCACATATAACATAAGTAAACACAAAATGCAGTTTTTAAATGATGGTTTTTATTATTTAGGGAGAAAAAAAATCCAAACCTACATGGCCCTGTGTGAAAAAGTAATTGCCCCCTGAACCTAATAACTGGTTGGGCCACCCTTAGCAGCAATAACTGCAATCAAGCGTTTGCGATAACTTGCAATGAGTCTTTTACAGCGCTCTGGAGGAATTTTGGCCCACTCATCTTTGCAGAATTGTTGTAATTCAGCTTTATTTGAGGGTTTTCTAGCATGAACTGCCTTTTTAAGGTCATGCCATAGCATCTCAATTGGATTCAGGTCAGGACTTTGACTAGGCCACTCCAAAGTCTTCATTTTGTTTTTCTTCAGCCATTCAGAGGTGGATTTGCTGGTGTGTTTTGGGTCATTGTCCTGTTGCAGCACCCAAGATTGCTTCAGCTTGAGTTGACGAACAGATGGCCGGACATTCTCCTTCAGGATTTTTTGGTAGACAGTAGAATTCATGGTTCCATCTATCACAGCAAGCCTTCCAGGTCCTGAAGCAGCAAAACAACCCCAGACCATCACACTACCACCACCATATTTTACTGTTGGTATGATGTTCTTTTTCTGAAATGCTGTGTTCCTTTTACGCCAGATGTAACGGGACATTTGCCTTCCAAAAAGTTCAACTTTTGTCTCATCAGTCCACAAGGTATTTTCCCAAAAGTCTTGGCAATCATTGAGATGTTTCTTAGCAAAATTGAGACGAGCCCTAATGTTTTTTCTGCTTAACAGTGGTTTGCGTCTTGGAAATCTGCCATGCAGGCCGTTTTTGCCCAGTCTCTTTCTTATGGTGGAGTCGTGAACACTGACCTTAATTGAGGCCTGCAGTTCTTTAGACGTTGTCCTGGGGTCTTTTGTGACCTCTCGGATGAGTCGTCTCTGCGCTCTTGGGGTAATTTTGGTTGGCCGGCCACTCCTGGGAAGGTTCACCACTGTTCCATGTTTTTGCCATTTGTGGATAATGGCTCTCACTGTGGTTCGCTGGAGTCCCAAAGCTTTAGAAATGGCTTTATAACCTTTACCAGACTGATAGATCTCAATTACTTCTGTTCTCATTTGTTCCTGAATTTCTTTGGATCTTGGCATGATGTCTAGCTTTTGAGGTGCTTTTGGTCTACTTCTCTGTGTCAGGCAGCTCCTGTTTAAGTGATTTCTTGATTGAAACAGGTGTGGCAGTAATCAGGCCTGGGGGTGGCTACGGAAATTGAACTCAGGTGTGATACACCACAGTTAGGTTATTTTTTAACAAGGGGGCAATTACTTTTTCACACAGGGCCATGTAGGTTTGGATTTTTTTTCTCCCTAAATAATAAAAACCATCATTTAAAAACGGCATTTTGTGTTTACTTGTGTTATATTTGACTAATGGTTACATGTGTTTGATGATCAGAAACATTTTGTGTGACAAACATGCAAAAGAATAAGAAATCAGGAAGGGGGCAAATAGTTTTTCACACCACTGTATGTCTCGGGCATTACCAACTGAAAAAGTGCCCCCTGAAGTTCTCGATAATGTATGCAGTCAGGCCTCACACCAGAGTCCTCTCTCAGTCCCTGCCGTACAGGACAAGCACCTTGCGATTAAACAACGTCCTGCACGTTCAGAGGAAGATCAGGCCAAGGATTGGAGACCGATACCTCACATACTACGGGTGCTGTGCATTGGGCACAACATTGGCACAACTCTTACAATAGTGTAGCAGTTGCATTTACTTTGTCTGTTTCCGCTGCCTTGTTCCTTTGAAATATATGTCCGAGTAATTAAGCATTTTCAGGATATAACTTTAAGGGTAGAAGGTGGCCAAACCACACCTGTGGGTCCTTGCATAAACGCATTGGTGTATGACATAAGGGATGGACTGTCTTCAAAAAAAAAAAAAAGTAGGCCTGCATTTGAAAAAGACAGGAGAAGGAGCTGGAAGAGAGAGAGAGAGTTACAGGGAGTGATCCGAAAGGCATTAAAACTTTGTGTGTGGATTGATTCGGGCACACCCAAATACAAGGGCTGGCTAGAGGATATCTGTGCGTCTTCCAGTTGAGGCAAGCATTAACGCCATTACACCCGGGTGAGGCAGACATCAGCTTCCAGGACAGGATTTATCTCCAAACCAGTGAGAACACTCCCTGATATTGTGGAAGGCTGCCCATTGTTGCATTTTACCAGTACACCAGATTTAGCTGTGAAATATCCCGTTGTTTTGGATCGTAAGCAACATAAGACAAGGTATTTGGCCAAAAAGGGACTGGGGAATGTGTAAGGGGTGTATTTTTGACTTATATTTGTATATACAGTATACTGTATGTATGTGCTGTGTATATTCTTGTGCTATCCATAACTAGGTGTTTTTTTTACCCTTTTGCTTTTCTGGTTGTTGTTTTTCTGTGCAGTTTCATTATAAAATATAAGGAGGGGTGGCTCATGGGTATGGTTGTAGAAATCGGTATTTGTTTACTTGTTTAATTTTGTTTTGTGTATGATTTTCTAAAGGGGAATTTGTACATAATAATGTTTCAGTTTTTCATAATGTATACACTGTTTGTTTACCATATATTTACTCACGTATAAGTCGGGTCTTGAAACCCGAAAAATCGATCATAAAATCAGACCCCGACTTATATGCCCATTCAAAAATGCAACACTTACATTTTTTTTTTTTACATCTTCTTGCTTCCTCCAATCTCACACCAGTTTCTCAGACACATCGAATTTTGTTGCAGCAGTGTGGTTACCAACTTCTTTTGTCACTTCAACGACTTTTAATTTAAAACCAGCTTCATATTTCCTTCTGATCGAACGCTCCATCATAGATAAGGGATACTCTTACAATAAAATGAAATTGTCTCCTCCCTTTGCCTTGTTTGGTATTGTATTATTCACCTAAGTGGGGGCCTGCACATGGAGAAAGAGTATAAAGCCTTGGAACATTGCCCGGCACACCTTTGAAGCCGACAGATGGATAGGAGATAACATCATCTGATCTGGAAAACCCTTCCAACGCAGTGACGAAAATGGCAGACTGTATACCCCACTACCCCAAGGTCTTGTCATGGCTTCCTCGCTTCTTATGCCGTGTAAACCGTCATTAAAGAAAGCTAAGTTATTTCTCCTATGTGTACCGCCGCATCAGTAAGAGAGGAGTATCACCTTTTGATATCATATCTATATAGATTTGGGTTATGTAACACGCCGCAATTACAAATGTACTCATTCCAAAAAGGGAGCTAGCGCCCCCTGCTGGATACAGCTCCGTGGTTACTCTCTTAGATGGCCATTAACATATCATACGGACCAATAGTGTGAGTTTTCCGCATTCGACTTATATGACTGACATGATAAAATACCAGAAATTATACTGTAAAATCCAGTCCCGACTTATCTGTGGGTGAACTTATCTGTGAGTATATACAGTAATTGGTTTAATGTAGTCTGGTGGTTATTTTTACTGTTTATAAAGGACACCATCATCAAAGGGCATCAAATTAGGGCTAAGGTTCTGTCCATTTCCAAACCTGTTAAAATGAAACTCTTACGAAGGGTAGGACGTGCTTGTGATTGTCGGGCTCCTTGTATTGCAATTAGAGGAATGCACTACAATAGCAGACCGTGAATGCAGACTATTGGATGTGCAACACCTAATTGATTAGCCTTGACGTGGTCTTCGGGCAATTGAATGCCCAGGTATCAGCCTGGTGGTCAGTGTAGATTTCAAATGTTGTTCCCCCAGGAAATAGCAGCACTTCTCAACAGCCCACACGACAGTGAGGCACTCCTTTTCGGTGGTAGAATTGTAATTGTACTCTGTGCCTTTTAGACACCGCGAGGTATACGCCACAATTCTTTCCTTCCATGAATCAATTTGGGAGAAGGTGACGCTGAGCCCGAGGTCACTCATTGTCATGTTTCTCCCCTGGTAGTGGTATTTCTTGCTTTTTGTTGTTTGTATCATTTATTTGTATTAATGTTTCTTTTGTTTATTATGTATATTTTTCATTGTGTTTATTTGTAAGTGGTACTGGCCTAGACTATGTCCCATGTGTGTTGTGGGTGGTTTCCCAAGTGACGGGACCACCTGCCAGTCACTGCCAGGAATTGCCCTCCACCTTATTTATGTGGGGGCTTCCATAGTTCCTGGCAGTTCATTTCAAACGTGCTAGGGAGTGGTGAGTTTCTTGAATTTACTGTGCCTTACTATTTATTGCCTTTTGTGTTTCCCAGATTTTTGAACTGTGTGCCTTTGGATTCTGATTTGGGACTTGTTTGCTGTGAATTCCCTGCCTTCCCAGGCAACTTCTTTGAGCTCTTTGAAGCTTCCTGTATTGCAGAGTCTTTCGCTAAAATAAAGCTTCCATTTTTAAAGATTTTTGCAAGACATTTTCTTGTATCTAGTTGGGGTTTGACAGTATTACTAAGGGTTATTTTAGAAAGTTCATTTGGTGCTTTTGGAACTCGTCAGTCATGACACTCGTTGTCTGTGTGAACCTGGAATGTCAAAGCTGTATTCAGCTGTGCCAGGACTGGTGGGGATGACAAGGCCTTCTTCAGAGTATCACCTGCTACCACTTCCAAGGGGACCCCTTCCTCAGCAGTTGAAATAGTGCAGCTACAATGTCAGCAAACCCCTGAATAAACTTGTTGAAGAACCCAGCTATCAGCAGGAAGCGATGGAGACTTTTTACCTTCTGGGGCACTGGGTAGTCCACGATGGGCTTGATTTTCTTTGGGTCCACTCAGATCCAGTCTGCTCACACCACATGGGTGAGAAGGTCAGATATCTTGCAGAAACCTATACTTCTTTACATTGAGTGTGAAAGGGGAGAGTGGGCAGCCTTGTTTGACCCCAGATAAGACCAGGAAGGGTTAGTTTTCCAGCTCTTTACCAGCACTGTACTGGAGACTTCTTGGTACATCAGGTTGCTGTATGAACAAAATATCTCACCCATTCTCATCTCATGAACCTGTGGGACACACAGTGCAAGGCTTTCTCCTGATCTGGGCTGACTAAGGCTGTTGTCATGTGGCTTCACTTTGTGTACCAAGTCCCTGATCATGGCCAGGCTGTCTGTGATCCTGTGCCAGGGGATGCTGCAGGTCTGGGTCTGGGAAGATGATCTGGCTGGAAACCATTTTTTTTAGCTGGTTGGCTATTACTTTGGCCAGGATCTTGTAGTCCACATTCAGGAAGGTGATAGGGTGCCAGTTTTTCAGGTTGCAACTCTCTCCCTTTTGTTTCTACAAAATCGTGATCATTCCTTCCCTCAATGATGGGGGACATCCTGCCCTCCACCGGCATCTACTACTACAGCACCAACAGGTCTGGTCTGATGAGGTCCCACAGCTTGATGTAGAGTTCGGCTGGTTGTCCATCACAGTCTGAGGTCCTACTGGGTCTGAAGGACCTGGCAGCGGAGTGCAGCTTCTTCAGTGTCAAGGGGGCATTCAAGGCCTGCTTACCTGCAGGGTCCACAGTTTTGTTTATACCTGCTAGAAATTGGTTGGTCCCTGACCACCCCAATCACAGCCTCCTTCCTGGTCCTAATGATGTCTGCCTTGTCTCGTAGTTCCTTTAGGGGTGTGTAGCCGGAGTGGAGTTTCCTAAAGGAAAAGGATTTGCACTTCTTACCATTTTCCAGGTTCACCACTTAAGAGGTAAAGACTATGCACTTGGATTCTTCCTCAAAGTGCCTTTTCAGGCTCTCCCTGGTCTCCTCCACCTCGTGTCTTATGTTCCAGCCACACTGCTGAAGCTATTGCAGGGGCCGCAGCTCTTTCTACAGTCTGCAGAAATCACTTTGCTATTGGCATTCCTGCTGCATTCCTGTGGCCTGAAAGAAACTGCAGTGTTTAAATTTAACATATTCCCAACAGTTGCTTACCTTCTGAAAGTAGTGTTTCTCTTTCCTCCATGCGGTGCACGCGTTCCTTAACTCCCGAATGACTTCTTCTCTTTCCAGGAGGCAATTCAGTTTATATGAGCCCAGGCTGTGGGGGAAGTATTGGCTGAGAGATCTCCAGAAATGAATGGCCCTGTGGTCTGAGAAGAAGCAGGGGACCAAGGTGTGCTTGTCACATTTCACTGCTCAGGGGGTAAGGATAAAGTCAACCCAGGAGCGGGTTGAGCCATTGGGCCAGCTCCAGCTGTAGTTGGCTGAGCCTGTCCTGGTAGTCCCCGCTGCATCCAACAGGGAAGGCTCCATCACCATCACCCTGAGTAGCTTGAATGTGGTGTCTAATCTCGCAAAGTGCCAGAGCTGCACCCATCTTTCTCCAGGGGACAGTTGAAGTCTTCAGCTATTACCACTGTTCCAGCTGCTGGCATCTGGAAGAGCTCCGAATGCTCATTCTTCCCCTGGAGGGTGTACACAGTGATGAGCCTAATGGGCTCACCTGCCCATAAGCAATCAACAACCAGCAGGTGGCCACACACAAATTCCCAGATGAAACAGTTACTCTGGACAAAGATTTGGACCCTACGGACTTGCTGTCGCCACCTCCTGATTAGTAGGTAGGGCTGTGAGGCCACTGCTTGCTGAGGTGTCAGTAGTTCCTAGAGAATGAGAGGGTGCAATCCTATAGCATGTATACATCATATCTCTGAGCGGACAGAAAGGTCATCACCATCTTTCTCCTAAGTTGATCTTTGATGCTCCTCGCATTGATGATAAAAATGGAGAAAGGTAGCCATCTGTGGGGAGTTTAAAAAAAAAAAAAAGAAGAGGTTAGTGCTGGCCCGGTGCCCTTAGCCATTGCCTTGGTCAAGTGGAACTTCAAGTTCCTGGGCCTTTGGATCCTCAGTTTGGAGCAGAAAGTCAATCTGCAGTAGCTTATCCATGTTATTGTGCATGGGCTGGAAATTAACTGCTGCTTCAAGGAACAGCTTGTCTTTCATCTGGATCTTCTTGTCTGCCTGCTATGTGTGCTGTGATGGGGTCTCCATTGTTTTCTTCCTTCTCTGGTTTTCCTCTGGGCTGTGTGGGCTCCTCCTCTTCCTTGACTGTTTCCTTGTAGGAGCTACAAGAGGATGAAAATATTCAGAGTGAAACAGGAATAGGGATGGGTTTGAGGGGGATTGTCAGGCTTCTGATGCAGTAGGGAGAGGTGGGTGCCTCAGTGGTGGTTGAGAGGGAAAGGGGTCTTTTTGTTGTTTACCTGTGCTGCTCCTTTCAGTGATACAGAGGTGGGCTTCTGTTTCAGTTTCCTACTGTGGGCAGGGTGGGTTTTGGTCCCCCTGCAGACTCTTCGCTGCATCTTTGGTGTAAGAATTCCGCCTTTGGGGTCCGTCTTGGTAGATGTGGTTCACCTGTCCGTGGAGATTGCAGATCTTTTTCCAGGGGCAGTCTTTGGTTTTGTGACCTGTCACTTGGCAATGCCTACAAGCAGACTCCTTGCAGGCCTTCAGCATGCAGCTTGAACCACTGCATTTTCTGCAGGTCTGTTGGTGGTCAGTGTAGTGCAGAAGTGCCAGTGAGTTGTCCTCAACCTAAAAATGACAGACCACTTACCTGTCTAGAAGTCATTCCCATCTAGGAAGAGAGTGGGCTCCTTTACCATGGTGCAGAAACGCTTGAGGAAGGTTGCAATGTGCTTGCCAGATGTACGAGTGTTTCTTATGGAGCTCATCACCTGCCGTTTCTCTTTCTGAATGGGACAGTTCCCAACAAAGCAAGCAAAGAGGGACTCTAGTCTGGCATTTTGGACCTTTTCCCAGTAATGCTTGCAGATAGCGATGGAGGCAAATGTTACGTAGAAAAGGCCAGCAGTGAATGATTCAATGTTCAGGGTTTCTGCCTTGGAGAACCCTGTTCTATAATTATTTTCTGACCAAAGGTCTCCATGCTGCTTTGCAGGATCCTACCCTCCACCTTGCTTTACTCCAGCACTATCGTCTCCTTCATTCACGGTTCTAGAGCAGGAAGACACTCCTGGAACTTCCTGACTGGAGCTTGGTGGGCATTGGCTAAAGAGGTAGAGATGCTGGGTGAAGAGGAATCTTCTAGGCTGGCCTTCTCCTTCCTGTTTTTCGGAGTTCTTCCTTGTCATTGTTATTTCTAAACATGACTCATTGTTATAAAACACTTAATAAGCACAAATGTGATAACCAACTTTTGGAGAAACTAACTAAAAAACTGTGAAATGCTCCAACTTTCAAATCAGTAAACTTAAGCCCATGAATGTTATATTGTCTAACTTGTTGAGTGATCCCCATGCCATTGCAGCTCTTTGTCATGATGGCTGTTTATGTTTATGGACCTTCTTCTGCCTAGACAAAATGGCCCAATGAACTCAGCGGCTAGAGGAAAAGATGAGGCCATTGATCACAGGAAGATGCATCACAACACAAAAGATAAAGATGACTGCAGAACAGCCGTGTGGGCTTATTGCGGCTTGGGGTGCCTAACCAGGCATTGAGAATCTGAGATTGGACGTCATACTTGTGTCAAGGGTCCTTCCACTACCTGTTCATTGAGTCATTACTGTCATATGTACAGAAGGTGAATTCCTTACTTGCATCTGCTAATCGAAGTTGACTCTCTCAGACCTAGCAGGATTTTCTGAACAGGCATTTCAATATCCTGTAGATACTGAAGATATGAGGACCAGGAGAACCAAACAAATGAAGATAGAGTATGTCATCGCCCAGTCATGTTCTTCTTTCTCCAGCATTGTTTCTTTTTTTGTCCACAGCCTTTCTTCTGACTACCAGTCTGTCATATATTCTAATGAGCCCCGGAGAAGCCCTACTCTCATTACTTAACTAATCCTTGTAGGACGTAACAGGTTTGGAAAATAAACTAAGAGACTTCGTCAAATCTGAATCACTCAAGTGACACAGCCTATTGCAGCAGCTGTTGGAGAGACAGGCAGGAGCCGGACTTGGATAGGACATCAGTCCATAGCTGGTGTGACACACAGGAGGACAAGCCACCACTTACCTTTGGAATGTGGGGGTGTGGTATAGCGGGTCCACAGCTCACATCTAAAAGGCCAGTTTTAATAAATAATCACCGCACTCGCGGCTTAGCAAGGGGGTGTGGTGGTAGTGTGGCTGAAGCGGTTCCTGAGGAGTTCGTGATGTGGGCGTTTCTCACCTAAGTGCACAGGTGAGAAATGGTCCACATCCATAATTGTTTCCAGGGGCTGCTGATTGCTACAACTACCACGTCCTCTTAATAAATAGAAGCGCGAGGGAGCTAAAGAGAAAAGAAAAAGAGAAGTAAAAGGAAGGAAAGAAAAGGAGGTTGCAGGAGTGTAGAGGAGAAAGAAGGCAGGAAGCAGGAGCAGCAGCAGGAGAAAGCCGGTGCAGGAGAGCGAGCGAGTGCAGCTGAGCAGGGAGCCTGGGTGTTTGGCCAACACCTGAGGAGCAGAAGTAGTGGTTGCTCCCGCCGAGTTTATTTTGAAGAGCGGGAGTGACCGGAAAGTGGATCACTCTCCACGGAAGGCAGCGGGAGTCGGGACTTGGGATATGCATTCCCCAGCATGGGCACCTGGTCACTGTGGAACCCAAGTCGCTGTTTGGAGGAGCCTACCGGAGCCAGGGGTAGGTGGGCGATCCAATCAGCTGAAGCAGGCAGAGCAAGCCAGCTGCAGGTAGGGCGACTCCCCTGTTGAGAAGCCCAGACGGGAGAAGCAGGGGAGCTGCCAGGTAAAGAAGTCACCGGGCTTGTTATTTAAAGACTGCTTCCTGCATTGTTTTAACCTCATTGTTTTTAGGATTTGTTTTTCTATTAGATTTTAACTTCCACGTTTCAATTTTATGGGATTATTTATTTATTGAAGAATTCTGGAGGCACTGCACTTTATTTAATTTGAACATTGTTTTTGTTGTTGTTTTAATAGAAGCACTTGGCACTTTTGTAGACCATCCCTTTGCTCCATTGTTGTGCCTCACTGCGAGCTGTTCGGTGACATTACCGACGGTGTTGGGTTCAAGGGCTCCCGGACAGAAGATGAGAGCATGCAGCGAACCCGCATCATCACAGGGGGGGGCAACTGGATGTGCAAAGTGAACAGCATGGTCGGTAACCAGGTAAGAGATATGAACTCATGATGCTGGCTCTGTGAGCGAGGAAATACAAATAATTTCAGCAAAGACATGCAGGGCCCTTTCCTGTTTTGTGCCCTGAGTTTCTAGCATAGGCTCGAGACCTCGAGGACCCCAACTGGAATCAAGCTGGGTTGTCAATAGGGTTGTAGAAATGAAGTACAGAAAAGTGACAGAGACACATATAGCACAAGCAAAGAGTACAGCACTAGTGAGGGCCACTGCGGACCACCGGTTGGCCTCGTTTGTGCCCAAGCACACGTATAAGTATTTGTAATATGACTGAGTGCATTGCTAATGGCACTACAGAAATGAACAGCACTTCATTTAAATCGCTGATTCTACTTCCAGTATACTGTACAGTTTCTAAAATAGGATGAACAAAAATAGCAAATTTTGCAGCAAAGAATTTGTGCAACTAATCATGTGCTGCGTAAGTCCCAGTAGGCACTGCACAAACATTAAAGGGCAGGGGATTCAATCTGCCAGCAGTGCAGAACTAATTTAAAGATACAGTATAAATGTTATGATACATATATATTTTACAATTATTGTATGCAACAACACAAACAATAAAAATTTGACAAATGTGAGGAGGCCATTCACTCCATCGAGCCCGTTTGTTTAACAACAACAACATTTATTTATATAGCACATTTTCATACAAAAAATGTAGCTCATAGTGCTTTACATAATGAAGAACAGAAAAATAAAAGACAAAATAAGAAATTAAAATAAGACAACATTAGTTAATATAGAAAAGGAGTAAGGTCCGATGGCCAGGGAGGACAGAAAAAACAAAAAAAAAACTCCAGACCGCTGGAGAAAAAAATAAAATCTGCAGGGGTTCCAAACCCTGAGACTGCCCAGTCCTCTCTAGGCATTCTACCTCACATAAATGAAACAGTCCTCTTTGGATTTAGGGTTCTCACGGAAGGACTTGATGTTTAGCTAATAGCTAAGCTGTCCCAATAGCTTATCCACATTTTTTTGTAAAGGTTGTTGAGGTTTCTGCTACAGCATCATGTCTTGTTAGTTTGTTCCAGAGTCCCACAACTCTTTGTGTAAAGAAGGGCTTCCTGGCTTCAGTCTTAAAAGCACTTCCCCTTAATTTCCACTGATGTCCTTGAGTATGTGATTCATCCTTTTGCTGGAAGTATTCTGCAGGATTTACTTCATCAATAACTTTGAGGATTTTAAATACCTGGATGAGGTCCCCATGCAGTCTTCTTCGCTCAAAACCAAACATTTAATTTATCAAGTCTGTCAGAGTAGGTCAGCGTTTCTCAACCTTTAAGTATTTGCGCCCCGAGTTTTCATAACAGTTTTAATCGCACCCCCCCCCCAACATTTTTTTGAAATGTAGACGCATATTTTATTAAACCTACTTAACTTTTATCGACATTTATCTAACTCTATATTTATTGTTCTAGTATCAGAATGTAGTTTAAGTTAATTTGTTTTGGTTTCAAAAGAAGTTTTTTTCATATTTTTGATTCTTGTTTTCTTCTTTTCACATCTTCGCACCCCCCTATGGGGGTCCGCCCCACAGGTTGAGAACCACTGAAGTAGGACATATCCTTATGTCCTGGAATAGGTAGTCACTTATTGAGAAGAATTCTGCACCCTCAAATGTAGAACACCAAAGCCCAGAGCGGACTGCACACTCTTGAGGGAGGTGACCAACAATGGTGAGGTGTATCTCAATCCGAGAGAGGGCTTTACCTGGGGTGAAGAGTGCCTGCTCGTGTGCAATATGAGCATGGCACCCTTGCAGCTCTGAAGCCTTCTGCCTCCCTTGAGCATAATTTGTGTGGGGGTTGAAGGCTGAAAGTAGAATTTATGAACCCTCGGAAGGAGGACAAGTTTAAGAAGCGTTAGCACCCCTTTCACTTTCAGGGGTACAGCCTGGGGGAATACAGGTGGCTGAAAGAAAAGGTCAGCGATGGAAAGAAGGCTGGTGGTCAAGATGAAAAAACATGACCAGACCTCCACTCGTCCAAGAGGCACATCAAGGGCTGGATGAATTGATGCTTGTAGAAACAATTTGTGTCTCGCTTCTGTCACTGCCGATCTTTGCAGACAGCCATTTTCTGCCATTCCATCCAGGGGTCATACACATTAGACCAGAGGCCAATCAACATATTAAGACGGACAGCCACCTGGTAGCCTAAGCAAGAGGAGCTGAATATAATCAGATTGTATTGATATTAATATCATTCATTTCTGCACTGTTTTGCAACACCATTTTGTTTCTTGCGGCCACCTAGCCATATTACTGTTGGAAATTACGTTTCTGCTGGTCATGTGAGATTTTACTGACATCATTCATTTCTGCACTGCTTATATTTTGGGCAAAACTGGACATTTTAAGTTTATCTATATATGAATATAAAGAGTAAGTTTTTTCTCCTGTGTGTTCTGGTACTCAATCTAATTACAGATGTAAAAGAAAGGAGCAATTATTGAACTACAACAGTAGTCAACCCTGACAGTTAGCAGGCTGGTGAGAGTCAACATGATTGGGATTCGGGACATTCTGTTCAGGTCCAAGTTGTAAAACATCTGCAAAGGAGGATAGGGTCACCCTGAGACCCTACCATGACAAAGCACTTCCAAAGAACATGTTGTTAAGTTAACAAATAACTGTATGGTTTTATTTAGTTTGGCTAAGAAGGGTTTTGACTTTTGTTGAGGTTTTGGCCACACAAACTTTGAACTGCCTTTAAAATGATAATCATGGTTATAAAAAAAAAAAAAGTTAAATTCAGGTCATTAGGATTTGCTTCTTTCAAGCAGTCATTAGACGTAGCTCTGTAAGAACTTGATGCTTGGAGGCAAACACCAAATTTGGAGAACAGACTAAAGCTGAAGTAAATGGGTATGGCAATTAAAAAGACCACCAGTAGTGCTACGGACACTGGGGGAATCCTGATGATTACAGCATTCAGGTACTGATGATAATCCACTCTGAAAACTTGAACACTGATACAACAGATTAGACTTCAGAAGGCGAAGACAGGAGTCAAAATGTAGATCAGGCGAGATTATCCACCCACCCAGGGAAATCTGAAACATGACCAGCAGTAGCTTTTACGATTTAATCTTCGCTTTTGATGTATTATTTATTTATATAGGTACTAGCGACTGGGAGCCCAATCGAATCAGGCTACAAATTCTACATTTGTGAAATACATACTTTCTCTGCAAATAATTGTTTTATTAAGTCCTTGAAATGATTTTGTTATCATGACACTGATTTGTGCTTAAAATACTGTAGACCTTTTCGGCCGATGTAATGAAGAGCGTCCTGTTTAAACGGGGCTGTGAGACGTGAACTCAGCTCTCCGGCGCAACTCATTTGATTTTTTCTGGCAAACAAATTTTCAAAACAAACCGTATTTTACAACTCTAATCAGAGTCAGAGTAATAATTATGTTGCCGTGGTCATTTTAGATCTGAGATCGGCTAAATTTTAAACAATGACCGTTGTTAATACCCAGCCGTCATTACTCAGTTTGCCAACAGATGTCAGTTAAGGATGGATGCCAAAACCGAACTGCCCAAAGATAGATTTCGACGTACCAAGCAAATGGCGATACTTTCTAAATTAGTTACATTTCCCGAGCTGTCGAAGGGTTTAATTAGTCCTGGAAAGTACGCCCCACCAAACCAACGTTCCAAAAACCAACCAAACTTACTGGTCGAACCAACACCGACTTACTATACTCGGCCACT
Organism: Polypterus bichir lapradei; assembly: GCA_026402145.1. Classification (NCBI taxonomy): domain Eukaryota; kingdom Metazoa; phylum Chordata; class Cladistia; order Polypteriformes; family Polypteridae; genus Polypterus; species Polypterus bichir. The sequence goes on from JANRMT010028174.1 coordinate 152,435,955, forward strand.
GAAGCATTCGAACATTCTTAGCCAATCATGCAATACTGCGTCTGCGTTTGCCACGTGATGTTCTAACTACAGAGGCAGAGTCCCATTGCATGGTTCTAACTTGTATTGAGTTGAGGTATTGACGCGAACACCATACATACGGATAGTATCAAGTTATATATAAGGATTTTCAGTTAAGCAATACTTTATGATTTTATTGTTGAAGTTTTGCAACACCATTTTGTTTCTTGCGGCCACCTGGCCATATTACTGTTGGAAATTACGTTTCTGCTGGTCATGTGAGATTTTACTGACATCAGCACACCATCATTGTAAAAGACGGCAACGCACAACCGGCATCACAGTTTTGGGATTCAAACAGTAAGAAGCATTTATCGCAGTACGTACACTTCGTTGACTTTCAGAAACTCACTGACAGCATCCACAGAGGCATCCTAAGAGCATATAGTACCACTAGAGATCGCTCTGCTCATTAAGAACCTTTATACCAATTTCACTTGTTGCGTAAGAAACAACAACATTTGCTTTGAAATAAATACCAGAGTTGGGCAAGGCTGTGTGATGACTGGGTTATGTGCTTTATGGTTGAAGATCAATCAACAGACAACAAATGGACACTCTTCTCCATCCCGGAAGACCTTGAATTCGCTGATGACACTGCTTTGTTGCAACATACTCACAACTACATGCAAATGAAAACAACCCATCTGAACACATTTGAACAGAAAGTGTGATTACAGATAAGCTCAAAGACAAAGGGTTATCAGAACAACATCTGTTACGATAACTGGAGGAGACATACCCATGACTGACACCTACACCTATTTAGGAAGCATAGCGAGGCCCAATGACGGAACAAGGAGTGACATCCAAAGCAGACTGTGCAAAGCGAGGACTGCCTTTTGGACGCTTAGTAATGTGTGGAAAACCTTGAAGTGCAGTATCTACATGAACCTAAGGCTGTACCTAAGGATGTCACCTCTTCTACATGGATCTGAGTGCTGGAGGATGACAGAGGACAACTTGAAGAAGCTGGCTACTTTCCATGCAGAAAGTCTGAGACACATCCTGTGCATTTTCTGGATAAAAATCATTTCTAATGAAGATGTGCTTGCCCGATGATCTAAAGAGTATGGCCACCATTATGATGTAAAGATGGTGGAGATGGATTGGCCATGTTCTTAGAAGGGAAGGAAGTTCTGTTATCAAAATTACCCTGTAATTGGGACTCTTGAAGGGAAATGTAAAAACTGAAGTCTATGAACCAGGACTGGGGCACCATTGTGAAAATGGTCCAAGACAGACAGAGGTGGAAGGCCTTTATTGCTACCCTTATGTTTCAGAAGAAGTTGTTGAGGAAATGATTCTTTAGTTTGTGTTTCACAACTTTAGCCTGGCTTATTGACTACATTTTTTGTAACTTAACATTAGGGTTTTTAGTATTTTGTGCACCAACTCCTTGTCTGCTGTCTGTCCTGAAATAGAAAGCTCAAATGTTTTGGTAAGTCTTGCTCTAGATGTTCAACAACTTGGCCATAACTGGCACAAGGGTTTGGGTAAGTCACAGGTGAAGGAAAATCTAGACCTCGATAACAGGAGAAATCGAGGAGTGCCATGTCTTCCATTTCAGTGAGACCTCAAGACTCAAATGCATCTCAAAAAAAAGTTGAGGAATCAGCGAGCTAAGAGAGGAGCCTTAAAAATGTGAAGTTGGATTCGGTTTCAAAACATCACCTGCTGTTTAAATCAAAAACTCTTACAATCACCAACAACAGTTTGCCAGTCATTAGTTAGGCTTGCAATTATAAAATTATGAAACGTTAAATACCTTCCAGTATATTTTGCCAGCTGACGCCTTTTCAAAGACATTTCAAATATTTTGCGTTTGTGAGTTCAAAGACATTTGGCAGCTTATTGTTTAACAAATGTCTGTAAATAAAAGGTTAGGAAACAAGCCAAAAGGACATGTGAAAATTAAATATAAACCCCATGGGATGAAGGAACAATTCTAAAAACACATACACCAGCTCTGCTTGGTAGCCAAGCATTTTAAAACTTGTACTTGATTTTACAAATATAAATAACAGACAATTGCTATGCAAAAAATAGAATAATTACAAACAAAACAAACAAGGTGCGAAAGCGAGAGCCATCTGCTTTTGTGCCGCCTCGTATTCTGCAGGCTTAATAGCCACTTACTGCCTCGTGTTCCTTCCTCTGCTTTGATTCTGTGGCTGCCAATTGCCATCAAGTGCTCAAGAGTTAGCAACGCAGATGCTTCCCCACAAGCTCATTTCTCATTGCTATCCCATTCGGCCCTTTTTTTTCTGCTTCAATTGTTTGTTAAAAATGAAGTGCTATAAAAAGAGTCGCTATTCACCACCGCCTAATCAAAAGGAATGCTAGTTTGCTTTGACACTGTTGCCAGGCAGCCAAAGGGGGCTTCTCATGTCGGCATAAAGGGTAATGGCAGGTGGACCACAGTGTTTTGGAGACAGCGGCTCTAGGCAGGTCAAGTGAATCCCCTCTTTTAGGGATGGCTCGCAGCTTTACCTTGAAATAAAGTAACTACTTTTAAATTGTTTTGTTTGGCTTTCATCTTTTTTGCGTCGGATTTTAAAATACAGGACTTGCTTTAGAGGAACGAGTGAAATTACAGCCAGAAAGGAAGAGACGCCTGTGGATCTTGAGAGAGATCCAAGCAGTGCCGCAGTTGTTCATTTTTTTAAGAAAAATCTAAATATGGGGAAATAAAAACCACCTCATTAGAAAATAAAATTATGAAAGTAAATAAATGAAGGTGGGTTCTGGTAGTCCAGAGAGGTGACGTTAAGGAGAGGCTCGAAGCCAGAAGGAGAACGAAACTCTGAAAAGCGGTTTGCTTACAATACATGATGTGCTGTGGGCTTCATACGTAGGAATGTGTAGGACGGGTCAAGAATGATTCAGCAAGCAAATGTTTTGCTGCCATGAAACTGGATGGTGGCCTACCTGAAGTCTGATCCTTACAATATGGCAATCTTTAGAGACACATATCTTGTTATGGTGGTGATGTCTGTCAGGGAAAATGTGCTCAAAATTGACAGTCTGTTTGACAAGGACATTCTAACATCATTTCTGCCAGCACATTTCAAGTACAAGATGAGATCAGACACAACATTTTAATTGTATATATTGTTCTCTGATAACAGTTTACATACAAGAAGTCTTACCTCTTTGAAACATATATTTACTTGACTTTTAATATGTTTAACTAATTTGGGACTTCACATCATTGAAGATATTACTAGGATGTACCATTTACAGTGGTGTGAAAAACTATTTGCCCCCTTCCTGATTTCTTATTCT
>JANRMT010028174.1:152439312-152450560 GCA_026402145.1 Polypterus bichir lapradei
AAGGCAAATTAACTTTAGCTAAGAAGGATCAGCATTTAATTCTGACTAAGAAACCTTGGGTTCATGGCCGGACCCCTCCAAAGCCAAAAGAGGCAAGATCAAAAGGGAATAGTTGCCAGTGGCACCAGCTCACCCTCATTCTGACTTGAGGCTTTGTGGTTTGTCCAGCCTAACCCTACCCCTGGCCAGTTCAGCACCAATTGATAATTAGCTGACATCTCCAAGTGTCCAGAGCATAAAGCAACAGATGACATGACATATCTACTAGTTCCATCATTGTTTCTTGGCCTACAGTACCCTGATATCAGGTATACTTCCAAGCAACACTGTGTATGAACATGGTGTTCATTATGGACAATCCATGACCAGTACAGAAATCCAGTAATTTACTGCTTGCTTTTAGAACTGCAGACTATTCCTCAAAATCAGACACCTCCAAGTTGTTTGCATGTCCTATTAGGACTACATAGTCAATGAACAACAGAGTTATGACGTGCATACTAACCAAGATTTAATCCTGTTCTGTGACTCAGATTTGCAATGAGGTGACTCTCTCGGCTGCCAAAACAAAAAACAACAACATGTTGCCTGTAAGATGAGTCTCTCTACACCCCTATCCGGAGTAGAAGAATGACAACTCAACTCTACCTGATCAACAACTTCAGCCACACCAACAACCTCCAATTTCTTCTTCTATGTCAAGAAACAATTTCCATCATCAAGGTCTAATCCATCAGAATATTTCCTGCTTTTACCTACCATATGGCTACAACTGACACCAACCAGTTACATTATGAATGCTAAGTCTGAAGCTTAACTGGGGCTGACTATAAAATATGTGTTGCCCAAAAATCATGTCTGCCTCATAATTTTGGCCCTTGTACCACTGTTACAGAGAAGATTCCTCTTTGTCTTGATTGGTGTACTGTGAGACATATCTGGGTCGCTCCAATTATACCAATTTGCCAAGGTGAACATTACCAGGATGACCGTGTTCCTGCTAATACTGCATTTTATGATTCTAGTGGTACGCCAAGCTGGGGCAAGTCAGAAAGTATTAAGGATCAAAGGGTCAAGAAATAGACAAGGAGATAAAAGGTAACCTTTAAACAAAACAAAGTATCATATTTTCTGATATGAAAACCAAAATGCTAAAGCTAACTCATTGTTGAAGGGAGAACTGCCAAGAAATACACACCGTTGCTTGCTATATTCAGTTACTGGCAGACATGCTGTGCCAAAATACAAAGCGTCGCTTACAGGACTTCATGCCTTGTGACTCCTGGAAAAACAACCCTGACAACCTGTCGTCGTGTCCAGGCAATGAATGCCCAAAAAGATGGTGGACACTGCAAAAGATAATTCTGTGTTGTAGTAATTGCCAAAAACTTTAAACAAAATGAATTATTTTGTAACTAATTTTAAACCAATAATAATCATCTGATATATGCTCCAGGAAGAAAACAACAAATAACCAGTAGGAAGTCTGAGCTAAACAAAAAAAAGAAAAAAGAAACCCTTACATGCAGAAAAACAAAATTAAAATGAAGGCCAATCATGACACCTAGGAGAGGTGTCTGTAATTAGCGGTTGCAAATTGTTGTGTGCTGCAAGCTAATTATGGAGCACTGCAGGGCATACTGCTCATTTCAGAAGACTGCTGGGAGAGGATGTAGCTGACACAAGACAGACTCCTGACTGAGACCTCTAATAGCCGCAATTGAGGATGGGGTGCCAAGCAGAGTTTACTGGAGTTAAAGGTTTAGAGTCAGCATAGCCATAAGGCAATATAAAATAAAAGTGCCAGAAAAAGATAGATGGCTGTTGGTTTTGTCAATGTCATGGCATTCTTTGTTGTGAATTTTTGCCAGACCTGAATTCATGCCAAGTCTGTCCAGGAGAAAGACAGTGGAGTTAATCTTCCTCAAGAATTACTGCTTTACTCTTCATGTTTACCACAAAACTAGTGGCTTGTGCTGTAAAATTATGTTTCTTAATTATGGTCTCATATGAAGTTGTACTTTTGGTGTTTGACAGTTGCTTCCCCGTGCTGGGCTGTGTTATTACATCCATATAAAAACAAAAATGTGCAGACAGGAGTAGCTAGTGTTTATCTAATGAGACTACAGGGTTTCAACTAAAAGAAGTAAACAATTTACAGTACGTTGTTTTAGAATGACTTTAGCACTGGGAGAAGTTCTCATTACAAGGCATACATGATGCCTCAGATGCTTCTGTGTTACCATGCTGGTAAAACACCTTTCTTATGTTTCTACAGCAAATGTTGGACTTGGGTTTAAAAGGTTTAAACACAAGATAACATGGTCATAACAGTAAGGTTCAGATATCTATGCTGTTGTCTGCCTCTGAAGTCCATCTTTAGAGAACTTTGGAAAAGTCGAGTAACACAAGTTAACAGTGTTATCTGGCAACTGCGTTCAACACAATCACTAAGAGCTAGCCAGGCCATGCCTGTCCCTCTGGTTTTGTGCGAGTGTTTATGTCACAGCCTTAAACTAACTCCCCAGAGTTGGCTTAGTGCTGCCAGATGTGGCTCTGGCTCCTCAAGATCTGGAACTGAAACAAGCAGGTTGGAAAAGTGAACAAATAATGAATGCTGTTGGATACATTTTGTGAGTTTTCGTGTAGGAGATAAACCCAGCATTTAGCCTTGCATCTTACATTCCAAGTACTTGATCCTAAAAGCAGAGCAATGGTCTTCCTAATGCCTACACTGTACATGTTCATCATTTATAAAATGCTGATTCTGCTTCTATAAGGTCTTTTAGGAAGGCTCTTCAAAGATGATAAACCCAAGGGTCAGGAATTGGTACCACAAACAAAATTTGTAAACTTGCAGATTGTGCGGCTGTGTTTTTTTTATTTTAGCCAGATTGTGAAATTGGATAGAATAAAAACCTGCAGCCAAGGGGAATCCCAAGAACTGAACTTGAAAGAAACTGTTGTAGAACATTCCTGGATTGTTATGAGCCCACAGAAGATGCTAACAAAAAAATCAAAGCAGAAAAAAATTATCTAAGTGGACACAAAGATGTCAGCTTTTACCTCATATTGACAATAAATAGAATCATATGGCAATACTGGTTTTACAATTTCAGTAATTAGCAATATAAGTAGCCCTCATTGGCAGCCAAACCTACTTGTGCAAATGTACTCACAATCTTGCTATCGATGCTGAACACTCCATTGGGTTCTAGATCTGTTCTTCATTTTATCAAGATTGCCATGTTATAGACACTTTTGACAGGAGCTTACCATTTTCACCCAGGGTGCTTTGAGTGCAGATAATTAAAATAACAAACTGTATGAGCCCACACCCAAATTTATCTTCAGTTCTAATATGGCTGGTGGCAATGTTTTTCTGCTACAGTACATAATCACATGGTTATTTATGTTTAATGAATAATGAATCACTCTGACAGAATACTGAGCACAATGAAGGGTTACGAGGTACATACCAGCCAAAGTTAAATCTTTTTCTGTGACTCAGATTTGCAGTGTGGTGACCCTCTCATTTACTGACACGAAAAACTCCTCCATGATGCCTACGGGGGAGTCTCTCAACACTCCTTTCCAGAGTAGGAGATTGACAACCAATGACTCCACTCTACCTGATTGAACACTGAACCTCATACATAAGTTCCAACGTCTTCTTCAACAATGAAGAGGTATCCCAAGAACAAGTTTCCATCGTCAAGGTTTACTCCATCTGTACCCGTCCTGCCCTCACCTGCCATCTGACTACAACTAACCCCAACCCACTGCATTATGTGTGTTGAGCCTGAGGACTCCAAAAGGCTTATCTGGGCCCGAATAAGAAATACATGCCACCCAGTCATCAAATACCTTCATGCCTGCCTCCAGTCATGCCTCTAGGCAGTTTAACATGTCAAGTAATTTGTGGGTAGTCTTGCTGAAGGAGAGGAGAGGTTAGCAGCACGCACTGATACAGCGTGTTGCCACACCCACCACATGATAAATCAACTCAGGATCCCCCAGATTAGGACTCGAGTGCAGCCATGCAATGAGTGACACCTCAGCACCACACTAATTCAGATGGAATGGAACCCATACGAGTTTTTTTTAATGGTGGCTGGCGTGCCACAAACCCCCAGGTTTTTCCCTGCAGTTTGGAGGGCCTACTTACAGGGCTGGATGCAGATTAGCGTCATGCCCAGGACAGAGCAATTGCAGGTTAAGGAACATTAAGACAAATGTTGCTTTCTACTGAACTTAGTGCGACTTTCATCACCCACAACACATGCTAGGTACGCATCACTCATGATATGATGAATGTCCCAAAATTGGAAAATGAAAACAAAGAGGATCAGACCCGAGGGTGCCTGACCAAAGTCGGCCAGCTGGCCTGAGATAGCTTGACAGACCCCTTTGTTTACCTTCACCTCTGAAGCACAAATCTCAACAGTTACGATATTTTGGCATTTCTAGTTTTTATTAGTTTTAATGCTTACAAAGTGGGGATAACCAGTGAGGTTTTCACAGTTTTCATACTGTACTTGTATTTGGAGTCCTTGATGTCAGGGAGAAAAAAAAGCTCTTGACACACACAATAAGGATAATTATTTTGTAGTACATTTGGGCAAACTCTTTCACTCGAGCTTCATTTGTTTGTTAGCTTTGCAAGCAAGACAGGCTACCATTTGAACAGAGGAGAGGCAACATGCCAGCACAAGTACTTTTCTTTTTTGACAATAAAAAAAAAAATACTGACTGCAGTTCAACTGCAGCTAAAGTGCCTAAAAATGGCTAAAAACGAAACAGAAGGCGGCTAATGTGGATAAAATATCACATCACTGCACCTGCTGGCATGTTTAAAAGCTACCTGGGTGGTAATTATGACAGGACCATAGAGTGAGCCAATGAAAACATGGAAGGACAGCACCTTGTAGCTCAAGGCATTTTCCTTTTCAGGCTAACACAAGTACTGGCTTGCTTATTTGTAAAGAAGATGAAAAGGATTACCTGGTTGAGAGACGGCAATCCCATGAAGCACAGCTTAATATATGTATCCACGTGCTTACAATTTAAAAAGAGAAGGACCTGTCACATCATAAATACAAAAGAAGGAATGGGACATGCACTGGGGCTGGTGAAGGGGGTCTTCACATTATGAATTTGTGCTAATTTAGACACTATACAATGGAATGGACTTGCAAAAATAAAGGGTTACGGGTACAGACTTGTTTCATGCTTAAATCCTTTTATTTACGGGGCAGATTAACTATGGCTCAGAAGTGAGCAGGAAGAGTTTCTAACCTTTTTCCTTTGTTCGCCCACCCCATATTTTTCTCCCCAGCAGCAGCGTAATGCAACAGTGATTTGATTATTACAAATGAAATCTTCTATCAGATGCTTCATGCTGCCAAATGACTTTAACCTTTATTTCACTTTTGATCTCATGGCAACTTCAAGCAAAGAGGCAAGTCTATGCACATTTGACGTGAGACAGAGAAGGAGACAATGTCTATAATGTCTCTTCTGCACAGACGCCTTTTCAAGTACAAACTAACATCTTGTTCTCTTTGGCCTAGTCAATGCCTACCAGCAAAATCACCACCTGCATCACAGAAGCCTGCCTTGATGGAAATGAAATGCAGTTGTTCCCTTTGGCCTACTGAAGGGAAGCATGTGGCCTAAGTTAAAGTTAAACAAATCACAACTTTCAGTTCCACTTAGTTTTGATTACTCAATTAAGCCCCTATCATCATAGCAACGATGAACTTCACATTCCAGCAAAACCAAATACCCTTCAGGTCATCCATTTTCTTTCTACATTTTTTTTTAATGTTTTTGAATTGACTCATATGTGACATCCCTTTGCTGTCAGGCATGGTCCTCAATGGGAAACACTAGACGAGTACCCCGACTTATCACTTCATGGTCGACAGCCTCAAGCTCTCGCTCCAGGGCTTCTTCCGAGTTACTTTTCTTTCGTCGGCCACAAGCACCGTTAGCTGTGATGGCAGTGTCACCATATGTCAGTGCCAGGTCACTGTCATTCAGGATTAGGTCAGAATCAGCATCTCGTAGCTGCTCCTGGTTCTAGAGAGGAAACAAGAAAATATCCCTGTTAACTATGTGAATGAACATGTCAAGGTTCTAAAGTACCATCCCCCCCGCCCTCTTGGTCACCTTGTGTCCTTAGACATAAAGAAGAGTCACATCCACACTATGAAAGAATGAGTGTATTGTTTGTGAACTTCAATGGCCAAATTTTAAGCGGTAACACAAGTATATAAAAATTAACCCACTTCTCCAAATGAGTCTTTAAGCCAAGCAGAAAAACTGCTGAAGGCCAGATTAGATTCGTTAGACCACAAGAAAAAATGGCATGTTGCTATTCAACAATTCATCCATTTTCAAATCTGCTTAATCTAAGTCAGGGTTGTGGTGAGTTTAGCAGCATCCAGGGCAAACTTATAAATGGGCAATCTAAAATAAGCAGCTAAACTCTTTGAAGAACAGGCACTTTTAAAAGACTTAACAATTCAAAGATATGATAGAAATCATCCATCAATCTACTGTGAACCTGCTTAGGGTAAATCAGGGAAGTAGCAGAGTAAGGTGGCAGTCAGAAACCAGTGACGTATGAGGTGCCAGTCCACCACATTGACAAACACAAGGCCATGTAGACTGACATGTTCAATGACGAGATAAGCAACTGCAACTGGCAATCCTGACATATCCAACAGGTAAAAATTGTGTAATGTGACATCAGCTTTAGTCAGGTATTACAGCATGAACATCTCAGTAGAAGCATAGCATCATGTCATTCAAATGTTAGCTCCAATTGGCTTAATTTGCTCCTTACACATCTAAAGGGCACAGTCTGGTCTAGGAAGCACACCTTCAGCAGCACATAAAACAAAAGATGGCCAGAATCAGAACAAATATAGTTTAAGCAAATTGTTTTTGCTTAAGGTTCTGACTAATACTTTGATCACACAACATTGTTATTGGTAACTAATTGCAAAAAACTGGGAGTTCCATGGGGTTTGCAAACTTTTTCTTGCAACTCCAATACCATTAACATTCATAAAACATTACATTATTATGTCTCTAATAGTCAGTATAATAGGTAACCTATGATCTGTAAAACATTACAATACATATAACCCTTCTTGTATTAGAATGTGTACAGCATTTATCCTTGCCTTACTCTTCAGTTCTAGGTTTGCTGTGATTGTTGAGAGGTATTTGGGTTCCTTTCCAGACACCTAATGAGTGAGATGAAGGAGCCCACTAACATGTCAATTACATTTGAATGAGCCTGAATTTGCAAACAAGTGATATAAAATCCTGTCACTTTGAAAATGTTAACTGTTACCTTCAATTTTTCCCTGTTGAGGCTTTAAGGGAGAACACCCACTTCCTGTCACAGAGTGTACCAAGCACACAGAAAATAAAGAGCCACTGGTGGAAAGATTATACTTTTTGGGGTTATTTGCAAAATACCTTTACATTCTCACTCACTGTTAGAAGCTTAATGGTCATAAAGTGGAAAAAACACTACATATTCCACTTGTAGCTGTTGATGAAATAAGCAGCAAAAAAAAAAAAAAAAAAAAGATTCATACTTGCCTCATAGGCTTGTGGACTGGTGAGACATCGAGCAAGAGGCCCACAGCACCCCGGCAGCGTACTGGTCAGTGGAGGTCCACTGTGCGTCAGGATTGGCTTTAAATAGCTGACATTTAAGGATTAAGGAAGGCATAAACAACAGTACAAGTTAAAAACAATGACAATTTTATATGTATACATGTGGAATGAAATTTACCACAAAATATATAAGACTTCATTAACTTTACTGCCTTACCTGTGTGGAAAGCTGGGCTGGTTAATACTTCCTCTTACTCTGCCAAGTTTTATTGAAAACACTTTGTGAACAGAGAGTACTTCAGACCAATACTAAACAATCTTTCTGACATGGGGAAGCCAACAAACAAACAGTTGTCATTTCAAGCAAGAGCTTCACATTTACGTGTCACTAGTAGCATGATACAATGAACTCCTCAAAAAGACGACACAAACACACCCAAAGTAAAGCTTGAGGATGAAATTATAAAACAGTGTTTGCTGTTGCATGGACTACTGCTCATTTGGCACATTCTAGATAATGGATGACTAACTGGTTGATTTCATTTTACCATAACACCATATCAATGCTTACTCATTCTGGAAGGTTTTTCACTCATATAAATTTATTCAGCAGCGTCAAGCGTACTGTCTTCACGATTAGCATGTATCTACTGATTATATGTGCTCAGATTTCAAGAGGACACCACATGTGTTCTGTACACATTTTCTCTTTCTATTTTCCACTAGCATATTGGGTCTCTACCTATTAAATGTGTATTTATAATGTACTCCGATTATTTCAGACGTAAGTACCTAACAATATTTTAACAAGAAAACATATGTTTGGCATGTCTGGAGCATAACAACTGGACAATGGACATATAAATTATGTGACACAAGTAACACAAGATTTTTTTTTCCCTTTTATCTGTGGACATTTTCTACATCATTTGGCATTGTACAACATTGGCCACTACTACCTTCTATTATATCAAAGTTCTTCCTCTGCATTCTGCATGAAAACATGAGATTATTTTTCTTACCCACCACTATAATGTACATGGGGTAAATAGCATAAAAATATGATTTTTGGGTGAAGCATTCCTTAAATTTCTTCACCAGTAACTAAATAGTTTCATCTACTCATTACTGAACTCACATGGTCCAGTTTAGGCTCCCAGGGGGCTGGACATTATCTCAGCAGCGCTGGTGCAAGTCTGGAGCCAACTGGCCTAAATGCCAGTACCTAAATGCATCAACCAGCAAATGGACATCTACCATGAGTTAATATTGTAATACAAAACGACCTCAAAAAGATGGTATTTCCTCTGTTTGTAAAGGATTTGAAAAATAAATTGCATTTATGACTCTGATGCGAAGTAACCAAAAAGGCAGTGTCTTTACAACTGAACCCAACATGTATGAGGTTGGGTAAAGCACAGCTCTAAGTGTAGAGGTTACAGACATCACACTGCCACAGAACAAAATAAACAGATATTTAAGCTACACAATTACATGATTATAACAGCCATCCTGGCAATCAAATCATGCCAGGGAAGTCCCAAGGCTTTCAAAAAGTCACCAAGAAAGGAATAATTGTTGAATGGAGTTTGGAAAATACCTATCATTCCTTAACCATAATCTAATGTACACAAGACAGCAGTTGCTTCAGGATTATGTTCATGTGGATGACTTAAGTGTGCTAAGCAGACATTTATAAGCAACCTAGTGTTATTCAGCATATGAGACTATTATTTTAGTGACAGACACAAAAATGTATAGCATTAGGCCAATGCTGACTTAACCAGAAATTAGAAGATACAAAAAAGTGACTCAAATTTAATATTCACTTTTGTGAGTAAAAATCTTCCATTTTTTCACTTATAGGTAGTTTAATTTTTTAAGGCTTTGTATTTTTGCAAGTATGCAATACAAAAGATAAAAAGAGCAGTTTAAAATGACATAATAAGCAGCTTGTGTGTGAAACAAGCATGCTTGTTTTCTTTGGCCTCTCTTTTCTGGGTAAATGAAGCACACAGCTCCATAGAGTTCTTTGGCTAGAAAATGAAGCAGCTGTGCAGCCCAGCTATCAACAAGCCTGTAAAATTTGAGGAAAGACAAGAAACATTTTAAGTTTATGTTAGTGTTAGAGAGGGTTTGATGCTTTGGATTCATATTGCCACAGAGAAAGCTTCCTACCCAAGGCATGATATTCTTGTGGCTGATGCCCCATAAAGAATCCCTGAAAATAACATTTACATTGGTTACTCATAATAATAAAGAAACAAAGTCTACTAACCGCAAATGGACAAGTAACCGCAATAAAATGAAACACCCCAAGAATTTAAATGATCTAACAATTCAGAAAAATACTTAAGAACTACAATAGCAGGACAATCCATGATGAGTTCTACTGACTATTGTAGCACTAACATTGTCATAGTAGTGTCATGTGTACAGAATATAGGGAAATTCACTACACTACTAGTGAAAAGTTTTAGAACACTCCCATTTTGACCTTTTTGATTGAAATTTAAGAAGTTCAAGTACAGTGAATAACCTGAAATACTACAAAGGTAGGCAGTAAAAAGCCAGAGGTTAGGTTACAAAAATCTAAAAAAAAAATGCAATCTTCAGATTTGCACAAAAGGCCTTTTTAGTGAACAACTTGCAGCTTTTCTAAAGCAATGGAAGTTAAATAAGTCTTGAAAGTTGATACAAACAACATTACTTACAAACCCTCTGTCTGTATAAAAGCAGTTTAAAAACAAGGTGTTGCTACACCCTGTGAAGCATTATTTGAATAATATTGTAGTGTACTATGCAGTATATTGCTATCATAATGACGAGAAAAAGGCAACAACAACTGGAAAACAGGCAGACTTCTCGTCTTCAGTGTTCTAATGTTCTAATTCTTAAAAGGTGCAGCTCTTTGCTTTAGAGACATTTTAAAGAAGGTGTCAGTGAGAACAATTTCCTCCACCATCAAAAGAAACTTGGAAATGGCAAGAATTAATTAACTTCTATTGCTGCAGAAAAGCTCTAAGTTGTTAACTCAAAATTTATTCTATTTTATTTTTATGTGAATAAAATGCTAAGGGTTATTTGCACCCCTGACCCTTGAAGATTCATCTTGGGCTCTATAAACAGCTTATCCATTCACACATGCAATGCAACCCATGAATTAGGCATCTGACCCACGGTGTCACACGGAGTGTGACTTAGCAGACATGAAAACAATGGCTGAGTAATCATGCCACATGACAACATAGTAGAGCCGCAAGCAGGTCACATTGTGCTTCATGGAGTTGTGATTCCTTTCAGCATTGTATGGGCTGGTTCGAGTCTTTCCTGCCACAACTGCCACTGACCACTCACATACCCCAAAGACATTCACGTCAACTACAGGACATAGAAACCAGGTGCTACAAATATGGACAGCTTCCTTCACAAACTTGCAATCCAATACCAAAAGTCATACACAACATGTGGCACCAGCAGCTGTTCCTTCTCACAGACAATTGAGACATGGCAGTGTCATGGCATAATAACTTTGTAGCGAATTCTTCCTCAAATATGCACTGTATTAACACTATAAATAACCAACCTCTCTCTCTCTATATTATAT
>JANRMT010028174.1:152450660-152477204 GCA_026402145.1 Polypterus bichir lapradei
ACAGTAATCCCTCCTCGATCGCGGGGGTTGCGTTCCAGAACCCCCCGCGATAGGTGAAAATCCGCGAAGTAGAAACCATATGTTTGTATGGTTATTTTTATATATTTTAAGCCCTTAGAAACTCTCCCACACAGTTTATAAATATTCTCCACACAGTTGTACAGTAAACCCTCGTTTATAGCGGTTAATCCGCTCCAGACAGATAAATGGATTTCCACGAAGTAGTATTTTTTATTTATAAATCTAATATTTTCGCAGTTAGAGCATAGAAAACCTGTTTACGACCTTCTAAATACGTTTTTTATTATTGGAGCCCTCTAGACATGAAATAACACCCTTTAGTCAAAAGTTTAAACTGTGCTCCATGACAAGACAGAGATGACAGTTCTTTCTCACAATTAAAAGAATGCAAACATATCTTCCTCTTCAAAGGAGTGCCGTCAGGAGCAGAGAATGTCAGAGAGAGAGAGAAATGTAAACAATCAAAAATCAATAGGTCTGTTGGGCTTTTAAGTATACGAAGCACCACGTGGGAAGCATATTGTATATCATTGAGGAGTTTTATTTAATACGTGCTCTGATTGGGTAGCTTCTCAGCCATCCGCCAATAGCGTCCCTTGTATGAAATCAACTGGGCAAACAAACTGAGGAAGCATGTACCATAAATTAAAAGACCCATTGTCTTGATATATATTTAGATATGCTTACATTTAAAATCCGCGATGGAGTGAAGCCGCGAAAATCGAATATGAATAACAATTTCCATTTTAAGCAGCCGTAACACTCCACCAATTCAGCACTGTTCTTGTGAGACCTTAAATATGGCTTTATTAAATGTTAAGACATTTTACATCAATGATCTTATTAGTGTTAGGAAAATCGACTTTCTTACATTAGTAAAATGAGACTCACTTCTGAGGGTGCGGCTGTTTCAACTGAATCTGCACCTCTGAATTACAGCTTTACTTATTCGGTTTGCCAAGATAAAAAAAAGGCGGTGACTAAGCAAGTATTTACCCAAGCCAGTTAAAGTTTAATGATGTCGGCACTGGTATGTTTGTGTCTTTTGAGTATCTTGCCCTTGTTATTCAAGGAGTTTCCCAGTCTCTAGTATTGTCCGTGCATAAACCTCCTAAAGATAATGAGCATTTTATTGAGTAATTCTCAGGCTTACTGTCAATTATAAAAACTAACTATGACAGGGTCTTAATTGTTGGCGACTTTAATTTTCATATTGATAAACAGTGTGACCCGAAAACAAAAGAATTCATGAACCACCTCCACTCTTGATTTGAGCCAGCACATTAGCCAGTCCACACATAATGGGGGGACACAACCTGGATTTAGTTATTATTAAAAGATTAAAAGTTGATGTGAGGCAGATTGTGGATATCGGTATATCAGACCATTTTTTTTATATTATTTTATGCAGAAATACTGAACTACAACTACCGAGAAGCATAGTATTAAAAAACACTATTTTGTTGCATCCACAGCTTCAAAGCTTGCTAACAATCTAATTAGCCAGTCCTTTTGTAGTGCTTACTACAATAGTGACAATAATGTCAATAGTAAGGTGGAAAATTTTAATGCTAAAGTGAGAACTGCTGCTGACAAAGTCATTCCTGAAAAGACAGTTAAGAAATCCTCCAGCACTATTATACCGTGAAAGACACAAAGAGTGTCTGATTTAAAGACACAGAGTGTAAACAGAGAAAAACTAAACTGATAGTTCACTATGAAATATTGATGGATAAAATAATACAAACATACATACATACACACTTCTATTTGTTAAACCACACTTTATATGAAAATGTGGTTGTTTTGATGGCTGTTAACAGTAAGCCACTCCCATAAAGACCTGCATCTCCAAGTCTTTCGGCAACTTAAATCAATAAAGCAAAAGACAAGCATAATGGATCGAGGCTATATATATACACATCTATACAAATGCAGCAATACCACATTAGAGGACTGACTTAATGTAGTCACTTCTGTCTAAATGTGTGTTTCTGTGGATAAGGGAAGTACAATCTCATAATGGTGAGAAGTGCCTGTAGATTAATTTAACATATTAGGAAGAATATAACCTCTATTGGCCACTTTTAAAACTACTAGCAGGATTTAGTGAAGAGGTGTGTTGTTTTTTTTTTTGTATTGTACTATGCTGTGAGTTGCCTTGGGCTTCTGATAAATCAAAAGACTAGTCAGGAACATTTCTGAAGGACTGTAACTCTGTAGTAACATTGATGGCAGATTTTGCTAGGATCAGGCAGTTTTTTTTAGAGGCTGTTCAACTTTATTTTGTCTGTTCCTATTGTGGTAACTGATTGCTCATTCTATATTTTAAGAACTTTTACTGGATGGGTGTTATGTATGTTACATATACACATACACACACACTCACTGGCCACTTTATTAGGTACACCTGTGCGATTCTTGTCAACGCATACAGCTAATCAGCCAATCACATGGTATCAACTCAATGCATTTAGGCATGTAGACATTGCCAAGATGGCCTGCTGAAGTTTAAACCAAGTATCAGATTGGGGAAGAAAGGTGATTTAAGTGAATTTGAACTTGGCATAGTTGTTGGTGCCAGATGGGGTATTTCAGAAACTGCTGATCTATTGGGATTTTCATGCACAACCATCTCTAAGGTTTACAAAGAATGGAGCAAAAAAGGGAAAATACCCAGTGAGTGTTTGGTCTTTGGGTGAAAATGCCTTGTTGATGCCGGAGGTCAGAGGAGAATGGAAAGAATGGTATGAGCTGATAGAAAGGCAACAGTAACTCAACTACAACTGAGGTATGCAAAAGAGCATCTTTGAACACAAAACATGTTGAACCTTGAGCAGATGGGCTACAGCAGCAGGAGGCCACACTGGGTGCCGCTCCTGTCAACTAAGAACAGGCAACTGAGGATACAGTTCACATGGGCTCACCAAATTTGGACAACAGAAGATTGGAAAAACATTGCTTGGTCTGAGGAGTCTCAATTTCTATGACATTCGGAAGGTAGGGTCAACAACATGAAAGCAGGGATCCATCCTGCCTATCAACGGTTCAAGCTGGTGGTGGTGTAATGATGTAGGAGATGTTTTCTTTGAACAATTTGGGCTCTTTACTACTAACTGAGTGTAATTAAATATTACAGCCTACCTGAGCATTGTTGCTGACCATGTTCCTTCAATTATGGCAGTGTTCTCATCTCCTAATGGCTACTTCCAGCAGAATAACCCATCATGTCAGAAAGCTCAAATCATCTCAAACTGGTTTCGGGAACATGACAATAAATTCATTGTACTCAAATATGGCCTCCACAGTTACCAGATCTCAATCCAACGGAGCACCTTTGGGATGAGGTGGAATAGGAGATTCACATCATTGATGTGCAGCTGACAAATCTGCAGCAACTGCATGATGCTATCATGTCAATAACAACCAAAATCCCTGAGGAATGTTTCCAGCACCTTGCTGAATCTATGCCACGAAGAATTACAGCAGTTCTGAAGGCAAAAGGGGGTCCAACCCAGTACTAACAAGGTGTACACACACAAATAAAATATTTTATGGAGGTAGAGTATTATTAGTATTTTAACGTGTAGAGCAGGGGTGCCCACAGTTTTTTGGCTTGCAAGCTACTTTTAAAATGACCAGGTCGAAATGATCTACCTACATTAAAAATATTTTTATATATATATATGATAATCCGTACTGACCCCTACTCTCTCTTCTGTTTCTTTTTCCAGTTTCTTTGTGGTGGCGGCCTGCGCCCCCACCAACCTACTCAAAGCATCATGATGCTCCAACATTGATGGACTAAAAGCCAGAAGTTTACGTGACCATCATCATGAAGTCCTTCCGTGAGAACCCTAAATACAAAGAGGACTGTTTCATTTATGTTAGATAGAATGCCCAGAGGTGACTGGGCGGTCTCATGGTCTGGAATCCCTGCAGATTTTATTTTTTTCTCCAGCCGTCTGGAGTTTTTTTTTTTTTTCTGTCCACCCTAGCCATCAGACCTTACTCTTATTCTATGTTAATTAATGTTGACTTTTTTTACTCTCTTACTGTGTCTTTTATTTTTCTATTCTTCATTATGTAAAGCACTTTGAGCTACATTTTTTTGTATGAAAATGTGCTATATAAATAAATGTTGTTGTTGTTATATATACTGAGTATACTTATATATAAAATATCGGTTGTACCTTGCATAACTGAATAACCTTTATGGCACAATAACAATTCAATACATTATACATACATTATGGTCACTACAGTATTTGG
The DNA here is from genome assembly GCA_026402145.1 of Polypterus bichir lapradei. NCBI lineage: Eukaryota > Metazoa > Chordata > Cladistia > Polypteriformes > Polypteridae > Polypterus > Polypterus bichir. Next base: position 152,454,954 of record JANRMT010028174.1, read on the forward strand.
ATTTAATAATCTTCATGTGGGAAAAGGCTGACTCGCATAAATAAGTAGAGCCGAATAATGCAGTCAAGGAGCTTTTGAATTCAGCCGAGTGAAAACTGACAGCTGTCCGATTAACTGCGATTTTAATTCCCTCTCCTTTCTCTTTCTCAGATCGCTTTTCGGAAGGAAGTCAGTTTCGTAGTTTTTATGAACAGTTCAAAAGTGCCTTTCCACATTTTCCTTCTTTGGAATAGCAATGATAGATTGACAGTTCAGACAAATGCACTTCGATTTTGACATTGTGAGAAATAAAATCCTCTTCCAATTCCACATCCAGCCCATACCCTCCCCAGACAATTTTTTTAAATCCCTTCTTTAGTCGATATAAATTGGAAGTCTAACTAGATCACAGAGCTTTGCAGTAGCTTGCACGTTTGATCGTGCGGGCGGGATGACCAGTGTGAAGAAAAGAGATCTCAGACTGGCCGTTATGTATGTCAATCAAGTGGCAAATGCCATAGGGAGGATATATGATAGACTAACATTAAAAAAAATTTTTTTTGAATGCAACGCGATCTACCTGCACTACCTTTGCGATCCACCAGTCGAACGCGATCGACGCATTGGGCACCCCTGGTGTAGAGTGCACAGTGAAGTTCTTACTTGCATGTCTGTCCAACATGTCACCACTTTCCAGTGCCATGATGAAAAGGAATATATCCTTGTGACCTTTTTTTTTTTTTTTTAATTTATTTTTTATTAATTTTATTACAATCCATACAAAGCAATCAAGTTTTTACAAAGAGAAAAATTAAGAACAGATCGATCCCCACCCCGAGAGAGAGAGCAAGCCAAACAGCGTTAAATTTAAGGCTTGTAAACATACCTAAATTAATAAATTCTCTGTGCTTTATGAACTTATTTTAAAATATTACTGATTAGATCCTGCCATGTTTTGAAAAAAGTCTGTACGGATCCCCTAACTGAGTATTTGATTTCTTCCAACTTCAAATAATATAACACATCGGTTTCCCACTGACTTAAAAGAGGAGAGTTTGGGTTCTTCCAGTTTATGAGAATAAGTCTGCGTGCCAAAAGTGTAGTGAATGCAATCACAATTTGTTTGTCCTTCTCCGCTTTAAACCCATCTGGAAGAACACCAAACACAGCTGTTAATGGGTTTGGAGGGATTGTGAGTCCAAGGCTATCTGAAAGGTAATTAAAAATGTTTGTGCAGAATAATGTTAATTTGGTGCAGGACCAGAACATGTGACCTAGTGAGGCTGGGACTTGGTTGCAACGTTCGCAGGTTGGATCATGCCCTGGAAACATTTTGGAGAGTTTTAGTCGAGACAGATGTGCTCGATATATAATTTTGAGTTGTATAATTGTATGCTTTGCGCATATTGAGCTCAAGTGAATTCTCTGCATTGCTACTTTCCACTCCTTTTCTGATATACTAATTGAAAGATCTTTTTCCCAGTGTCTTCTTGGATCTTTGAAAGGGAGGGATTGTAAAATGATTTTATATATTGTAGAGATGGAGTCTAAGTCCTTGAGATTGAGCAATATTTTTTTCAGCATGGATGAGGGTGCAAGATGAGGAAAATCTGGAAGGTTTTGTTTAACAAAGTTTCTGATTTGAAGATAGTGAAAGAAATGTGTAGCTGGAATGTTAAATTTGGAATGCAATTGTTCATAGGATGCAAAGACGTTGTCTATATAAAGATCTCTAAGCAAGTTAATTCTAAATTTTTTCCAGATATTAAAAACTGCATATGTTTGTGAAGGTTGAAAGAGGTGGTTCTCTTGCAGGGGTGCCACAGATAGAAGCTTCTCCGTCTTAAAATGCTTTCTACATTGGTTCCAGATTCTAAGTGAGTGGAGCACAATTGAGTTAATAGTGTATTGCCGATAACGTGTTTATTGGAGCACAGAGCAAGGAATACAAAGAAGTACTGCAGGATTTTACTTCTATTGCGGACCAAGCCTGTGTATGTTCTTCTATTTGTGTCCAGGTTCTTATCGCCTGTATATTTGCTGCCCAGTAATAAAACTGGAAGTTTGGTAGAGCCATGCTGCCTTCTGCCTTTGTAAGGTCACTCTTTTGATGCGTGGATGTTTTGAATTCCAAATAAATTAGGTTATTGTCGAATCTGATTGCCTAAAAAATGATTTATTAATGTATATTGGGATGTTTTGAAATAAAAAAAGGAGTTTAGGAAGAATATTCATCTTAATAGTGTTAATTCTTCCAGCTAGTGTGAGATGAAGGGTTGACCATCTATGCAAGTCTTGTTTAATTTTTTCCATGCAAACGGCGAAATTTTGTTCATATAGAGCTTTATGTTTACTTGTGATGTTTACCCCTGACCTTTTTTTTTTTATAAAATGATGTGAAGTCATAATTTCACCCATAAATACAATATACTCTTTAACTGCTTTTATGGAATGGATTTGGTTTTTCACATTGTGCCCCATGAAATGGGTAACAGCAAGTCTAATGTATTTAGTGTTGGCCTCGTGTTGCAACAAGGCCTACATAAATCACAGTCAACCCTAAAGATTTAACAACAGGGTGCATTCTCAACAGATCGGCCCAGCCATGTATATAAAGTACTTTTTAATGTTAGAGGTGGACAGCATAAACTTGCTATTGTATCTCTAGAACTTAGCAAGCTTTTAACTTGTTTTCCTCAGGCTTTTGTAGTTCACCAGATTCGTCACTTAAAGTTAGTGTTAGCCCATACTCATGCCATGTCAAGTCCTGGTAACAGATTTCCTGAATAAAGCAGTTTTTCAGAATATGCTAAATAAATGCAAGCAATACTAATGAAAGAAGTGCTCCAAGGGCTTGCAGTGTATACAGCAAATTAAAGTTATTATCCAGGTTTGTTTCATGACCAACTAATTTCCAGCTTTTAATAAGGACTGCAGTGTTTAAAGCTTCAAGCCCTTCAGCAGTGATCTCTTGGAATAAAGACTTTAAATAAATCTGCCCACAAACAATCACAGGATAAGGGCAGCTAAACACAAGCTTGTAGAACACATAGTGCTGGGATGCAGAGGTCATTGAGTATAACAGTTAGGTCAATTTCATGCCACAGTTCCTGCTTTACTGCTGGTTTATACATCATGCGACGCTAGTGCTACCAAAGCAGTATACTGTTTATACTTGTGCGTATAATTTATGTAAATCTGGAGGATTCCAATAGGTGGCAGAGATCTCATTACGGTGAAAAAACAATGTTCGGCTTCACTGTGTTTTGAATTGCCTGAAACATCCATTAAATTCCCAGGACACCTTGCCATAATATCTCTGAAAAGGATGGATGTTAAACGATTACATCCATCAATCCAGGGATGCATGAATTCCAGCTAGCATCGGGCACGAGGCAGAAACAATCCCTGGACAGAGCATCAGCTCATCGCAAGTTGAATACAAGCGCACACCACATACACTAGTGTAATTTTTAGCATCACCAAATCCCCAAACCTGCATGTCCTTGGAAGGAAACTGGAGCACATGCAAACTCCAGGCAGAGAACACCATGGACATAAGAGGCAGCAGCACTAACACCCCACCACTGTACCACCCCACATATGTAATTATTAACAGTATTATTTACATGAAGTTAACTATTTATCTGTAAAATGTAACACACATTTCATCATGAAAGTGTCATCAAGTATAAATCTAAGGACTATAAATGTGCACAGAGCTGGAATATCATAAATATAATGTTTCCTGTGTGGCAATCACTCCTGCTGCTGCTGTCGGCACAGGAGCAGGCCCCAGAAGCACATAGTGTAACAACTGGGTCGGTTTTAACACTAGAATCCCTGAAGCCTACAAAGACACTCGTAATCCCGGGCCACCTTAAATTCCTTCGCACCTCTCTATCAGTGTCTTTTGTTTTGTAAATGTGTCGATCAGCACAAGCAGCCTAATATCCCATCCCATTCAATTTAAATGTTGCTGTTTAAAAACCCAAGCTCAAATGTCAGTCGATAGATATGTATTCTTGGATGGTGCTGAGGAAAGAACTGTAGTCTTATAACCAAAAGATTCCCGGTTCGAGCCCGGGTGCTCCGCATTTTGAGTAGTGAGCTGCTATTACTATAACATAACAAAAACATACATTTGATTTGAGTCTGTAACACCTGGTGTAAATTTTCGCTACTTATAAAAGTTAGCGCTTTTTTTTTTTTTTTATTATTATTCAGTTTTATTCTCTCAGTGACATTCACATGGTACAACAAACTTGCCTCTCCCTCTGAGTTGATGGCATTTATCTTCAGTCTTTTCACAAGAGCAGCGACGACCACAGCTATTTGTTGTACTGGCAATCAAAGATACGATGTCCCATGTCCGCTATCAGACTATCATGCGGCATTTGTGCTTTGACAACAGAGATACTCGCGTAGAACGTATGAAAAATGACAGAAGCAGTTTATGGACAAAAGCAGAACCGTAACAATAGACAGCTTCTTTACAGCGCTTTCGCTGGCTAATAGACTGCTGCACTGCAACACAACTTTGCTTGGCACCGTAAGTAAAATGGGACCCACCTGTAGCTAAAGTCAATTTGGTACGTGAGCGATTCACCACACTAGTGTTTGGATCTGGCAGTGCCATGCTGACGGTGTATGATGGGGAATGTGCAACACCTGTATTGTCTGTGTGTGAAACAGATGAAGAAAAGCACAACAAATATATTTGTATGTCAGCATTTAAGTTTGATGATTTGCTTCACCACATCAGATCATTCATCAAACATTGAAGCACAGATATTGATCCTATAGGATCTGCAAAGCGGCTTGCTGTCCTATTTTGATAGTAAACAAGGACTCTGATGTGATGTTCTAACACACTGTGTCCTCCAGATTTTTTACTAGTTCTGCAACTCGCACACGCGTTGTGTTAATTTTGGATTACATGCACAGAGGACATGTCAAATGAGTGCTGGGAACACGTGGCAGCCATGATGCGTGAGTGTATGTGTTCTGAGCATGACGTTTAAACTGGCCCTTCGTGGAACCACTTATGAGAAGCAAATGAACTCCATGTGCTTTGCTGGGGTTTATTTATCTATTACAGAGCTCAAGTTCACTGGGGCATGTGAATCTGGTAGAATGTTAACCAAACTAAACGTCATAAATGGGCTTAAAAACAATACTTTCTGGTTTAAACCCCTAAAAAAAAAACCGCACAAAGATCAAGGCTTTGTATCAAATAAATATAATTGTCTGGTACAGCTTAGATAAGTGAGATGTTTAATCTACAAGAGGTAGGCATTGTTATGCTACTGGATCAATACCTTCTTGCAACTCCCCAAATGACTCCGAGCTTTATTTCTAAAATATATCTGTATTTCATGTCTACTATTCTAAATCCTGATTTTGTAAGTCACTTTAGATGAAGTACATATTCACACACCTGACATGTTTAATGCTTTAGAAGTATAAATGTGAGTTTTGGAACATTCTTTTTTCCCATATTGCAAATCCTGTGTCATGGAGGTATCGGGCACAAAGGAGGAGTCATCCATTGACGGGTCACATTTAGCCACAATGAATAAATTGTGCATTTCTAATTACTTTAATAAGCATGTTTTTATCATGTGGAAGGAAAACTGAAGTATATGAAGGAAAGTCAATACTAATATTAAAACTAAACAGACACTGACCAGGCTGGAAACAAATTAAACAACTGGTTAGGATAATTGGCAACTCTGAGTTGCTAATTATTGAAATCGATATTGTATGTATTTTGAATTTGTTTCCACTTCTTCTTACATTCATGTTTTATTTCTTATTTTAGTTCTAATTAACTAACTTTGTGGGCAAACTTAAGAATTCTCCACCCATTTCAATTTATTCTTATAGAGCACATTTCCAACAGACAATACAGAACACCTTATACTGAAATTCAAAAGTAAATATATACATATGAAATAGCTATGCATTTTGGTTCACCGACAAAAGCACGATAGACATATGCACCCCGAAAAAACTGTGACCGACAAATGAGCGCCAACAAACCCGCTAACTGGTTTTCGACAAATGCGCACTGACAAAATCGTGAGAGAGGCCAAGAGAGTGGGACACCCTTGCTGCAATTCTTCCTACATATGCAGGGCGTGATCTTAAGGACTATCTGCGTGCCGTGCTGATGGCATGCTGCGTCTCATAATATTGACTTCTAAAATAAACATTATTATATATGCTTTAAACTAGTAATTCATATTTAATGAAACTTTCGCGATTTTGTCAGCGCGTTTTAATCGGCGCTATTTTGTCAGCGCGCATATGTCTATCGCGCAAATGACGGGTCACAATGCATTTTAAGGCTTTTGCAGTCTATGTAAGAAATGTTTTCAGTCCAAGTATAGCTAATTGATTGCTGTTGCTGCAAAATCTCTCAAATATTGTTGAGTCAACATTTCAATGATGCTTCTCTCAACAGCATAACTTTATTTTACTTCCACTTATAAGCAGCCCTCTGCGTGAAGAGATTCTTAACAACGTGAACATACATAAGGCTACTACATAAATGAAAGGCCTTAAACTGGATCAAGTAAAACTTGGTACTATTTGGAAAGAAATTTCGGTTTCCCAGCAGGAAACCAAAGGAATGATCTTATTTCCCATCCAAACTAGGCATTATAGTTGAAACTACTATGGAATCTATAAAAACTTATTATACTTGAGAGCTATCTTACTTATTCATAATTTATGCTCAGGGCTGTTCTAGATATTTGTACTTATTTAATGGTATTATTAAAATGCCCCATTCTTAAAAGAGCTACATAGATTTCCCTATACTTTGTATTTTTAAGGACACACTTGCACTCTGCTCATACATTTCAGTAATCCTATGAATGCATATGTGCATGTAAGGAACGCACAGCTTCCTAGATCTTTGGGCATTTAACTGGTTCTAGTACATCACCAACAAGGGCAAACTGTGGTGGGATGATAGCTGTAATACATGCCTCTTTGACATTCTGCTAGTGGGCATCCAACACCTCAGTACATCATATCCTTTATTATATAGGAGAGAATATAATTGTGTGTGCTGGGTTGTTTTTTTTTTATAAATACAGCGTCATCTGAGGTGACTGATTCTATAGTATATTCCTCACTAGATCATATCACACCCAGTTTGTCACCCCTTTCTGTAGTTCTAACTCTTGTTTTTGTCTCTGGGTGGCCCAGTTTAATGCAGGACCAGCCTCTTGAGAAAATTAATCAAGTTTCATCTTAGCCTTGTCTTGTACTTATGATAAACAGGTTGTCAATGCAATTATTCACAAAGATGAAGATACCAAGACTCTTACAGCATGTCTGTTCATCATTTTCAAGAAGTAAAGGTAATACTCAATTTAGTGATTTATGAAATGTTCCAAGAGGAAATGCCGAAATACCTTTAAGGCACCGCAATGGGCTTCCATAGGCATGAAGGTCTGGAGAGCTACACTGGGCCTGTAAGTTTTTCATGCAATAAAAGTTTGTTAAATGAACAATAAATGTTTGTTAAAAAATACGACTGTTTAAGTGTAAAGAATCAATCTATTTACATTTATGTTTTGTTCCATTTGCGCAAATTGATTGGTGATGGCTGCTTTATACTGTTACTTCTTAAGACACATTGTTAGGATTCTATTAAATGGAAAGACTAAAATTATAAAAGCTCCCACCCCACAACCAAACCACAAATAAATATGAAACAAAATTTGATCAATGACAACAGGAAAATGAAGAGCAAAAGCAAGGTCTGGTATTTTAAAAATGAACTAAAGATTGAAAAAAAAACTGTAAAGAGAAAGAGAGAAATTCCTTATTGACTAGCCAAAATCAGTACTTCACTCAATAAATAGAATGAAAGGTCAAAATGAGAAACTTTTAAGCTATGTTAAAAGTATCAAATTCTAAAATTCTAAACTCTTAATACAACAAAATAGAACTGCCACACCAAACTACTACATACATCATTAAAAAAGTGAGGTATAGGACTTCCAATAAAGCTAACCTAACAAATAAATATTTTTAGATTTTCTAAGAATCCATTCTGAAGGAGAAGGGGGTCAGAGGTAATAGTAGTGAGGAACTGAGGCAGACTGCGACACTTTATACTCTTAATTGCTGTAGCACCTTAAGGCAACAATACAATATAAAACCTTGTTGCATTTAATGTTACAATAAATTGGCCATAATTAACAATTACAACATAAAGGGACAATGACAAAACCAAAAAAGGGGGGGAAAAAAAACACCCAAAAGTGGAGATGGAGAGGCATCTAACATGGGCGTTTACTCACAACTACAGCACTAAAAGATGAAATGAGCTGTTAGTGTAACAGCAGTCACTCAGGGAGTAGATGTAGGTTGTGGTGTACGGTCAGGATGCCATTATGCTAGGTGGCAGCCCCCCCTGGGTTGCAGTGGTACCTCGGACTCCCGCAGGGCTCCATGGGAGCTGGAGTTTGGTGCAGCCCTATTGGGTTTTTTGGGCACACCCAGGGGGTGCTGCAGCTGAGCCCTTGACTGCAACACTTCTGCCACATCCAGAAGCAAGGACCTGGAGCACTTCTGGGTGTCTTATAAAAGGAGCCAGCAGCCACTACTCCAGGAGCCAGAGTTGGGTGGAAGAGGATGAAGCTTGCCAAGAGAAGTGGAGGTGAAGAAAGAAGAGACAAAGAAGAAAGTGTTTTGTGTTTTTGTGTAGTGCTGAACTGTGCTGTACATGTGGGAAACAGGGGAAGGCGTTTCCCACAGGAAAAACAGGAAAAAAATAAGTGTGTGCTTGCATTTGTGTCCCGTGTCTGTCGGTGTTGGGTTTGGTTGTCAAGAGCACCCTCCGCAGGGCACAAGGTTCATAATACTTCTTCCGGCATTTAGAGATTTTGAACGATACATAGATACTAAAGACAATCAGAAGCCAGGTGTCCTTGCACAAGTAGTGCACGGAGTGCCCACAATTTAATACTAGAAGGCCTTTGAAGGTGTCATCTATAAAGTATTTGTACCTGGAGAGATCATATACTAAAGACACCTACAGTACATGTGTCTTGATGGCTATAGATTGAAAAATTGACTGATATTGTGTAAAGGGCCTAGCTAAATGGTAAAAGTCTGCATTTACTTAAGTCACAAATTGACCATTTTGGCTGTTAATGAAGAAAAAAAAACACATTTTCAAAGTTAATTAAGAGTTTAAAATACCCAACAGAAGCATTCACTTAGTCCTATATCATGCATCTGATAATGCTCTGCTCGTCAAATAAACATACCCATTTAATTTCAAACAGCTAGATACTTAAACAATAGCAAGAACCTGCTAGATATCAAAGTTCCTGGCCAAGCATAAACCTGGCTGAATCATTAAAAATCTTAGTTCTTTGGCAAAACTCAAACTGACACTGAGAAGTCATCAAAAAAAAAAAAAAAAAAAGTACAAAAAATCTGGAGACAAGTTATTATCTTTAGCAGAAGTGTGTAATTCTTGACCTGCTGAGTAGTCCAGCATTAATGGAAACAAAAATGGAGACTAAGCTGGCTCAGTCATGTCTCAATAAAAAACAAACAGGGAAAGAGCAGTTTAAAACATCAGAGAGAAAGAAAGTCTTGCTAACTGAAATGTCCTACAATATGAAACCAGCCAGTGTTGCACTACACTTCCAAAAAATTTAAACTAAAGAGCCTCGACTGTGAAAGCTTACAAGTACATTTCATGAAGCTTTATAGTGTTAAAACTGATCATTTTAAAAAATTTTAACCCTTAGGAATTTTGCATTGGTCATATTCAGGTTTATATTCTGCTTTTTATCTCTGATGGTTATAATGCTGTGAACAATCATGGAGTCCATTAAATAATTAAAAAACACACAAAGAAAGCAAGTAATCTGCTTGATGCATCTTAATAAGGGAAATGGTTTAATAACATAATAGCACCAAGGGCTGACAAAGCCAGGCTTGGAGAGAGCACTTGGAATCTTAGGAACAGAACAGTGCATTCAGTCAGAGAAGCAAAGTCCCCAGCCTCTGACAAGAAGGGCCACTTGTACTGTACATCTGATTCTGTTGCACAGTTGGCTATTGAGAAAATGAACTTAAAGTAAACCCTGAATTTGTGTCTGCATAAGTTCTGTTGATGCACTCACTGGGGGTTCTCGTATTCTCCTAAGCCTTCCTTTTTCTATCTATGAGACACTGCACAGACACCCTGGTACAGAGTAAAAATGTCTACTGATGTAAAGTCAGGACAGGCAGTGGATTTTAAATCATGCAAGAAACCACAATGGCACACAAAGCCAATTAACTTTGAGAATTGTGGCATAAAGACTAAGCATCTGGATTACATACCAGAATTTTTAACTGTAACAGAAAATAATTAAAATATCTGGTGCAAGAAAAGTTAAAGATGATCTATAAAACTGATCTCACACCCCATGTTAAAAGAATTTTAGGAGCAGAGAAGAAAGCAACAACTGTAGGTAACACATATCAGTGCAGTAGTGGGGGAAAAACACTTTGTAGGACGGAAGAGGTACGAAAAAAGGGCTTCACAATTTGGAGGTAATTACTGTATAGGCACTTTCCCCTTTGAGGCAACACTGATACTGAGTTGACTTCACAATCTTGGAGAGAATGAAAAATACAGACCTGCAACAGGCACTTGACTGAAGAGAAACATTTTTAGTAGACAGTCGGTTAAGATGGGGGCAGCAAACAAAAAGCTACTTTTCGGTTCAAGAGAGGTGAGCATGTCCTTTGGAATCTGCAGGACTTAGCCTTAGTAAATTCATGTTTCCCATTCCTGCTGCCATTGTCTTCAAGATATGGTACTATTTGGATATTGAAGTCTACTTATTTAACCTCAGGGAGGCATCACGGTGCAGTGGTTAGCATAGTTGACTTACAGCTCAGGTCACTATTTGGCCACAATAATTAGTCCAGAATGATTGGCAGATACTTTGCTAGCCCTCAGGGACACATAAAAGACCATTGCATCATAATAAAAAAAGTTTAAATTTACCTTCCCCTTCGAATTTAAATGCATTTGCAGAGTATGGCAAAGATCCCAAACATTTCAACAATTTTGGCAAACTGAAGGCGAAATAAATTCAGTGCTGTGCATTCATCACCACTTCCTCTAATCTAGCACAACCCATGAAATGATGTGACAAAATTCACCATGAAAACAATGCAATAAAGCAAACAATCAGGCAGGTGCAAATCCGTTTTCATAGTAATGCACAATTGCTTCACAGAACAAAACATACAGTTCACTGTATATCATGTGTGGTCTACACTGCTGCTCATCTCTATATGTACCATGATTATGTTACATTTATATTACCAAGCTTCAAGTTTGCATAAGTTGGCATCTTTAAACTATTTGCTATGCATTTATGTGAAACATTGTGAATATTCTTCTTTGTCCTGGGGAATTGATTTCCAATATGTTTATTGATTCATTGCATGTTTCATTCACACTTCAGACATAATTTTCCAAGTATAGAACACAGTAGCCAGAGCAGTCACATCTCTTCTTGAGGAATAGATTCAGAGGAATACAATGTACACTTTGTAGCATTTTACCAATTTTACATTCCTAGTTGAAGTTGAAGCACTGCAGACACAACTAGCCCCATTTGCTAGGACAATATGCCCTTCTCCGGCTTACAAGTCTCCTAAAATCACTTTTGAGTGAAACTGATTATAGTGGTGATGGATGGAAGATCTTACATAGAAGAGCTACAATGGGAGCTTTCACAAAAATAACTGATGCACAAATACTGAGACAAGTAAAGGCCTGACATTCATGTGTCAAATGTCAAATTCTCCTAAATACAGAAAACACATTTTTTACCTTTCATATATGCAAGCTTTTTAAAAAATTGTGAACCCTTATTATAATTAAATTGTTGTTTATTTAAAACTAATCCACATGTCTCCAAAATAAAATGTTTATATATTAAAATTCTATGTACTGTTTACAGGAAGCAATGCATCCAACTGAAAAGAAACATATAACAATTAGCTCATGTCCAAAAGTAAGTTGGTCTTTTAATTCAGTAACTGGGGGGCACATCCATTAGCAGCTATGACAACAGGCAAGGAATTTCCTGATGTTACTAATCAGTTTTTGACATCTGCTTTTGAGAAACCTTTGCTCATTTTTCATTACAAAACTGCTCCAAATCTATCACTTTCTTGCACAAACAGTCCAGGTTCTTACCACAACACTTCTATTGGGTTAAGATATGAAATCTGACTCATCCATTTAAAAACATTTATTCCACTAAATCCAACACTGCATGATTTTCTGCAAGGTTTCTAATATTGTCATAATGAAGGACCTGCGGTGGGCTGGCGCCTTGCCCAGGGTTTGTTTCCTGCATTGTGCCCTGTGTTGGCTGGGATTGGCTCCAGCAGACCCCAGTGACCCTGTAGTTAGGATGTAGCGGGTTCAATAATGGATGAATGGATGGATAATGAAGGACACATTCATTTTAACCCATCTTTTTACTCACTTTTCAGGACCATCAGATTGAAATTAACCCCTAACCATGACTTTTACCATTACCTGTATATCTCAGGAGTGTTCCTCAGTATGTTTTGAACATATGGCCAGATTGACCTGCATGGTAATTCTGAAGTAAAATGTTAAGGTAGAGAAAAAAAATATAATCTCTACCTCATTCTGGGAATCTAAATAAAGTTTTTTTCTCCCATTTATAGACAAGTATTATGTAAAATAACAAAAAAAAATAAAACTTTTGTCAAAAAGGCATTAGGCCATAGTCAACTGACAGAGCATCTTTCATTGCACCTTAGTATTGATCTTACAAGTGTCCAGAATTGTTTGTATGATGCTAGCACTGCTGCCTCACATTAAGGGGCCCAGGATTCATGCCCCAGAAAGCACCTGCAACCACACCATGTCGGTTAAAAAAATGACTGACTCCTGACTTTTAAATTTTGTATGTTCTACAAAACACTGGGACAGCTTAGCTATTGGGTAAACAAACGGGCTTGATGGACTGAATGGACTCCTCACATTTGTCAAATTGCATATGTTGGCATGTTCTATCAACACTTGCACATCATACTTAAGGAATTTGTGCTTTGTTGTATAGTTGAGTCTAGAAGGTGTAGTTTTCCTCCATTTCCCATGTCAAAAATCATATTATTCACTTTACTCAGGAAACATTAGCAAGATAAGTAGTTTTTGCCAATTAAAATTCTGTTGTTGTGCTCCAACAACCAGCCACTCAAAATTTCCAAGATCTCATCTTTATACTGGGGTAGTTAAAATATGTGGTAAATGGGTATATCCATCATCTGTATACATGATGGATTATTAAAAATGTCCAGGTTTCTAATCCCCTTCATTGCTGAGGTCATCTGTTAAACTGTGACATGCTCTATTATTATGGGTGAGATAAAGTCAACAAGTTTCCTTATGTTTTTACAGAAGGATCTCCCTCAGACTTTGTGACTGAATGCTTGACTTGGTGTCAAATTATTTTAAGCCCTGGTAATAATCACCTTTTTCTCTAAACAAACAAATCATAGTTATCTTACATTTGCACTTCTTCCTCTTACATTCAATGACTTCTTTAAACAATGCACATAATTTAGGAATAAGCATGTTACATTTAGGAAAGCATTTTTTTTTTGGATTAAATGAAATTTTACTGAAAAAATAAAATCGTCAAAGTGAAGTACAACTGATAGCATACTCGTTTCAGAGCTCTAATTTATTCAGTGATATAACCAAAATAGAAAAAATACAGAAATCTAAATGTATATAACCCAATAAGTGAACAATTCTAGAAAAAAAGTATGCTAAGCAATTAATTATGATTTTTAACAAGTTTTTTCACCAAAATGGCTGTTGGTGTTATTCTAGCAATGTGATTCAGGCTGTGGATGTTGATGTCTTAAAGGCACAAAGTAGTTTTTTTAGCTTACAGAAAAAAGTTTGCCATTTAAAAAAGGACTAAAGTGCTAAAGTGTTGATATGACAAATACTGCAGTGGAAAAGATTCAAAGAGTTTTCTTTCCATCAGTGTGTAGGAGACGCTTTCTTTTCTTAACAGCTTGCTAGTGTGCACTGTGCTTTCTCAGAAAGGAAATGAAACACCTAACACATAGTGAACCCATGATAAACCACAGAGACAGAACCTCAGTTCAGTACATAACACTGTTTAGGGTAATTTCCCTCTCCATCATCTCTTCTATTCCTTACTTTCAAGAGGTGGTTCCACATTAAAAGTATGCAGACTGTCCAACACCTTCTAGATTTTTACATCAGTATGAAGATAACAATGAAACATATTACTTGAAATTCTGAACTGAAAAGACAATTGTTTACCAAATGAAATATTTACTTTATTTATTTCAAATTAGTTGGTTTCAAAACTAGTTGTAAAACACATTCCATACACAGAGTTGTGTTCTTCTCACTTATTTTGTTTTCTGTTTTTTGCCTGACGTTCTTGTATTGCTCCGGGAATTCAATATGTCCACAACATGACACCAAATAATATTGGTCATATGATGTAACTATTATCGCCATGTGATTAAGGAGTAATGTTACATGGGCATGGTTACTTGGTTTGTTGCCCACTTTGCTCCATTATAAAAGATGGCCTTTGCAATAATGACATTGTTACTGGTTCTGATCACATTTGGAAGCCAGGCTGTCATCTTTTTTATTTGCTATTAGCCGAAGCCGGCCGTAGCATACGGCGGTGTAAGAATAGGAACGGAAAACGGTGAGATAGGAATTCAGTATAACAAAGGCTTAGAAAACCACCATTGCAATATAACAAAAACAGCAAGGAGCGAAACCAATGCCAATGGTCGAGAGAGTACCTTCCTGTAGCAGGCTACGGTAAAAACATAGACATATATAGATAGACACCGCATTCACTGTGTTGCCCAGTCGACACGATAAGTCAGCGCGTCCACCCTATTGCGAGTGGTAAAAGTACCATTTAAACTAATAGAGGTAGACGTGGAAACCAGGTTTTCTGATGAAAAAACGTTTTTAAACAGTATCGTTTACATACAACAGATTTTGGCAAATCGTTTACATGCAATTATTTATATCCATTTATACACTAAATGCGTGCATATCCCATGGTCTTAGAGTTGGTGGGCAGGGCTCTCTGTCTTGCTTGCCCTTAGTTAGAGTTTGCGGGCGGGGCTCTGTGAGTTGGCGATCGACATTTGGCGATGCGTGGCTCTGTCGTGCGTATCCCATGACGCGGTAGGAGGGTTAGAGTTGGCGGGTGGGGCTCTGTCGAGTGTATCCCATGGTCTTAGAGTTGGCAGGCGGGGCTCTGTCTTGCTTGCGCTCACTGTCTTGCGTGCCCTTAGTGAATTTTATATTTAGATTTTGCTTGAGCTTTTCACATCCTAATATTATGGTATTGTGCGTACTTTGTATTTTCCAATCAAAGTCTGTTTATCCCATTTAGTTTGTTTAAAATACAGTTGTGCTTGAATGTTTGTGAACAGGGGTGTCGAAGTCCAGGCCTGGTGGGCCACAGTGGCTGCAGGTTTTCATTCTAACCCTTTCCTAATCAGTGATCTGTTTTCATTGCTAATTAATGTCTTTTCCCTTCATTTTAATCACCTTGCTTTTAAGGATTCAGTCCTCTGAATTGATTCTTTTCTTCATTAAATGACTGCCAAACAGAAAAGAGATGTGAAACGAGCCAACAGATGACCAGCTAAGCTGAGATTTCAAACTCCAACCAATTTCACTCCAACCAGTCTCTTAATGAGAAGCTGATTCTTGCAGTTAATTAAACCCGTTATTTAATTCCATGGCTTGTTGCTGCTCTCATTCTGCCACAGCAGACATTTCCACAACTGTTGATTTTTCTGTTTTTTCTAAGAACACCTTGAAAATGTTTGGGTGACCTGAGAGGTCAAGCTTACCGAGACCATCACCTTTCTTTATTTTCAGATATTGTGTGATGGGCACAGCTGGTCATGTGGCGGCTTTTGTGTGTCATTATTGTTGGGCTGCTAATTAAGGAAAAAGAGACAACTAAGGGGGTCTGAGTCAAGTTAATTAAAACTTGACAAAGGCAAAACAAGTTAATTAGCAGCAAAAACTGGTCACTAATGAATAAGATGGTTAGAATGAAAACCTGTAGCCACTGTGGCCCTCCAGTTCGACACCCGTGCTTTAGAATTTTCTATATTTCTGCATAAATATGACCTTAAAAATCATCAGATTTTCACTCAAGTCCTAAAAGTAGATAAAGAGAAACCAGTTAAACAAATGAGACAAAAATATTATACTTGGTCATTTATTTATTGAGGAAAATGCTCGAATATTACATATTTGTGAATGGCAAAAGTATGTGAACCTCTAGGATTAGCAGTTAGTTTGAAGGTGAAATTAGAGTCAGGTGTTTTCAATCAATGGGATGACAATCGGGTGTGAGTGGGCACCCTGTGTTATTTAAAGAACAGGGATCTATCAAAGTCCGCTCTTCACAACACATGTTTGTGGAAGTGTATCATGGCACGAACAAAGGAGATTTCTGAGAACCTCAGAAAAAGAGTTGTTGATGCTCATCAGGCTGGAAAAGGTTACAAAACCATCTCTAAAGAGTTTGGACTCCACCAATCCACAGTCAGACAGACGGTGTACAAATGGTGGAAACTCAAGACCATTGTTACCCTCCTCAGGAGTGGTCGACCAACAAAGATCACTTCAAGAGCAAGGCATATAATAGTCGGCAAGGTCACAAAGGACCCCAGGGTAACTTCTAAGCAACTGAAGACCTCTCTCACATTGGCTAATGTTCATGTTCATGAGTACACCATCAGGAGAACGCTGAACAACAATGGTGTGCATGGCAGGGTTGCAAGGAGAAAGCCACTGCTCTCCAAAAAAACATTGCTGCTTGTCTGCAGTTAGCTAAAGATCACATGGACAAACCAGAAGGCTATTGGAAGAATGTTTTGTGGACGGATGAGGCCAAAATAACGCTTTTCATTTAAACCAAAAAGTTCTATGTTTGGAGAAAGGAAAACACCATCTGTGAAACATGGTAGTGGTAGTATCATGGTTTAGGCCTGTTTTGCTGCATCTGGGCCAGGACAGCTTGCCTTCATTGGTGGAACAATGAATTCTGAATTATATCAGAGAATTCTAAAGGAAAATGTCAGGACATCTGTCCATGAACTGAATCTCAAGAGAAGGTGGGTCATGCAGCAAGACATCGACCCAAAGCACACAAATCGTTCTACCAAAGTATAGTTAAAGAAGAATAAAGTTAATGTTTTGGAATGGCCAAGTCAAAGTCCTGACCTTAATCCAATCGAAATGTTATGGAAGGACCTGAAGCGAGCAGTTAATGTGAGGAAACCCACCAACATCCCAGAGTTGAAGCTGTTCTGTACGGAGGAATAGGCTAAAATTCTTCCAAGCCGGTTTGCAGGAATGATCAAAAGTTACCGGAAACG
The DNA here is from genome assembly GCA_026402145.1 of Polypterus bichir lapradei. NCBI lineage: Eukaryota > Metazoa > Chordata > Cladistia > Polypteriformes > Polypteridae > Polypterus > Polypterus bichir. The sequence goes on from JANRMT010028174.1 coordinate 152,472,441, forward strand.
TTTAGTTGCAGTTTTTGCTGCAAAGGGGGTGTCACACCAGATACTGAAAGCAAAGGTTCACATAGTTTTGCCACTCACAAATATGTAATATTCGATCATTTTCCTTAATAAATAAATGACCAAGTATAATATTTTTGTCTCATTTGTTTAACTAGTTTCTCTTTATCTACTTTTAGGACTTGAGTGAAAATCTGATGATTTTTTAGGTCATATTTATGCAGAAATATAGAAAATTCTAAAGGGTTTACAAACTTTCAAGCACAACTGTCAGGTTCTTATTTGTGATCAATTATTTGTTAAATATTTCTAATACAGTAAATAAGGCAATTTACCTAGTATTTATAATAGAATCCTTACCCTGTCAACCTAATACCTATTCTCAACCCCCATCCTAAGTCAGCACTGAACCAACAGTAGTATTTGTCAGCAGCAGACATCCCAGATTTAAGAAACTGAACAGCCCTCAGTAGTTTTCATGACTGCTTTGTGAATACAAGATGCAGATATGTAAGAAACTATAAAATTTTCATACCCAGTTATCAATGATGAAGGAGAAGTTTAGTAGCAAGACTGCTTAAACAGATTAGGTACTGATGGTATAAGTTGAGATGCAGGGAAGACAAATCTAAAAGGACTGGAGTTTCAAATACAGTAATAGTGCAATATCAACAGATAGGAAACAAGGCAAAAAATGGGATATTAAAGTTCAAAGGGAAAAAACAAAAAATTTGGAGAAAGGTGAATGGGGCACCCAATGTGCAAAAGTGTCAAAGAGGATTAGGTTTAGTACCCATCAGATTAAGTTTATGGGGAAGCAAGATGCACTCTGTGAAAACATTTCAATTATGTTTGTTGATAATTAGGATTTTGGGAACAGCATTTTACATTATGAAACATGGTCAACCAGGCAGGAGAATCAGTAAGAGGACAGAGGTCTATGAAACAAAACTGAAATTTAATGGGTTGGGGGGTTTGGGGTGTGTGGGATTTACATAATGCAGCCTAAAAGCTGGAAACTACATGCTGTAAATGCTACATGGGCTGGATGGACATCCCAACCAGAATAGGGGATGGTCCCTTACCCGGATGGGATGCTCCTAGCAAGCAGACAGGCATCCCAGCTGGGGATAAAAAGGGGATCAGACCTGGAAGAGAGAACCAGAAATGATGGATGAACAGCCCACCGGAAAGAGATGTCACTGGGTGTTTTTTTTTATTCCCCCAGCCCTGGAGATTGTGCCCAGTGGGAAGCTAGCAGGGCATGCCGGGAAATGCAGTCCAGCATAGCAGCCCTGCTGGGGTCACTGGGAACCGCAAGAGAGCACTGCAGGGAGACAAGCTCCCAGCTGTAAAGGACCTTCATATGACCCGGAAATGCTTCCCTCGGGCAGTGGCCCTGGCACCGGAAGTACCTCTGGGTCCTTAATAAAAGGGACCACTCAACTGGAGTAGGGTAGTGCAGTGGTAAGAATTGAAAGGAGAGAGAAACCTGTGCTTCTGTAATACTTTGTGGTACTGTAGAACGAATAGGGTTAAATAAACCATCCTTTATTTGCACCCGGGACTCTTGGTGTGTTCGTGTTGGGGGTTTAGGCCGTTGATGCCCTGGTTTCCTACACAATGCTTAAAGCGAGATAGGGAGTCAAAAGGATGAGCAGGTAAAAGCAGAGAAAAGAGAGATACCTTGTATTCTTAACAATGAACAAATCTGTACAGTAAATAAAAGAAAAAAAGATGAAGAGAAATACGAGTCTGAAAAGACTGAAGCACAAATTAAATACTGTAGGCCACCATGTTTACTAATTTGTGCAGTCTGCTAAACAGGGTAAACAAAGGGGTAGCCACTTTCAACACTGTTCTACCTCATCGACTGGGGAAAAAGGGATTGAATCTTGATGCTCCCACAATCTCCTCTATTATGGGCTACCTGAGCAGCAGATGCTCAAGGAGTGTGTGTCAAAAATGGTGGTATGTAATTCTGGAACACCTCGGGGGGCTGTCCTGTCTCCCTTCCTGTTTACCCTCTACACAACAGACTTTCAGCAGAACACCAGCGCTTGTCATCTACAGCAATCCTCAGATGACTTGTCCATCATAGGCTGCATTAAAAATGGAGATGAGACAAAGTACAGGAAAGTCGTACTGGACTTCATCTTGTGGTGCAAGGGCAACAACCAGCAACTCAACATCAACAAGACAAAAGAACTGGTGGTGGACTTCTGAAAAGAAGACAACTGAGACCAGTTATCATTCAGGGGATTATTTTTTAAATTTCAAAAAAAAAAAAAGTGAAAGCTGACCTTCTAAAAGCTTTGCCAAACAGAATTAAAAAAAGGCACAGAACAAACTAGTTCAGTTCTGTAATAATGATACAGTAATTCTACGATCTGCAGCTTGTTATGCATCAGTAACATACTCATAGATGTCCATATGTTACACACATTTTAAACATCTTGAATGCGTAATGAGCTCTTCCGATCAACATATTTGGAAAGAAGTTGTGTTTTCAAAATTACTCCTCTATCTTTAGTGTTAGCTCATTTAAGAAAGAAGCTATTGAAAATACTAAGAGAATCTACTAATTTTATTTTAGTGATGCCAAAATCTAATTCTAATCACTAAATAAGCAAATGCCTTTCAGTTTCTGGCCTCAGTTTGAATTTTAATATTCCTAAGTATGTAAACATACTAAAGATGCAGTGGCCCTGTTAAACTCAAAAGGACTGACCCTAATAAGTCATACCCAGAAGGAAGCAGCTTCTAGAACTTCACTGAGTGCAAAACTAAACATGTGACAATAACCAAATTAAACTTAATAGAAAATGTAATTGAAAAAGAGAAATTAGGAAGAATAAGGGGAATAAAAGGCCAACAAACAAGTCACTGATAAATAAGGCAAGCTCCCCTAGCCAGTGGGTGGGAAGCACCACAGTTGTAGGTCCGCGAAGGAGCACTGATCTCTTGCCATGGAGTGAGTGCAATCGAGGAGGGTGTCCTACCCTAGGGATCAGCGGCATGCCAGGGGAGCGAGAAGGATGATGGGAGGACAGCCTGACCTGACAAGCTGCTGCTTGTCTCTACCAGCAGTAATGGGTGAGCCAGGGTGATGAAAAGGGATATGTGCTGGGCTAGTTGAAGTGCAAAATGAACAATAAGGACCCAATGACTGTTGGTATTACTCTGGATTTGTAATTCACGGGTCATCACTGTTTTAAAGGATTAGAATTACAGTTTATCTTGAGAGAAACCAGTGTGACTTTCTGATGAATGTTCCCAAGGCAAGTCACTTGGGAGGAATTTGGGAACGCCAAATATGAATAGTTAGGAGTGTGATGAGGTCTGTCCTGACAAGCTGCAAGAAGACTAGATGACTCTTTACTAAGGACATTTTTCTATGAGGCCATGTCAATTGTGAATAATCGCCCACTCACTATGAATAAAATCAATGATCCTAAGAGTGCTGAGCCTTTAACACCCAAACATTTGCTCACAATATAGACCTCTGTGCCTCTTCCACCTCCTGGCGAGTTTGTCAGAGAAGATTTGTATGCCAAGGAAAGGTGATGTACAGTGCAGTACTTGTCAGAGCAGTTCTGGAGCAGATGGTGCAAGGAATACCTGACCAACCTAAGCCTTAGACAACAGCGGCAAAAGAAACAGAAGAGTTGGAGTATAGTAATTGTCAAGGACGACGACATTTCCAGAAATTAGTGGAAACTTGCCAGAATCACAGAAACAAGTGAATACTATGATGGCTTAGTATGAAAGATTAAAATTAAAATAGGACAATGGGATTAAGGAAAGAAAGCTGAATGTTTGACACAACCATCCTTTCTAGAACGACCATTTCAAAAATCAGTGGTATTAGTAGAGAGTAATTACTAAATTACTATTGAAATAGTACAAAGACAGATGTCTTAAGACACTTAAACCATGCTGTCGTTCACAAGTTTGAGTCTGAGGTAACTAACAGGATGTAAAATTAATTTTTGGCTTAAAAAGGGTAAAAAGGAAAATGACAAGATTTATTAAATTCTGTTTGAATAATGTTAACATAAATCTTTGTAATTTTGGTGGCAGTGCAACTGTTGCAAAATATATGAATATCTATATATATAATTCACTAAGGGCGCGCAAGACAGAGAGCGCAAGCAAGACAGAGACCCACGCCCGCCAACTCTAAGACCATGGGATACGCTCGACAGAGCCCCACCCACCAACTCTAACCCTCATCCCGCGTCATGTGATACGCACAACAGAGCCCCGCCCACCAACTGTAACCCTCCTCCTGTGTCCCCCGTCGCTCTCGCCAACACGCAACAATTCACCAAACACAGCCTCAGTCGCTTTTGTCTGTGCTGCAGTCCACATGAGAGAGACACACACACACACAGGCACGCGATAGAGAGACACACACACAGGCGCGCGATAGAGAGACACACACACAGGTACACGAGAGAGAGAGAGAGAGAGACACACACACAGGTGCACGAGAGAGAGAGAGAGAGAGAGAGAGACACACACACAGGCGCGAAAGAGAGAGAGACACACACACACACACACACACAGGCGCGCGAGAGAGACACACACACAGGCGCGCGAGAGAGAGAGACACACACACACAGGCGCGCGAGAGAGAGAGACACACACACACACACAGGCGCACACGTGCATTGTTGCAATGTTACTTTTCTTGGTTGTTTATTAAATTATGGATTTTTTCAAATGTTCATTTTTTCCCCTGTGCTTAAAACTCATTAAAAA
>JANRMT010028174.1:152502204-152566198 GCA_026402145.1 Polypterus bichir lapradei
TTGTTACGATAAAAAATGTCAGTTAAATATATCATATAGGAGACACACACAGTGATATTTGAGAAGTTAAATGAAGTTTATTGGATTTACAGAAAGTGTGCAATAATTGTTCAAACAAAATCAGGCAGGTGCATAAATTTGGGCACCACAAAAAAGAAATGAAATCAATATTTAGTAGATCCGCCTTTTGCAGAAATTACAGCCTCTAAACGCTTCCTGTAGGTTCCAATGAGAGTCTGGATTGTGGTTGAAGGTATTTTGGACTATTCCTCTTTACAAAATATCTATAGCTCATTCAGGTTTGATGGCTTCCGAGCATGGACAGCTCTCTTTAACTCACACCACAGATTTTCAATTATATTCAGGTCTGGGGACTGAGATGGCCATTCCAGAACGTTGTACTTGTTCCTCTGCATGAATGCCTTAGTGGATTTTGAGCAGTGTTTCGGGTCGTTGTCTTGTTGAAAGATCCAGCCCCGGCGCAGCTTCAGCTTTGTCACTGATTCCTGGACATTGGTCTCCAGAATCTGCTGATACTGAGTGGAATCCATGCGTCCCTAAACTTTGACAAGATTCCCAGTCCCTGCACTGGCCACACAGCCCCACAGCATGATGGAACCACCACCATATTTTACTGTAGATAGCAGGTGTTTTTCTTGGAATGCTGTGTTTTTTTTCCTCCATGCATAATGCCCCTTGTTATGCCCAAATAACTCAATTTTAGTTTCATCAGTCCACAGCATCTTATTCCAAAATGAAGCTGGCTTGTCCAAATGTGCTTGAGCATACCTCAAGCGGCTCTGTTTGTGCTGTGGGCGGAGAAAAGGCTTCCTCTGCATCACTCTCGCATACAGCATCTCCTTGTGTAAAGTGCGCCGAATGGTTGAACGATGCACAGTGACTCCATCTGCTGCAAGATGATGTTGTAGGTCTTTGGTGCTGGTCTGTGGGTTGACTCTGAATGTTCTCACCATTTGTCGCTTCTGTCTATCCGAAATCTTTCTTGGTCTGCCACTTCGAGCCTTAACTTGAACTGAGCCTGTGGTCTTCCATTTCCTCAATATGTTCCTAGCTGTGGAAACAGACAGCTTAAATCTCTGGTCTGTATCCTTCCCCTAAACCATGATGGTGAACAATCTTTGTCTTCAGGTCATTTGAGAGTTGTTTTGTGACCCCCATGTTGCTACTCTTTAAAGAAAATTAAAGGAGGAGGGAAACTTACAATTGACCCCCTTAAATACTCTTTCTCATTATAGAATTCACCTGTGTATGTAGGTCAGGGGTCACTGAGTTTACAAAGCCAATTTGAGTTCCAATAATTAGTTCTAAAATTTTTGGAATCAATAAAATGACAACGGTGCCCAAATTTATGCACCTGTCTGATTTTGTTTGAACAATTATTGCACACTTTCTGTAAATCCAATAAACTTCATTTCACTTTTCAAATATCACTGTGTGTGTCTCCTATATGATATATTTAACTGACATTTTTTATCGTAACAACCAACGATTTATACAGGAAAATAATGACTATTAACAAGGTTGCCCAAACTTTTGCATCCCACTGTGTTTGTGTGTATATATATGTGTAATTTATATATATATATATATATAATATATATATATAATATATATATACACATATACACACACACATATATATACATATATACACTGTATATAGCAAAATCCCCATGCTTCGCAGCGACGAAGTATTGCTGTTAAATTTTTATTAAGAAGAAAAGAAAACCTTTTTAAACTGAGGGAAAATATACCAATAACTATCTGTTAAGGATCTCTTTGTATACCACGTTATCAGTTCAGCACTCCGGTTGTAATATGACCAAGCTGTGCACGAAGCTTACTCTTGAGAATGCAACTTATAGTTGTCCAGGAGAAAAGCAATCTTGCCTCAAATCAATGGCAACCTTTTGTAGGGTCTGTCCCTGAGACTTATTGTCATCGCGAAGCAGAGCCTTACTGGAAATTTGAGGCATTTGAATCGAAATGGGAGATAAGAGGGTATAATGGTGATGCGAGGAATATATTCAGAGTGTGGCGCTCTGCTGTTTTTTTGTGTAGCTGCCTTCACACCGCTTCTCCGCTGCTTTATAAACGAACGCCATATAAGGCCGTCCTTTCTCCTTGTTTCGCTGTTCTGTACTGTTTTATTGTTCGTTTATTACGATTATTATAGTTATTGTGTAGCTATTTGAGACTTACTTTACTGTTCAGGTACCAATTTCCTTTATTTAATTCGCGGCTTGTACAGTATTTTTTGTTCGTTTATTACGATTATAGATATTTATAGATTCCCTTCTTTAGCTGACTGCCTGCTCATATAAGGCGCTCCGCTGGTTTTTTTGTTAAGCAGCCTTTACACAGCTTCTCCGCTGTTTTATAAATGAACGACATACAAGGCCATCCTTTTTCCTTGCTTCGCCAAGGAAGCTGCCTTTTTATTTAATCCACGGGTTCTCCGCTGTTTTATTGTTCGTTTATTACGATTGTTATAGTTCTCTTTATATAGCACGTTGTCAGTTCAGCACTCCGGTTGTAATATGACGAAGCTGCGCGAGCTCACTCTTGAAAATGCAACGTACTGTATAGTTGTCCAGGAGAAAAGCAATCTTGCCTCAAATCAATGGCAACATTTTGTAGGGTCTGTCCCTGAGACTTATTACTTGTCATCGCGAAGCAGAGCCTTACTGGAAATTGGAGGCATTTGAATTAAAATGGGAGATCAGAGGGTATAACGGGGATGCGAGGAATACATTGAGTGTGGAGAAACTCTAGAGACAGCATATGTATTAACTTGTGGATTTTTCTGTGAGTATTTGGTGGCAGCGTGACGAAGTTGCTTCCGCAAGACCGTGTTAGCTGTGGAGCTCAGCTCGGAGCATATTCTTTTCCTACCTTGTCAATTGTGTAATGCGTTTTTTGAACAGGTTTGAGGCATGGAAGTGATCACTCGTACTGCGTTCAGTCAGTTCACGTGAGCTGCTCTCTTGTGTGATGTTGCGATGTCCACGGCTTTATTTAATGTTAGCTAAGACCCGGCACTTAAAAGTTTCTCGCTACAGCAATTTTAACTCCGTTACAAAGTGATCCAAAGTCTCGTTTATACCTCGTGCCTTCTCATTAAACTTGTATCTCCCGAATAAAGTATTCGTCGAAGGTATGAAGCGGGAGCGTTTCTATAAACTTAATTTAAACTTACGGTTTACACCGTGCTTTGTTTCCGCAGTAGCTGCACTTATGAATGTGCTTGTATGCGTTTTTTCTTCAGCGCTCTTTGGAGCTCTTCCTTGTTTTCTACGTACTGCGTTCACAGCCAGTTCACGTGATTACGTGGGAGGCGTGATGATGTGACACGCAACTCCGCCCCCCACGGCCATCAAGCTGCAGTCCATTACAGTATATGGAGAAAAATAGGTTCCAGTTATGACCATTAAGCGTAGAATTTCGAAATGAAACCTGCCCAACTTTTGTAAGTAAGCTGTAAGGAATGAGCCTGCCAAATTTCAGCTATCTACCTACATGGGAAGTTGGAGAATTAGTAGTGAGTGCTTTGCCTTTTATTAGTATAGATACAAATAGTATTTACTTGACTATTTTGCACAAGTATTATTTGGACTTGTGAATTTAGCACTGTCTTGGTTTACTTTTTTGTGTTTTTTCCCTTTTTGCACATTTTCTGGTCTTGAATGAGGCAATTTTGTCTCAATGTATTTTGGATATGGCTAGAATGACAAACTTGAAAGTGATAGCAGAGGTCATTTTCAAAGGGAAGACCCAGAATAGACTGTACCACACAGCAAAACAGGCAAATGCCTCTGCCAAAACAGGAGAAACAGCAACCAAATGAGCTTCTTATAACAAAACTGGCAATTAAAGACTGACCTGTGGACTCAACTCAAGTTTCTGTATTATTCCATTGCAGCAACCACACTTAAACCAGATATGGTCCTGATGTCTGAAACAGTTAAGACATGCTGTACTGTTAAAACAGATGATTTCCTTGGAAGACCAAATAAGGAGGCATATGAAAGAAACAGAGACAGATATGAAGAACTGGTAGGTGAGTGGAAGAGATAGGCTGTAGCAGCTTTGCAGGACAATCACACTACAAAGTCTTTAAATTATTTGGCATCACTATTCAACACAGCCGGAAAGCCTTCAAAGAAAATTACAGAAGTTGTGGATGTCTGTGGATAGTGTGTTCTTTTTGGGGGTGCTTTGTGTTTGGTGCCAGTACACATGAACAACATTGGGGGGCAGGATCAACCCCTGCTAGGTCACCAGGGTCTGAGTGTATACTCTAAAAAGACCGAGAACACAATAATGACCCCAGGTATAACAACAAGGATGCGAATAGGTGCATTGGAAGATGTGTGAAATAAAGAGGTTTGAGTTCTCAGAGAAGGATACATGCAATAAGCAAACCTGACAAAGATTTAGTCCAAGCCATTGCTGCTATTTATAACCTAACATATCATACAATTCTTAAACTAGCGCAGTTAGCCAGTCTGGAGTAACCAAATAAGCTAATCTGAAAGTCTTTGGGGTTATGAGTGGAAAACTGCAGAACCTGGACGAAAACCCACACAGATCCAAGGGAAACCTGCAAACTCCACACAATGTCTGGGCACAGGATTAAAACCCAGGACAATGAATTTGAGATACTATAGTGATACCCACATTGCCACTAAACTGCACTGTACTTATTCCGTATATAAAAAAATATATTTCTTAATTCTTTTAAATTATTGATGCTGGTTAGAAAGAGGACCAAAATCCAGTTAAAATATATAACTGATAAAATGTTAATTGTTTTACCGATTCAATGAAAGCTTAAGACTAGACCTTTTTGTCTTAATTTCATCTTAAGTTTACCAATAATGACACTTGTTCAGTACATCTTCCAGGTATTTCTGCTGAAGCAAAATAATGAACATTTTGTCAAATACATATTTAACTTATTTAAACTGAATCTTTGTCTATAGTTTCTCCATGAAAACATGAGATTCAAATACTTTTCTCAGCCACTGCAACAAACTACATAAGGTAACATATGTTTATAAAAAAAAATAAATAAATAAATAAATAAATAAAAAAGAGAGAGATTTCCCTTAAGAGATTACTACACCCAGTGCCAACACTCTTAATGTGTAAGTGCAGCAGAGTGCTATATTGTTCTTATATTTCTCCTGTGATTAAGCACATATTTGAATCACTTTGTATTCATGTAGCACCTTAATATAATGCCTCATCAAAGTGGCTAATTAACATGTTACTTAAGGCTTTTTCACATGACAGAAAAGGTTGGACTCCTAAACTATTGATTTTTCTAAATAAATAAATACATAAATAACCAACCTAGATATTTACCACCCTTTACTGGGAAGAAGTGTACTGCAAAATATACATTAAAATCACCTCTGTATCTAAAGCTTAGATTTGGCTTTAGTCTGAAAGACAATCTTCAGCAGATACTAAAGGAACACAAAGAAAGGAAACCATTGTAAGGGGTATTAGAACATTAGAACACTCAAGAAGAGAACAGGCCATTCAGCCCAACAAAGCTCGACAGTCTCATTCACTTATTTCTTCCAAAAAAAACATCAAGTCGAGTTTTGAAAGTCCTTAATGTCTTACTGTCTATCACACTACTTGGTAGCTTATTCCAAGTGTCTATCGATCTTTGTGTAAAGAAAAACTTCCTAATGTTTGTGCGAAATTTACCCTTAACAAGTTTTCAACTGTGTCCCCGTGTCCTTGATGAACTCATTTTAAAATAACAGTCTCGATCCACTGTACTAATTCCCTTCACAATTTTAAACACTTCAATCATGTCACCTCTTCTTTTGCTTAAACTGTATAGGCTCAGCTCTTTTAATCTTTCATCATAATTCAACCCCTGTAGCCCTGGAATCGGCCTAGTCGTTCTTCTCTGGACCTTTTCTAGCACTGCTATGTCCTTTTTGTAGCCTGGACACCAAAACTGCACACGGTACTCAAGATGATGCCTCACCAGTGCATTATAAAGGTTGAGCATAACCTCCTTGGACTTGTACTCCACACGTCGTGCTATATAACCTAACATTCTGTTAGCCTTCTTAATGGCTTCTGAACACTGGTCGGGAAGTCGATAGCTTAGAGTCCACTATGACTCCTAAATCCTTCTCATAAGGTGTACTCTCGATTTTCCGACTGCCCATTGTGTATTCAAACCTAACATTTTTACTTCCTATGTGTAATACTTTACATTTACTGACATTAAATTTCATCAGCCACAAATCTGCCCAAGCCTGTATGCTATCCAAGTTCTTCTGTAATGATACAACGGATTCCAAATTATCTGCTAATCCAGCTTGGTATCATCTGCAAACTTAACCAGCTTGTTACTTATATTCCTATCTAAATCATTTATATATATATTAAAAATAGCAGCAGCCCTAGCACTGACCCTTGTGGAATACCACTTTTAACATCGGTCAGTTCTGATGAGGTTCCTCGCACCCTCACCCTCTGCTTCCTGTGTCTGAGCCAATTCTGCACCCATCTAAAAACATCACCCTGAACTCCCACTTCTTTAAATTTGATGCCCAACTTCTCATGTGGCACCTTATCAAATACTTTCTGAAAGTCCAGATAAATAATATCATGTGCTCCACTTTGATCGTATCCTTTTGTTGCCTCCACATAGAATTCCAGCATGTTAGTAAAACACAATCTCCCTCTTTTGAACCCATGCTGACTGTTCAGTATAACTCCTGTCCTTGCCATGTGTTGCTCAATCTTATCCTTAATTCCTTCCATTAATTTTCCTGTGATGCATATATAGGTGTTTCACATATACAATAGCCCTTTTCTCAAATTATATCATTCTATTCAAGCAAGTTAATTTCTTTTGAACAATGTGATGGATTCTTGTGATTAAAGTATTTAAGATATTTTATAATAAAACCACCAACTCTGTGCCAACTAAGTGTGACTGAATTGCATATCAGTTTTTGGTGTCAAAGTGTCAAAGCACCTGATAGAAACAGTTATGTACTATGTGTGAGGAACTCTGTGAGTATACAGTAAAATCTAACAACCAAGGGAAAAAAGAAAAACCACAAAGTATATGGTTTATTTAAAAAATGCATTCTTTGTGTAATTTTGCCTGACAAAAATGCAGGAGTTAATGGTTTTCAGAATAAAAGTTGGATTTCCTGATTCATCGCACTGTTGTTTCATTAAGCATGGACTATCAAAATATCAAAGAGATCTAATACACTTACCCCTTGCAGCACTTGAAAGCTATCGCTGGTGGGCTGAGGATCCAGATCTGGATCCACACCAACCCTGAAAAGAACAAGACAAAACAAAAACACAGAAAAAAAATCACAATTAAAAAAAAGAAAAAAAGACAACAATGAGTGCTGCTCTCAGTACACGTGAGCATTCCCAGAACATATATAGACATTGCCCATCTTAGCTTTCCTTGGATTGTCTATATGGCAGCAGTTTGAGAAGAAAGTAATTCATAATGAAACCGCAGGATCTGTGCAAGATTGACCATCATTAGCTTACCTTCATAAACAGTAACTACCATGACATTTTCATTATGTTTTAGCTAGAATCATATTTTATCAAGATGTTAAGTTTTATTTTACCCTTGTATTACATTTCTGTAAAATAAAAAAAGGAGGGAGAGGAAGTTAAAGATGAATTTGAGACACTACAGGTAATAGCATTTTTTCTAGGCCAGTTTAAAATGGTGCACACACAAAGCTGGGTTGCTGTGATAAAAATGAAGTTTGTGAAAATAAGTAATAGAGAAAAAGACAGCTTCAGTAAACCAAGATAAAAGATTACTTTTAATGAGGATATCTGCCTTTGATGTCAGCCTGTGTAATCTTGCATCTACCTAGATGTTCTTTCAGTCTTACACTGATGCCATTTTGATAAACAAGATTAAGATCTTACTTTAACTCCTCATTCGTTTTTTTCAGTGCTCTAAAAGATGACCTACATAAAACGTACTTTAAAGATGTGTGTGAATTCTTATAATTTTAAGTCTGTCCAAATAAAAAAAAAAATCCCTATTTGTGTCACAGCTCTAATCCAGTTTTTTGAAATGTTTGTGCAATGTTGCAGCAATGAACTGCAAGAAACCAACCAGTTTAGAAAAATCTATTTGAACATCCCTTTCAGCAAACTTAGAAACTCCCAATAAAATAACATCCAAAATAATACTGTACTGTATCAGTGCATCATAGTTGCAGTCATGGAAAAAGCGGATACTGGACTAAAATACCGGCAATGTCAATTAGGACATTAATAAAACAGCAGGTTGACTAAAATATGTTCAGCACACGAAGACAAAGATTAATTTACAGCTGAATAGATGCCTTATTAATGAAATGCAGACCAGCGTTACATTGGAATCCCTTGCTCTGAATTAGTGGAAACAGAGAGTTGAGGAACAAGGCTGCATCAATGAAAGTACAGTGCAGCTATTGTACAGGAAGCTGGGATTTGCTAATTTGACTGAAGGCAAATGTCAGACTTGAAATTTGACCAAATAAAGAGCTTGGGAAAGAAACCAAACTGAAAAGCATTCTATAGATAAAGGATATTATGTGGGGATGTGCAACTCATCATACACACACTGTTTCTGGGGCACAGTGAAAATCACCACTGTTCTAAATCGTTTACATGTAGAATATTATTTTGACATTTTAAAAAATGGGCTTAAAAGTAAAAGGCCTAAGCTTTAAAAATACAGAGTAAAATGCACTGAAATTTTAAAACAAGCTGTATTTTCTAATACAGCACTTATAGACTAACTGAGAAGAGAGAAAAATGCTTTATGTAGGGCTTAAACTGGAGAAACCCTGCAAAGGAGAATTTTCAAACTGAAGAGCAGCATAAGAGGCTCTTTTTCTTGGATGGAATACTGTGCACACTAGTTGCAAGTATTTAAACATTTTATTCAAAGTAAACATTACACATAATGTTTAATTACACATAACCATTCACTTAAAACTTTTCTAGCTCTCTTAATTCAGGTTAGAGATTAGACAGCCTGGAGTTTACTTTGACAGAAAATGATGCAATGCGTGCACAAAGCCTAGATTAAGTGCAAGTCCATGTAAGAGCTAGAGTTATCAATTAAGCCAACATACGTGTACCTGTACGTTTAAAAAAAAAATAAAAATATCACGCTATGCAGACAAAGATCAGAACATGCAAAATCTGCAGTAAGATTAGCAGGATGAGGTCCCTGAACCCTACCATCATGAGGTAGCAGCAAGAATCTATGCAATACCATGTTAACCAAATACATTTAGACTTTATGAAAATGGTGTGCAAAAATGGTTATAATTGGCTTTCAATTGAATTATAACAAATTAATGGGCAGACATTGTATTTCAATTATGATTCAGATTTGGTTTATATTTAATAGTTTAGGCAGATCTTTCTCCCACTGTTGCTCGTTTCTTCATTAAAGACTGTATGCCACGTGCTCCTGGATATTTTGGTTATTTTAAAATCAGAAACAATTTTCTCCAGACAGAAAAAAAACACAGAGATGTAAAAATGTATATTTTTCACAATAAACAAAAGAAAAAGGTTAAATAAGGCTTAATTACTGTGCAGTAGTATATTAGAAATCATTTCAGGGATATGTTTAAGTGAGCAAATGCAGAAGAGTAAACAAGTAACAAACCATAAACAGTCAAATTAAGCTCTTTATGTCTTAATTACTTTGTGAAAATGCCACTTTGTGAGGCAATCACAGATTACTTAGCCAAGGAAAAAAAAAATTAAAGAAAAACATGCTGAGAAGAACAACAAATACACCATAAAATAGAATTGAGGTTAGTATGCACAAAAAGTTAAATCCAACCTCCCTTTATAGGATCACAGTTTGGGTAAACCTGTTACTCATTCAAACATCCACTACTTTGTTGCAAAAAAAAGAAAGAAGCTTGAGTTCAAACGATTGTTCAAATTCTGATTTAACTACCCCTGTGTAACTTGATTTTTGCCAAGGGATTATTAAACACAATGTGACTGTGTGTCCTAAATATCCACCTTATAGGCAGCGGTTACAACCAAAGAGACTTGCTTTATAGCTCCCTTTGGAATTTTTTCAATGCAGCCTTTTTTCTTTCAGATTCTGACCTGTGAAGAAATTTTCATTGAAAAACTTCTTCAGAAGTTAAGTTCCCAGATGGGGCTGTTGTGGGTAAGCAGCACTGAAAACAGGGCTTTGTAAATATCTGCTGTTATACTTATACAGTCCAAGATGGCAACTAGAAGCTCAATTTTCTACCACCTGTGTTCACTTGCCAAACTGATTCCCAGCAGTAGCTATGAACATTCACGCTTTTGTTGAAGCTTTGACTGTACAAGGGCAATATGCATGGAACCTCGCTAAACTGTTCTTGAAAAAGTTCACTTTGCTCAGAATGCATTAGTTCATTAGTCTGTCTTATTATAATATGCAAACCAGAAAATTAAACAATCTTGAATGTAATTTTCAAATTTTACTATAGAGTCTATTTCTAAAAAAAATAACCATCTCAACAGAACTCCATCAATGAGATGTATATGATAGTCTGCTTGGAGCTTGCCAAATGGTACTCAAAGGCCTCTAAGAGCATGAGGAAAAAGACTCACTGGTCTGATGAATCAAGAATTGAACTCTCTGCCACATATAGTGCTGGGAGATCGGTCTAAATACAAGGCACTAGTCGTTACCTCCCTAATAACATCCCTATGGTGAAGCATCATGGTGGCAGCAATATATTATGAGGTGCTTCCTGATGGCAGTGACGGGGGACTGTTTAGAATTGAGGGAAGGATGAACACAGCCAGATACAGAAAGTTCCTAAAGAAAACTTGCTCCACACTGCACACAATTTCATACAGGGGTGACAGTTCATCTGAAGCACACAGCAAAAACAACTCTAGAGTGGCTTTGGATCTGCCTTGAATGACCCAGCAAAAGCCCAGACTTAAACCCAATAGAACATCTATGGAGAGACCTGAAGATGGTAGTTGAAAGAAATTTCCTATCCAGTCTAAAAGAGCATGAGAGGATTTGCCAAAACGAATGGGATAAACAAAATCTAGGTGTGCAAAACTTGTACACTCTTACCCAGATCAGCTCAAAGCTGCGATTTCTGCCAAAGGGGTGTGTCTACAAAGTACTGACTTTAGGGTGAATACTTATATGAATGAAGTATTTGAGTTTTTGATTCTTAATAAATTTGCAAACCTCTCTAAAAACATATTTTTCCTTTTTTATTATGGGTTCTTGAGTGTTGTGCAAAAATCGAAAATTTATCCGTTTAAAATGAAATATATTTCACAATAAATTGCACAGAATATAAAGGGGTCTGAATACTTTCTGAATCTACTGTATAATTGTATAATTATATATATATATATATATATATATATATATATATATATATATATATAAACACACACATACACATAATAAATGGAACTGTGATCTTATCAAAGGTTCGGTTCAATACAGAAAATCACAGACATAGAGAAAATCTTTTTAATTTGTTAAATCAGCAGAAAGTTGAAGCAAATTTTGTGAAACAGCTTTATATATCACCCTTTATTACCCAAAAGCTGCACATATGACAACTTTAAATCAGCAAAATGGTGCCAGAGCTTCACCTTAAATATTGCCATTGTCTGCTGGCCTCCTCCTCTCTGGACAAGGTATGATCTCCGACTCTAGTACAGTATAGAAAGGCAGGTTTAGATTTCACGTCATTATTTAAAATTACACATTAATAATAATCCCTGCTCATAACAGCAGTACATGGTACTTTTGCACTTTGTTTACTTAATTTTCTTTCTGTACACCTCATAATGCTCCTTACAACCCCATGGTGCAGCCAATTCCTTACTTGTTGCTTTCTATTCATCACCATTTTTACCACAAAAGCGAACATGTTTTTCAGTCAATTTAGATGGATTAGGAGGAAGAAATAATTAACAGGTCCTTTAACTGACAAGCATAGAGAACTCCTTCTATAGAATAGATTATTATATTCCTTTATTAAAACACTCACTGGGGTTGCCACTCAGTCAATTAATAGATTTACTGCAGTTTCTGTTTATAACCATTGGAGTTATGAAATCTGGCAGTATCAAACTAGATATATTTGTACAATCACTTCAGGGTAGTCAAACTTTGCTGTTATTGAGAGAAAAAAAAAACAATTTAGTTCTATAACTTTTGCCAATGACAACCTTTTGGATTACATATTGTTCCTTAACCTTTTGACAATAAGTGACTTGTGTCCCAAATATATAGAAAAAGGGAGAAGGAGAGAAAGTTTTACATTTTTTACATCCATTTTCTAATCCTGCTAATTCAGGACTGCAAGGAGCTAGAACCTTTTGCAACAAAAACCAAAGCTAGACAGGAAGGCAGTCCATAAAATGATGTATTTATTACCACCCCAAACCCATTTATATTGGGATAATTCAGATCTACCAACCCACCCAAATCAACACAGAAAATTGATTACATCATAACTGTGAATTTACCCAAGCACAAGAAAAATAAGAAATTAGGTATGAGCAAATCACCAGTGAATTCCTTCTGTTTATTCACTCCTTCCTACTTTCTAAAAATGAATGAATAAACTTCATTACGATACGATATAATTTCTAGTAACTTGTCTTGGTCATACAGCTACAAATTAAAAACAACAATTGTAGGAGAAAATAGCTAACCCAAAATAATAAAATTATTTGCATCAAAAACAGATTAAAATATACCACATATTTCCACAATACAACGGAGGCTTGAGAATGCTGTTATATTTATCAAAATGGCAACTTGTTCCGATGCACTGTACCCTACAAGTCTATAATTATACAGTATCTCAGAAAAGTGAGTACACCCCTCACATTTTTGTAAATATTTTATTATATCTTTTCATGGGACAACACTGAAATATGGCACTTTGATAATGTAAAGTAGTCAGTGTACAGCTTGTATAACAGTGTGAATTTGCTGTCCCCTCAAAATAACTCAACACACAGCCATTAATGTCTAAACCGCTGGCAACAAAAGTGAGTACACCCCTAAGTGAAAAATCTCGAAATTGTGCCCAATTAGCCATTTTCCCTCCCCGGTGTCATGTGACTCGTTAGTGTTACAAGGTCTCAGGTGTGTTAAATTTGGTGTTATCGCTCTCACACTCTCTCATACTGGTCACTGGAAGTTCAACATGGCACCTCAAGGCAAAGAACTAAGATGATCTAAAAAAAATTATTGTTGCTCTACATAAAGATGGCCTAGGCTATAAGAAGATTGTCAACACCCTGAAACTGAGCTGCAGCACAGTGGCCAAGACCATACAGTGGGGTAACAGGACAGGCCTCGCCATGGTCGACCAAAGAAGTTCAGTGCACATGATCAGCATCATATCCAGCTGTTGTCTTTTGAAAATAGACTTACGAGTTCTGCCAGCATTGCTGCAGGGGTTGAAGGGGTGGGGAGTCAGCCTGTCAGTGCTCAGACCATATGCCACACACTGCATCAAATTGGTTTGCATGGCTGTCGTCCCAGAAGAAAGCCTCTTATAAAGATGATGCACAAGAAAGCCTGCAAACAGTTTGCTGAAGACAAGCAGACTAAGGACATGGATTACTGGAACCATGTCCTGTGGTCTGATGAGACCAAGATAAACTTATTTGGTTCAGATGGTGTCAAGCGTGTGTGACAGCAACCAGGTGAGGAGTTCAAAGACAAGTGTGTCTTGCCTACAGTCAAGCATGGTGGTGGGAGTGTCATAGTTTGGGGCTGCATGAGTGCTGCCGGCACTGGGGTGCTACAGTTCATTGAGGGAACCATGAATGCCAACATGTACTGTGACATACTGAAGCAGTAACTGGGCCGCAGGGCAGTATTCCAACATGATAACAACCCCAAACACACCTCCAAGATGACCACTGCCTTGCTAAAGAAACTGAGAATAAAGGTGCTTGACTGGCCAAGCATGTCTCCAAACCCTATTGAGCATCTGTGGGGCATCCTCAAACGGAAGGTGGAGGAGCGCAAGGTCTCTAACATCCACCAGCTCCGTGATGTTGTCATGGAGGAGTGGAAGAGGATTCCAGTGCTAGTGAACTCCATGCCCAAGAGAGTTAAGGCAGTGCTGGAAAATAATGGTGGGCACACAAAATATTCACACTTTGGGCACAATTTCAACATTTTTCACTTAGGGGTGTACTCACTTTTGTTGCCAGCGGTTTAGACATTAATGGCTGTGTGCTGAGTTATTTTGAAGGGACAGCAAATTCACACTGTTATACAAGCTGTACACTGACTACTTTACATTGTATCAAAGTGTCATATCTTCAGTGTTGTCGCATTACAACTCAAATAAGGTTGAGTGTAATCTTTATTATTTTCTCATTTCTTGACATGAGATGAGAGAAGGCCACATATAGAGCACAGCTGCATGTCTACATTTACTTATAAAAGGAATAAAGTTACTATTTTATTCCAGTGTTGACTATTAAAGACATGTAAAGTTATTTGTATTCTAGTTTGAGCTGTAATATTTTACTACCAAAGTAGTAAAATATCATTAAAGCCGATAACAGATGTGCAATCATGTGTGGTAACCAAGGTAAAGCATGGCACAGAGCAGCCACACAATGATACTTATTATCATTAATGTATAAGATGGTGCATAATAAGAACAGCTTTCAGGCAGGACAAATCCACCTTGAACCATCTTATTAAAGGATGCATCATATACGTTATTGCAAGAAAGAACAATAAAGCTATACACTACATATACTTCAGAAACACCATTCACCTTCTATTTAGTTGACATGTGTCCCTACTGAGGCTTTTAAAATACAGTACATCTGTATGGAGTTAGTTTCACTACAAACCATTTCAAGTAAGGGAATGACATAAATTTACACAACTGCCATTATTAGCAGAGTGTTACGCCAAGTCTGATCTTAATCTTTTATGGTACAGGAAATTACAATCATTATGCAGTAGTGTATAAGTAGCATACACAACCTTGCAAGTTTTTTTTTCACAATCAGTTTTTTTCTAATTCTCAATTTAAACAGATGAAGTAGACAGCGTTTACACTTTGCTTAATGCTTTATGTTCTTTGCCCCAGATACTGCACATCAGAAATTTACAGGACTGAAAATGAAATAGACTTTCCTAGTGTTTAACACAATGCAGCCTGCACTCCCCAGCTACAATTCTCACAGCTGAAGTCTGTGTTGCAGTGTTCATCTGGCAATGAGTTTTAAGGAATTATATATGTAAATAATTTTATTTTATACATCTTGGCTGTTTCTTGGTTCTCATTTAGTTATCTTTAGCATGATTTTCTTAGTTATTCACCTTTTTAAGTCGGAATTTACTTTATAGTTTGCTCTATCAATATCCAAACCCAGTGCCGTAATTCACAGCTCTTCCTCCCTTGCATCCGTATTGATTTTTCTCTCTCTGCTCTACAGTCATGGCCGAAATTATCGGCACCCCTGGAATTTTCCCAGAAAATGCACAATTTCTCTCAGAAAATTGTTGCAATTACAAATGTTTTGGTATACACATGTTGATTTCATTTATGTGCATTGGAACAACACAAAAAAAAAAAAAAAAAACCATTAAAAAAAGCCAAATCTGACATCATTTCACACAATACTCAAAAACCGGGCTGGACAAAATTATTGGCACCCTCAACGTAATATTTGGTTGTATGCCCTTTGGAAAAAATAACTGAAATCAAGTGCTTCCTATAACCTTCAACAAGCTTGTTACACCTCTCAGCTGGAATTTCCGACCACTCTTCTTTTGCAAACTGCTCAAGGTCTCTCAGATTTGAAGGGCGCCTTCTCCCAACAGCAATTTTGAAATCTCTCCATAAGTGTTCAATTGGATTTAGATCCGGACTCATTGCTGGCCACTTCAGAACTCTCCAGCGCTTTGTCTTCAACCATTTCTGGGTGCTTTTAGAGGTATGTTTGGGGTCATTGTCCTGCTGGAACACCCATGACCTCTGATGCAGACCCAGCTTTGTGACACTGGGCCCTACATTGCACCCCAATATGTTTTGGTAGTCTTCAGATTTCATGATGCCTTGCACACAGTCAAGGCATCCAGTGCCAGAGGCAGCAAAACATCCCCAAAACATCTTAGAACCTCCACCATGTTTGACTGTAGGTACTGTGTTCTTTTCTTCGTAGGCCTCATTCCGTCTTCTGTAAACAATAGAATGATGAGCTTTACTAAAAAGCTCTATCTTGGTCTCATCTGTCCACAAGACGTTCGCCCAGAAGGATTTTGGCTTCCTCAAGTACATTTTGGCAAACTCCAGTCTGGCTTTTTTATGTTTCTGTGTCAGCAGTGAGGTCCTCCTGGCTCTCCTGTCATGGCGTTTCATTTCGTTCAGATGTCAACGGATAGTTTGAGCTGACACTTTTGCACCCTGAGTCTGCAGAACAGCTTGAATATGTTTTGAAGTTGATTGGGGCGGTTATCCACCATTCAGACTATCCTTCGTTGCAGTCTTTTATCAATTTTTCTCTTCCGTCCACGTCCAGGGAGATTAGCTACAGTGCAAAGTGTTGTGAACTTCTTGAAAATTCCAGGGGTGCCGATAATTTCATCCATGACTGTATTTTCCAGACTTTTACTGCTGTTCAATAAGCACTCTTCCAAGTTTCATTTAAAAAGAGTCAAAGTTTTCTTTTTTCTCTCCTCTCTATCTCTCCCAGGTTCCTTTAGCTCAGATTTGATATGGTTTCTAACCCAGGTAAGATTTACAATAATTATGTATCAAAATATATTGAACCTACCCTTTCAGTAGAGCTTTTCCAAGCTTAATTTCTCATTTTCATGTAAAAATATGCTCAGTGGCAACAACTTATTTTTTTGCTAGACTTTACCAGTGTCTCTCTCTCTCTCTCTCTCTCACTCCCTCTCTCTCCCCTAGACCATAATTGCTAGGTTATCTGCTATTTTCATGTGGAAATTACTGAGTGCTAGTTGTACTGGTTTTGTGTTTGGATTTTCTGAGTTAAATACATCTCTAAGTTTCCTGATAAACAACTAGTATCATGGTATTAAACCCCTTTAATATGTCATAGCTAAATAATCACTTGTGCAGTCGAGTCTAGAAATCACATAATTTGTTAAATGGAGATCACCTGTCTGCAGTCAAGGGAATTCAATTGACTGTAATATGAACAGTTCTGTATCTGTAAGGTCCAACTTATGGTATGTCAGTATTGTGTCCTAACCGGCACAATGAGGACCAAATAACATTCCAGGTAACCGAATGAAAAGGTTAAGGAAAAGTACAAATCAAAGGACGGATACAAAAGATATCAAAGTCACTGAATATTCTTGGAATACAGCAGTCATTAAGAAATGGAAAGGAGTACAGCACAGTTGTAAATCTGCCTAGAGCTGGTAGTCCACAAAAACTGAGTGATCATGCAAGAAGAGATATATGGTTACAAAAAAGGAGTTACAAGGTGCAGTGGCTAAGATTGGAGTGACTGTGCAGACAACCTTCACCACTCTCAGCTTAATGGAAGAGTGGCAATGAGAAAACTACTATTAAAAACACACACAGGACATCTTGGCTAGAGTTTACCAAAAGGTACACAGGAGACTCTGAAGTCTGATAGAAGAAGTTTTTATGGTCTGATGAGACAAAAATCATTTTTTGATGATAAAAACAGATCCCTTGTTTACCATGAGTCAAACACTTCAATTATCAAAAAGACATCATCATTATCATAAAGCATGTTGGTGGCAGTATCATTGCTTGGGGATACTTCTCTGCAGCAGGCCCCAGAAGGCTTGTGAGGACAGAGGGTAAAATGAATACTGCATAATAAAGGAAAAACCTCAAAGAAAGACCTGCAAGAAACCTGCGCTTGGGAGAAGATTTACTTTTTTTTTAGCAAGACAGCAACCCTAAGCATAAAGCCAAAGCTACAAAAGAATGGTTTAACAACAACAATGTTAATGTCATCAAGGGGCAGTGTTGAAGTCCATTTCAGGACTTCAGGTAACGTAGGAAGTCTAAGTTAAATTACAAATATAAAGCACAAAATAATTTATCACACAAATCAGTATTTAGTAGATGCACCTTTGTCATGACAGCCTTGAGTACACAAGTCTCTAACAGCGTTGTATATATGGACACTGCAATTATTTCTCATTTATTTTTGTAAAACTGCATAGTGATTGTGAGTGAACCGCCTTTTAAAAGTCCAGCTACATACTCTGGTTAATTGTTAATTAAGTTATTTTTGAAACATGTTCATTTTAGAGTCCCAAACCTCCATTTCACATACTCTTACATGCATACCTACACTCGTCACTTTATCTAAGCTTAAACAAATACATTCTAACAATGCCACTCTTTTAACAATTTTATGCTTATTTTCCCGGAATTCCAGTTCATGTCTATTTTGCCTAAACTCCAAAATGTTATCTAATTAAAAATTTGAGTCTTGGAACCCACCTTACAATAATCTTTTAATGATCAAATGAGGTCATTTGTGCTTGCTATTTCTGTTATAGGACCTTTCCCACATGAGCTCTAAGCCCACAAGTTAAAAGTCATTATCTAAATAATTCTAAAATAAACACAGGCTGAAATAAAACACTCAAATATTATGAGTTGTATTCAGCATACTGTAAAAGCACAATTTTCTAATAGCATTAAACTCATGTTATACTGAAATACTTATTAACCTAATACTTTCCAGCCTACTGTACATAGTTACCGTATATACTCAAATATAAGCCGAGTTTTTCAGCACCCAAAAATGTCACCCTCGGCTTATATTCGAGTCAGGTCCCGCTGCCCCTGCCAACCCGACAGAAAGCTGGAGTGTACAGTACAGTGGAACATCAGTTCACGAACGTCTCTGAACATGTACAAATAGGGTTACGACCTAAAAGTTTGCCAAACTTTTGCATCTGTTCATGACCACACACTCGGTATACGAACAAGCCAGCTTCCCTTTTGGTTTGTGCGCGCCGATGATTTCCGCACGTGTTCAGTCTCCCTCTGTGCATTCCCTGTGCAGTGAGCGAGAGAGACACACACGAGAGGGAGAGGTGAGAAAGAGGGCTGGCCGCATAAGGCCGAGAAGGCAGTTAAAGAATGCACCAGGCTTGTTTTTAACAGATTCGAGCATTGTTTTAACCTTGTTGTATTTAATGAAGAGTTTTTTCTATTGGATTTTAACCTCCTCTTCTGTTTACAGCGATCGGTTCATAGCGTGGATTGTTGCAATGTTACTTTTCTTGGTGGTTTATTAAATTACGGATTTTTCAAATGTTCATTTTTTTCCCTGTGCTTAAAACTCATAAAAAAAAAAAAAAAAAAGTGTTTTTAGCGAGCAGTTCGTAGCGCTATATCGCAAACTCTGGCAGCGTTAGTTTTCTCTGTTGTTCAAGGTTTTCTCAGTGTTATTCAATGTTTTTACATTTAGTTTACTATTACGCTGTGCATACTATGGTATAATTAACTATATTTGTGCTTAAAAATCTTTAAAAAAAATATATTTACATACAGTTTGTACGGTCTGGAACGGATTAATTGTATTTACATACAATCCTAAGGGGGAAATTACTTCGGGTCACGACAACAATCGGGTTACGACCAGAGTTTTTGAACTAATTACGGTCGTGACCTGAGGTTCCACTGTGCCTGGTTTGGTCTGCAGGCGGTAGAAGAACTGCTGTGGGCTCTGTGTGGTGCTGTGCAGCCTCTGTGAGACTCATTCCAGGCTGTGTGCTCAATTAATGAGCTGATGCCTCAATTAATGTACGGTAATTTCATTGGTATTTGTTTTGATTAGCTGCTGCATTTCCCACCCTAGGCTTATACTCGAGTCAATAAGTTTTTCCAGGTTTTGTAGGTAAAATAAGGTACCTCGGCTTATATTTGGGCTGGCTTATACTCGAGTATATACGGTACTCTAAATTATCTATAGAATTTGCAGACATAGTTGTCTAAAAAAATTAACAGTGGTTTGAATTGAACAAAGACTTCAAAACAAACAGGTAGTATACTATCAAAGCTTCATAATTGTAACAGAAGTGATTTATTTTTGTCCCTACATTCAAAGGCCCAAGTGTAACATGCTTAGAAATGGCAGAATGTGTGACTAATGTAGGGGTTCTGGTAACCCAATTATTTAACAACAAACTACAAAGAACATAAAATTAGATATCTGCTGTAAAAAAGCATTTGTTGGAAACAACAGGCTAGGGGGCAATTATTTAAGACCATTGGGAAAAATTACTAAAGAATAAGTACAGAGCAAAAAGAAAAAAAAAAAAAAAAAAATGGTGTCATGTCCACATGGGGAAACAAAGCAATTGTTAATGTTGCCTCATAGGTCTATGAATCCCAAAAGTCCAAAACAAAAAGTGGTGACCGTAATTTGGTCTCCTGGTAAATTATTGTGAATATTCATGTGGACCCTTCAAGCTATTCATGTCCATTCAAGTTTGGCTGTCACCTGGCACTGCAGCCTTGATGCAATCTTATAACATAAAATAAAATGGATTTAGACTAGGGAATAATGAACAGTTTAATGTTTTGGAGAAATTCACAATGAACATCAAAAGCAGTAAAAATAAATACATTTTAAATGTAATAATATGCATAATCTCTATGAGTTACTGTATAATAGTTTTTTTTAGAAATGTGGTGATCTTACCCCCTTCGCTGAGTTGGTCCCGGTAGACTGTACATTTTTTAATTCCCCCCGCCAAAACGGACGTGGGGGTGGGCTAGCGACGGTTTTGAAAAACTCTCACCGTGCGCAGTGTTCCTCGATCTCTCCGGATATTTATACCAGCTTTGAAGCTCAACTTATTCACCTCGACTGGAACGGTCCTATCTGCCTAGGGCTGATTTACCGTCCTCCTCACTCAGATAAGGACTTTCTTCAGCAATTCACTGACTTTATTGGTAATATTGTTACTAAATTTGATCGCTTTTTATTGATGGGCGATTTTAACGTTCATGTTTGTTGTCAGTCAAACCCTCTCTTGAGGGAATTTCTTAATCTAATCGAGGCTTTTAATCTGACACAGTGGGTTAAAAGTCCCACTCACATTCATGGACATACTCTTGACCTCATCCTCTCTTATGGAGTTGATATTACTGATGTTATTGTCTCTGACTATATGCTCTCTGATCACAAGCCTGTTTTATTTTCCTAGCCTTCCTTATGTTTCTTCTAAAGTGACATCTCTGACTAGGGTATACTCACCTCAGTTTAGTGTTAATTTTAGTCAGTGTTTTACAAAGCTTTGCTCTCATCTACTGTTGGATTCTCCATTATCAGACTTGGATGCAGACGAACATCTCAGTCTGTTACAAAATGCCTGGCTTGATGTAATGAATGAAACTGCTCCTTTTAAACCTCTTAAGCTCAAACCTAAATCTGAAGTGTGGCATTCTGCAGAGACTCGGCTACTAAGGCAGATTTGTAGAAAGGCTGAGCGTAAGTGGAAAAAAGACAGATTACACATTTCTCTACAGCTGTTCAAAGATAGTCTATCGGCTTATCAGAGAGCTGCCAAATCAGCTAAGGCAACCTATTTTTCTAATTTAATTTTGCATAATCAGTCTAGACCTAAGGTCATGTTTTCTGTTATTAATTCTGTTGTCAGTCCCCCGGTACACACTGTGTCAGTTGCTTCTGTTGCCCTTTGTGAATGGTTCTCGAGATTTTTTAAAGACAAAGTAAGTAAACCTGGTCTGGGAGCCCATATCTTCTCTACCAAGCAGCCTGCTCCTCTGCCGTTGTCTATGTCTTGGGATACTTTTGAACCAGTCTCTATACAGTCACTCAAAGATACTATTGCTAAACTGAAGCCATCCTCCTCTCCATATGACGCTATCCATCCTAGATTTTTAATACAAATCATTGATTCGATCGGACCGGGCCTAGCGTCCTTTTTTTAATAAGTGCCTCTCAACAGGCATGGTTCCTTCTAATTTGAAAGTGGCTACTGTTACTCCCCTCCTCAAGAAGCCTTCACTCGATTTGTCAGTTTTAAAAAACTATAGCCCTATCTCGGTCCTACCGTTTCTTTCTAAGGTTTTGGAAAAGATTGTGTTTTTCCAACTTCAATCTTTTCTTCCTTTAAACAATTTGGTTGAGCATTTTCAATCTGGTTTCAAGGCGGCCCACAATACCGAATCAGCCCTCTTGAGAGTGTTAAATGACATCTTTTTAGCCACTGATACGGGGGATTCTGTGGTCCTTGTTCTATTAGATTTATCAACTGCTTTCGACACTATTAATCATTCGATATTACTAAATAGACTAGAGTCCTGGGTGGGTCTTTCTGGCACAGTTTTAAAATGGTTTCAGTCATTTTTATCTGATAGGAATTATGTGGTTAGGCTAGGAGACTTCTCCTCCTCGAGGTCCTCTCTCTCCTGTGGTCTTCCTCAAGGATCTGTGTTGTCTCCCACTTTATTTTCTTTGTATATGCTACCTCTAGGCTCTATTTTTAGAAAACATGGGGTATCATTTCACCTTTATGCTGATGACACACAAATTTAATTTACCTTTTAAGAAAAATGATCCCCTGGCTATGAATGCCTTGTTATCTTGTTTAGATGAAGTTAAATCTTGGCTATCCCAAAACTTCTTATCTTTAAATGAAAAGAAGACTGAGGTGATAGTCTTTGGCCCCTCTGAACATATGAAGGCCCCGGAATTTGACCTGGGACCTTTATCAGCTTTCAGGTCTTCACAGGTTCGGAATCTGGGTGTCCTGTTAGATGACTCATTAAAACTTGACAAACAAGTCTCTGCCGTGATCGGATCTAGCTTTTATCAGCTTCGCACGCTTGCAAAAATTAAACCTTATCTCACTGACTGGAGATGGCCATACATGCTTTTATTACATCTCGCCTCGACTATTGCAACTCTCTTTATTATGGCATCTCCAAATCCCAAATTGCCCGTCTTCAATTGGTCCAGAACGCAGCTGCTAAATTTCTTTTAAAAAAGAAAAAAATGGATCATGCGACTCCGCTTCTGAAGTCCCTTCATTGGTTGCCTGTTCAATTCAGAATACATTTTAAAATCTTATTATTTGTTTTTAAAACACTACACCAACAAGCACCCATCTATTTTTCTGAATTGCTTCACCAATATACCCCCCTGAGAAGTTTGAGATCCTGTGATCAGAACCTTCTTTTAATTCTACACTCCAGACTCAAGCGTAGAGGTGACCGTGCTTTCTCGGTAATTGGGCCTCGTCTTTGGAATGATCTGCCTATTGAAATCCGAATGGCTCCTAGTCTGACTATTTTTAAATCTATTTTAAAAACACATCTGTTTTCTCTGGCTTACTAGGCTTTATTTTGCCTACCTAGATGTGTGTATGTGTAGATATATGTATATGTAGAGATATATTTATACAAATTATTTTTATATGTTTCTGCTGTGCTTCTTTTGGCTAAATCGTATATTTCTATTTTATGTTGATGTTTCTAAATGTACAGCACTTTGGTCAGTTGTGTGGCTGTTGTAAATGTGCTATATAAATAAACTAAACCTAAACCTAAAATATACATGAATAATTTGAATCACCTAATTATTATCATTTATCCTTATTTCTTAAATACTTATTTGACTTCGACCTAAAAATTTATAATGAGTTACTGCATTTTTTTCAAGAATCCAAGCAACAGTTTTGAACAGACAATGCTTTTGTGGTTTTTCAAAGTAATATTGATGGTATCACTAGTTCAAAATCAGATAAAGAGAAAAAAATGGCTTATTATATAAAAACCATTGCATATAAGCTGTGGTTGTTTGTGGGAAGTTAGCAGCTGCCTTTGTTAACACTTAACAGCAATCCGCTGCACTCATTCTTGTGTGCTTATAAGAGACAAAAAGAAAATATCCCCTATTGCCTGTCAACTCTGAGCAAGGCTTTATTAAGAAAGGTTTATTAAGAAAGGCTTTCTTATTTATGTAAGAAAGGTCAGAGCCGACTATACTTTCTGAGAAGGTTGGCATCCTTCAACATCTGCAATAAGATGCTGCAGATGTTCTACCAGACGGTTGTGGCGAGTGCCCTCTTCTACGCGGTGGTGTGCTGGGGAGGCAGCATAAAGATGAAAGACGCCTCACGCCTGGACAAACTTGTTAAGAAGGCAGGCTCTATTGTAGGAGTAAAGTTGGACAGTTTAACATCTGTGGCAGAGCGACGGGCATTAAGCAAACTCCTGTCAATCATGAAGAATCCACTGCATCCACTGAACAGTGTCATTTCCAGGCAGAGGAGTAGCTTCAGTGACAGACTTTTGTCACTGTCTTGCTCCACTGACAGACTGAGGAGATCGTTCCTCCCCCACACTGTGCGACTCTTCAATTCCACCCGGGGAAGTAAACGCTAACATTACTCAAAGTTATTGTCTGCTTTTTTATTTTTACATTTTTCATTTTTATTACTATTTAATTTAATATTGTTTTTTGTATCAGTATACTGCTGCTGGATAATGCGAATTTCCCCTTGGGATTAATAAAGTATCTACAGTGGGATGCAAAAGTTTGGGCAACCTTGTTAATAGTCATTATTTTCCTGTATAAATCGTTGATTGTTACGATAAAAAATGTCAGTTAAATATATCATATAGGAGACACACACAGTGATATTTGAGAAGTGAAATTAAGTTTATTGGATTTACAGAAAGTGTGCAATAATTGTTCAAACAAAATCAGGCAGGTGCATAAATTTGGGCACCGTTGTCATTTTATTGATTCCAAAACTTTTAGAACTAATTATTGGAACTCAAATTGGCTTGGTAAGCTCAGTGACCCCTGACCTACATACACAGGTGAATCCTATAATGAGAAAGAGTATTTAAGGGGGTCAATTGTAAGTTTCCCTCCTCCTTTAATTTTCTCTGAAGAGTAGCAACATGGGGGTCACAAAACAACTCTCAAACGACCTGAAGACAAAGATTGTTCACCATCATGGTTTAGGGGAAGGATACAGAAAGCTGTCCCAGAGATTTAAGCTGTCTGTTTCCACAGTTAGGAACATATTGAGGAAATGGAAGACCACAGGCTCAGTTCAAGTTAAGGCTCGAAGTGGCAGACCAAGAAAGATTTCGGATAGACAGAAGCGACGAATGGTGAGAACAGTCAGAGTCAACCCACAGACCAGCACCAAAGACCTACAACATCATCTTGCAGCAGATGGAGTCACTGTGCATCGTTCAACCATTCGGCGCACTTTACACAAGGAGATGCTGTATGCGAGAGTGATGCAGAGGAAGCCTTTTCTCCACCCACAGCACAAACAGAGCCGCTTGAGGTATGCTCAAGCACATTTGGACAAGCCAGCTTCATTTTGGAATAAGGTGCTGTGGACTGATGAAACTAAAATTGAGTTATTTGGGCATAACAAGGGGCATTATGCATGGAGGAAAAAAAACACAGCATTCCAAGAAAAACACCTGCTATCTACAGTAAAATATGGTGGTGGTTCCATCATGCTGTGGGGCTGTGTGGCCAGTGCAGGGACTGGGAATCTTGTCAAAGTTGAGGGACGCATGGATTCCACTCAGTATCAGCAGATTCTGGAGACCAATGTCCAGGAATCAGTGACAAAGCTGAAGCTGCGCCGGGGCTGGATCTTTCAACAAGACAACGACCCGAAACACTGCTCAAAATCCACTAAGGCATTCAAGCAGAGGAACACGTACAACGTTCTGGAATGGCCATCTCAGTCCCCAGACCTGAATATAATTGAAAATCTGTGGTGTGAGTTAAAGAGAGCTGTCCATGCTCGGAAGCCATCAAACCTGAATGAGCTATAGATATTTTGTAAAGAGGAATAGTCCAAAATACCTTCAACCACAATCCAGACTCTCATTGGAACCTACAGGAAGCGTTTAGAGGCTGTAATTTCTGCAAAAGGCGGATCTACTAAATATTGATTTCATTTCTTTTTTGTGGTGCCCAAATTTATGCACCTGCCTGATTTTGTTTGAACAATTATTGCACACTTTCTGTAAATCCAATAAACTTCATTTCACTTCTCAAATATCACTGTGTGTGTCTCCTATATGATATATTTAACTGACATTTTTTATCGTAACAACCAACGATTTATACAGGAAAATAATGACTATTAACAAGGTTGCCCAAACTTTTGCATCCCACTGTATCTATTATGAAACTTTGTTGATATCTCAAGCTGAGTCATACTATTAATTTCTGCACGAAATGTTCTAATTAAACATTCCCTCAAAAACTATTTATTCTATGCCTTCTGTTTAGTAAATTGTGATTTAAAGTATGCTTAATTTAGTATCTAGAAGATGCATGAGCAACAATTATTCTCCTTATGAAACATATCTTTAACACACCCCTTTCCTCCATCCATTCATCAATTATTTTTAACCTATTCTCTCATTCTGGGTCATGGGATACTGGAGCTACCCCTGGTAACTGTGAACCGAGGCTGGACAATATGCTAATCCAAAAAATGATAGTCATTCATACTGGTGCCACTTAACATCATAAATTAATTGAACCTGCACATGTGGGATGTGAATAGCTAGAATTGGTGGAGAAAAACACAGACACCAGGAGAATGTGGAAAC
The DNA here is from genome assembly GCA_026402145.1 of Polypterus bichir lapradei. Taxonomy (NCBI): domain Eukaryota; kingdom Metazoa; phylum Chordata; class Cladistia; order Polypteriformes; family Polypteridae; genus Polypterus; species Polypterus bichir. The sequence goes on from JANRMT010028174.1 coordinate 152,528,913, forward strand.
TCTACATAGGCAGGTCAGAGGCCAGGACATAAACCCAGGACTCAAGAACTCTGAGACAACTGTACTAATCACTGTGCTAAGTGCCGCCTCAAACTATCAACCTACTGTATATCTGAATCCTTTCAACTCTCATACTTGTTTATAACCATATAATAAGACATGTCTAAGCATGGTTTTTCAGGCAGCAATGTCAAGTCACTAATTAGACCATACAAAGTAGTGAAAGGACTGAAATATAAACTGTTCATCATCAACCAGAGGTAAAAAAAAAAACATGAACATGAACATGAAAATGAGAATAACTGGTTAACATTTAAGATATTTGTCATGTCTGGTTAGCTACTTTAATAATATCTCATCTAGGCATGGTTTTACAGACGGTTGTTACAAGCAACTTAAGAATTAGCTTTATTTGAGTAAAATAAATAAGCAAAACCTCACCTAATAAAACATAATAGTATAGGAGGCTTTTTGTTCATTGCAAAAATGCATATATTAACAAATAAGTGTATTATTATGTAGGAATGTATTTCATAATCGCCCACATAAAATTAAATATCTAATCTAGATTTGTACATGTAATTATTTCAAGTATAAAACCTTTCTATCTATTCACTTACTTCCAGATATAAGAAGTAAAAAATATATTTTCTACTTAAATCAAAAGTAGTCTTACACAGTAACATTTTTTGTACCATTACCAGATCTTTTTTTCTTATTTCAAGCTGTTATTTCTTTAACATTGTTATTGTCTTCTTATTTGCTGAGAGGCAGTTTTTGTGGTGTATTGTTTGACTAACAATATTTTTGCATTTACAAAAGTCAAACATCAAGTTACTCACAGAAGGACTTTTACTCATTTTGACAACATCAAATAACAAATGACCGAAGTCACTTGAATAATACTATGGTGTGAATATACTAATACATATAGCACATGTCCACTTACAGCCTTAGAAATACACTGTAAATGTGAAAGCTAGCGAGCGCCACTGAGCCCCAAACCCTTATCGCAATACATAAAACAAGTTTTGGGTTCAAATAAAAGAGGGAATTTATTACAAAATACCTTTTATAATAATCACACAGGTTGTCTCTTCTTTTTTCTTCCTCTGCACTGCTACTCCTCCAAGGTGAGTGTTGTCCGTCTCCACTCTCAGTCACCTGAACAAGGCAGTGAGGGGTCTTTTATTTGAGTGTGGGAGTACTTCCGGTGCCAGGGCTTTACCCATTGGAAGCACTTCCGGGACATACAGAAGTCTCAAAGAATAGGGAGTGTAATTCCCTGCAGCACCCCCTACCAGCACAGCAGGGCTGTGCCCCTGGACTACAATTCCCGGCATTCCCTGTGGGCACTCAAATGGGTTATGCAGCCCAGAGATGCTGCCATCTAGTGTATGGGAGAAGACAATAAGCTGAATAAACTACCTTCTCCTATTCCTTCCCTAATATTGGCATCCCTGCCAGGTAAGGTTTCCAAGCCAAGTCCAGCTGGGACGCTGGTCCTCACGTGTCATTCCTTGCAAAGCATATAATATTGTTGCCACCACTTATGAACAAAAACAACTGAATTTCAGTAATAGTATTGTCCAAAATGTATACATTTATAAATAAAAATTAAATTTATAACTATAAACTAAATAGACAAATCACAAGATAAATGGATATATTTAAAGCAGAAAATTAACAGAAAATACTTCTTAATTCATTGAGGAATTTTTTTCTGGAAAAAATGACCCAATAAAACTGTTGTTGCAAAAGTTCTGATCATTTTAAGAAATGACTGGACAAGATACATAGCTGGACACTGTAAAAAAAAATGTCAAATTTACGGAATTTTACCGTGAAAAAGAACAAGGAGACAATATTTTTAAGTCTACTGTACACTTTAAAAAAATGTTACATTTTCGGTAAAGTACTGGCAGCTGGGTTGTCAGAATTTTACCGTTTAAAAAAAAAAAAAAAAAAAGGTGGCAGTATTTACAGGTCTACAAAAATGTTACTTTTACGATAAAAAACTGGCAGCTGGGTTGCCAAACTTTTACTATAATAAATAAGGTGACAATATTTTTAGGTCTACGATATAACTTTGTAGTAAATAACTTTTTTCTTTGCAACAAATTCCAACAGAAAGGAATGTTTAACCATATCTTCATGTAGTGCAATAAATATGCCAATCAATAAACCATTAGAAAGTATTGTCAGGGTCAAACCCCAGTACACAACATTGCATCAGTAAAGTAACAACAACCAATAGCAAACATGTACCATTTAAATTATACACAATGAAAACAATTCAATGTTTAAAGAAGCTAAGGTACATTGTCTGGTGGGGGAAGTAAAGTTTGCTTTTGTGGTGTATGGTGTCCTACAGGTATGCCAGTTTTTCGAATGCAACCCACCATAAATCAGCTTCCATAACCTCAAAAAACCTTTAGCACACAGAGAAAAATAAGTTTGATAACTTGGTTTAAGTATTTTTTCCCTACTATTCAAAGGTATGCGGTTCACTAGGAACAATACGGTAAAAGGGGGCATGTCCTTATGCAAATATCGTAACTTCGGTGTTACTGAAACAGCACTTTACCGTTTTACATTTTAAAGTTGATTACCTTCGCTATTTAACAGTTTTACACTGTAAAATTAACAGATTTTTTCAGCGTAATTGCAATGCATCAGTATACGGTATTTAGCATATTTTGAAGGTAGAAAAATATCGATTTTACAGAACTTAGCTGTAAAAAAAAAATGAAAAATGTATTGTTTAATATATACAAGTCATTTTCAGTAGAACATAAGGTAAGCTTTCCTTTTTTTCAGAAAAAGTCTTTTACTTTCACCATTTACAGTATTTTTACCATTAAATTTACTGACATGTTTTACACTTTAGACTTTAATAAATGATGTATTGACTATGTTTGTATTTATTGTCTCGTTTGTATTGTCCTAATTTTATTAGTCTAAGAGAGACATGCCAACAAAAACTTCAATGTACTATGTACATATTATGATTAATTTGATATTCAAATTCAAGTTTATGTAAACACAAAATATAGCTGTCATACTACTTAATTAAATTGTACTCTTTGATTATAATGCTTTTGTTGGGATTGACTGTGAAATTACAAAATGAGAACCAAGAGATTTCCCCTAAAGAGCATTCCTAGCAAATATTGAATATAATAACTGCATTTAGGCTTTGGAGTGAAATAAACTTTGGCCACAAGAAGAAAAAAAAAGTAATGCCGTATAAAGAAATGAATTTTTTTATTCTGATTAAATCGTTCTTATGTAGTCTGACATGCATTAATAAGCCTGTCAACCTAAATGGAATAAACTCAACTAAACCTGAGAATGGCTTCTATTTAAGGAACCTAGGCAGGCAAAGGTGATTTGGAAAGATTGAGAAACAGAATAAAAAGATGGAGCAAAGCCAGATATTTGATGCCACAATTAGAACTTACACACACCTGCAGTGCATGATAATGTCTCGGAGGATTCAGATATTTATTCACACTAGTTCATAGCAACCTTTTATACAAATAATTCTAGCTTTGTTTTCACTCAGATTGTACTCCCAAGTACTGTAAAATTTACTTACACAAGTTGGAAGAGTTTTTTCTTCCTGGGCTGTACTAAATTGAATATGTGTTGTACTTCATATTAACAGAATAATTATAATGAAAAGAGTAAGTTACTTCAGGGACCAAATCATGTGATAAACAATTTTGCCATGTGGCTTTGTGCAATTATTAACAAACAACCTATTTACGGTTTATTGAATGGCTTTGAATCAAATAATAATTACAGTACTAACAGCACTCAGAGGGAACACCTACGAAAAATATGTTGACAACTACAGGTGAATCTTCATTTTTATAAATTGATATCTATGTAACTTATGGAACATGTGCCACTTGTCAAAATATGTAAACAACTGTTCTATGCATATAAACAAGAATACATATTATAAAGAGGTTAACAGAGACTGTGATACTGATAGATTTTTAGAAAATAAATACAACATTTATTCAAAATGTACTTTATCAAAAACTAATGCTTTTAAATGATATGTACAAATATACAGTACATACGAGGTGTGGCAGAAAAGTAATGAGACTGATTTTTTATTTACCAAAGTTTTTATTTTTTTCAAACATCAATGTTATCCCCTTCAAAGTAGTTCCCTTGGGCAGCTACACACCGATGGAGACGTCGTTCCCACTGTTGGTAGCAGCGCTGGAAGTCTTCAACCGGTATGGTCTTCAGCATGTCACTCTTTTGGATGTTTTCTAAAGTCCCGAAATGACGTCCTTTGAGGACATTTTTCAGTTTAGGAAAAAGGAAAAAGTCACACGGACTGACGTCAGGTGAATAAGGGGGCTGGGGAACCACAGGAATGCGTTTTTTCGATTGTCCTTCTGCTCAATTGTGAGGTTTTTCTGCACCATTTTGGCACAGACCTTTTGCATGTGCAAATGTTCAGTCAAAATTTGATGAACGGTAAATCTGTTCAAATTTAATTGTTCACTCAACATTCTTAATGTTAAACGACGGTCTGATCTCACAAGAGCGTTCACACGTTCAATGTTTTCATTGGCTTTCGAAGTTGAAGGCCTCCCTGAAAAACTTGAGCTCAGGATAAAGAATGTTCCCCATAGGCCTGTTTTAACTTTTCAAACGTCACACTTGCCGATTCTCCAAGCTTAACACAAAATTTAATGGCACAACGTTGCTCCAAATTCCGCTGTTCCATTTTGCGTGACGCACAACCAAAAACACAACTTCGCTAATAGCAGTCACAAAAATCACGTAGTTAACGGAAGGAGTTGAAACTCGCACTGAGCTATGGGAGGGTACTGATACATGTGCTCTATCAAGGACAACAGCGCAGCGTTGCCAGATCGCTTGCAGTGTTGCCAGTCTCATTACTTTTCTGCCACACCTCGTACACCTACTCAAACTCTATTGGGAAGTGTTTGCAAGTAACTTTCTCCATAATCATGGAAGTGTAACAAGTAATAATGAGGTGCCATTGACACTAATGGGTTTTTCTTCTTGTTCTTCTTTCAGCTGCAACCATTAGGGGTGGCCACAGCAGGTCATCTGTTTCCATATCCTCCTGTCCTCTGCATCTTGCTCTGTCACACCCACCACCTGCATGTTCTCTCAAACCACAACCATAAACCTCCTCTTAGGCCCTCCTCTTTTCCTCTTGCCTGGCAGCCCTATCCCTAGCATTCTTCTCTCAATATACCCAGCATCTCTTCAGCACATGTACAAATCAATGCAATCTCGCCTCTTGGCTTTGTCTTCAAACTGTCCAAACTGAACTGACCCTCTAAAGTACTTGTTCCTAATCCTATCCATCCTTGTCATACCCAACGCAAATCTTAACATCTTTCACTCTGACACCTCCAGCTCTGTCGCCTGTTTTATGGTCAGTGCCACCAAACCCAACTCATATAACATAGCTGATTTCACTACAGTGTTGTTGATCTTCCCTTTCATTCTCATTGGTATCACTCTCACCGTGCTTAGTGGTACCCAATGCTTCACAAGGGTCTCCAATCCCCCGCAAACTACCAGATAGTTTATCATGTGTTGTTTCCTCATGGTGTTGATGGTTCACAGGATCCCCCAAGACCTGAATAATTAATCATGGGTCTAAGTAAACTGTCAAATGTAATTTGTATGTGCGCAAGCCAGGTTTTATAAATCCGATTATTTTATTGGGCACATTTTCATGTTTTTTGATGTACACATATTTTCACACTTTAATCCAAGCAAAGGTTTATAAAAAGAGACCCCCAGTTTGGAATGTTACACTTGTAACATTATGTTGGTGCTGAAAAAGTTTCAGATTTTGTAGCATAGCAGATTTTGGAATTTTGGATAACGGATACTCAACCTGTATAGCCTTTAGCATATGAAATGGATAGTTTATAAAAAGATCATAAAAAAAGTAGCTGATTTTTACAAGTTTACATTAAGTTGTTTCACTTTGTTCAGAACTGTTCTGCGGGTAAGCAGAACTAGTACTACCAACCAAATGGAGAGCTAATGCAAAACACTACTACATAAATAAAAGTATTTCAATACAATATTTCACTCTCAAGCTAGGAATGTAAAGGAACAAAGGAATGAATTACGTGCTTGTAGCGTTTTAAGCACTTTAAAATGATAAACCAACTGGAGGTATCAGATACAGTGTTTTCAGAACAATAATAAAGATTTATGAGGTCAAGCCAAGAAGCACACTAAAAAACACAACACAGCTTATGCAGTTAGATATTCTAGCAGGATAGCACTGCACACTACTTTTGAGGTACACATTAGACTTCAACTACAGAAATCTGAAAATGTCTGCCAAGAGGAACCTATAGCCACAAGTCACTGAAGCGTAGATGACAGATTGTTTTAGGTACACTAGACACAGACAATAAGTAAGCCATGAAATTAACACTTGTACTACAATATTAAATATGTACAACCACTGGAGCTAATAAATATTACCAAAAAAGCACAAAGCTACAAATATTTTGTCAAGCAAAGCAATACAGCAAAGTTCAAGGTTGCCAAATAGCAGATAGAAGAGATAAAGTATACCTTTCTTACTAATCTTTTAGATAGATGCCCCATTAAGAGTGTACCTTTAATGAAGACCTTTGAAGGAAGAACACAAGCATTTGGTGTCATTCCCTAATTATTCTGGAGAAATGGACACACTGGCTGTCATAAATAAATGACACCTGTGGTTCTGTTAATTCTGCTTTCTATTTTCAAGTCACAATACTTTGTTCTGGTCTAGTTAGAACACCTCTATAACAGTTTTTATTACAATGGGCAGTGTCACTGCTGAGGCCAGAAAGGAAGATATCATGCCAGAGTAGGTGAAAGGGAGACTGATAAAACATAACATTCTGAAAGCTTACTAATCCAATTCAGGGCTGCAAAAAGCTGGGAATTATCCTTGCAACACTGGATGTAAAGCAGGAAAGAGCCCTGGCTGTCAGTTCACTGCAGTCCCCACTCATGCCCTCATTCATACCCTCGTTTCCAAAGAGGTCATTTTGGAATTTTCAATTATCCTAACCAGCATGTCTTTGGGGGCATGGAAGGAATATAAGAAGCATCCAGAGAAAAACCCAAACAGATACCGGAGAACATACCAGCTTCACATGCAGGTGCAGGATATGAACCAATGATCCTGGGCCTGTAAAGCAGCTGTGCTAACCACTGCACTACCTTACCAACCAAGGCCAACTTAAAAAAAACAAAACAAAAAAACAAACTGGCTGCTCTCTACATATTTAACAGTATAGCCATTTTCAGTGTTATGCACTATTAACCAATAAACTGGAGCCAGATTCTTTCAATAGGAAAAAGAAGGTGCACTCCCTTCACTGAAAAGTACCATAAAGATCAACACACAATGAATATTAATACTCTTCAGAAAAAAAAAATAGGGGGGTATACTAAATTCCTTTTGGGCTGTGATTTAAACTAACAAAGCAAAAATATAATTTAGGCTGGCCTGAAACTTGAGCAGAGGTCAATATTGTACATAAACAGTTTTACAGCTTCATGCCACACCTTACCCTTTGTGTACAAAGTTAAATAAATAAACTTCCCTCTTCCTCCTGATGCAATTTCTCACACAGTGCATATACTAGACTCATAACTAAATTGCTTTTCGATTATGCGGACCTTCTGCATATTCTCAGTGTATATGACAAAAAATGTAAATCATAAAACTCTGGTTGCAAGGCTTTTTACCAACCTGATGTGCAGCCATGAAAGCATTGGAGTTGTACCTCCCCCAAATACCCAGACAGTGAAGAAGACAATGAGAAGGGTTGTCGTGAACATCATCTGACGAGCATAAGTGGCAGTGTCCCGTATTGCCAGGGCAAAAGCCATTGCACCTCGTAGGCCTGGGGGTGGAAAAAGGCAACCAGAAAAGAGGTTAGACAACAAATTGCTTTTTATACAGGAAAATGCTTGTCAATATTATATTGTCTATGTTGTTCATACACATTGGAAAAAAAAATATTTCTTTGAAATAACCTGTTGGAGACAAACCAAACAATATTTGTAACAGAATCATCTACCATGAAAATATATGTTTCTGTTTTTAAGACTACAATTCTACAAATTAAATTAAGCCAGACAGTGAAGTACCTGCAAACATCATCATGTGCTGAAAGTTCCAGCCAATCTTGTGCCTTCTCCCAAGGTTCAAGAGAAAAGACAGTGGATAAATATTGCAAGCTCTTCCAATGAAGATGGCAAGCTAGTGAAATACTTGTTAAGAAGCAACAACAACAAATAAAGAAATCAAAAAAGCAAACAAATGATGCAACAGTAAGAAAGCACAGGATGCAACATTTAGCACTAAAACATAAGTAACATAAGTAACATGATAATTATAATTGAATACTAACCCTCACCTATTCTGTTTCTGTTCTCGGTACTCAAATGTGGCAATTGGTGCCATGGCCCACCTGCCAAGTTGTTTGCCTGCCTATGGTAAAGTCATCCTTGGTGGAGGATCACAGGAATCATGGGAAAGAGGGGCCCTTTCATCGGATTGGCTGGCCAAGCAATGTTTCAGCCGCGGAATGGCCAAATGGGGAGGCAGCTTGACGGATGAGGTCTCCAGCACTCTAAAAATATCAAAATCTTATTATGTGATATCATCTACTGTTAAATTCTGCTCCGTACTTGTAAAATTTTTATTATTATGCTGTATTAAGGATTTGTTCCGTTCTGTATACTTGTATTGAACCCCTTCTTTTGACACCCACTGCACGCCCAACCTACCTGGAAAGGGGTCTCTCTTTCAACTGCCTTTCCCGAGGTTTCTTCCATTTTTCCCTACAAGGTTTTTTGGGAGTTTTCCTTGTCTTCTTAGAGAGTCAAGGCTGGGGGGCTGACAAGAGGCAGGGCCTGTTAAAGCCCATTGTGGCACTTCCTGTGTGAATTTGGGCTATACAAAAATAAACTGTATTGTATTGTATTGTATTTAGTAACATCCAGATGTATTCATAAATTCTGCAACGACTTAAATTATGTACAGATTTAACTGCCACAGTACTAATCAACTCTAGTTTACAGAGCAGATAATACACTGTTCAAGGTTCTAGGAATGTACTTAATTAAACATAATAATGAAATTCAATACAATTTTATTGTCATTATATCTTACTGTAAAATGTTGAATGTTTTGTGCTGTTGAGTTAATGTTGCATAATCACATGCTGTAAATGTTTTCAAAGGATTATTTGTAAAGGAAGTTTCAGGTAGTTTAATTCAGCAGCTGACTTTTGCAAGGTTGTGGTGTGAACAAGAAAATGCGAGAATTACTACTGCAAAACAATTCATTTCCACATATAGTTCTACATAACAAGTAAATCAATCATCAATAAATCAATCCATTTTTAAACCTCCTTCCTCCAATACAAAGACACAGGGCTGTGAAGTCTATTCTGGCAGCACTGGGTGCAGGCAATCTTTCCTGTCAGACATGTTAATCCACCACAGAGTTCACACGTGGAAACAGATTTACTGTGCCAATTAAGAGTCAATATTACCCGATAGGCACATCTTTTTAACATTGGAGAAAGCTCAATTTGAATGTAGGTAGAAAGCGCAAATTCCACAAACTTACTGGCCTGAGAATTTATCTTTCAGCCACAAACCTGTGAAGTGGAAAGGTCACCTCTTCAACCAAGTTGTGGCAGTGTGCTTGTATCTATTTTACCATGAATCTTACTCAGGGGTCCTGACACACTTTTATTGTGTGTCCATACTTCTAACTCATTTTAATAGCTTTCAACAGTAATTCATTTACATAGACACCCCTTTGCATTGGTGAGGGCTGGGACGGAAGAACCCCACAGAATGTGAAAATTCATAAGTAATACTTGCCAAACTGTGGTTAATTTATTAATTGCTTTTACTTTTTTTCCCCTTTAAAATTTATCCCACTGATTAATCAGTGCCGGCATACACATGCACTCGCTTTAATGAGTTGACTGCCATTTAGTGGTGTGCTGTGTGCATAGCATCAGCTGGGGTTTCCTGCATGGATTTAAAAAAAAAAAAAAGATAAGGCAGGTAAAAAAAAGGAGAAAAATAAATTGGAAGAAAGGAAAATGAGAAGTGAGCGAGTTAGTGTGAGCTCAAGAAAGGCAAGAGCTAAGATGGGAGGTTAGAATTCTACACAGGTTTCCGGTAGAGGCGAGAAACAGTGAAAAAGCAAGAGTATGGAATGCGAACCATCTGGGAGGAGATGTTCATATGGGCTAAATAACTAAGGGAGCAGTAAAGACAGAATGTAGCTGGTGTAGATCCAGAGGAAAACCCAAACAGATACCGGAGAACATACCAGCTTCACATGCAGGTGCAGGATATGAACCAAGGATCCTGGGTATGTAAAGCAGCAGTAGTGCTAACCACTGCACTACCTTACCAACTAGCTGATCTCTACATATTTAACAGTATAGCCATTTTCAGTGTTATGCACTATTAACCAACAAACTGGAGCCAGATTCTTTCAATAGGAAAAAGAAGGTACACTCCTTTCATTGAAAAAGTACCATAAAGATCAACAATAACACACAATGAATATTAATACTCTTCAGAAAAAAATAGGGGGGGGGGGGGAGAATTACTAAATTCCTTTTGGGCTCTGATTTAAGCTAACAAAGCAAAAATGTAATTTAGGCTGGCCTGAAACCTGAGCAGAGGTCAATACTGTACATACACAGTTTTAACCAAAACAAAACTTAATACTGTATTAGATTATACACTTACACTAATTAATAATATATAGCACTAATATTATATTTTATGGGATATAATGTAAATACAAATTCTTTTCAATGTTTATATATTTTTGGCATACATGTCTTCTGTAAGTTTCTGCAATCTTTTTGCAAGCTCCAAAAGTACTCCCATTTAATTGTTCAGGGCCAGCTTGCAAAAAACTGAAACTGCAAATGTGAAATTCACAAATCTGGAGGGGCGACCGTATAGTGAATTTTAAGTACAGAGTGAGCCAAAAAGAAGTACCACATTTCAAATGTTTATTCTACAAAAATGCTACAAGATAAAATAAATTTTATTACAACACAAGAAAGGGTATGCAAAATAAGATTTTTTTCACTGTGTTTTAAAAATGATGTCTTTAAGGTGGCAGCCATCATTAGCAATACACTCTTTGAGATGATTTCTGAATGCTTGCATGACTCGTTCGGCCATTTCAAGGGGAATAGCGGTGATTTTGTGGCGAATACCGTCACTGAGGGCTTCAAGGTTTTGAAGTCAGTGTGTGTGTATACCTTCGACTTGAGATAGCCCCACAAGAAGAAATCACACAGAGCGAGATCAGGCGAACGTGAAGGCCACCTGACATCACTGCACAGGGAGATCAACTTCCCTGGAAACATCTCCTGCAAAACTGGTGTGGATCTCCACGCCGTATGAGCTGTTGCTCCATCCTGTTGAAACCAGGCATCCATCACATCTATTTCTTCCAGTTGGGGCCGCAAAAAGTTCTCTAACATTTCAATGTAACATTCTGAAGTGACAGTGACTGTTGCTCCCACCTCCTCAAAAAAGTAAGGGCCTACAATGCCAAATTCGACAACGGCACACCTAACTGTAACATGCTCACTGTGCAGGGGTCTCTGAAGAAGTTCAAGGGTTTGTTTCAGCCCAATAACAAAACTTTTGCTTATTTACACAACCATTCAAATGGAAATGTGCCTTGTCACTGCAGATGACGATGGCATCTTGATGAACGGTCTGCAGAATGTTTTCACACAACTCTCTACGGCTGTCACATTCTCTTGCAGTGAGTCCCTGCACTACCATCATTTTTTATGGATGGAAATTAAGGTCCTCATGCAAAATCCTCCTCAAATATATGTTGGAAATGCCTAAGGAAGAAGCATGTTTGTTGAACATCTTGGAGACTGCAAAATTGATGCCCTTACAGCTTGGCTGTTTTCATTCATTCATACAGTCCAAAGACGGCCTGGAGATCTTCTATTCTACCTATCTGTCTAAATTTAGCCACCCACTGAAGAATTGTTTTCCGATTTAGAACGTCACTGTTAGGAGAAATGCTGAAGTGCGTTGGGAAGGCGCGTTGTATAGTAATGATGGATTTGTTGTGTTTCAAAAACACAAAGACAGCAAAAGCACGGTGTGCATTGGACCAAGGCATGTTGGCGACTGAAAACGACAAGGATCGCCTATCAAAGGACACCCATCCCAACTCACTCTGCAGCCTCTACTTCACAAAATAACTTTGAGAAATGTGGTACTTCATTTAGGGTGATCCTGTATTTCATATTTTTAGCATTTTGAATAACCATTAATTTAGTAACAGTGTCATTTACACAGTTACTGCAACATGCAAAAAACTAATAATTACAGTCTTAAGTGAATAGAGTATCATTTAAACTGCTTTGCAAATAATCTATGGAAACATGATACAATATCATGGATTTCTGTGTAGATCAGCATATATTTTTATATGTTCCAGGGGAAAAATACAGTTAAATATTCATTGAGAAACAACAATAAAGATTTGCTTGCCCTTCTTATGTACATCTTCATGTCTGAGTACAGTCTCATATCAAACACCATCACAGGCAGGAAATATTCTGAAAAACCTCATAGATAAACTTACTTTTTACAGCTAAAATAGTTATGAGTTGGTGGCATAATACAAAATAACAGAAATGCTGTGCAAGCACAGAACTCCTCCATATATCCTACGACAACCACAAACTGAAAAAAAGGATACAAAGGCCCCCACAATAAAGATGGGGCTAAAAATATGGTTCTGGAAGGTGAAGAGTGCCAAGCCCATGTAGGAGAAGATGAAATTCTCAGCCAGAAAATGAAGAACTTCAAACAGCTGAGGCAGAAACAAGCATTTAATTAAAGAACATGAAAAAATTCACAGTACAGTATATGTTTTTGAGCTAGAAAAATTTAAAAAGTTCATGGGATTCAACAGCTTTATTTATATTAGCATTTAAGTTTAATATGTCCAGGCTGGGAAACAAAATAGAGTGAGACGCCATATTCAACACTGGTGGATAAAAATAAATTTGATATTCACTTATACCTTTTCTTTTGCTGCTATACATGAATTGAAACATTATTTGAAATAGATAATCTTTATACAAATCAGAAGCAAACAGTAAGGTCAGACAAAGCTGTAGGAACAGAAAAACCTTCAATGTCCTCAAAACAAAAGAAACTGTGTACCTCATACAAAGCATACTGAGCACAGATTCATCAGCTTTGATGAAGCATCAGTGGAAACTGTTGGTCGTTTTGAAATGATTGAGTTGCAGATCTCAGAGGACTTGGGTATACCAACATTACATGTCATCCTGGTAGTCAGTCGAAACTAACATGATGCCTTTCAAGGTTATCTATTATATGTGCCATGAGGAAAAAAGCATAAAAATGCACCCACTTTCTGAAATACCTCAAAAGGAAATTAATGCTTATTAAGTAGATACCTCTAAAGTGATTTGACTGGCAGTCTCAATTTGTAGAATGATGAATAATAAAGGGACAGAACAGCCACTCAGAAGTTTGTGACAACAGAAAACTATGATAATGTTATGTGCCTTTGATTAAATACTGTACTTACAGCTGCTGAGAACAGCAGCAATGCAACACTTAGGCCAAGACCACTGACCGCAGAATCTATTTTTACCTGCAAGTAGAATGTGCCACGATGTGCTAAATATAAACCAATTGGCTAAACTTAGTTAAATCTATATGACATGTATGCACTCCATTTTCCTATGAAATGCAAACTGTTTTTACTCTACAATGAAAGGTATGGACTTATAAATCTACCTCCATGACCTTTTTTAAATTTATTGTTTATTTGGATTGATTCTTATTAATTGTTCCTTTAACTACTGAGAGAATAAGAATGAAAATATACTGTATATAAATATATAATTTTTCTAATTTTTATTTTTCTTAACACTCCTTTGCTCCCCTAATGACTCTTAACCAGCAGCCTGTAACCTAGTCAAAGGTAAGTGCATTTTCCCCATAGAATGCTTTGGAATGTCACAAGTCATTAAAATGTGTGTAAACCACAAAACCATTGCACTGTTTTGATGCAGACACAGAATTGAAGCAGTGTTAAACTGGCACATATTTATGAAAGTATAACTGATGGATAATTATTTACATTAAAAAAAAAAACAACATTTTGACTTTACTGAAAATATTTAAATTGCCTGGTACCATTCAAGGCTTCAGTTAAAGGTGAAATTTTACCATTAACTATTCATTTACAGCTTATTTGAATTGTTTAGCCCTCTGTTTTAATAGATAATGGAGTATGTATATAAAAAAAAAAAAAAAAAAAAAAAAAAGATTTAAGCTGCACTCTCTAATGTTTGTCAGGGCAATCAAAACTAGCCTTTCTAAAATGTATATATTTAATTTATATATTTTCACAAATATGCAGATTTTCCTAAACACACTGGTGCAAAATATAGATGAGTAAAAATATCAACATCCTACCTGCTTAGTTCTGTTGGTAGATTCAGGAGACAAGTTATTGTATGTATAATGGGCCTGAGTGATGCCACAGAACAACACGGCCACTACGCCTGAACAGGAACACAGAGATGTGCAATGTTTGAGACAATGACAATTAAGCAAATACAAACTTTTAGAACAAATGTAAACAACATACTTTCAATTCTACATACTAATCTACACAAATATGGAAAGAAGCCTCAATACAACAACTTGAATACAACAAACTTACCAATCTCTCAGATCCCCAAAAGCAATAAAGTCATTCTTAAATTATAGATAATTTCTTTAACCCAAATACCACTTGAGTAATCAGCCATACATAAAATTTGTGGTAGAAACCAATTGTTCCTCATTTTAAAATAAATTTGTTTTACTTTTAGAGTTTGTGTCTAACAGGCATGGCCAAAACATAAACAATGCTACTTACAATGCCTGGGAAATTATGTGCCAAGATGTGGCATTAGGCACTGAAAGTTTACAATGACTGTAAGTATATTTCAGACTTAACAAATGCATCACACATGTATAACACAAACATTCAAATTTTACTGTTTTCATAGTCCTCTTAATTAATCATGTTCTGTAAGTATGCAGTTCTGTTTTAAAAGGGTGGCAGAATATCTCATCTAAGAATTTTGAGTGTAATAGCTCACATTGTTAAATCATGCTCCTCTTCTTACCACATGAATGACATGTTTCCTCTACTACAAATAATGTCCTCTGAAGAAGGTGGGTTTATATCTGTGTGATTTGGAATGTTACTTTGAGTTTCTTGAGATGAACTTCAGTGGCTTGGTTAACACACAAATGCACACAACTTCAAAGAAAATTGCAAAGCAACACTGAATCATCACCTTAAAAAGGAAGTACTCTATCATTATCATTGGTGCTCTTCCATAACTAGAAGATAGACATCACTAAATGGATACCTGCAACCTTCTTTCTAAAAGACATTATATGTGCTCTTTCTACATGGGGCATGAATCCTGAATGAACCCTATTAATGATGTTAGTAGTGAAGTCAGCTCTACAGTGGTCAGCAGACAGACCTATTTGTGGGCACTGGTGGTAAAAAAAGCTATCAAGTTAAACAAAGATGCCTTCTGTGCAACATAAGCAGTAAGGCACTTAGATCCAACTCAGAGGTATTGTACTAGCAGGCCAAGAAGATGGTAGCTACAGCAATGGCAGTATCAAAAATCTGTACACAGAAAGTTCGTTGAAATCACAAAGAATGACTTTCAGGTGGCCTAAACAGGTTCTGGCCAAATAATTTTGACAATTCAAATAAAGCAGATGGACATTGTCCAGAATGTTCTCAGAAAGGGAACTGTTGATCTTGACAAAGTATATCACTGAAAGGTTTTGGGATAACTTTGATAAATTACTCAGTGAAGGCAGCATTGGCAACATCTGATGGGATTGACTACAATTCAAAAGCGGAGGTCAGAGAAGTGGTTTAAAAGCTCTGTGTTGGCAAGCCTTTAGGGATGGGCGAGATCAAAAAATACTGAAAGTGTTTCTACTAAAATGCCTATTGAATGTTACATAGACATCTGAGACGGTGCCTTAAGGATATCAGACTAGGACATTTGTCTCCACTTTGAAAAGTGTGACAAGGGAATGTTTTACTGAGGAAGCATACTACTCAGTCTCCCTGTGATACTGTAGACTGGTGGTGTTTGCTACAGAGTGAGAGAAAGCTGGGGTGAGCATTGGCACCTCCAAATCTAAACCTATGATTCTCTCCCAGAAAAAGATACTGCCTTTTGCAGGTCAGATGAAACAGTAACTCCACAGGTTTTATTTTTCACAAGTGAAAACAGAGTCTATCATTACCTTGATGAAAAAGATCAGCACAATGACCACCATGGATATGACAGAAGATGGTAGTGAAGAAAGGAGAACATCTCAAATTATTTGATCAATAATCTTCAGCAAAGATCACAAATTCTGGCTAGTAACAGAAAAACAAGATCACACCTGCAAGTTGCAGAAATTCGCTTTTTCACAGTTACTGACCTTGCAGTATTATCTGTTCTACAGTAGGATGAGGAGAACATACAAGATAAACACAGATTAGAGCGACGACTTCTCCATATCAAAAGGAGTCAGTTGAGGTGGTCTGGGCATTTAATGAGGCCATCTCTCTTACCAAAGAGGGGACAACAGGAATACTGGATAAGTGGTCACTTGGCTAGCATGCAAGTGTCTGCTAATCTCCCAAAAGGAGCGATTGCTGAGGTTAAGCAGAAACAGTTTGGGGTCTGATCAATATAAGCTAAACACTTCCCACAGCAAATGAGGCAACATAAAATGAGTAATTTAGTTTTTTCTATCTTCCCAAAAGTATTTTCCTTAACCTTGTCTATGCCCACAGATAGGATGATTCAAATATTTGTTTTAGGTTTTTTTTAAGGGTGTCAAAGAGGAAAAATACGTTTTTCTGATTTTAGAGGGTTGTTCTCAATTTTCAGTGCATCAGATTATAGTAAATGGTTTAATTAGGATCACAAGGCTAGCATAACAAAATAATGTATTTATTGTAAAAGCATTTTCATTTGTCTAATGGTAACTAATTTTTAGTCTCAATATGTTTTAAATAATCTCATTTCAAGACAGTGTCATCATTCTGTCAAGGAGATGGCAGCAAAAATGTGCATTGGATGACCCTTGATTAAGTTCTTTAACACATGTATGCATTAATCAATTTACAAAGTAAAACTCAAGCACACAGTAGGTTTAAATGTTTGTGTTTGATCCCTACCATGGTATAATATTCATCTGTTATTAACCTATGAAATAACAGAACACATGGGAATTTTTGGACATTACTAATTCTACATACACAGAACAAAATTAACATATAAAGACAATTATCATTCATCCGATAACATTCTAGCAATTAAAAACAATGACTACATACAGCATACTAATAAAATGAAAACCTGTGTTTTGCAAGATTTTCAAAATCCTTACCTGTAAAACCACACGCCTCGGCCAACAGGAAAGTGCTCCAAGACATTAAAAAGAATAAGGCGGTCTCCAGAAGTGGAAAGCAGTGCAACTTTGTGAACTTCGTTACGTAAACTTGCGATTAAGGAACAATATAGGAGGCTGGTTTGAAACAGAAAAAGTCTAAATAAGGAAAACATAACTATTATGAACTCTCTGTTCTTTGAGAAATTTGATTTTTTTTTTCTCCACTATCACAACCAATAGTTTGAGGTAAGCAAAGACAAAAAAACCCCAACATTTTTGGGTAGAGTATTTTTTTAAGTAACTACATCATTTTCAAAGTAATACGTCCAGAGTCCTGACTCAGATCAGATACAATGAATAACGCTTCTCTCTGAAAGCTTGACTACTGGCTTCTTGTTTGATATCATTATTTTCTAAAGTCTATTTCTAGCTTTTGTTTGTTGTAATAAATCAGGCTATCTGTCATCATTGCTAGCCCCATACTAGCCTGCAGGCCATTTGAGATATCCTGATGCTGGCCTCCTATGCCAAAGCTTTGATGTACAACTCTATAAATGCACATTTAACTTTGTAGCTCCCCATCTCTGGATTTCCCCCTCTGTATTTTTCTGTAAGGTTAAAGCAGTGCTAACTTTCTAGCTTTTCTCTCTTAGATTTGTATTGGTTATACCTGAATTTACTTTATAACTTAAGTACCTACTGAACAGAATACAATTTTAACAGACTATTCCCTAACTTTTATTATTAACCTACTCCTATTAATCAATAAATATTTTATACAGTACTGTTAAAAGCATGCTCAATCACATAACACCTTACAGGGCTCACAAACTAAATAATATCAAAATTAACAACTGAACAGCACAATACTAGGAATAAACACTAAAGGTAGATTCAAGATTCAAGAATTGCAGTAGTGTTTGGAAATACAACACACTGGACATAATTTACACAGCCAGTATCAAACAACAGGCAACTCAAACAGTGCTACAGAGTAAAATTACAAAACAATATGCATTACCAGAATTACTTTTACTCTTAAAAAGTGTTTTTTTTCTTTTTTTATTACATTCCAATGCCTTTTTTACATTAAATTAATTTTACATTACACCATGAGATCTTTTTGTTTAAAATATCTTCTTGAGTGCAGTGTGTTGCATCCCATGACAGTGCGCTCTATGAAACCGTGCTACACAAAAATTGTAACTATTAGACTGAGAGGTATGAGTCAGAAAAAAAAATCAGCTTATGTAACTTTAATAATAAAATGCTTCAACAGGGGAGAAAAAATGAAAACATGGACTGAGTATGTTGTATAGGTCTTGCAGTATCAATTTGTAAGCATGTTTAAGATATATATGAAATTAAAATGACAGAATTATAAGACAGAATCAAAATAACTGTAAAGGAAAGTTTCATTTCACAAATTGCAGAAGCAGTCTATATATGTAATTATTTATTATATTATAGTAATAATATTAACAGCAGCTCACTACTCAAAACATGAAGCGTAAGAAGGAGTCTGTGGCCGTAGTTATCTGTGTCATTTAGGTGAATGTGAAATATGAGGTTAAGAGAGCTTTGTTTGTTAGACACTACTGTTCTTGTGACTACCAGGAAAAAAATCAACTAAAAAAAATGAACAGGGGAGTTAAAAGGATATAAGTGCCGTGACCACTCCAGTGACAGCTCCCATTGCAAAAGAGCCGCTGAATATACCCAGAAACACTCCTACTGACTTAAAGAATGCTGCAGCATCAAATGAATGGCTGTTTTCTCCTGTAGGCTGATAGGCCACAATAGATCTTAAAAAAATAAAAAGACAAATGTATAGCTCAGTAATGCATATTGCAACACATCAGTTTAGACCTTATTAATCACACAGGATTCTTAAAATGTTTATACAGTCTCCAAAAGAAGTATAAATAAATGAGATTAACGGGATATAGTGCATGGTTTCTGCTGTTCTGATAACAACTGTCCTTGAAAATTCTAACCAGCAGGGGGAAGCAGTAGACCACTTTTCAGCATCCTTATGAAGAAAACTAGGAATACAGTTACAAACATGATACAAACTACCAGTGGGCCATCTACTGCTCAATCTCCATTTAACATTATTGCTGCAATGATCCCCTTTGCCAAAAAATAAAGATACTGTACTTACGAAGAGAGCACAATTGCAACAGCATCATTCAAAACGCTTTCTCCAAACAGTAGAGCATAGAGATCAACATCAGCATGAAGTTCATTAAATATGGCCAGCACTGTTACTGAAAAAGAGAAGAAATAATTTGCAAATCTATGCACCTTATATTGATGTGTATGTCTTGACCAAAAGTGATGAAGCTAGCACATGACTTTCTCCATATTTACACTATACAGTATGCATTAATGAAAATTAGATTAGCTAAGCTTTATTAATTCCCAAGGGAAAAATCAAATGCACACCACAGCAAAGCAAAAAATATAAAACCATAAAATGCATAGCTGGTGGCACAAAGTGCAATATAAGACAATAGAATATAAACATAATACAATAAATAGTATGATAGAAAATAACTACTAAATTGAAGTTTGTTCTATTTCCATGGTTTCTGGCTGGAGTGAAGGAAGGGAGGTCTGGAGGAACCACTGAACTGCTCAATTGCCACAGGCAAATAAGATCCCCATAGGCAGTTTTTACTACACTGTGAAGGAATGAGCCTGGAAGTTCACTTTTACATTTTAAGCTACGTTTTAAGGCAAATCTATTTAAAAAAATGAATTACATTTTTAATGTAATTACAAACATAAAATATTTGTATTTATTCTTTTTATTCAAGGTTTGTTTCGTTTAAGTTGTTAAAAATAAGAGAAGGTGGAATACAAATCTGTAACTTCCATCCCAGAGCGGATACTGTATTGGGGATACCCAAGTCATAAAGTGAAGGTTCTAAATTCAAAACTTGTACTAGGAAAATATTTATTCAATCTGTTACAAACCTGTTTCACCTAATTTAGTGTCCCTGTAGGTGACAGCCTAATCAGATTTAATTTAAATTTTTATAATGTAACTATACACTGTGCTGCACTGTAAAGTAGTTGCAAACCCATGTATGGTAATAGATGTTTGTTCAGTGAGTATATGATCAGCATTGGAGTTGGGAATAAAATCAATCAATCACTGCTTTATGACGGAAGTACCCATGAGCCCTTTGAGATCTGCAGTAGAGTGAAGCAAGGCTGTGTCCTTGCTCCAACACTAATCTGCATCTTCTTCATGGTGCTGCTGAAGCACACCTTTGGTTTCGTAAGGGAAAAAATAGAACTACACACTAGATCAGAGGTTGTTCAACCTAGCCCGCCTTAAAGCGAAAACCAAAGTGCTCAAGTCCATTTTCAGAGACATGCTTTTTGCTGGCAAAGCAGCAGTCAGAACCCATTCACAGCAGGACTTCCAGATCCTAATGGATCAGTTTGCCCAGGCCTGTAAGGACTTTAGTCTGACCATTAGTCTTAAAAAGACTAATGTGATGGGGCTGGATGTTGAGGCACCACCAGTCACTAAAGGTCATTCACCAGTTTATCTACCTGGGATCCACCATCAGTGACAACCTCTTCCTGGATGATGAAACCAACAAATTCATTGGGAAGGGCGCAACAGCTCTTGCCCACCTCACTACAAGCGTCTAGGAGAACACCAAACTGACAATCAAGACCAAGATGGCTACCTACAGTGCTTGTGTGATCATCACACTACTGTATGGCGGTGACAGCTGAACAATATACACCATGCAGGAGAGACAACTTAACACCTTCCACCTGCAATGCCTACACCACATCCTGGGCATCTTCTGGGAGGAAAAAGTGAACAACACTGAGGTTCTGTTCTGTGCTGGCTTACCCAGACTGTACACCCTGCTCAGACAATGCAGACTACATTGGCTTGGTCATGTCTGCTGCATAGATAACGATCGCATCCCCAAAAACATCCTCTACAGCCAGCTGGCATCAGGCAAGAGAACAGCATGCCACCCACGGCTGCGCTATAGGCACATCTGCAAGCAGGATATGAAGGCCCTGGGCATCAGCAAGAGTCCTGGGAAGACCTTGCAGCCAATCGTTCAAAGAGGCAAGGCATCTTATTCACTCAAGTCCGGAGAAGAAACACTCCAAAACGCTGCAGTGGACAAGTGGGCCAACAGAAAGCAATGCTGCTCCACAGACAGAGCTGGGACCACCCACAAGTATGACCTTTGCAACAAAGAATGCCACTTCATCAGTCACAAATGACACTGCAACAACCACCAAAACAACAAGAGCAAAGGAAACTAGACCACACCTTTCCAAAGTCGCTTTCAACTCATGGAGGTCTTACTTAGAATCAATACTCAAACTGGCTAATTTACATCTGGCTCTTAAGTGCAAATGGTGTACAACAAAGGAGTGCACCCTATAATGGGAGTAACAAAGATTTTGTTGCAATGTACACTTACAAAAAGGGCATTATTAATAATATTTACAAATCACAGAGACAACTCCTTTGCAGTTAAAATAATAAAAGTGGTATACTCCAGAAGAGAAGAATGCAATGGAAACAAATACTTTGTCAATTAAGGTATAGAATGGTATTTCAGTAACTCTTTCTAAAATGAAACCATCCATCCATTATCCAACCTGCTATATCCTAACCACAGGGTCACAAGGGTCTGCTGGAGCCAATCCCAGCCAACACAGGGCGCAAAGCAGGAAACAAACCCCGGGAAGGGTGCCAGCCCACCGCAGGGCTTGCACACACACACACACACACACACCAAGCACACACTAGGGACAATTTAGAATCACCAATGCACATAACCTGCATGTCTTTGGACTGAGCCAGATGCGTTAAAATGTGCAAATAATGCAGTGTGAGTTTTTTGTCTTCTGACAGCAGGGGGGGCTCTTTCCTACCATTTATGCTCATGCATGAGAGAGTGTGTCTATTCCAAATAAAAAATTTAATATCTGATTCAAAAATCCAGCAATTTCAAAAAGCACACTGCCCGTGTGTATGGGGAGTTTCATGAAGCCAGTGTTGTTTAGGCAAGGAGAAAGGTTGGGAACTACTGGTAAAATAAATAGACAACACAAGGATTGTATTTTTGTGCTCATTAAGAATTACTTATCAATACATTGAAACCACTTCAGATTTTTTTTGGTCTGGTGTCTCTGGACTCATCGGTACAAGAAAACCACCACATATAACACAAGGTGTCAAGATTTTTGGGATTCCCCCCTTATTTATAACCATCAAGACCCAAAAAAGCCCTAATTTTAAGGCCATTTTCGGATTATTTTTGTGCAGGACAATTGCACCCTTATGAGTAAACACATAACTGTCACAAAAAAATGAGGACAAGGACTTGAAGTTGTGCATGCCACATTAAACTACCCCTGGGGTTTGCCCCTTAATGGGATACGAGAGGTCAAAGTTACCTCATTTCACAAAAAAAAAAAAAAAAAAAAATAGAATTGGTAATACAGGCATATAAAGTGTTGTTTACTAGTGGTCCTAGCCTTATTTGAGCCCCTCCCAAAAGGTTAAAAATAAAATATTACAGACATTAGTATGTGAGGTATTGTTTTAGACTATATAAAGGCCAGTGATTATGATTATTATGTTATTTTTGATCCTTTAAGAATCAAGCCCTCTGTGGACCTCTGAGGTTACAAAATGACACATTTCTAACGCAATTGACAATACTAAGAGTTTTAAATTGTGTGTGTCAGTTTAAAAGTTTATATTTTGAATATTTGATGCAACTATTGTTTGTTACTTATGCACTCCTATCTAATTCTTAAATCATTGCATTTCTATAAACATTCCGAGTTAGGGAGGTTTATGCTAATTCAGATTTTTTTGGTTTTGAATCTGAGTGAAGGTCACCACAGTGGCAAAGAGCCTACTTCTTTAACTGGATGTTATTGGCATGAGCACAGAGAACCTAAGTAATGCCATTCGGAGTGTAAAACAACCGGCAAGTTAATCCTCAGAAAACTGCAAGATGAAATGATGTGCCAGAAACTCAAAGTCTAGAAGAGAGCTCTGAGGAGCTTGATCAATTAAAGAGTATACAACCACTCTTGAAAGTAATTTATTTGCAACTGGTGGCAAGTTGGTTGAGGATAGACTATAGCATGTTTGCTTTATTGACTAACATATTTTCAGACCTTTTCTATCTAAATAGATTTTTTCCACAGAGACTTTTCAGAATGTAGATAGGAGAGTTGAAATATGTTATTATATATTTGACTGGCATTATTATCAAATTCCACTTAAGCTGAAGATGCAGTGCAATTGTCTTTGCACATTTTTATCACTAGAACACAGTAGTTCTAAGCATCTTGTTCAGGAATAAACATGGCTTGCCTGTATTAGTATTTTTGTTTTTTATTAAATGTACTTAATAACAACAGTTAAAATTTACAGTAAAATACATGTAGTGTCGGTACTCCAATGGCTTACCACATCTATTGTCTACAGGGCCAAGTATTAAAATGATTGTCATTAACTAGTTACTTTCCAAATTTATCCAGTTGTAATAAAAAATAAATAAATAAATAAATAACACGGTAAATTGTTTGTAGCTCTGTTAGCAATGGGAATAATTATGTCAGGATCACTAGTTCAAGGAATTAGCAAACTTGGATGAGGCACCAAGTCCATTGTAGGGCCCGCTCATGCACACACAGTGCCAGACAATGATAATGATGTTCATATTGTTCAGCTCCACACGGCAATCCACAATATTTAGTGATTGACCAATTGCATGATTTCACTTTATTCTTCAATAAATTTGGGATTCTGTGAATTTCAAGAATTCTAATTGATGGGAAGCTTTCAGTTGTAAAGCACCATCATGTCACTTAAGAACATCTTTCTAGGAGAAATTACAGAAATTGATCTGGTTGTTCAAAAAGAAGCATTAGCTTTTGACTTTAATTATATGATGTATAATGCCAAGTAAAGGTTTTCAGGATGAACTGCCAGAAACCCTTAAACCACTCTCATTATACAAAAGATCTTACATGGTGAGCACTTTCGCAATCAGTTGCCTGCAGAACACTAACAAATTTAAATTAAACAACCAACTGAATTCATGGCAAAATATTTCCTACACATTTCTATTTTAAAATTTAGCTCTGATTAACAGAGATACTGCACTGGCTGTAAATCTCTGCCATTTCTCTGTCAAGTATGCATTTACTATATCTATCTATATCTATCTCTATCTATATATACAGTGCATCCGGAAAGTATTCACAGCGCATCACTTTTTCCACATTTTGTTATGTAACAGCCTTATTCCAAAATGGATTAAATTAATTTTTTTCCTCAGAATTCTACACACAACAACCCATAATGACAACGTGAAAAAAGTTTGAGATTTTTGCAAATTTATTAAAAATAAAAAAATTGAGAAATCACATGTACATAAGTATTCATAGCCTTTGCTCAATACTTTGTCGATGCACCTTTACTGCTGCAATAAACATATATTTTTTGTTACTTTGTAGAATATTATGGAATGTTGCTTAGTTTAAGAGACAAGGTTTAAAAGTATTAAACTTGATCTTTTACTAAACAAACACATGCTAAAATAACAGAATGGACTGCATCTCAACACAGAAAAATAAAAAGAGCTTCTAAAGAGAAGATAACGCAAACTAGATTTATGGTATTAATGCAAATACTTTAATTTGCTTTGGCATCTGGATTCCTCCTTGCCACACATATGTGTTGTCTACCTCCACAAATAATTGCTATCCTAAAATTTTGTGTTTGTTTACGTGAGGTTTGTAGCCTATGCATGAAATTTGCAGATTCACCAACATCGTTTAGTATGATTATACAAGTGCAAATCTACATACAGCGGGGAAAATAAATAATGAACGCATCAACATTTTTCTTAGTAAATATATTTCTAATGGGGCTATTGACATGAAATTTTCACTAGATGTCAGTAACAACCCAAGTAATACACACACATACAAAAGAAATCAAAACAAATAAGTCCATAAATTAAGTTATGTGTAATAAAGTGGAATGACACAGTGTATACGTATTGAAGACACTTACTGAAATTTATTTAATACTTAGTAGAAAAGCCTTTGTTGGTAATGACAGCTTCAAGACGCCTCCTGTATGGAGAAACTAGTCACATGCATTGCTCAGGTGTGATTCTGGCCCATTCTTCCACACAAACTGTCTTCAGGTTCTCAGGGCCTCTTCTATGCACTCTGATCTTCAGCTCGTTACATAGATTTTCAATTGGATTCAAAGTTGGGTGATTGACTGGGCCATTCATAGCAGCTTTATTTTCTTTCTCTAAAACCAATTCAGAGTTTCCTTGGCTGTGTGTTTGGGATCACCTTCAGCATCCTGGTAGATGGCAGCAGATTCTTATCAAGAATGTCCCGGTACATTTCTCCATTCATCCTTCCTTCAATTATATGAAGTCTGCCAATACCATATGTTGAAATGTGCAGTGCCATTTCTCCTCCCAACATGTTGTTTGCAATGACATCCAAAGAGTTCAATTTTGGTCTCATCTGACCAGACTATATTTTCCCAGTATTTCATTGGCTTGTCCAAATGTTGTGCAGCAAACGAGCTTCAATATGCTTTTTTTTCAGTAGTGGAGTTTTGTACGGTGAGCGCACATAGAGGCCATGCCGGTTAAGTGCATTACTTATGGTTTTCTTTGAAACAACTGTACCTGCTAATTCCAGGTCTTTCTGGAGCTCTCCGCTCTTGGACAACTCATCTGATTATTCTTTTGAGTCCTCTGTCAGAAATCTTGTGAGGAGCACCTGGTCATGGCTTGTTTATGGTGAAATGATGTTCTTTCCACTTCCAGATAATGGCCCCAATGGTCCTCACTAGAACATTCAAAAGCTTAGAAATATATCTGTAACCAATGCCATCAATTTCTTCAAGTGTTCAATACTTATTCGCTGTGTCATTC
The DNA here is from genome assembly GCA_026402145.1 of Polypterus bichir lapradei. Classification (NCBI taxonomy): domain Eukaryota; kingdom Metazoa; phylum Chordata; class Cladistia; order Polypteriformes; family Polypteridae; genus Polypterus; species Polypterus bichir. The sequence continues at coordinate 152,555,489 of JANRMT010028174.1, forward strand.
CACTTTATTAAAAACTTAAATTTATGGACTTATTTGTTTTGATTTCTTTGTATGTGTGGATTACTTGGGTTGTTACCGACATCTGGTGAAAATTTCATGTCAATAGCCAAATTAGAAATATATTTACTGAGAAAAACACTGACGTGTTTATTTTCTCCGTTGTAGGTGTAAAATAAGAACTAGCCTTATGTAATTAAGTAAAATACTTTTTCACACAAAAAAGGATTTCAATTAAAAGTTAGCTTTTACTCAAATGTGAAACAAGTTCAAATCATTCCTGGAAAATGGACAGCTGTATATTGGCACTGGATGCAACAGAAGGATGGAAAAAAATGTTTACAGACTCAGCATATTTCCAAAACTCAAAGATAGCAAATGAACAAAACAAAAAGAAATATCAAGTAAATATATGTAGCACCTCTTCAAAATCAAATATAAGAAAGAGAAAAAAAAAACTTGAGTATGTTTAAAAATGAAAGAAGGAAGTGAAATTACCATATAAAAAAAGTACATATACAATTAAGAAGAAATGACAGGGGATGTAATCACCCCAATCATGAAGTATTAAAAGGTCAAGCATTTAATATGACATGGTGTCCTGAATGTTTAAAAAAAAAAATATAATAATAATGGTGAAATGCAAACATGTCCACGCTATTTACAAAAACAAAAGAGGAACATTTTTAACAATCCTGCAATTTTGGGTGGGAGGGTGGTGGGGTGGGGTTAGGTACCTGGATCAGTGGCAGATATGATTGCACCAAAGAAGAGACAGTCTGTATAATAAAACTTATCCATCAGCTGCCCTGCTACTTGCATTAACTTCACCACACCATACATAAGGTTGCTGCAAGAAACAGGAGAACGGGCAAATTTTAGATAGATCCTTTAAAAAGATAGGTTTATTAAATAACAAAAAGATAAATATATTTATTACTAACATATGCATCCTCTTTCTTGTGGCACAATCCACAAAAAAAATCAACACTTTTTTGTGGATTTCACACATTTGTTGCCCATTTCAAATCATATGTCACATGCATATAGGAATTGCAATTTTCAGAATTAGAGTTGACACTAAACCATGTTCTGTGTCTTCCCTGACACTGGGATTATTAGCATACTTTGCCAAGTCCTTGCTTTTCATTTAACAAGTTTGTACTGTCTAGTTTTTACCTAAATATCCCATATACAGTATACAGTAGACCCCCGCAAAGTCGCAGTTCAGGGTTCACGGACTCAGTCATTCGTGGATTTTTCCTTAGAACCTAACAATTGTTGCACAAGCGCAAATATCCTCCGCAATTTATGGCTTTTTTCATGGCAATACTGTGCTGTAGAGAGAACAGAAAGTAACCGCTGAGGGAAACGTGATTTGGGATGGTGAAAGTAGCCAATCCGAGAGCGTTATTCATTTCTCTTTGCCGCTGATTGACTGCAGCCCTGTGACGCGTCTCCAGGCGAGTGGGTTGGTTTGGGATGGTTAAAGTAGCCAATCCGAGAGCGCTATTCATTTCTCCTTGCCGCTGATTGACTGCAGCCTTGTGATGGGTCTCCAGCGGAGTGTCCTCCACAAAGTGTTTTCCACTTTGTTATTGTTTTCTTAAATGCACAAGATGTTGCTGAAACACACTGCGCCTTCTAAGGCTTCTGGCTTTGAGCCTAAGTGCCAGAAGAAGTTTAAAACACTTCAGGAGAAGGTTGAACTACTGGATTTGCTCTGGGAACTAAAAAGTTATGCTGCAGTAGCACGCCACTATGGCATTAATGAAAGCACCGTATGCTACATAAAGAAGAACGAGGCAGTGATCTGGAATACCGCATCTGTAAGTTTCTTTGATAGTGCCAAAAAGGTTACGACTGTAAGGAATAAAAATATCATCAGGCTGGAATCTGCCTTGGCATTGTGGATTACCAACTGCAGGAAGAAAAACATCCCCTTGGATGGTATCGTCATCCGTGAGAAAGCACGGAAATTGTACCAGCAGTTCGCTACATGAGACAATGTAGCAACTTCCCATCACAATGTTCCTGAAACCTATAAAGAAAAGCCAGCATGAAACCCCACCAGAAGAAGCCCCGTGCAAAGATACAAAAGATACAAAGCATGAAGAGGCGCCACCCGAGGAATTTTAAATCCTCTGCATCGTACTGCACAGCTACTTCATCTTCATCATCAATATCATTCATCATTGGTGAGTACCCGTACATTTTACTGTATTTTAATTAAATGAAATTATTATGTATTTACTCTACTTATAACAAAGAAAATGACAGCGCATACCAAAGACGACACGCTTGCATGAAATACAGTACGTATAGCGGTAACATCGGTATTTTACGTTCTAGCACCGCGGGAGACATAGCAAAAAAGTACTGTACAGTAGACATTTTTACCTTTACATTCTGTTTTTAGGTAATGTATTAAGGTAATTTTTTAGGTAACGTATTAATGTATTAAACTGAGTTTGCAACGAAGTTAACGTGCTTTAGAGGCATACTGTATTTAAGGTTTAAACTATAAAAATAGGCATTTAAAAGGCATTTTTTAACCACATCCAAAAGTCATTTCAAAATTCGCGGGTGCTCTAGGAACGTAACCCCCGCAAATTTTGGGGGTGTACTGTATACCAAACACATCAGTGGTTTTTAACCTTTTTCACCTTTTTTACCCCCATGGCAACTTTTCAAAAGTAAATTCAATCCTTCCCTGTTTCGTTTATTAAATTTGAGTTTATATTCTTACCATAATAAAGTTATTGACAAAGCAGAAATTTTAAGATATTGTTTTTAACATTTTTATTTTAACTGCTCGGGTGCAAGGCATTAAGGTGAAAGAAAGGCAACAATGAAGGTTAGGTTCATGTGGCCACATTTCTAACTCTAAAAGTAAATATTTATAATCAAGACACAAGACAGTACACACACCCGCTACAGACAAATACAAAAAATGACTAAAAAGTGTACAAATCATGTTGACGTTCTTTCTACTTTCTCATTCATTTCTTGGAGGAGTTCTTCTCCTCTAAACTAGGCTACTATAAAGGCAACACAAAAATTAAGAAGAAGAAGAAGAAGAAATACCGATCACCAAGTCCAAAATGGTAGCAAGAAAACAAATTAGTATTTTTTCGCCTATTTAATATTTACTTTTCGACTGGAGATTTTTTTGAGCAAAATTACCCCCCGAGTTGGCAAAATTTACCTTTGTGCGGGTAAATTTACCCCTGGTTGGGAACCTATGACCTACATGATTAGTTAATGGCCAACTCTCTATTTGCTGTGTTTTAAGTAAGCGTGCTCTGTAATGAACTGGTACTATGCAAGGATGGAAATATGCAAAAAAGGAAATATGCCTTTTTAAAAGAAGGTGTTTAAACGTCAATGTGTTTCGGTTTATGTACTATAGGTGTATGAATAAGTAGCAATCAAACAATGATAAAAATGTACAAAGGCCAAAGTTAACCTACTCAGTCTCAAAAAAATAAAGTTACTTTTTTAGAAATACAGAAATTCTCCTTATTAGAGGGCTGAAAACAACTCTGGTGCTTCATTAAAAGACAGAGATAGCAAATTCATTCCAAAATGTAATGACTTAATCAAAACATGTCATTTATAGCCTCTGTACAGGGATGACAGCTACCAGTGTGCATTTTAGTTGTAACTCTATGAACTCCTCAAAAATGTTTTATGCTTGTTATGGGCACTTCTTTTTTGCATGTCCTTACTACTGGCATATGTATGGGCTCTTCAACATCAACAACTCACAGTTTTATGTTTAAGGGTATTGTACAGTTGTGCTTGAAAGTTTGTGAACCCTTTAGAATTTTCTATATTTCTGCATAAATATGACCTAAAACATCATCAGATTTTCACTCAAGTCCTAAAAGTAGATAAAGAGAAACCAGTTAAATAAATGAGACACAAATATTACACTTGGGCATTTATTTATTGAGGAAAATGATCGAATATTACATATTTGTGTGTGGCAAAATAATGTCAACCTCTAGGATTAGCAGTTAGTTTGAAGGTGAAATTAGAGTCCGGTGTTTTCAATCAATCAATGGGATGACAATCAGGTGTAAGTGGGCACCCTGTGTTATTTAAAGAACAGGGATCTATCAAAGTCTGCTCTTCACAACACGTTTGTGGAAATGTATCATGGCACAAACATAGGAGATTTTCTGAGGACCTCAGAAAAAGAGTTGTTGATGCTCATCAGGCTGGAAAAGGTTACAAAACCATCTCTAAAGAGTTTGGACTCCATCAATCCACAGTAAGACAGATTGTGTACAAATGGAGGAACTTCAAGACCATTGTTACCCTCCCCAGGAGTGGTCAACTAACAAAGATCATTCCAAGAACAAGGCGTGTAATAGTCGGCGAGGTCACAAAAGACCCCAGGGTAACTTCTAAGCAACTGAAGGCCTCTCTCACATTGGCTAATGTTCATGTTCATGAGTCCACCATCAGGAGACCACTGAACAATTGTGTGCATGGCAGGGTTGCAAGGAGAAAGCCACTGCTCTCCAAAAAAAACATTGCTGCTCGTCTGCAGTTTGCTAAAGATCACGTTATCAAACCAGAAGGCTTTTGGAAGAATGTTTTGTGGACGGATGAGACCAAAATAGAACTCCATCCATCCATCCATCCATCATCTTCCGCTTATCCAAGGTCGAGTCACGGGGGCATCAGCTTGAGCAGGGATGCCCAGACTTCCCTCTCCCCGGCCACTTCTTCTAGCTTCTAGAGACATAGTCCCTCCAACGTGTCCTGGGTCTTCCCCAGGGCCTCCTCCCGGTTGGATGTGCCCAGAACACCTTGCCAGGGAGGCGTCCAGGAGGCATCCTGATCAGATGCCCAAGCCACCTCATCTGACTCCTCTCGATGCGGAGGAGCAGCGGCTCTACTCTGAGCCCCTCCCGGGAAAGCCCAGACACCCTGCGGAGGAAACTCATTTCAGCCACTTGTATTCACGATCTTGTTCTTTCGGTCACTACCCATAGTTCATGACCATAGGTGAGGGTAGGAACGTAGATCGAATGGTAAATTGAGAGCTTTGCCTTACGGCTCAGCTCCTTTTTCACCACGACAGACCAATGCAGAGCCTGCATCCCTGTGGACACCGCACCGATCCGCCTGTCGATCTCACGCTCCATTCTTCCCTCACTCGTGAACAAAACCCCAAGATACTTGAACTTCTCCACTTGGGGCAGGATCTCACTCCCAACCCTGAGAGGGCACTCCACCCTTTTCCGGCTGAGAACCATGGTCTTGGATTTGGAGGTGCTGATTCTCATCCCAGCCGCTTCACACTCAGCTGCGAACCGATTCAGAGAGAGCTGAAGATCACGGCCTGATAAGCACACAGGACAACATCATCTGCAAAAAGCAGTGACCCAATCCTGAGTCCACCAAATCGGACCCCCTCAACACCCTGGCTGCGCCTAGAAATTCTGTCCATAAAAGTTATGAACAGAATCAGTGACAAAGGGCAGCCCTAGAAGAGTCCAACTCTAACTGGAAACTGGTTTGACTTATTGCCGGCAATGCCAACCAAGCTCTGACACCGGTTGAACAGCCCTTATCGGGGGGTTCGGTACTCCATACTCCAGGAGTACCCCCCACAGGATTCCCCAAGGGACACGGTCGAATGCCTTTTCCAAGTCCACAAAACACATGTAGACTGGTCTGGCAAACTCCCATGCACCCTCCAGGACCCTGCTAGAGCAGGTCCACTGTTCCGCGACCAGGACGAAAACCACACTGTTCCTCCTGAATCCGAGGTTCGACTATCCAACGGGCCCTCCTCTCCAGAACCCCCGAATAGACTTTTCAGGGAGGCTGCGGAGTGTGATCCCCCCTCTAGCCTAAAGAGGGGGACCACCACCCCGGTCTGCCAGTCCAGAGGCACTGTCCCTGATGTCCATGCGATGTTGCAGAGACGTGTCAACCAAGACAGTCCTACAACATCCAGAGCCTTGAGGAACTCCAGGTGTATCTCATCCACCCCCGGGGCCCTGCCAACAAGGAGTTTTTTTGACCTCAGTCCCAGAGATGGGGGAGCCCACCTCCGAGATCCCCAGGCTCTGCTTCCTCATTGGAAGGCGTGTTAGTGGGATTGAGGAGGTCTTCAATAACCTTGGACGACGTTTTCCCTCACCCGGACGCGGGTCACCGGGGCCCCACTCTGGAGCTAGGCCTGGAGTTGGGGCTTGATGCCGAGTGCCTGGTGGCTGGGCCTGCACCCATGGGGCTCGGCCGGGCACAGCCTGAAGAGGCAACGTGGGTCTCCCTTCCCATGGGTTCACCAACTGTAGGAGGGGCCAAGGAGGTCGGGTGCAGTATGAGTTGGGTGGTGGCCGAAGGCGGGGACCTTGGCGGTCCGATCTTCAGCTACACAAGCTGGCTCTTGGGACGTGGAATGTCACCTCTCTGAAGGGGAAGGAGCCTGAGCTAGTGCGTGAGGTCGAGAGGTTCCGGCTAAATATAGTCGGGCGCACCTCGACGCACAGCGTCGACTCTGGAACCAATCTCCTTGAGAGGGGCTGGACTCTACCAAAATAAAACTTTTTAGTTTAAATGAAAAGTGTTATGTTTGGAGAAAGGAAAACACTGCATTCCAGCATAAGAACCTTATCCCATCTGTGAAACATGGTGGTGGTAGTATCATGGTTTGGACCTGTTTTGCTGCATCTGGGCCAGGATGGCTGGCCTTCATTGATGGAACAATGAATTCTAAATTATATCAGAGAATAATAAAGGAAAATGTCAGGACATCTGTTCATTAACTGAATCTCAAGAGAAGGTGGGTCATGCAGCAAGACAACAACCCTAAGCACACAAGTCGTTCTACCAAAGAATGGTTAAAGAAGAATAAAGTTAATGTTTTGGAATGGCCAAGTCAAAGTCCTGACCTTAATCCAATCGAAATGTTGTGGAAGGACCTGAAGCGAGCAGTTAATGTGAGGAAACCCACCAACATCCCAGAATTGAAGCTGTTCTGTACTGAGGAATGGGCTAAAATTCCTCCAAGCCAGTGTGAAGGAATGATCAAATTTACCGGAAGCATTTAGTTGCAGTTATTGCTACAAAGGGGGGTTCACACCAGATACTGAAAGCAAAGGTTCACATACTTTTGCCACTCACAAATATGTAATATTCAATCATTTCCTCAATAAATAAATGACCAAGTATAATATTTTTGTCTCATTTGTTTTAACTGGTTTCATTTTGTCTACTTTTAGGACTTAGTGAAAATCTGATGATGTTTTAGGTCATATGCAGAAATATAGAAAATTCTAAAGGGTTCACAAACTTTGAAGCACAACTGCAGGTTAGTTTGCTTTCACCATCCCCTGTAAGATTTAGATGCAAGGCTCCATATATATCACATACATTTTTGCAAATTGCTAACCTTTAGATAGGCAGAACAATGAAATTCCACAAACATCCTTTACAATTCTCACTTGTTTGTCTACTAACATACCGTATGTGGCCGAGTTAGTTTATGTTTTATTTTCGTGAACATTCTCAAAACTATCCGGATACTGGTGTGTCTGTCTTCTTTCAAATCATCAGCAACCATTTTAAAGCCGCTACATGTATACACAGACTTATGGACAAAAGTCACACAGAAAAAGGCCTAAGTGATTGCTTGTTGCTTTGTTATTTAATCTTGTGGGTGCGAGTGATGGCATCTAATGTGCACTATTCAAAGTAAAAAGAAATGAAGGCAGCACAAAGATACAGTGTTAGTGTAATGTTCATAAGAAAATGGTGCAATTTGATGATACAATTGACAAGCTACTAAATAAAATCAACACTTCTGCGGTATAATTAAACTCAAAGGTCACTGTTAAAGTTAATCAAGACAAATGAGAATGCTGACTCAAAAAAGAAAGCCTTTAGCTAAACAAAAGTTAGTTAACATTAATCAGGGTGTAACAACTGCATCTTATAGAACTTAATACCACTCAGAAATGCATAAGACACTGTCACAGAGCAAACAGTTTCCATAACCAGCTTTAATTACCAGCAAAAACAGGAAGAAACTGTTTATTAATTACATACCACTATTTATCTGCGAGATGATGTTTTCGTATATGTGGCAGCAACCTATCGATGGGGCATAACGTCTAGTTATTCTGTCTCAATGAACAAATTTAGACGCATCCAACAAGAACATCTTCGGGGTATGGGAAAAAATTAAAGTCCCCAGATAAAACAACACAAACACAGACAATGTGTAAAATTTAGAGTGACAATGACTGGGTCATGACGGCCTGAGGCAAAGTTGGCAACTATTGTGTCACTCTCAAAATTATTGCAATGAACAAAAAGCCAAGTACTCTATCAAAAAGATGGAACAAGTGTAATTAGTCAGTTTTATTAAAAACTAGGGGGCTCTGCCCCTTGCTCACTTTGCTCACCAACCCTTATTTGGTTAATCGGATATACAATTTTAAAAGTTTGTTTTTGTCTTTGGAATTGTTTCAATTTCATTTTTTGCACTTTCACTTTAAAGCTTCATTAAAAACAATATTTGGAATTACCTTTTCTTCAAGATCGCATTAAATTTTGATTCAGTTTTTGGACTTACATCGTGACAAGCAACTATAACTGTCCGTGAGTGAATATCGTTTCTTTTTCTCTAATAAATAATCTGATGTCCCTGTGACTTGTTAATTGTCACAGCAAAAGCTATTCTCACGGGAAACTGTAAACATTTTAATACGAATGGCCTATCAAGGTCTCATTTGGTGTCTAATGTTATTCACGGAATATATACTACATTACCTTTCTTTTCGCCTGTTGATATTTGCATCGCTTCTCCGTGATCTTAAATATACACCTGACCAAATTGTGGTTTCTTCGAAATTAAACTTGTCATTGCTTTAATTGTTGCAGGACCACAGATTCTCATAGCGTATGCTCCATTATTGTTTTAATCTACGTTTTTAGCATTGAATGATGCGAAGGCGAAAAGATTATTGTAGACTCGTATATTTTGCCTGTAGTGTTTGTGGATTCTGCGGTGGGCTGACGCCCTGCCTGGGATTTGACCCTGACTTTCGCCCTGTGCTGGCTGGGATTAGCTCCAGCAGACCCCCGTGACCCTGTGTTCGGATATAGCAGGCTGGGAAATGACTGACTGATTGTGGATTTCACTTTCCCCAAACATCAAATCTTTTAATTCTTGCGGATACACTTCCTCATTGTGTAGAGACACTACTTTTCCCTCATGGCAACATGAATTAGACAATCTACAAGTCTCTGACTTAAACTTCAAAGCCTTACAATATTTCCATATTTCTGACATATGTCCATATATTCGATCTCTATTCACCTTTCCGTTATTTCACCAATTTCTCTTTGTTAGCGCTAATGCAATCTTTACTATCTTTTCTTTGATACCTTCGAAAATTTCTGCTTTTATATTCTGTAACTTGCTCTGTATGTGTATCACATCTACATATTTTTTGTGTCTCTTGAATTCCACTGTTCATTATCTCTAATCTGCTCAGTATGTGTTTTGCCCCTTAATGACGTTTTACTTTGTTTTCCACTCTGTCTTTTATTTCTGACCTCGCTTTGTCCTGCTATTTTTTCCATTACACCTGGTCCGTGATGATTATTTTTCCTTTTTTTCCAAGTAATAAATTTCCGTTTGTTTGCGCTAATGAGATCTTTACTCCATTTTTTTTTGATACTTTTGAATTTTTCTGCTTTCACATTCTTTAGCTTTCTCTGCATGTGTATCGCGTCATCATTTTTTTTTGAGCCTTTCAAACTCCACTGCTTTCATAATCTCTTATCTTCATTTTTTGGGTCTCTTTTCTCCGCGCTGCTCTTTCTTCTTCACTTAGGTCGTTGACATTTCATGTAGAACGTATTGTCCTTATACGCTTTATATGAGCGCAGAGCAGAGGATCTGTGTCTGCAAAAAGCCTTTACACGACTGAGAATTTTGATGAATGTGGTCTTATTTAAAAATGGTTGTAAGTAGTGCGTGACTTGCAAGAATCTCAAGTTCCACATCCCCACGAGGCGGTCCTGGGACAATCTCTTGGCATCAAGTCTCATGTTTAAGACGCTCCGTGGCCAATCTCTTTCATCTCGTGGGTCTTAAGTGTTTTCCGAGAAGATCACGTCTCGTCTCCCTTCCAAGATCTTTTTTATAATAGAGAGACATAATCATTGCATTGCCTAGCATAAGGTGGTTGACTGCTGTTCCACAGAAATACAAAGGGATGAGCACTCAAGGTCTTGTTCAAAAAATATTTAATAAACACAATTTATTAAAGTATTATGTCTGTCACTTGTGTTACATTGTTTTACCGAGCTAAAACCTTACCAACCATTAACAAAAATCTTGTTCTCAGAATCCATGTTCCAAAGACGTGCACATTATATTGATGGGCGACACTAAATTGTGAAGACAGTGAATGTTGTAGTTTGAGTTTCTTGTGTAGCACTGAATACTGCACCTTTGTTTGACTATTGCATCTCTGATTGTTAGTCATTTGTATACAGTAGATATATAAGCAATACAATATTTGTAAACTGTTACTGACCCTCCTCTATTAAGTTTTTCTTCTCAGTATCTTGATGTGGCACTTGCTGCCCCTGCTCTACTGCTAAACTGGTCTCCTGCATTTAAAAGTCATCTCAGATAAAGTGACATACATATATATACACACATATACA
>JANRMT010028174.1:152579954-152595201 GCA_026402145.1 Polypterus bichir lapradei
GGTGACATGAACGTGTCTGCCTATCTGTGTCCGGGTCAACTTCCACACTGCGTAACCCATAATGCACTGCGGTAAGCACGTTCTCGCTATATGCATGTTGCTGAAGCTGAAAGATGTAGCATCGCGGATGAGAAATGGATCATTGCTTGATTAAAACTGGCACAACAGGCCCTGAAAAACCTACGGGAGCGTATTAAGGCCACGGTGAAAAAAATACGGACCCAGTGAAGACAAAAAAAAATGTAAATGTCGAGATTAAAGTCGACATTTCCACTTTATTCTCGTAGTTTATCAGTAGAATGTCGCAAACTAAATTTCATCTTAAAATGAATGTTTCATTTACTAGATTTTCTCAAACCCCGTCATAAATTAATGTAGCACATTAAATGCTTTATATTAAGTGTTCCCCGACCGAGTTGTTAATCTCTGCGCGCTTCTTAAAGCTTTCTTGCACTGAGGAAGTGCCAGCTGCAATCGCCGCACATTGACTTCATGATATTCCTGCTCAATGAACATTCAGAATATTAAGATAAATACAGTACTTGATATCTTTTTCACGATGAAATGCATTAAAGCATGTATTAGACATGGGTGGCGGAGGGCACGATGGCGTGGCTGTAATGCTGCTCCCTTGCATTAAGGGGTCCTCAGGTCTACGTTCAGTGTGGAGAAGTTTATGGCAGGCGTGACGAGGCTCCAAAAAACTGGATATTTGAATGGGTATCGCACAGGTTTAACTGAAATATTGTGTAAATGTTGGGTTCGTGATCTGGATGGAGGTCGGAGACACGAACGCATAATTCAATGGAATGTTTTTCTGAGCAGGCTTTCTTTATTGCATGTTTGCTGTGTCTAACGTACTAAACCCCCCCAGTTCCTATCCTTTGTCTTTCTCCATATAACCAATCACCACATGATAAAAATGTGAAATTAAAAATAGTTATAAACCTAGACCTCAGAGTTTTCAGAACTTAAAAAAAAATTTTCGTTATACATGTTTAATTATGCCATCCATTCAGAGATCTAAGCTTATAACTAGTTTTAATTTCACAAAACGTTTATCGTGTGGTGATTGGTTATGTGCAGAAAGAAAAAGGATAGGAACTGGGGGTTTAGTACGTCAGATAGAGACATGAGTCTAAAGGTAAGAAAAAAGTTGTTTCAATTGAAAAAGCGTTTTCTAAAGCTGAATGCTCAGAGGTTGAGCGTTATGCTAGGCTGTTCAATACTGCTTCTTTAGAAGAGTTTGACCTACGACCAGCTGTGGAATTCTGGCTGTCACCTGGCAACAGGCACATCACTCATAAAAAACCTGAAAAGTCATCAGCATCCACTTCTGCAGGACCATCAATCCAGGAACCAAGCAGTTCAGCTCATGCAGAAATGAACAGCATTCAGTCCATGCTGTCTGAGATAGTAAAGACTCTTGGGGGAGAAGATTTTGCAAGACAAAAGCTGAAGAACATAGCAGAAAATGAATCAGGACAGTGTTCTGTTATGTAACTGTAATATATGAAAAAAGAACTAGTGTAGCTATAATGAAGACATTGTTTATTAGCCAGTTAAAATAAGGGAATCTTTTTTTTAATGTTCTAGAGCAAGGTGGCAAAATACTACTCCCTAAAAGAACTTTTTTCAGTTTTAAAATGGAAGGCAGTTTTGGTATCAATAAAAGAGATCAGAAAAAATAAACTATTTTTCACTTTTGTTATTTGTTTATGGGCAAGTGAATTTAACTGGCGGACAAGTGGATTTTCTAAGTTTACTTGTCCGTGGACAAGTAGAAATAAATTTGATTTCCACATCCCTGGAGTACATTAGAGGGTCAGCTCAAGTTGGCCTGTTAGAAGACAAAGTCAGAGGTGAGATTGCGTTGGTATGAACATGTGCAAAGGAGAGATGCTGGGTATATTGGGAGAAGGATGCTAAGGATAGAACTATCAGGGAAGAGGAAAAGAGGAAGGCCTAAGCAAAGGTTTATGGATGTGGTGAGAGAGGACATGCAGGTGATGGGTTTAACAAAGGAATAGTAGTAGTAGTAGTAGTAGTAGAAGAAGAAGGTGTAATCACTAAATACTTGTCTGCAATATACAGTTCTTCAACAAAAACATGCAAAGAGAAAAGAAATACAAACAAAGAGAATAGTAACTCTGGATGAGTAGCTGCCCCCTAGTGTCACCCTTCTGTTCACAACCTCAGTATTTACTAGGTGGTCCACATATAGTCTTCCTCTTATTTTTTGTGGCTGTTTGTCTTCAGGTAATGAATAATTAGAAACATCAGACTTCTCTGATGAACTAATAAATAATGAAATGCATTATAAAGTTTTATCTAGAATGACCCTGTATTTATAAATTAAATCTACCATATACAGTATGCAACTATTTACTGAACTTGCTCAATTTAAATACAGAGTCTGCAAAAATTCAATGCTATTCTCTTGTGGTATCGGGCATTAAATAAAAAGAGCTATCAATCTGTCAGTCCTCTCAGTGTCAGGGCCGGGTGAGGTTCTACTGGTGGTGCCCTTCCGTCAATTCCTTTAAGTTTCAGCTTTGCAACCATACTCCACCCCCCAGAACACAAAGACTTTGGTTTCCCAGTTGGCTGCCTGTTGCCAACGTTTATGGTTGGAACTACAACGGTATCGGATCGTCTTCAAACCTCCGACTTTTGCTCTTGATTAATGAAAACATTCTTGGCAAATACTTTTGCTCATCTGGCGCCGGTCCAAGAATTTCACCTCTCGCGGCACAATACGAATGCCCCCGACAGCCCCTCTTAATCATGGCCCCGGTTCAGGAAACCCACAAAACAGAACCAGAGTCCTATTCCATTATTCCTAGCTACGGTATTCGGGCAGGGGGGTCTGCTTGGAACACTCTAATATTTTCAAAGTAAACGTTTCGGACCACGCGGGACACTCAGTCAAGCGCATCAAGGGGGTGCCGAGAGGCAGTGTTTGGGACAGGCGGTAGCTCGCCTCACCGTGGACAGCCAGCTCGATCCCAAGAACCAACTACGAGCTTTTTAACTGCAGCAACTTTAATATACGCTATTGGAGCTGGAATTACTGCGGCTGCTGGCACCAGACTTGCCCTCCAAATGGATCCATGTGCAAGGATTTAAAGTACGCTCATTCCAATTACAGGGCCTCGAAAGAGTCCTGCATTGTTATTTTTTGTCACTACCTTCCCGAGCCGGGAGTGCGTACCAATATTGGACCAGAGGCCAGTTTATCACAATCCATTTACATAAAAAAATAATTAAAACATGAAAGATAGTCAAATATACAGTATACACACATGCACAAAAATCAAGACTAGGTCTACTACCCATTAAATATTGGGTAAATATTAAATATCAACCAAAAGTGAAACAAAAGAAACCCTCTCTACAATTTAGTCTCGTTTTTCTGTTTTAAGAAAGCTTATAAATCTCACACCCAGAAAGCTAGATCTATGATGTTTTTAAAATAAAAAGTTTGTTGGCATAGTGATTGTTTCATTTTAAGAATTATCCCACAATTCACAAAAATATTCTTTTAAATGTCAAGTAACACACAGGCATATATAACATCACATCACAAAAGGATAACATTCAATTATTGTAGCATTTAAAATAAAATTGGTTTCCTTCCATTTTTGTTACAACAGACTAAAGTGCTATTACTGCTTTACACATTTATCTCTTGGCTATTCTATTCCAAGTAAAACCCAAACTCACATTGTAGACTGTATTTGTGAGTTAGTTTAAATTAAATTTCCTGTGAAGTAAATGCTGCATTATTAAAAAAAAAAAAAAAAAAAAGCAATGCACAGCAGTATTGTGGACCCTGTGCTGAGCGTGATGGCTCTCAAGAACACCACGAATATGCAGTCAGTTTTATATGACGGAATTAACCCTTTAAAACCACTGTTAGGGTTTAAAGCTCAATGCCTAAAATCTTAAGAGATGGGACATGATGAGGCATTTGGCTCCATATGGAAATCCTGAAAATACCTAATAAAGAAGGCAGTCTATGAACTTCAGCAGAAGCAGAATCAGAAATACTATCATTGGTCAGTGTCAGTAGTACACAGTAAATCAGTGGTAGTATTCAATAATTCTAATATTCATTAACATGCTATTCATTAAGTCTAACACCACAGAAAGTAAACGTATATGATAAACATTATAAAAAGATCTAAATTCAAAACACATTACCACATGCTCTTCTATAAAACCTTTTACCAGTTGCACCACCAGCAACCTGCTTCAAAATTTACGAAAATGTGGTGAATAGAATGAGTTAGTTACATGTTGGGGAAGAGTGGAGCCAAAGTATTAGCTGGAGACTGTGGAATATGACATGGTGGATTAATGTATTTCTTCAAAAACTTCCAAGTGAGGTTTGCCTTTGGTTATAAATAAGAAAATAAATAAATAATTGAAACTATAAGAATAAAAAAAAATTAAATAGCTACCTTTTTAAGACTATAACCAGCATGGAAAATAATTGGAGGTAGTAAAATGTTGAAGAAAACCTCTGGATCAAATGTAACCTAGAAATAAAAAAATAAATAAATAAATAAAACAAATCATTGAATACCAAAAGAATCATACACAGCACTGTAAGAGAATTTTAGTCTTAAACATTTTCAAGATATAAAAACCTGGACACAAATAGAAGAACATACACAGGCTTGGTCTACAATAGAAGTAAAATCCTGCAGTACTACTTTATATTCCCTGCTCTGTGCCCCAATAAATGCAAGTTATCAGCAATATACTAATAATCCAATTGTGCTTCACTCACTTAGAATATGGAACCAATGTAGAAAGCATTTTAAAGATGGAGAAGCTTTTATCTGTGGCACCTCTGCAAGAGAACCACCTCTTTCAACCTTCGCAAACATATGCAGTTTTTAATATCGAAAAAATTTGGGATTAACTTGCTTAGAGATCTTTATATAGACAATGTCTTTGCATCCTATGAACAATTACATTCCAAATTTAACATTCCTGCTACACATTTCTTTCACTATCTTCAAATTAGGAACTTTGTTAAACAGAACCTTCCTGATTTTCCTCATCTTGCACCCTCATCCATGCTGGAAAAAATATTGCTCAATCTCAAGGACTCGGACACCATCTCTGCAATATATAAAATCATTTTACAGTCCCTCCCTTTCAAAGATCCAAGAGGACAATGGGAAAAAGATCTCTCAATTAATATATCAGAAAAGGAGTGGAAAGTAGCAATGCAGAGAATTCACTCGAGCTCCATATGCGCATACAATTATTCAACTCAAAATTATATATTGAGCACATCTGTCTCGCCTAAAACTCTCCAAAATGTTTCCAGGGCAAGATCCAACCTGCGAACGCTGCAATCAAGTCCCAGCCTCACTGGGTCACATGTTCTGGTCCTGTTCTGGGCCTGCACCAAATTAACATCATTCTGGACCAAAATTTTTAACTACCTTTCAGACAGCCTGGGTCTCACAATCCCTCCTAACCCATTAACAGCTGTGTTTGGGGTTCTTCCAGATGGGTTTAAAGTGGAGAAAGACAAACAAACTGTGATTGCATTCACTACACTTTTGGTACGCAGACTTATTCTGCTAAACTGGAAGAACCCAAACTCGCCTCTTTTAAGTCAGTGGGAAACCGATGTTTTATACTATTTGAAATTGGAAAAAATCAAATACTCAGAGGATCTGTACAGATTTTTTTTTCAAAACATGGCAGGATCTAATCAGTAATATTTTAAAATAAGCTCTTAAAGCACAGAGGAAGAAATTATTTCTGTATTTCCTTGTCTTCTCCATTCATCTCTATTGGCTTATCAAACTTATTAATTTAGGTATGTTTACAAGCCTTAAATTTTACGCCTTTTGCCTTGCTTTCTCTCTCAGGGTGGGGATCGACTTGATTTGTATGGAATGATTGCAATAAAATGAATAAAATTTAAAAAAAAAAACAAAAAAACCATAGGTTCAAGAAAAGTTTTAGAATAAACAGAAGCAGACATTGCAGTTGTTTTTGTAATCATTTTATCTACTTATTTCAAGTTATTTTTACATCAGAAATATTAAAGAAAATTTGTACACATTGCTGTAAACCATGCATATGTAAAAATTATGATTCAACTATCATGAAAAACCATGAGAGGGCTTTGAAAACAAATTAGGACAACCAAAAAAGATCAGTTCAGTAGAAAAGAATTTTAAGCTAGGTTTTAAATTGTACATTGTACAACATAATGTGATATTTCCAAATCTACTTAATCTAGTTCAAAAGGCCAGGAGTCTACCTTGGCTGTGCCAGGTGTAATGCAGGAACCAAACCTGAATGCGGCATCAGTCAATCACTCTGCACAAAACTCATTTACTACATATAAACCTACAGATAACCTCAGGTCTAGATCATTGAACCATCTTAAAGCACCACTGATGAAGCTACATACAGTATTACCTGCAGCTATGTTTTGTTTCTTTTGGTCCAGTTTTTATACAATTTATTTGTATTTTTGTTTATGAAAAATATTTATGTTCTGACTATTTTGAAGCACCTTAAAATTATTAACAGCAACAACAACTTTGATCTCATTATCTGTTATTTATTTATTTTAGATTTAGACTAAATGAACTGTATTATACAAATTTAATCCTATTTAACATGTATAAAATTATTTTTCAGTTGTGGTGATCAAAATTCAGAGCTCCATGATATTATATATAGTATACCACAAGGATCTAGTCCATTGCTTTTTCCAATCAACATGCTTACAACAGGCCAGCTTATTTCCAAAGACAAAGTGAGCTGCCAAAGCTATGCAGAACATATGCAGCTTTATCTATCTATAGTGCCTGACAACTCTGATGCTCTGGGTTCTGTGAGCAAATATCTTTTTTATATTTCTGAATGGATGAATAGTAACTTTCTCAAAGTACTGTAAATAAGAAAACAGAAACCTTAGTTTTTGGTAAAAATGGAAATATTGAAAGAATTAAAAAATATCTCTTCGCATTAAAAGGTAAAAGGTCAAGGTAAAGAATTTAGGTGCAACCATGGACTCTGTTCTAAACTTTAAATTGCACATTAACCAGATTACTAGGAATATTTTTTTTTTCCACTTACGGAACATTGTAAAAGTTTGATAGTTTATAACACTGCAAGATGCTGAGAAATTAGATCACGCTTATGTTTTAAATCTGCTAGATTACTGTAAATCATTCCTAATTAATCTACCTAAGACAGACATTGATCAGTTGCACCTTAACTAGAAAAAGAAAATCTGAATACATCTCATCTGTTTTTGTATTGCTACAGTATATTGGTTATGAATTGATTTTAAAATACTGCTAATGGCATATAAAAATTTAAAAATATTCCTGCTCCTTCCTATTTCTTGGAAAATAGGCATTCCAAGCTATTATGCTCCAAAAATATGAAATAGTTTATGAACAGAGATACACCAGGCCAACAAGGTGTAATATTTTTAAAAAACTACTAAAATCCACTTCTAAAATTTGGCTTTGTAGCAGCTACACTTCAGTTGTACTCTTAATAGATGATAAATGAATAGAATTATCATATTCTTCAGGGATTTACAATCTTTACTAATCTCTACTTTTATGTGCTCTGTGTTTTTGTCCTTCTAGTGGTGGTGTTTTGTACCACCAACACCTGATTAAAGCAGGCATCGGTAATGTGTGCTCCTGTTGTCAACAAGATATTTTGAATTGAATACGAAGGATGAAGCCTGAAAACAATGAGAAATGATTGTAATACTTAAATCAGGTAGAATGCCCAGTACAGGCCATGGGGCCTTTTGGCCTTGAAACCCCTGCAGACTTTGTTTTTACTCAAACTTAACTGGAATTGTTTTTGGTTTTTCTGTTCTCCCATATATCTGACCTAATCTTCATACTAATCTGTAGACTTCGAATATGATAGTGTATATAAAAGGATGCTACTTTTCTACTAATTATATATTTGTGTTGTGTAAGCATATTGTTACTTATTAAATTTTTTTCTTATTCTCTTTGACATCGTGTAAAGCACTTTGATCTACTTTCTTTGTATGAAAATATGCTAGAGAATTAAATGTTTCTTTTTGTTTTTTTTTTTGTTTTTTTTTAAGAAAAAATAATGTGGCAAAGAACTACACAAACATACATAAACATATGGGGTTATTCTCTGTGTTTCCTCCAACATCTCAAAAGATGTAACTTCAAATTGGCCCCATGGGAGCGAGTATAGGTTTGTGACTAACTGGACAGTATGAAGAAATGGTGTCCCATCCAGGGTTGGTTCCTTCCTTGTGGGAAAGGCTCTGTCCATCCTTGAACCTGTCTTAAGCAGCTTAGATAAAGTGTTTATGCTAGTCTGTAAATTATCCTTAGGTACTCCAGTTTCCACCCACAATACAAAGCATTCAGTTTAGATCAACAGGGACTTCAAATTGGCCCAATGGGGAAGTGTGTATGTATGCATAAGTAATCTTGCAGTGAACTAGCACCAGACTCCTATAACTCTCTAGCACAGGGTTCCTCAGACATTTTAATCAAGGGGCCAGCTTACTGTCTTTCACACCATGAGGGGGCTGGAGTGGGGTGAAATACAAAATATAAAAACAGAATGCCATAAATCTAGGCACATTGAGACAAATTGTTTTTCATTAAATTTCAATGAAATTACAATATAGCCTTTAACCTCAACAGTACTTAACTAATCTTAGTACTTAACTAAATCAATGTGAACTATGAGTCTGTTTTTGACTGACAAGGAAGTCTATGTCGGGTTCCATGTTTGTAACTGAAGTTAACATAAGACACCACAACTTTCATGACAGAGTCCCACGTAACTGATTTGGAGCACAGTGCTTGCTGGTTGATCAAGCAGTGTGTTGCAGTCTGACACATGCGACTGTATTTGTCTCTCTCTCTGTTGATGTGTGCAACCACTCCTCTCACAGAACCCACCATGATTGGGGCACCGTCAGTTGTCACACTGGTTAAATTAGACCAGTTGAGCCCCAAATTATCAACAGTTTGGCGGAATATTTTAGATGTCCTCTTCTGTTGTTGTGCTATAGATGCTCTGCAGTGCAGCAAGCTCTTCTGTGATTTTGAATTGCTCATTAGTTCCCCAAATGAAAATTGTGCTGTATTGCAAACATCATTGCATTCATCTACTACAAGCAAAAAATAGAATGTCTTTAGATTTCCTTTGTAAATGTATAAGCAAATTGTCACCCATTTCTTTCACTTTTCGTGTAATTGTTGGTACGGAAAGACTCATCACCCTGAAGAAGTCTGCCTTATCTTTACACAGCTCCTTAGCAACAGAAACCAGACATTCTTACACAAACTATCCCTCAGTGAACTGTCTACCACAGGTAGCTATTAGCTTGGCTACTTGAACAGTGGCACAAACTGACAAAGTATTTGTTTTTGTTTTAAAAATGCATTCTGCTGAATCGTCAATCCATTTTTTAATTCTGAGATTTTTTTCTGACCTTGTGTGCCCTGTCAGACAATCATATTTTTCTTTATGTCGAGATTCATAGTGCTGATTCTTTGAAGACAGCGATAGACTCTTGACATATGAGTCAAAACGGCTTTGTCCTTGCACTGAACCAAAAAAAAAAAAAAAGTCATTGGTCCACTGATGATTAAATATCCTGCACTCAAAATCAATTTTTCTTTGACATTGTTTAATGCAGCTAGTTCGGGATTCACTTAATGAGTTAGGCTGAAATGAATGTGGGAGGTTATATGGGTTTATTTTTATTTCTATGGTGGCTTCAGGTGCCCAAACTACACTTACTTTGGTTTACTTAGGCCTACATTTGGTAACTTAATGTACAGTCGGCCAGGCCACAAACATATTACAGTTATTATTTAAAGAGCCATGACAGTCTACGGCCATATTCAGCCTGTGGTCTGTAGTTTGGGGACCCCTGCTAAAGCATAACAGTACTGCAATTATTAGCTTAAATGCCATACAGTTCCTGTGTTAAGTTCCATGCCTAGGCACTATCTGTAGAAGCTGCATATTTGCAAGTGTCTACATGTGCTTTGTCTATCTATTCCAGATACCACATATATCACAAAAGTACAGACTGACAATTTACAATTATCTTCACTATCACTTTCATGATTCGGTTGAATATAACAAAGGAAAATGAAAAAAATACATCAAATGCAGCGAGGTTTGAACTGTAAATGATATATATCACCAAAGTTTTTGCTTGTGCTAACCTTGAACAATTAGAAAATTTAATGCTGTCAAAAATGTCAAGGATTCATTACTTAATAAACAGAAAAAAATCTGCCTTTTAAAAACCACAATCCTAGAAATTCATCCTGAGCAAATCTATTGTAAAAATGAAATAAAAACAGATTTTATAAAAGATGGTGAACTGTATCTTTTCCAGTCCTACAAAACATAACAAAAGACCAACACCCAACTGCATTAGTCAACATGCCACTTGCAAAACGTTTGTGTACTGCCATTAAAATGGGTAAAAGATTCTTAAATGTTACAGTCTAATAAAACTGAGTGCTCCTTAGGGCTCTTTAAAATGCTAATCATATTATATAAAATGTTATTTCTGACAAAGTGAAAGCTGACCTTTTCAATTGCTAACTGTGCTATGAAACGGATACTCCTGCTTCATTTTATTTGGTGTAGTTTAATATTTCATGAGGATCTTTTACAAAAATAAGCAATGTAGAGTTACCTTTCGAAGCATATCATTTTGTTCTACATTATGTATCTCTCGTGAGTTGATCTCTCCCTTCAAGGTATATTCAAAAAACTTGTTTCCAACATTGAGCAGAAGTGTGGGTACTGGTCGCTCCTTCAGGGAACAACTGGGAGGTGTCTTGTTGTGATAACTCGTGGATGGAATGCCATATCGCAAGATAACACCTACAAGCAAACCTAAAAGAAAAGTAAAAGGAAATCAATAATTCTATAATGAAAGACAGCTGGAAGAAGTGATGAGAGAGACAGCAACACAAATATTTATAGTTATTTTGAAAGTGATTAAGTCTTTACACTGTTTGCTTACTATTATGCATTAAAGTTACCAAAATGAAAATTCAACATTATTTTTCTGTTTGAAACACTAAACTGAGTGGGGGGGATGTATATTCTATATGCTTTGGAAGTAAATAACTAAAGTGAGACTGAAAGAAGATGTGGCAGATTAGTAGAAGGCAAACAGATCTGGCTGAAAATGTACAGTAGCAAAAAAAAAAGGGGAGGTCTCCCACACAGAAAATAAGAGTTGCTGCATATTATACAGCACAGGGAGAATAGCACTGGGTTCACCATGGAGGCTCCTAGACTTTCAATTAGGAACTGGGGATGAGGAGTGCAGAAGCACTTAACTGCCAAGAAAACAGCACCCGGAGTTTCCGATTTTGTTCATCAACCTGAAACTGACACTAATTAGGCTTTAAAGGCCTATAGTTTACACTCAAGAGGAGGGCTACTATAGGGTAATGATTCAACTACCTGGTAGGGAGTGTAGTTGTACAATTTCTGAGAAGGAAAAACCTTGGAAGCAAAGTAGGAGAGATCTTTGTACAATTGGGAGTGTGTTTTTCAGCAGTGAGCAAAGCAGTATCCCTCCTTGCCTAACAGATACTTGAATCTTGAGACAGCTAGGGTTTGATTCGATACTGCTTGTTTTGTTACCTTTACATTCATAATTTTATCACCTTCCTCATGAGGATATTGTTTAAATTGAATTAGTTTTGTGACACTGCTCTTGTCTTTGGCATATTTTGTTCTAGTATATTGGGCATAGAGAGAGAGAGAGGTTCCCCTCCCATCATTTTATATACAGCCTAATCATTAAAAAAAATTTCTTATATCATTTTACCTCTTACGTAAGTGTTTGCTTCATTTACTCCAAAATATGTGGTACGACTGCCTTGTGAGCTCTATAATTTAAAATCATAAAACATAAGCCTTCTCAAATGCCACGTTCAACTTTTATTGTCCAGGAAGGATGACCAAAACTAATTCCGATAGTAAGGGACTTTAGATCAAAGTTGAATCCTGGAGGGCTGTAGCTTCAGCAGATTTTTGTTCCAACACAATTGCTTAATTGGAATCCAATGTATGTCATGAATAGGCTTTCTTTAATTTTATAGCTTGTTAGTGTTTTTATTCTGTTGGTCCAGATGACATACCTATGGAAGCATGGAGGTGTTTAGGAGAGATGGCAGTGGTGTTTTTAACCAGATTGTTTAATGGAATCTTGGAAAGTGAGAGGATGTCTGAGGAGTGGAGAAGAAGTGTACTGGTGCCAATATTAAAGAATAAGGGGGATGTGCAGGACTGCAGAAACTACAGGGGAATAAAATTGATGAAGTTATGGGAAAGAGTAGTGGAAGCTAGGTTAAGTGAGGTGGTGATTAGTGAGCAGCAGTATGGTTTCATACCAAGAAAGAGCACCACAGATGCAATGTTTGCTCTGAGGATGTTGATGGAGAAGTTTAGAGAAGGCCAGAAGGAGTTCCATTGCGTCCTTGTGGACCTGGAGAAAGCATATGACAGGGTGCCTCAAGAGGAGCTGTGGTATTGTATGAGGAAGTTGGGAGTGGCAGAGAAGTACGTAAGAGTTGTAGAGGATATGTACAAGGGAAGTGTGACAGTGGTGAGGTCTGTGGTAGGAGTGACGGGATGCATTCAAGTTGGAGGTGGGTTTACATCAGGGATCAGCTCTGAGCCCTTTCTTATTTGCAATGGTGATGGACAGGTTGACAGACGAGATTAGACAGGAGTCCCCGTGGACTATGATGTTTGCTGATGACATTGTGATCTGTAGCGATTGTAGGGAGCAGATTGAGGAGACCCTGGAGAGGTGGAGAGATGCTCTAGTGAGGAGAGGAATGAAGGTCAGTAGGAACAAGACAGTATACATCTGTGTAAATGAGAGGGAGGTCAGGGGAATGGTGAGGATGCAGGGAGTAGAGTTGGCAAAGGTGGATGAGTTTAAATACTTGGGATCAACAGTACAGAGTAATGGGGATTGTGGAAGAGAGGTGAAAAAGAGAGTGAAGGCAGGGTGGAATGGGTTGAGAAGAGTGTCAGGAGTAATTTGTGACAGACGGGTATCAGAAAAAAGTGAAAGGGAAGGTCTACAGGACGGTAGTGAGACCAGCTATGTTATATGGGTTGGAGACTGTGGCACTGACCAGAAAGCAGGAGACAGAGCTGGAGGTGGCAGAGTTAAAGATGCTAAGATTTGCATTGGGCGTGACGAGGATGAACAGGATTAGAAATGAGTACATTAGAGGGTCAGCTCAAGTTGGACGGTTGAGAGACAAAGTCAGAGAGGCGAGATTGCATTGGTTTGGACATATGCAGAGGAGAGATGCTGGGTATATTGGAAGAAGGATTCTAAAAGGATAGAGGGTAGAGGAAAAGAGGAAGGCCTAAGCGAAGGTGTATGGATGTGGTGAGAGAGGACATGCAGGTGATGGGTGTAACAGAGGACAGAAATATATGGAAGAAGATTATCCGCTGTGGTGACCTCTAACAGGAGCAGCTGAAAGAAGAAGAAGTGTTTCTATTCTGAAAATCAGGTTATTCCTATATTGAAGATTGTTCCTTTCCAAGGATATCCTAACCAAATTAGTATTACTAACCTTCTCTGGGCCAAAAATAAGTCTTATGTTTTTCTCTAATTTTGTTTTTACAAAAGTTTATCAAATCACATACTCCAGAGACAAGCAGGATGGAAATTTTTTTAAAGGAGCAATTTTTGCCCACACAGATTTAAAAAGCTCAAGTTCACAAAGTCGCACAGTGCCCTAAATAAAAGGGAAGTTGTCAGATATTAAAGTGGCCTAAAAAATGCAAGCCGTAGCCCACCATCTGAGTTTCATATGAAAGCTTATTAGGGCACAGAGAAAAAAAAAAAAAGCATACAGTGGGGAAAAAAAAGCACGAAATGTCAACTTCAATATCAAAATGTCCACTTTAATCACGTAGTTTGTTTTGTCATTAAAGTAGAACGTCATAAACTTCATCTTAAAATCATTTAATTAACTAGTTTTCTCAAATCACATCGTAAGTAAAGTAGCACGTTAAATGCTTTGTTTTGTATGTGTTTTTCTATGTGCTCTGTTTGTGAGAATCACTACGTGCTTCTTAAACCGGCTTTCTCTACCTCTGACAGGACAAAGAATCCATTACATTTGTGATATTACAGCTCTCTGAATAACTAAAATACTGAGATGTATACGGGATATAATTTTCATGATGATAGGAGTTAAAGCACGTTATTAAAACATGTGAACACGGTGGCGCAGTGATTGTTTGCAACCTTCGATTAAATAATTTATTGCAGCAATACTCAGGGGCGGCTCTAGGCTCATGGTGGCCCTGGGCAGAGGAAGAATCGGTGGCTCCTTCGCCCGCCAATGTCAATATGGTATCTTATACACGGTGAAAGGCCACGTACGATCCGGACACTGCATAGCCACCTTGTGCTCATGACACGAGTGTTTAACTTTTGCCGAAATTTGCCGCTGCATTTTAAGCTGTGTCGTTATTTTCTCTTTCTGTTTTATCTATAACTAGCAAAATACCCACGCTTCGCAGCGGCGAAGTACTGCCTTAAAATTTTTATTAAGAAGACAATTAAACCTTTTCAAAACTGAGGGAAAAAATATACCAAGAATTATTTGTTAAGGATCTCTTTATATGCCACGTTGTCAGTTCGGCCCTCCAGTTGTAATATGACCAAGCTGTAGCTGTGCACTGAGCTTACTCTTGAGCATGCGGCGTACAGTTGGCCATGTGAACAGTAACCTTGTTTCAAATCTCACAGCTTGTATTGCTGCTGTCATAATCGGATTGAGTTTCATTGTTTGTTTCAATTACGACAGTATTTGTAGGACTTGTGTTGAAGTGACATTTGGAATCGGTCAAGCGTTGTAAGTATACAACCAGTTTCATTGATAACTTCACACCCAGCTTTTGAGAGTTTAAACATTTCTAAACATCAAAGTGTCCACTACTGAAATCGTCACCTGTGAATCTAAGATGTTTAGGAGGCATTGGCGGTTGTCCAAAGGTGTAAAATATTTGGCCATTTCGGTACACTTAAGCATTTCACTCTTCTAGTGCTCCTGTGTAGTATAATTATCTCCTGTACCGTCATCAGTCCACACCTTGAACCTGTCCCAGTCATTCAATACATAAGACACAATGTTCCTCCGGATATCAA
>JANRMT010028174.1:152610201-152627054 GCA_026402145.1 Polypterus bichir lapradei
TGTAGCTAGGATATACATATGTATATAACTTTAAATTCTAATACATTGTTGCTGGATATGCATTTCAAAGCCCCATATTACAGCCACCTATAATAATCCCTCAGCCATGAAGACAAGTACAACAGCAGACAGCTGGGCTTCAAGGGGCACCAATGCAAACTATAAAACAGAAGCCTTAAAACATTCACTGAATAGTTCCACTTTGTAGAAGCAAAAATTCCAATTAAGAAAAAAAAAACAATAAATAAATAAATAAAAAAGAGAGAGAAAAACACCATAAGATGGCCTTTTGTTGTTACCAGTATGCCTCAGAAAAACAGAAGGTAAATGGATGCAATAGGTTTATTTCACAGATGTGTGGTACTATTTTCTTGAAGTAAGAATGCATTTCTTGTTAATATATCTGCTCACATTAGCCATCATGGGTTGAGTTTTATATTTTCCACAAGTGTACAGCCATTGGCCAACTGCCATATGCCTCGGCATAGAGTCTAACTGCATACGTTCCTTCTTTTATCTCTACAGTTATGTTCCATCAACTGTTATCATGCCATGGCTTGTACCAAATGATGTTCGGCACAAAGGGTAGGCAGACTGTCCAATATAACAGCAGGGCTGTAATATGCTAAGAAATTGCCTGATTTGAGTACACATCTACTATCAAAATGACTGTGGATGTACTGTACATGATTAAAAATCTGTGCTAGAGAGAGTGGTGCAAATGTACTCAAATCACATTTTTTCCCCAGTTTCATGTGTACTCACCTCACATTTTCTTATATGCAATACTTTTGAATCATATAGACGCAGTAGTTCGACAGCAAATGCATACACAAATCATATTCTTTTTTCCTAAATTGCTACACAATTATGTCAAACATTACATTGGTACTTTCAGCTACAGCCAAAGTGCAATCTTGGACGAAAGTCAGCATTAGCCCTTTATTCACTAAGGTTTTTTTTTTTGGCATTCTTGCACCTAAAATACATACCCAAACATATAAATGGCTATTATTCTGTTAATACGTATAATAAAGGAGCTGTACTGTAAATGGCTAAAGAACGGCAAGTACAAGTATTTATAGGACTAAAAAAAAAAAAGTTGTTTACCATCAGTATCAACTAAATAAAAACACAAATAAATTGGTGCTGTAGGGATTCCTCTCCAAATTATTGGATTTTACAGTACATAATCAAGAAATTTTAACTCTGGAATAAATTTTCATTTGTGCCCCATTCTGTCAGCTTAGGTGTCACATGTCATAGCATTGCAAAGTGATAAATGTTTGGCACAAGGTGTGTCCCTGTTTGGAAACACTGTCATTTCTTTTGGAAAAATATAGTCTCTTGCACCTAAACAAGCTTTCAAAACATGTATTGTAGTTATATTTTATTTTTTAGAAAAAAGAAAACACATTTGCACACAAACACTTTCACTCTGAAACAATAAATAAACAATTAAGTAATTGTAATTATGCACTCATCCAAACCTTTACTTTCAAAATTATTTTATATGCCAGTGCTCAAAACAATTACTGTTCATCAAAAAGACACAGCAAAACCATGTTTTTTCTCTCACTCTTTACAAACATGTTTTATGCTGCAGTTCACCCATCTTCTTTTCTTCTCCTTCCTTCTGTTGCATTTGCCCCACAAAGGTTTTTTTGTTGTTGTTGTTGCTTTTGTCTTACATTTTACATCTGGAACTAACCAAGTACATGCATACATTTTCATACTAGGTTTTTCTAGTGCTGGGTTATGGAGTGGGGACCATGCCTTTGCTGGTAGCCCTGGGCACAGGGAACAAAACAAACAGCCTTGAAAACATAGGGCTAGTCATACAGGGACATACACCATAGGGCTAGTCATACAGGCAGTTTCTCTCAACCACTTTTGAGTTGTAGAAGGCCATGGCCAGCTCGTGAGCATGAGACTTGTTCATGGTATAATCTGCACACCACTTTCCCCCCCCTACAATGCCACCGAAGGTATGGACACAGCCTCACCCTTCAGCCTCTGTTTTATTTAAATTTTCCTTTTTCATTTGCACTTATTATTCCTTTCCCATGGGGGTGGCATTGGTGGAGGAGCCAAGGGTGAAGTGAACACGATTAAAAATATGGGTTAAAGACGGCACAGCCCTGTTAGTCCCTTCTTGGCGGATTTGGGAGGGATCATACTGTGAAGAAGTCACTAGCTGAAAACCCCTCTCCACCACATATGCTTGGGAGAAGTGTGATACAATGACATTCAATCAGGTTTGGCTGGTCCAAAAAACATTGCCTGTGTACAATAAGTTGCTCTAAACCCCACTTGGAAAACTAATATAGGGAGAATATGCAGCAGATAGCCTCCAGGTATGATAATTGAATCCAAAATGCTTGAACTGCATGCCACAACACTTCAAAGTACTTACAAAGCAGTCCTTACAAATCAAGTGTAGTCTCAAGCCCCCCAAACATGTCATCTATCTATCATAAAACAAAAAACTTGCGACGAGACGTGATCTTCTGAAGACAGACAGAGAGAGAGAGAGAGAGACACTTGAGAGGCACAGACCCTTTCCGCGACACAGTCAAATCACGTCATACTGACATCCATTGGAAGCATGTTCTCGTGAGACAGTGACCTAGGCAAGCAAAGTAATAATCAGCCCTGAACAAGTGGCATTCAAAACTTTGCAGGTCCAAATAGGGTCAGAAATAAAAGGCAAAAGAGTAAGAGACAAAGTAGAACTTCATAAAGATGTTCAAAAACGTTGGCACCATACACATGCAGAGAAAGTTACAGATTATGAAAGCAGTGGAATTCAAAAGGCTCAAAAAAAAAAAAAAAAAAAAAAAAAAAAACACCTTGGCGCGATACACACACAAGTTCAAAAATATCACAATACTAAAATTCGAAAGTGTCAAAAAAAAAAAAAAAAACCCAGATCGCATTTGCGCAAATATTACTAGGTGAAATAACTGAACAGCAAAAAGAGGTTGAATATATGGACATAGAAGATATGTTGGAAGTATGTAGATATTGCAAGGATTTAAAGTTTCAGAGACTTGTAGATGGTCTAATTCATGTTGCCATCAGGGAAAAGTACTGCTGCTTCCCAATGAAGAGGCGTTTCCGCAAGAATTAAAAGATTTGTTGTTTGGTGAAAGTGAAATCCACAAACACTACAGGCACAATATAAGTGTCTACAATAATCTTTTCATGTTAGCATCATTGAATGCACAAAACGTTGATTTATACAATAATGGACCAAATGCTATGAGAACCTGTGTTCCCACAACAATTACAGCTACGACAAGTTTAAATTTCGAAAAAACCACAATTTGGTCAGGTTTATATTTACGATCCCGGAGAAGCGATGCAACATAGAATCGAAAGAGTTAAACAATCTGACGTAATAGAAATTATACAGCCAATAATGGATACAAATCCATACGTCCAAAAGTATTGCACTTTACACAAAATTTATTAGCAAAAACATGGACAAAGAATTTTTCTTGGATTTCTATATAAACATGAAAGATCACAGTCACATTTATAATACACCCACATGTCAGCAATAATAATTTCGAAAAATGGAGATATCAAAGACAGAGTATATATTCATGTATATCCAAAGGCAAAGCATGATTCGTCAGTTATGTCAAATACATTGCCATATGCCCACCCTTTACTCTTTCCTTTGCTTTTCTCAGATGGTGAAACAGGATGGTCGTACAATATGAAACAAATGTATTCAGAAAACCAAACACCACAAACACAATATTTCGGGTCACAATTACAGATGCGTTCCCATGTATCTAACACACTATCATCTCAACATCAATTGCAATATTACATTATTAATGCATATGCAAAAGTCTCAGCTAATCGTCTCTTCTTTATTAAATCAAATCAAGCTAAACATATACAAGGTCTCATTAATCATGTTCAAAATTCAAATATCAATAGTTCAGACAAATTCAAAACAGGTAAAGCAGTAATATTACCACATTCATATCAAAGTAGTCCAAGAGCATTTCAACAGTTACATCATGATACAATGGCAATATCCAGAACGGCCAGATTTATTTATTACAATGACGCGCAATCCACAAGGGCCAGAAATTCACAGCTTCTTAAGAACAATGCCATCAGCTACATCGTCTCTGGATATTCACACTTTCGTCAGTAGATTTTATTATCAGAGAGTCTTATTTTATTGAATGAACTTCAAACGGTGTTCGGTCAAAAAGGACACTTTGATATGCCATTTGTATTAAAACGTTTAAAGTTTCCTGTGAGAATAGCTTTTGCAATGACAATCAAATCACAAGGACAAACATTTGAAAAAGTTGGTTTATTTATAAAAGAGACAAAAAAAACAATATTCACTAACGGCCAGTTATATGTTGCATTACCATGCTGTAAGACCAAACAAGGAATCAAAAAATCAATGCGATCTTGAAGAAAAGTTCATTCCAAATATTGTTTTTACTTAAGCTTTAAAATAAAAAGTGAACATCATGCATATGTAACAATTCCCATGCAAAAAAAAAAAAAAAAAAAACCACAACACACTTTAAATTTCCACAGGACCAAACCTGGGGGTTGGCGAGTGAAGCCCCCTAGTATTCAATAAGCTCAAAACTTTGTTCACATTCTGACTTAAGCTTTGTGCATAACAATGTGTAAAGATGAGTTGTTATATACACAATATATTTGCAGCAGTTTACACACAGCTGTGACATGTAGGGCAAAATGACCAAGTACAGACAACTATATTTCATTAGAATGCTCTGAACCTTAGATATCCAACAGTAATGAGTTTTTCACTGTATGAGGCTCGATTTAGGTGGGATATTTGATAAAAGCAGATTCACTCAGCTCCGACACGCAGCTCACCTCAGGATATGCATGTGTAAATAACCCTTGGGTACGTAAAAATACCATTATTGCTTTTGATTGACTTGTGGGTTTATTGAAACGTACACAAACAGCTTTGAAACATGGGGGCAGGACACCTCATTCATAAGTGGTTAAGTAAGGAAAACAGAGTATTTATTACTGCATTTTCACTGTAGATTGTCAGCTCTGCCATTAGTCTACCACCTTTCAGTATTGCGCTTTTTAGTATTAGCCAAATTTATTCCACATTGGACATTTAAAATAACCTTGTCAAAATTAAAGATCCAGCAAGAAGACTTGTGTGTCTTCATAATTCTAAAAGTTACATATCTTCAGTTGCTCACATGTAGCTGTCACATTATTCAGTCTCAAAAATGTGTCCTCACAATTCCTCCTCAGACAAAAAGGAAGTGTTTTAAAATAAACATCTAGGGCTGATGTATGTTGACAGACACATTAGATGAATTTTTTTTTTTTTTTTTTTTTAAAAGTTCCAAAGAACCAGACTATGAATATGACTAACAACAATGCGATACAGCTTATGGAGCTACTTCACATGAGCTTCTTTGCCCACTTGCTCACTTTGAATTTTCAGAGCAGCCTGCAATACTAAACAATTGCCTGCTTGTTAGACATGGGAGAGGCATGTTGAAAACTGTTTCCACCATAGCAGTACAGCTAGCTATGTGCTAAAATAGAAAGCAACTTTTATTGGAATTGCCAAAACACAAACTTGGGACTGATGTGGTCACGTGATGGAACAGCACATTAGAAATGCTAGAAAGGTTTTTGGAAAAACAAACAGCCAGCCATCTCAGCCGCCCTGCATTTAGGCAGCGAGATTGTTCCCGGTGTGATTGGCATGTGGCACTCTTATCAGCAACACATCCACCACAGGTACCCAGTCGTTTTTAACGTAGTGATATGTGATTGTCATGAAGGAATCTCCTGCCCTGGATGTCCAGCAGTTGCAAGTTAGGGTTACTCTTTTTGCTAACCTGAGAGATATGGCAATAATTTTCTCAAGATCTTCAATACGATACGTAACTTCACTTGTTTGCTTTCTGGTTGATAACAGTATACAGTACCATAGTTCCAAAACATGTATCATTTGCCAAAAACCCATATTGAGCAAGAAAGAGATTCACAAGGTTGATCTCTTTAAGAATTGATATTGAATTGTTTAAATTAAAAATATTGATTAATCAGAAAAAAATCTATATGTTTTGCCAGGCCTAGACAGGTAATCAAGAGGTTGCAGGTTTGATCCCGGGTTCTCCTCGCATTTACCATTTCAGAAGTGATTCCACTCCTGTTGTGTCCTTGAGCAAGGCCCTTAACCTGCAATTGCTCAGTCCTGGGTATGACACTAACCTGTACCCAGCCCTGCAAGTAGGCTCTCCAACCTGCAGGGAAAACCTGGGGGATGGCGGCAAGAATGGCACTCCAGCCACCATAAAAAAACCTCACATTGTTCCAGTGTGGTGCTGAGGTGTCACCCGTTGCATGGCTGCACTCGGGTCCTAATCTGGGATCCTGAGGTGGTTTGTCACATGGTGGATGCAGCAACAAGCTGCATCAGCGCATGCTCCAAATCTCTCTCTCACTCTTTCTCAACGGGAGGCAAGCAAGGTGCTTTGAAATTAAAACAGTCTGAGAAGCATGCTTTATGGGGATGCACTTGAGAAAGGGAGCACAGGGCAGGAGAGATTCAGACATAAGGATACCGAGGAAAGGTGCTGAAGATATATTGAGCCGTGTTCTTCAACTGGTGGTCAGGTGGAAACTTCCTGCTGGCCCGCGAAAAATTTCACCCAAATCATGAATTACGTTGTAGCGAGGCAAGCAAGACGCTGCACACAACACTGAGTATAGGCGAAGTGTGTGGCCACCAAATGCCAGTATTGCATCAGCTCGCCTGTCGACAATACGTCGCAAAAATTCTTACTTTATCATGCTCATGCATATTGCTTTCTAATATTATCTTAAGGTATTTTGAAACAAACAAGTTATTTCTTTTGTAAAATTTGAAACCCTACAAAATGGAGACAAAAAAAGTCAAATAGCAAAACCTTTTAATCTTCTTTAGTAGAGGCAAGGACAATATTCAGGAGAAAAGTAGTGATGGTATCAGGAAAAGGAAACTTTGTTAGGCATTATGATAAGGAATATTTAAAGCTTGGCTTCATTGTAGCCCCTGGCAGTGAACAATCGCCATGGACTTTGTGTGTAGTACGTTCTGAAATTCTGTCAAATGACGCTAAGAAACCTTCCAAACTTGCTCGTCATTTGCATTTGAAGCATAGAGATTTTACTGATAAGCCATTGCCATTTTTTTGAAAGATTACGGGAGCAGATGAAAAGTAAGAAAAGTCAAATGAAAATAATGACTACTAGTGACATGTCACTGCTTTAAGCATCTTATTTAGCTGCTCTTCGAATAGCTAAAATGAAAGAAAAAAAAAAAAATGTTTACTATTGGTGAGTAGGTAGTAAAGCCTTGCATCTTGGATGTCATACGAGAAAGTTTGGGGCCTCAAGCCACTAAAAAAACTAGAGGCTATACCACTTTTGTACACCACGATTCAGTGGAGAATTGTTGATATGGCCACCGATATTGAAAAGCAAGTTGTATAGGGGATAAAGAAATCAAAATGTTTCGCGATTCAACTTGATGAATCAACTGACACGAGTAACCATGCTATCCTACTTTACTTTGTGAGGTATAGTAAAGATGAAGACTTAAGGGAAGAACTTCTTGGTTGTCTTGATTTAACCTGAACAGATCACTAGTTCAGAGATATTTAATGCTCTTGATGAGTATTTTCAAGCCCAGGGCTTAGACTGGAGCAAATGTGCTGGAGTGTGTACGGATGGTGCTGCAAGCATGACTGGACATCACTCAGGAATAGTTGCGAAAATAAAGGAAGTCGCGCACCCAGAAGTTTTTTCCACTCATTGTATGATCCACAGGGAACATCTAGCTGCAATGAACCTGCCTACTGAACTAAACACAGTGATGAATGACATGGTAAAGAAAATTAATGAAATTCGTAGTTGAGCTATGAACATCAGGCTGTTCACAACACTGTGTTAGAGTATGGACTCACACCACCAATATCTCCTTCTCCATGCAGAAGTAAGGTGGTTGTAGAGAGGAAGGGTTTTTGCATGACTTTTCGAACTGAGGGAAGAAGTAAAGCAGTTTCTGCAAGAGTGAAAATCTGACCAAGCAGAGCCTTTGTTAAATGAGAAATGGATGGCTAAGTTTGCGTATATGGTGGATATATTTAGCCTTCTTAATGAACTTAATATTTCTCTTCAGGGGACTTGTGCAAATATTTTTACGATGAGAAATAAAATGGATGCATTCAAAAACAAGCTGACTTGTTGGGATAGTCACATACAAGAGGAAGGTATAGAAATGTTTCCACTTTTGGAAGAATTTTTGATTGCTGTTGATGTCAACCAGAAAGTCATATTCAACATAATAAGTCATCATTTAAGGGCGTTAGCTGAAAACTTTAGTAATTATTTCCCTCAATGCGAGGATCCTCTTAAAAGTAACCTCTGAATTAATAGTCCCTTCTTGGAAGATATAAAATCATGCACACTTGAATCTTGTGAAAAAGAAAAGCTGATCAAGTTGTCTTCTGATGTCACTCTGGTGTCCAGACATAAAATGCAATCATGGTCTCAATTTTGGTTATCACTCGAAAAAGAATATCCATCTCGGAGTTATAAAGCTATCAAATTGTTGGTCGTTTGTTCGACTTCCTATTTGTGTGAAAAGACCTTTTCAGCCTTGTCAGTAATAAAAACCAAACAGAGAAATTGAATGGATGTTAATGTAGCGCTTCGTCTCTCAGAAACACTACTACAGCCACGTATAACAAATTAGCAGCAACAGATGTCGCACTAACTAAAAACTGTAATTTTATAAAATTAGACTTAAATAAAATACTATCTACATTGGTTTTTATTTCTGTCTTAGCCATCAGACGGTCCGCAAAATATTTCTCCTATTTTCACTGGTCCGCAGGTGTAAAAAGGTTGAAGAACACTGATATAGATCATATAATATCAAATATTCTTAAGCTTATTTTATTTCCTGTACTATAACAATAAACCTGAACTGAATTGATCACATTACTTTTTTTTTTCTTTAAACAATGTCTTAAATTTTAAGGAAGAGCCAAGGCCACCTGCATTTCATTACCAGGTCAACACTCAGAACAACTCAGGCAAATGCTTTTGAATACAAAAAAAGGAATTGGTAATTTGTACTAACTTTTCAAATAACAGACACATACTGTAGTATGAGAATATGATGTGATTTGGTTCAAGGTCTCCGCAGAATAATGTAAAAAATATTTTAGATGCATTACACTTTCATTCTGTAAAAAATTCAACAGCCAAAGGCTAACCAGAAAAAACACTCTTTCCTTTATTGTTCCTGAAAGACAAAGTGCACATAGCCAACAGCTACATCTGCATGATTAGCTCACACACTTCTAAGACTTGTGGTGCAGTACAAACACACAAAACGCTTAGTTTTGAAAAGGTCTGGTAACTACTGTAACACACATGTACAAATAACCTGTACATACTGTATGTACATCAAAATCAGTAGCCAAACATTATAACAAAGAGTTAAATCTGAGGGTACAGCCAGGTTTGCAGATTTCCCTAGGCCTCTTGTTAGGGTATCGGCGCATGCTCCCAACCTATGCAGTTCTTTGAAACATTTTTTGTTCATGGATCAGATTACAACTGGGTTTTATACTTCAAAATAGGTATGTTTTATACTACAGACTAAAACAGTTCCCTGTATATTTCGACATGCTCTACTCAAACTTGTCTTTAAGTATTATTGCATTTAAAAAAGCTGTGCACCATACCTTAACTTTATCAGAACACATGGTACAGATATCTTGTGAAAAAACACAAATCAGTGCCAACACCTGGACACAATGCTGTTAACAGTATAATATATGAAAGTCAGAAATTGTATACACTATGACAACCAAGGGGCGTACAGTTCCCCAAATCATGGATACAGACACACAGCCCAAGTTCAGCACACAATACCCGTTTATTAAGATTTTAGTTTACCTCATAGAAATGCCTTTATTAGTTTTCTTCTTAGTGAGAAGATTAAAAAAAAAAAAAAAAAAAAAAAAAAAAACAGGTGCAAAACAATGCACCAGTCAAATGTGTTCCTGTTCCAATTGACAGGTAATTTGATTTTCCAAATCTGAAACTTTGCGTGACCAACCTATAAAGCTGGAGTTTCTAGTTAGGTAATTCAGAGAAAGTGACGCTACCTGAATTCTAAGTTGTGACGAAATGCTGATCTTTAACCTCATTCAATTGTATAAAAAAAAAAACAAAAAAAAACAGGTGAGTCCAAAACTGCATTTTTGTGTTTAAACTGCATTTGTAAGGAAAGGATACACTTTTAACATGATTGGTTTTTCATTCAAAGAAACTGCATTTTTATGTACTGTAATTGAACAACTAACCAAAAAAAAAAAAAATATTACACCAGATACTCAAATGAACACATTGGACTGGGAAGGTGAAACATCATATGTCAAAGCTTTAAAAACTCTGATAAACCCACTTTTGTTGCTTGCATGTGCGATTATAATGGTCTTTGAAGAAGTCAGCAGTTTTAGATGTTTCTGCCAAAATCCTAGGTCAACCAAGAAATGAAATAATTTCTAATGTCTATCACTTACCTAAGAGCACCTGAACCAACACAACTTTGAACAGAGTTCTTTCCTGCTCTACAGCCTTAGACTAACTGTCCCATCTGTGACTCCAGGCAGGCTTACTGGCTCTTTCAAGAACATTCCTGGGTGTCTTAAAAGATTGGGGAGATATTAAAAAAAAAAAAAAAAAAAAAAAAAAAAAGGCTTCCAAATCTTCCTTGAAAGAAAAGGAGAGCAAGCTTAGAGAAATAGGAATTTCTCCATTCCCCAACCACATTATGCATTTGTAAAATGCCAGGGTTTACAATGAAATCACCAACTACATGAGGAAAAAGAGTCTTTATGTTATTTGATTGCCAACCTGGATTTTTAGACATTTGTAAAATGAGACTTGTTCGCTACGGTTTTTATTTTGTCCACAACACTTACTTGGTTATTACCATTTATCTCAAAAATACCTGTAAAAGCTCAGTTTAATATGTCACTGTTAAAATATTTGTAGGATAAATTATTTGATTTTTACAAATGCTAAAAATACAATACCACCAGTATGTTTAAAGAAATGTGGGTGTCAGAGATGAGGCCGACTACAAACTAGTGTACAAAATCAATCAAGTTAAGCAAACAATCTTGAGGGATGCCTACAACACTAATTTTTAAATTTTGATAAAGCAGAGTAAAATCTTGACAGTCAATGATCATTTAAAACAAAACAAAAGAAAAAAAAATACAGCCACTGAATAAATTCTGATATGACCTTAAGTTTTATCAACACCTAAATACACAGACGTGACTGAACATTATGAAATCTATAAACAAGATCTTAACTAGAAACTAAGCTTGCTCCACACATTCAAAGATGTTTTTCCATCATGAATAACAGGACATGCTCCACAGGCATCCTACTGTGTGTGTTACAAGTGGGCACATAGTAACTTCCAGAAGAAAGTGCTTTGCACAGTTTGCTCAGAAAACTTTGATGCTAAAGTTATATCATGCAGATGCAGACCACGGAGAATCTGTATTATTTAAAAAATGCCAAATAAATTAAATGCTTCTAGCAGAACCAAAAACATTTATTCTTATTTTATAAACCATTATGCTTAAGTTAATGTACTTAAAAACTGACAAAGGCTATACTCAAAGAAACAAAAGTTTAATTAAAAACAAAAGAAAATAAAAATCACAAAAGAAAGGCACAGCGAAAATATGTAAGTTGAAATATAACATATGGCAAAAGACTATACCCAGAGCACTACAAAATTTTATTTTCAAATATTGTGCAGTAGCACCCTGCCCAGGGTTTGTTTCCTGCCTTGTGCCCTGTGTTGGCTGGGATTGGCTCCAGCAGACCCCTGTGACCCTGTAGTTAGGATATAGCGGGTTGGTTAATGGATGGATATTGTGCAGTAACAAACTATAGATGCTCTAAACCTCAGCGTTCAATGTCCTTCGTTGAGATGGATGAAAAAGTAAAGAAACTCTCATGTAAAACTGCAGTCTTTCTACAGTAAAGTACTCTATATTAATCTCAGCCAAACAGGTCTGGTCATCCCGATCAGATTAAGGATCTCTCAAGTTTCTTGTGATTTATTATTAAGCACTGGCCGCTCAAAAGGACATTAAAAATGCTGAAGGTGCTCTGCAGTTCATGCATTTTGTCTCTTTAGACATTTTGGAACATTATGCTCTAAAGGAAAATGAGATGAGTGGTAACTGCTTTTGAATTTTACTCTTTCCTGTACCGTAAGGTACACAGAAAATATTCTAGGGGCTTGTCTATTAATATGAAACACTGAAAAACACTACAAAAACACTGAAATAGGCATCATAGTGGTACAATGATTAGTGATGCTCCCTCGTGGACTCAGTTGTGGATGTCACAAGAACCAATACTGTACTTCAGTATCTATTTGATACCTAAATTCTAAAAATGTAACTGTACTTTTTTTTTTTTTCTTTTTTACAGTATCTTTAGTACAGAGTGAAAGTCAGTATTTCACTCATGTGTGGCTGCAGGTACACAAATTACAGTACTCCTGAAAGAACAGTAAAACTACATATAAAAATGTGTTAATGTGATGCTCTGTCACCACCACTGACACCACTGTATGACATGTCGAAAAGAAAAAACACAGAAACCATGTTTGGAAGGGCTTTGCATTTGAATCAGAAGAAACTTCATGTGTGACTGCAGGCGATTATTTAAAAAAATAAAATACTAACACATACCTATGCTTTCAATATTGTCACTTTTGTCTTATTATCAAGTTAGTGTGTGTGCTTTGAGAGCAAAATGATGTGATGTCAGGTGTAACTGTTTAAATTAAGGTGTCAGAAATTTGCAACAGGTGATAATATGACAGTGAGGTTAACCTGCACTGCAGTTTAATTGCTAGTGATGTCTGCTGGGATGCACGTAGCCAAAGGAGAGGCTAACAGACGTGTAAAAGAAGAAAACAGTATACACAACATATTCAAACTGAAAGAGCCTCTCTCACACTAAACCTAAAACAGTGAACTAACCTGTAAATGAAATAGTACAGAATATTTATTTCTCTGTTTTAAGGACTGGCAATGTGCAAATGAAAGTTACCTTGGACAGAACAAATTATAGTATTTGTTGATCCACTCATCCTAAAATCCACTTATCCAGGGCAGGGGGCAGCTGGTGCCTATCTAGCAAGCAATGGGTGTAGGCAGGAAAAAGCACTGGGCAGGGCACCAGCATACCACAGGGTGAGCACACACATACCCCCAGACACCTAACCTGTATGTCTTTGGACTGTGTGAGGGAATCATAGCAAACCCATGCAGACCCATGTACAAAATCTACGCAGGAAGCACCCATGTGCAACCCGCAATCTCCTTACTACGAGCCAGCAGCACTACCACTGCGTCACAGTGTGCTTAGTTTATTGATTAACATATTTACATTAACCACAAAAATGAAGGAAAAAAAATTTAATAAGAAATACACTGATAACTTGCTCATGACACATTAAAAAGGAAAATTTCATTTTTACTATGACATGACCTGAAATATGGATAGTAGCTACTCATGCTGAGCTTAAGAACATATGTGTTTCAAGTATGGATGTATGAATAGTACACTGCAGGCTATTGTGGTATATGGCTGGCTTGTCATCCCGGCCAATACCCCCAGGCCGTCAGATGGAGCCCTCCCTGCAGTATGGAGGTGCCCCGAAGACCAGCAGGGAATCATGGACTATGTAGTTTTTATACACAATCCTGCTGGATACCACAGGGGCTGCAAGAGGGAGCTGCAGTGAGGACCGAAGAATCATTTGTGCCCTATAACCTGGAAGTGCATCATAAGAAGAGCGACAACAGAAGTGACGTGCTTCCGGGGTGAAAGAAAAGGACTTGTACCTGACCCGGAAGTGATAAAGAATCACATGGACTGGGGATTGGGAACACTTCCGGGCCAGGGTGTATAAAAGGACTGTGGGAGCTCCCAGACGGCAAGCTGAGCTGGGTGGAAGGGTGGCAATGCGTCTGTGAGTGGAGGATTGATTTATTGTAGTTATTATTGGTTTGTATGAGTATTGTGGAGGAGAGGGTACTTTGTGCACTGTACTGTGAGAATAAAGTTAACTATTGGACTTTTTCCTGGTGTCTAGAGTCTTGGACAGGGGTTCAAGGGAGCAATACTGCCCCCTGTCACACTATCTGGGACTGGCTCAGAAAGGTGAAATGCTCTTAAAGTACTTACATGATTGTGACAGACTCCAAAACATACATTTTGAATTTACAATTAATCCATGAAAGAGGTGCAGAACTGTTATTTGCTAAAAGTAAGCACGGAGCAGCAAGCAAGTAATGCTTATGCCAGGTTATGGTTTAAATGGCTACACGCATCACCTTTCCTCCAGAGTCCACCAACTTAGAGCTGGGGTGCAAAGAACAATCAGTAGTCAGACGTACTTTGAACATCCCTTGGTAGTTTCTAGTTTAGCATAAGGCAGGGAATATGTTTCTACTACCAGTAAAATACTCTGCACCCCCCATGGCACTCAGTCATCTGCCACCTTAGAAATACCCATACGGGTGTAAGCATTAACACATTTTGGTTTTTACTAACAAAATTATTGATGTTTAGACGTGAGCACTCCAGCATCAGTTTATATAATGTACAGTTGCCAAACATAGGACTACTGCTGAATATACAGGCATATTCTTCTTTTGTAATACTGTACTTCTTTCAATGCTCCCTTAATAAAGACAGTAAATAAAGAGAATATTAAACAATAAATATTAACACTGCATGTCAGAATTTATATAGATTACTTTTAAGTTACACAGAGAGTTCCCTTCATGCATATAACTCTACTATCATGATAAGATCATGGTTCAGCCGATTGTTGTTGCTCTGGCTCATTGTTTATTGTTTAATAGTTTTGTAATTTTTCAAATATTTGCTTTTTTGGGTTGGGTTGACTGTGGTTTTGGTTCTAATTTTTTTCGAACACATATCATACTTTGTTTTTCTTGTGTTGTTTATTTGTTATTCAGTGGATATGTAAATAGCTTTTGGTTTATGCCTTGCGTTCTGTGGGTGGAGTTTCAGGAGACAGGTGATTTAAGGACTTCCCCATACTACTGCTCAAGGACGATACAGTATATTCTCATTGAGATTTATGGTCCCACATGTGGACAACGTTTGAGAAATATTGATTTCAGGTCATTATTGTATCACTTGAATTTTTCAGATTGTTGCAATTTTTTGCTCCATTTTTATGGATTTGTATTTCAGTCTTTCTGTAGCTGCATCATCAGCATTCCTTGATCCAAGGATTTCTTCCCCTCCTTCAGTTCCATTGAGGACTTCTCATGTGCAGTCAAGCTAATTCTGCAAAAGGTAAATGCAGCTGGATCTATGTCTGTGCTAAGCTTAGCAGCTCTACATTTACAATGCTCTGTTTTCTCCGCACTGATCGCCCATCACGTGGCCTCTAAGGCAAGTCATCCGTGATGGACATGCTTACGCCATTCTAAGCTATTGGAACCAAGCAAGTATATGAATGACCTCCAAAGAGCGCCGAGACTTTTGATCATGTGAACGTGTCTGCAAAAACTGGCGTCTCCTGCCCAGCCAAAGTCAAGCAGCCGGCGCGCGCGCATAGCTGTGCCGGCCTTTCACACGCTGACTGCGCTTCTGCGGCAAAATAATATTAAGGCGCTTCACACTTTATTTTGCACGTATACGATTATGAGGTCGTCAGCTCTTATGAAGAATATACACACATACTAGCAAAATACCCGCGCTTCGCATCAGTGAAATACTGCCTTAAAATTTTTATTAAGAAGAAAATTAAACCTTTTTAAACTGACGGAAAATATACCAATAATTATTTGTTAAAGATCTCTTTGTATGCCACGTTGTCAGTTCGGCCCTCCAGTTGCAATATGACCAAGCTGTAGCTGTGCGCTGAGCTTACTCTTGAGCATGCAATGTACAGTTGGCCATGTGAACAGTAATCTTGTTTCAAATCTCACAGCTTGGATTGCCGCTGTCATAATCGGTTTGAGTTTCATGGTTTGTTTCAGTTACGACAGTATTTGTAGGACTTGTGTTGAAGAGACATTCGGCATCTGTCAAGCGTTGTAAGTATACAACCAGTTTCATTGATAACTTCACATCCAGCTTTTGAGAGTTTAAACATTTCTAAACAT
This sequence comes from Polypterus bichir lapradei, assembly GCA_026402145.1. Classification (NCBI taxonomy): domain Eukaryota; kingdom Metazoa; phylum Chordata; class Cladistia; order Polypteriformes; family Polypteridae; genus Polypterus; species Polypterus bichir. The sequence continues at coordinate 152,626,509 of JANRMT010028174.1, forward strand.
CAAAGTGTCCACTACTGAAATCGTCACCTGTGAAGCTAAGATGTTTAAGAGGCATTGGCGGTTGTCCAAAGGTGTAAAATATTTGGCCATTTCGGTACACTTAAGCATTTCACTCTTCTAGTGCTCTTGTGTAGTATAATTATCTCCTGTACCGTCATCAGTCCACACCTTGAACCTGTCCCAGTCATTCAATACATAAGACACAATGTTCCTCCGGATATCAATAGTGAGCCTGATATGGCCGTGCAATATGTAACAAAGAGAATGGAAAGGCAGGTGCCATCTCCGGGCATGGAAACCACTTGGTAAGTGACAGTTCTTTGATCGATGGTGATTACCTCGATAGACATGTTAATGGGGGTACGGTTGGAATGATAAAGGAAATGGGTACCTGAACAATGTAAAGTAAGTCTAAAATACCTATACAATAACTATAATCGTAATAAATGAACAATAAAACAGCGGAGAAGCCGTGGATTAAATAAAAAGGCTGTAGTTTTCAGCAGGGAGACGTGAATACCATGGCGAAGCAAGGAAGGGAATGTA